>JAVJGJ010000001.1:12304721-12320500 GCA_035590215.1 Microhierax caerulescens | reverse complement strand
GGCTGGGGCACAAGTGTTGTGAGGAGCGGCTGGGGGAACTGGGGTGTTCAGCCTGGAGAAAAGGGGGCTCGGGGGGGGCTTATCGCTTTCTGCAGCTGCCTGACAGGAGGCTCTAGGCAGGTGGGGGTCAGTCTCTTCTCTCAGGTAACAAGTGACAGGAGGAGAGGAAACAGCCTCAAATTATGCCAGGGGAAGTTTAGGTTGGATGTTAGGAAAAATTTCTTGGCTGAAAAGATAGTCAAGCATTGGCACATGCTGCCCAGCGAGGTGGTTGAGTCAGCATCCCAGGAGGTGTTTAAAAAATGCATAGATGTGGTGCTTAGGGCCATGGTTTTGTGATGGATTTGGCAGTCCTGGGTTGATGGTTGTACTTGGTGATCTCAGAGGTCTTTTTCAGCCTAAATGATTCTATGATTCAGTTACCCTATTCTGTGAAATGCAAGTCGCTCTCTCGTGTCTCTGTTCACAGCTGAGTGATCTCTTTCCACTTCCACGAATGTCCTGAGTCAGTCAGCACTTTGTCCTCCTGCCAGAGTCATAATACAGGTGGCCATGGGGTTAACAACATGCTGACTGATTTCTGGGGATTTCAGCTGAAATTCTGAAACCTCACCCCAGCATCATCTCTCTGACTTCAGACACCTCCAGTTTGTACCTTTCTTTCTAAATGCCAGTTTGTGATCATTGCATACGCTGTTGTTTCTAGCATGTTTCTACATTAAAATACATCCTGTTTGCCCTTAGCTGCATAGTACAATTCAGAATTTTACTATTACAAAGCATAGCCTAGGTATAAAAATTGTCTACATACTTGTTTAGTGAAGTGGAAGAACAGAATACCCCTAATATTAAACCATAAAGTGTGATAGTTTATTTATAAAGCCTGACAGGCTCATGACCCTGCAAAATGGGCTATGATCAATGTATATGAAGAGTTGGGTGGAAGGATGCTGGCTGCAGCTTGTCTCACTTTCTGCAGTGCTTACAGCAGTATCATCTAGATGAGCCTCGGTAGTGCTGGAAATCTGTGTTTATGTCAACGTATGAAACACACTTTATGTATCTCAGGGAGATTAGTTTATAGAAACACACTGTGTAACTGGTTCTGGTTGAAACCCTCACCAGACCCATCCTCTTGGTAAGCAGGAGGGGGGAGAGCAGGAGAAAGGGCAATCAGTCGTTTTACTTAGGGTTTCTTTTCTCTCTCTCTCTCCTATCTGATAGGCCTAGAAGATGTTGTAGCAATAATGATTCCTGAACCCAAAGGAAAAGAGATAGTGAGCCTCCTGGAGAGGAACATTACTGTGATGATGTACATAACCATCGGGACGCGCAACTTGCAGAAGTACGTCAGCCGGACCTCTGTGGTGTTCGTCTCCATCTCCTTCATTGTGCTGATGATCATCTCACTGGCATGGCTGGTCTTCTATTACATCCAGCGATTCCGCTACGCAAATGCCAGAGACAGAAATCAGGTGAGCAGTGCTGGAGTGGCTGGCTGTGTTTTCAGAAAATCACCATGGGATTCAGCTTAAGAGTAGAAGTTGAGGAAATTGTGAATGTGTGGTAAAAAAGACAAACCAAACCAAAACAAAACCCAAGAAAATAGAAAGAATGGGGATACTAAAATGCCTGTGTCTGGGAAAAGCCAAGACGTCTGTCAATATAGATGGGATTTAGGAAAAAATAAATTAACAAATATTGCATGAATATGTTATGCATTTTTTCTCCCATGGAAAACACACAAGGAATAGACAGAAAGTTGGTAATGTTTATTAGTGAAAAGATTGCCTTGGTACATATAGCCAAAGTGACGGAGAAATGACCCTTGAGATCAAAATGATGACTGAAATACAGTGAGATATGTGAATGTGTGTGAAACGAGGGTTCACGGTAAGTGAAGAAAGAAAAAAAAGAACAGAAAGTGGTTTCATTTTCCTGCTCCTTTAGAAGGGTATTGGGCTTGAAAGGCAAACATGTCCCTGTTTATTTGTCAATGATCACTGAACACATAAATGCTATAGTGATAGCCACCAATATTATTCCATTAATTTTGGTTTTGGCATCTTGTCCAAACGCCATGCAAGAGGTACAGAATGTATAGCGCTGGAGAGAAGTCAACAGCAGTGGGAATGAACCCTAGGTCCTGAGGACCTCTGGATTTATAAAGCACGGTGCATCTTTATGGTGGTTCAGCAGTGCATAATAATAGGAATGATAATAATAAATTTAATCTTTTCTTGTCTGGATGCGACTATCTCAGCATCAGCAGAACTGTGAAGCTGAGGCTTCTACATTTCATGCTAATGGTACAGTAGAAAATGTTATCAATGTATGAAATCTGAGGAGATAACCATTCTACTGCAGGGGAAAAAAATGCACTGTAATTCAGAGATGTTTCTGGACCTTTAATAAATTACTGTCGGGGCAGGGGGAGGGTTGCCTTGCTTGCTCTGCAGAAAAAGTAAAACTGAGAGTGTTAATAGTCATCTTGTAGAGAAAAGGTGCTGCCACACACTCTATAACATATACCCTTAACGTATAGGGATCCCTCCCCCTCCTCCACTGAAATTCAGGCATCCTCTGAGATAGAGAACAGCTGCTCTGTATTTACAGACAGCAAGAATATATTTTCCTTTTAAATATGAAATTTTGGATAGCAAGAATGAGACGATCCCAGCTGGAATTTGAACATCACTGGCAGCAGATTTGCTGTGACTGTAACGGCTGTGATAATTTTTAGAAGCTTTGGCTGCAAAAGCACATGTGTGCTTAATTTATGTATGTGAGTACCGTAAGTGTGCTTTCAATCAAGTAATTATACAGGCAGATTAGCAGTGTAAATAGGCATATATAAACATGAAACCCAGAGAATAAGAAGCTCATTCAGGTAATATGCTATAGTTTGGAACTGATAGGTTTATATGTTCAAGCAGATTGATGTTTCAGTGTTTTCTTTCTGAAGTTTGAATGAGACAAACATGTGCACAAGCAGTCATCCTGTGCAGAGGTTTTAATAACTTTGTTATTATACTAGTTCTGTTCTTCAGAAGAATAAGAAAGCATGCCTCCTGAGCAGTTTTTGTGGGGTTTTTTTGCCAAAGCTGTAATAATGATATATGGCAACCTAGAATTTCGTCATATACTTCATCCAGTTTTGCTTGGTGTCTCTAATCCCTTGATGAGCTCTTTTCATATGAAAAATGGTAATGATATACAGACAAAGCTCAACCACTACTGTTAATAAGTTGCTGCTGTTTGGTTTGTTTGTTTTTTTAATTTTGGGTCTGGCTATGGAATATAATAATGTAGGTAGCTCAGAAGAGCTCATCTTGCTCCTGCCCTTTCCGTGAGGATGACTCTCTGTTCCTCTTAAAGTTATGTTTTTTTTGGGGTTTTTTTGACATATTTTCTTGTAGCACAAGGATGGAATCACAGAGTTCTATATTAATATCTTGGATATTCTGATACGTACAAGAAAAATGGTTCCATCTTGCTTTGCTGGAGCAAGATTCTTTTGTCATTGTGCTCAGAAGCTTTTGCCATTATAACTTACATGTGTCTGAATGAAGGTAGTATGCTTGCTTGTTGGAAAGCCTTGCATGGCTTGTAAGCACTTTCATTGCTGGCCAGCATTAGAAAGGATGCTTCCTCCTATTAGTATTTGATGTACTCAAGCTAAAGCTTATCCAAAGGTTGAAAAGTTTGGCTAAGCAGAGCATCAGGTGAAGGGGGAGCCAGCTAGCCTGTTCAGAGAAAGTTGTGCTATCGCTTCCTACCCCACAATGCAATAACATCTAACTGTGCACGCTGACTGCCCTGTTCTGAAAGTGCAAAAAACTGTGGTTCATTCATTAGACTTCAGTTAAAATGAAAAATAAAATTTAAAAAGCTTAAATTCAGTTTGACATCTAAACGGTTTAAAATCCCACAGGTTTAAATTCCTGTGTCAAATAAGAACGTAGGCCAGCACCCTTGTTAACCTCTTGTCATGCATGACCTTCCTAGGTTTGGCTGATGCTGGCGTTGCTACTGGGAGCAGCTCAGCCTCCTCTGGATTGGTGGTCTGGACACTGTGCTGGGGGAATGGGATGGTGTGGCTGACTGCAAAATACACTTGGCAGAAAAAGCCGTTCTCTCTGAGCAGGAGGAGTGTTGCACTGTTACATGAAAGCAAGATTTCTGAACATCTGTCCTTGGCCACTCCAAGTCTCCCTAAGTCATCTTCCAGTGTGCCTTTTCGAAGCTGACGCATTGCAACTATGTCTTCCTCTCATTAAAAACATCATGTGCCTTTTAATCAAGCCTCATAACCACCTTTGCTTCCTTGTCCTCTTTTATAAGGTGACCCTCCTTTCCAGGTCCACTTCCCTTCTTGCACATGCATAAGTTGCTGATCAAGCAGTAGACCCAAAAGGAACTGATTTATTTATCCATCAAGAAAGCAACAAATCCAACTAGTGAGAGAGGCAGCTTGAAAGACTGAGGAAATCTCCTGTGACTCCCCAATGAGATGAAACCTGGACATGCAGCATGTACATATTCAGTCACCACTCTTCTTCACTTTGTGAGGAAGGTTCAAAATCCAGGTTCATGTACCAGAAGGAAGACACAGCTCACTCCAGTTAGGTGCCTGATTCTGATGAGTGGAAAATCTGGACTTCAAGGATTCTTGATGAATGCCCTGGCCCATTCGTCCCAACTTGGATGGGAATTGGTGCAGTGGAGCACAACATTGGCTTTCATTATGGCCTTGTGCACCTGTATCTAGGGTGTCAACTACAAATGTGGTTAGATTTCAATTTTTATGTGAATACATTTGATTTTTTAAGAGTATCTCTAACACAGGCGACCGTATGGTACGTGTGGAAGTAGAAGATCAATAGTAGTATTCACATGGATGATAATCCAAGGCCTCCTTTTTTTCCCACCCGACAAGGTGTCCAGGAAGTAGGTGGTTGCCCCGATGATATGCTCTTTTGCTATGAAGAGGATAGATTTGTGTAAGGAAAGCATAGGCATTCTGCTTTCTCAGCAGCTTGTTCCTGGAGCCCTCTTGAAGATGAGAGTTTCTTTGTGAAAGACTGTGGGGATTGTTTGCATCAAGAGACATCAGGCTGCAGAGCTGACTGGAAGCAGTTTGGAATTATATGACAAGTTCTGGAGACAATTCAGCAAAATGTGACTTGCTGTCTCAGCCCTGTAACAGCCAGGGCACAGGCTTAAAAAAAAGCCAAACCAAAACAACCAAAAAACGCAACAACAAACCCAACCCTGTCAGTGTGTCAAATTTCATATTTCACCAGTAATAGTAGAGTTCTCTTTTTGTCATCTGTGAGATGTGAAATGGGGTGATGGTGAGGGGATGATGTCTGAAGTACCAGACTTGTTGACCTTCTTTCTTCCTGTCATTTCTTCCCATTGTTTTTTTGTTAAGTGGAAGTTTCCTGTAAAGTCATTTTGAAGCTGGCTGGGCTCTGTGAGTTTTGCAGGACAGTGAAAGCCAAAGCAGGCAGTGGTCACACGGAGGCCGAGGAGGGTGCTGTGCATCCTGCGTTCGTCTCCAGTGAAGGATCAGCTTTAGTATGTGACTGGCAGCATGTGGAGGGTCAAGCAATGAAGGAAGACTGCTGGCTGTGGCTTTGAATGAGAGTTTTGGACCATTGAGTAGAGACATCAGTCTTTGAAGCAGTCTTGGGAAGGTGCTTCCCGTGATGGAGTCCACAAACTGTATCTGCGGTATAGGAGGTGTGTCTGATACCTCGTCCTGATGGTGAGCTTCATTCTGCACAAGGCCATCTCCTCCCTGCAAAGGTGATAGTTTAGTAAGGCCATTAAGAGAGAAGCACGTACTGTAATTTCTCTTCCACAGCATGTGCAGTCATTTGTTTTCTCAGGAACACACTAGTGATGCTTTCCATGCTACTTGCTTTCTCATGAGTATCACACTCTTTGCAAGACCACTGCATCTGATATGCTTAACTCTTTCCAGTCCAGTACTGAATGTTGCAGCCTTCAAGCCTAATGAGATTATGGGATTTATGACTGTAAATCTCTAAGCCAGACTTTAAACCTTTAAACTATTGTAATGCCTCTTATCTTATAGGGGAAATAATTGGGTAGTGATAGCATGACTTCTGTTCAAAGGGAAGTATCCTTTGAAAATATGCCTTTACTCCAAGATACTCTTGTTCTTTGGAAAACTAAATTACTCTCATTCGCATGCAAGTCATGAACTTGTCTATTTAAGATAGATAAGAGAAAGCAAACATGAAAACAAGCACATCAAAGACATATATGAGTCTTTAATTTTGTCCTTTCCCCTTGAAGAACATGCAAAAAAGAACCAAGAGATTTCATTAGTTTAAGTAATAATAATGATAAAAAGGAATCACAAGCAATTCCTGTAGCAGGACATAATGGCTCTTGTCTTGCTGTATGTTATCAGTCTGTCTTTTGATTTATATTAAAGAAACAAATAGCTGGCAAGAACTGTTTCCAACTCTAGTCTGATACCTTTATTTAAGGGAGACTAAGAAAGTGTACCACAGAAAAAGATGTTGCATAACTACAAGATACTCCCTCATGTGTAATAATTAGTTATGCTGGAAAGCTCATATGTAAATCCCATATGACAGCCAAGATCATTTTCACCTCTTTAGCCAGATCTGAAATTGCTCTTCGCTTTCAATATTCCATGCATTTTGTCAGTCTTGTGTGTCTTTCCAATCCAATAAGCTTACTGTCTAAATTTAAATTCAGTGATTTTAATTGAATCTGAAGAACAAAGTGGTAATTTATTAATCGTATCTGTATAGTAATTAGGTCTCAATTTACAATCTACATCCAGCTTCCTTCCATTTTTGGCTTCATGCTCTCACCCCCTCCAGCTGGAAACCCTTCCCGCTGACAGGCACCTCTGAACTCCGGCACAGGCAGTGTTCCCAGCCCAAAAAGTTGAATGTCTTCTGAGTCACTGAAGCTCCTCAGTCTCCCTCTGATCTAACAACACATGGCTGAACACACGGATGGGGAGGGGAGGTGAAGAGAAGAGTTTCAGTCATTTATTGGTGGCAAATTGGGATAAATTGTTGTAAAACTGACAAAAAGACGTCGGAGTAGGTGTGGCTACGTGAAACTGTATAAGAAAGGCATAAAAAAAATGGGAGAGCACCCAGAAAAGGGTCACCTGGTGTGGTCTGGGGACAGGAGCACACATCTGAGGAGAGGCAGCAGGAGCTTGGCTCGCTGTGCGGGAGGGGAGCAGAGGAAGGACGGACTGCAGCCTCCAGCTGCATGAGGGGTGGTTGAAGAGGAGGCAGTCAGACTTTTCTCAGAGGTACGCAGGGTAGTGGTCACAAATTACGACAAGGGAAATTCCATTTCTATGTTTGAAATAAAAAAAAAAAAAAAAGACTGTGAGAGTCCTTAAGCACTGGAACGAATTAGCCACAAAGGTTGTGAAATCTCCTTTCCTGGAGATATTCAATACTTGACTGGATGCAGCTCTGACTTTGAAGTTGACCCAGCCTCGAGCAGGGGGGTGGGAATACATGACCTCTCAAAGACCTTCCCAGCCTGTGAGTCTCTGTCTCCAGGTCACTTCATTGTTGGGTTAGCACGAGTGAGCAGCCAAGTCCTTGGAGCGTTGATACAAGCTCAATAGCTCAGGGTGCAGAGGTAGCTCTGCTGAGCAGTGACTGTATGAGCTGCCCTGTAATGCTCTCAGCCTCTTGCAAGAGACAGGCATCTCAGTCTTCAGCATTTGAGAACAGGGTGTTTTGCATCAGGCTGTCATTACATACTTTAATCCTGAGTGGCTGTGACCCTGCCAGCACAGTAACAATGTTTTGGAAATATGGGAGAACAGTCAGAAACATCACATGGTAAGCAATTTGCGGTCTGCTGGAAGGAAAGATAAAAAGGCAAAGAACAAGTGAATGGTTCTCTTTGGATAGGATGTTACTGCAGGACTTTATAGTGCTTCACCTGTAAGAAACTGGAGATGCTTTCACCTTACTTTTATACCTTGCATTGCTTCTGTAAAGTAGGCAACTGTGTATTGCAGGAAGAGAGAACAGCAGAGAAGTTTATTGATGTTTTTTGTGGGTAACAAATTAACAGCGCACTTTGAGCACTTGCATCTTGCTGAAGATCATGAACTAGTTCTGGAACAAGACAACTTTCTGAATCTTAAGTGCAGTGTACCCTGCCTACTAGCCCAGGCCTCATTTAATGATGTATTTTTCACAAATGCCATTAAAAAAAAGAGAGGGAAGAAGCAGTATACCCAAATAGTGGACTTCTTACATACATTGCTACTCACTGGCATAGTAAAGGGGCTGCAGTGTAGCATCGTGATGGGCTCACGTGCAGTCGCCGCTGGAACCCCATTAGAGTAGCTTTGCCTCATCAGCTGTGGGTTGCCAGTGAGCCTAGAATACCTACTGTGCCCTTATTGTGAATAACAGTTTGACTGACCTCATCTGTTTATATTTATACAGCACTGTCCTATTTCATGTACAGTCACTTCAGATTATTAAGAAGCCTAGGGAGAAAAGGTGATGATTTCTGCATGAAGAGACACTCTTTGCTTAAGAGCAAATTTTGTATTACAGCGCCGGCTTGGAGATGCTGCAAAGAAAGCAATCAGCAAGCTGCAAGTCAGAACAATCAGGAAAGGTGATAAGGTAATTTTTCAAATTGCTCATTACCAAATGAAACTCTGTGCTGAGGATTCCTTCAGACCACCGGGACAATGAGGCAGAACAGAAATGGCAATTGCTTATTTAGCTACTATGCATCCTTCAGGTGGGGGAGGAATACCGGTAAGCAATTTACAGATGGAATGAGTAGAGAGAGAAGATGATTGTGTGAAGGTGCAGAAAATCCTGGAGGGTAAAGCATGCTAACTAAATCTGCATGCTTCCCAGGGCAAGTTTCCAGCTGGAAACATGTTGGAAAATCTGACTTGCTTGTCTTGAAATGCATTATTGAACTTGCATCGTGCATCAGTGACTGTTTTCCTTTGTCACACAGGCTCTTGTATGAAGAGATTAGCTGACAAAATCAAAAGATGAAAATGATGAATGTTCTCTTTCTCGTAGGAAACTGAGCCAGACTTTGATAACTGTGCTGTTTGTATTGAAGGCTACAAGCCCAATGATGTTGTCAGAATTTTGCCTTGCAGGTAAGTTGAAGGTTGAACGTGCTTTAGCTCTCATAGTCTCACTACTTTAAGATAGCCTCTGTTCTCACAGTATCATGCTGATGAAATTACCTGAGAGCTTGGGGGGGGGTTTATAATTTTAATTTATTCAAAATCTGTTGGTAAAGATATCTGAAGTGCCTCTTTATTCAACTTGAAGTGGAAAGAATATTAATGGTGGTGAGAACCTGAGCTTAGCATGATAGTTAGAAATTTTGTCTGATCTGGACCTACTACAAAGTCTTCAGTAGGATTTTTAAACTAAAGTTTTTCATTCCTCTGTTTACCTCCCAAGTTTTGTATCAGTCCAGAATAAGTGCCTTAGAAGAATTTGCCCCTGACTTCAAGGTGAACCCTGAGCCAAGCAGCCAGGGGCAGAGCAGGCTCCAGCTCCCCATGGAACTACTTCTTTTGCTGTCCTGGGCTGTGTCCAGGTGCTGAGAAGAGATGACTTCTATTAAAAAAAAAAAAAAAAAAAACCACAAAAAAAAACCCCAAACAGAAAACCCCACAACAACCCCAAAACAAAACAACCCAGCCATAAAAAGAGATATGCTGAGTAGAGCAGTAAAGGAAAAAGGGAATATGACAAAGACTGAGTTATCTATTGCTGCCATAAAAATATTCTCAGGCATGTGAGATGTGAAGGTGACAAGAGGAGCTTTTGGGTTTGTTCTTTCTCTTTTCTTCCCCTCATGTGAAGGTGCCCTGTGCAGCACATACACTCGCAGTGGTGTGACACAGGAGCGCAGCCTCTTGCTGCCCGTAACAATGGTATTCACCTGTCTGTGCCATTCTGTTGTCATCTGTGAAGTGTTAGCTAATGAAGGGTTTCTCTAAGGAAATCAACTTCTTAGGAATTTTCCTAGGAACAGTGGTTCCCCTAGGAGAGCAAGAGCAAGTGTTTGATTTCCATAGAAATAGGGATCTCAAGTGCTATATATACAGAGCAGAGATTATGGTTTGTTTAATAGAGTTTCTTTCTTCTCCTGCAGGCATGTTCAGTGGCTTGAGAAACTGAAATATTTGTTTCTTTTCCTGCTATGTTGTTCCCTAGTAGATATTTGAATGCTACAAGCTGTCCATTTTGGTTTGTTCATGTGACTCGTTAAATCTGTTTACTGCCATCACTAAATGGCAAACAAAAAGCAACAGATTAATCATAAATGTGACCTACTGTAAATCCCCCACAATGACAAATCGCATGTGAACTGTTTTTTCTGCAAACAGACACAAATGCATCACTTCATGAAGCAGAAATACAGAAATAATGAGAAATTACCAGAAGATATGGACCTTGGTTTGACATTAAGCCTGTTTTCGTAGAAGCATAATAAAACTTGGAAATGTTGCCTGATAGAGGCAGGCAGTTTTTGGAGGTAGTTACACAACAGCAAAAAATATGTCTAAGCTCTAGCTTTCACTTGTGTCTCGCCTCATAATTCAGTGAGGCTCCAGTCAGACTTTGTCATCCACAGCGTTGAGTCAAGCAGAGTGAATAGGAAGCACATAGTTAACAGGTGATGTTCAGTTCTTGGCTGACTTAAAAGGTCACCTAGAAAATGACTCATGCTAAAAGGGTAGCAGCAGCAGAACTGTCTTGTAAGATACTCACCGTTTGAGCCTCAGCAGTTTTGAATTATAAAAACTCAGGAGATCTTTCCCAAGCAGCTACTTCACAAACCCTGGCAGTCCTGCTGCACAAATTGTGAGGGCAGTATTTCACTCATTCACGTGGGTTTGGACTTCCCAAACAGGAAATGGCAGTCATGATTCTTTCTGCTGTTGTCAGTCTCATCAACTCATGGAAAAAAAATAAAGAAAAAAAAAAAAAGGGGAAAAAAAAAAAAAAAGGGATTAATTTCTGTCTCTGTTAAGTGAGTAGGAGAGTGTTATATCTTGATAACGACCTACAGACTCTGTAGGTTTCTTCCTCCAGCATCCTCAGTTAAACTCTGTGTATTTTTTTATGGGAAGCTCATTAGACTGCTGTTTAATAAGAAGCTGGCATTTCACCAAGCCTTACAGAAGCCAGCACCATATGACACCAGTGCTGGCTGACCTTAGTGTTTCTATCCAGGAGGTGCTCACATGTAGAACTTTTTATTTGCAAAGCCAAGTATGCCCCAAGAGCTGCACATGAAAGATGCTGCTTTGTACTGTAGGCAGTACTGGGAAAACCCCTGCTAGGAGGCACGCTCTGTATACAGCCCTATATATCTTGAGATTTCTTTTTAAGGCTGGTGGAGCCTGAATCTCCTAAGAAACTGGTACCAGAAGTCCACCAGCCAAGACTGCAATGGATGAGCTCTGAAGTCATACAGATGCATGTTTACTAGGATTTACGCCGTTTCCCCAAATGCCCTCTCTTTTCTGCTGGCAGAGAGCAGGCACTGGGACAGCCCATTGTTATGTATCCCACTCTGGAGAGCTGGGAGGAGGATTCCAGTTAACTTGTGCTGCTTCCTCTCTGTCCTCTTTAGCCAGCTCCCACAACTGACTGCATTAATAAACTTCACTCTACAGAATTTATTAAATAAATAAGGATGATTAAAAAAAGGGTTGGCTTGCAGCTGGTTTTACATTTGATGATAGCAAGCACCACTGAAGTTATCTTTGAGGGCACTGACTCAACATCAAATGTAACCAAGTTCATTGTTCCCAGAGTGACATCTCTTGTCATAGCCCTAGTTCCTTCTGCTTGTCCTCCATCTCTAGCTTCAAAACAATCTTCTTTTCTGCTCTGGCTTTTGAGAAGTTATGGGTGCTGCTGCTCCCAGTGTGTGCCTTTTACTAAACTTTCACTAACTTTACTAAACCTCTACAGAGAGGCAAGACAGTTCTTTCAACCTCATCTCTACAGAGTTCTTCATAAGCTCTTTTTTTGGTTGCTTCATTTCTGACACCGATAAACGTGCTTTCTGACCCAGTTCCAGCTCGTTCCCTTCCCCTGAACATTCACTCCATGAACAACTATGATTTCAAAGAATGCTTCGTTCCTCCTTTCTATTTTGATTAGCTTCCCGTGAAAATTATGTGATCACACACATTCTTCCCTTTGATTCCTTCCTCTCACTTACCCTCACATCATCATCTTTTGTCCTTCTTTCTTCCTCAGCAATAAACAAATAGTACCGTACATGCACCCCCAAAAGCTCAAATCTTCGCATTAGATACTATGGTGCTGCTCAGTCTCTCACCAAAACCCTTCTCTGCTTCAACCCTATGTCTAATCCAGGCAACTGATGCTCTTACTCAGGGTCCCTAGGGACGTATGCTTCTGCTCTTGCTTCATTTGCTCTTAGCTCGCATTTTAGTACTGAGAAAAATTACATGACTGCTAGGTTTCTTTGCTTGCAGTTTGGAAAGGTGGGGCCAGGAGGAGAAGGTAAAAGGAGAACAGATTCCCTTAATCTGGAAAAAAAAAAAAAAAGCTTCTCAAAATTGTTGGCAAGCTGAAAGCTTTACAATAGTTTTACAACAAATTATTATTATAATTTTGGGCTGAGCCTGAAATCATTTTTTTTTCCACCTTGTATGATTAAAATTGGAGCCTTAAAGAAAATTTAAATACATTTCAAACAAAAGTAATTTCCAGTTAAAACATATGAAGTGCTATTTAAATAATAGTAAAAATTAAATGCTCTGGGATTTTGAGGTTCTTTTTCTTTCTCTGTGCTCTGTGAGCTTTATGCAGCCACGTACAGACAGAGTCACAGAAGAGTGCAGGAGGGATCCCAGGAGGCCACCACCTCTGGAACGGCACAGGGGCGCTGGCTGTGCACGTGTCATTCTTGGGAGATTTTTCCAACACACTCTTCAGTCTCCTGGGATGAAGTCTTTGCAAATTCCTATGATAATTTATTGCGATGCTTCATTACCCTGACTGTGGTAAAGCTTTTCCTATTGTGTAACCTGGATCTCACTTGCTGCAGTTTAAATTCATCATTGTGTCTCCTGTCCCTAGGAGAGGTGAAGAACAGTTGTTTCCTTTCTCCTTATTGAAGCCTTTGTTTTGTATGAGGATTGTTACGACATCTCTCCTCTCGCCTTCCTCTCTCTTAACTGATCAATTACAATTCTTTTGAGAAACCTTTCAATCCATCCAAATCAATGTAGTTCTGCAATGCATGTGGTTGCACACAACAGGAAAAAAAACTTTTTTTTTTTTTTTCTAGCTCTTACTTAGATTGTCAAAGCCGTGTCCTGAGCCTGTGCTTGAAAATCTCTTTTACTGTCTCCTTGTATGGGTTGTTACCTCTGAACTCATCCAAGATGCCTCTGTCCACTCCTTCCTTTTAAAACTCACATCAGTCAGAACTGCAGAGGGACAGGGATTTTTGTTACAGTTGTCTTTTTACATATTTGTGTTACCATGTGACAGTGAAATGTGGCAGTTGCTCTCTGATTTTACTTTGTGATGATGCTTATTTTGCCTGAATTTGGATGACAAACTTATCATGACATCAAACAATTGATGGTTCATTGAAAGCCTTAAGCATGTATATAGTGCTTTAGCTAATAACGGATAAAATAAACTTTCAAATCGAAATTGCGAAGCCTGCCACCTCACTTTTCTGCACAAATGTTTACACATTCAAAAATAGATACTATGAGCACTCTAACTGTACAAGGTGATTCAAAAATTAAAAAACACAAGTTTTTATCTGAGTTTCAATAACATTCCATTTTTCTGTAGATTTCTGTCAAATAATCAAGTTTCTTCTGTTGTACACATTAAATCTGAAATCAATAGAGCCATAATACACTGTGCTAATTTAGTATTGGAAGTGCAAAGTGACGTGATATGTCATGTATTTAAATTACTCGGCATTGGTAGAATTTATTTTAGAATGTTGTTGTTTGAAGCCAACTTTAGGAACACTGAAGTTCAGGTTTTGACGTCTTTAAGGCATGAAAGTTTCAATCTTTTGGTGACCAACAAATATTATGAAATGCTGTAATATGAACCACAGCTTGACTGAGGCTTGTAGAGTTTGAACTTGAAAACAAAAGGGGACTTCCTGGTCTGTGGTGAAATGGCTTGGTAGCAGTTACATATTTTTCATACAAACCAGATTTTTGGAAATTGGTTTTTTTTCAACAGAATATAATAAATATTTCAGATTTTGTAAATGTACTGATTGTTTTGGCACAAATATACTTCAGATGTTTGCCCTTAAGCATATTTGTTTATGAATTTGAATATAGACTTAAAGAAAACCAATCACTATCAAAGTCTTCATTGTTATTTCAAATAGCTGAAAAGCAAGACACTGACTTTCAGTACCTCCATAAATTAACACACCCAAGGAATTAATTCTGTTGGTTAGACTTCTGAATGTAAAATTACACATGCCTGATGACTATATCTTTATGCTTTCACCTGTTCAGAATGCTTGCCTGATGATGTGCTGAGTATGTCCTTCCTGAAGTAAAAGGAAGGACGAATTGTGCAGGACAGAGAATGAAATTGGTGCATTGTGGTTTTATCCAGTAAGGCAAGTCTTGTTTGGAAGGAGGGTTGTGAACTTTAGTGGCTTTTGTAAAGCACTGGTTTAAACTTCAAGTGTCACGGTACTTCGTTTGCGTTAATCACATTGACATACAGGATCAGATGAGGTCTGACAAAGTCTGGTATTGCAGCCAACTGATATAATTAGACCAGGTTGAACTTCCAAGAACAGATTTGCCCTTTCCCATAGTTTCGTGAAGTCAGACCAAGTACAGGAATGCAATAATTTGCCACATACCTTTGTCTCACAAAGAACCCTTTTTTCCCAGAACCAGTGAGAAGCATCATAGTGAAAAGAAAAAGATTCTGAGATGTCACACAGTTTTGGCTTTGAAATTCTAGTGTTATTTAGGACTGAAGCCAGCCAGTAAGCCAGCCAGCTAGTATGTGGGCCAGTATCATGTTAATAAGAGCCAAGGTTACAAATAAATATTGGTGAAAGTGCACCTCAGTATCTTCCATCAAGTTGAAAGGCTGTGTGTATCTTGTGTGGAGAGGCAGTGACACAATACGGCAGCCAACCCATTCAACTGGGTACGTACCACTTAAATATTTAAAATTGTTTTGGTGCATTAAGTGATTCTGGCTTTCTGAGAGATTGCATTTCCTTGTGGAGGCTGGTATGTGCCCCGCTCCAGGCAAAGTCTTAGAACTGTAGAATCATTTAGGCTGGAAAAGACCTTTTAAGATCATAGAGTCCAACCCGACACTGCCAAGTCCATCAATAAACCATGTCCTAAAGTGCCACATCTTTTAAACACCTGCAGGGACGGTGACTCAACCACCTCCCTGAGCAGCCTGTGCCAATGCTTGACCACCCACTCAGCCACAAATTTTTTCCCAATATCCAATCTCAAACTCCCCTGGCACAACTTGAGGCCGTTTCCTCTCCTGTCACTTGTTACCTGAGAGAAGAGACCGACCCCATTCTGCCTAGAGCCTCCTGTCAGGCAGCTGCAGAGAGCGATAAGCCCCCCCTGAGCCCCCTTTTCTCCAGGCTGAACACCCCAGTTCCCCCAGCCGCTCCTCACAACACTTGTGCCCCAGCCCCTTCCC
>JAVJGJ010000001.1:12278820-12304477 GCA_035590215.1 Microhierax caerulescens | reverse complement strand
TTCCTCCAGGCAGCTTTCCAGCTGCTCCTTCCCCAGCCTGCAGTGTTGCCTGGGGTTGTTGTGACCCCAGTGCAGGACCCATGTGCGCTGAGCCTTGCTGAACCTCTTGCAGTTGGCCTTGGGCAGCTGTTCACCTGCAGGTACCCAGTGGGTTTATGTGGCTGTACTATACCAGTGGTGCACATGGGGCAGTGGCAGCACAAGGAAACACAGGCTGGGCACTGCTCAAATGTAAAAGTTGAAGCAGACTAAAATGTAACTTTCAGGCTGTGCCAAATGAAATGTGGGACATCTGTTGCAAGCCTTAGAAAGGAAATGTAGAGCTGATCTTTATGATGCTTCAAAACAGGCAAATTAGTCTTAGTTTACACCTTTTGGAACAAGACTACGTATATCAAGCTTCATACTTCAGAATAAAGTAGCCTCTCTCAATTTTACTTAAGTTATTAAGGTATATTAGGAAGTTGGACTACTGTCCCTTCCAACTGAACTGTTCTATTCAATTAACTGATTAAAAAATATTTTTAGGAAGGCAGGTCAATTTGGAGTTTCCTACATGTCAGTGTAATTCCTGGGGCTGCATGCATGGTAGGAAACTTTCTTCCTCTTCTTCAGGAGGATTGAGGCTGAACAAACTTCACTGCCTTGGGCTGAGTCACAATTTGCCTGCCTGGCCTGCTCAACAGCGTTTCTTATATACTGAGTCCCACATGCCTGCATCCTATAACATTTGTTCTCTACAACTACAGCATAACAGAACACGCTCACAGGAGAAAATGCAATCTGTCAGTCAGGTACATGCTCTATATTAAATATAGGTAAATATCTCTATATTAAATCTCAGTTTGTGTCAGGCAAAGCTAGACAAGAAGCCTTCAGTTGCTCCACCTGGACAGTAATATCTAAGAAAAGTGGTCCCCAGCAGCCACAGAACTCAGGTAGTGGCTTAGTGGTCACTTCAGACTGAGCACAGGGTTAACAACAATCCCTTCAGGGCTGGAATTGTTTAGGTGCTTGTTCTGATGGGCAACTTCTAAAGAGCAGGGGAGTCAAGGAGAATGTTTTAAAAAGCATTGTCATATTTTTTCCATATATATGAAAAACAGCAGGTGTTTAATTCACTTTATTTCCTTATGCCTGCAACCTAAAAAATACCAAAGCCCTGATGGCTTCACACTTAAATTATGTGTAATTAGCTTTGTCTGTAGAAACGTCAAGAAATACTAATATGATTTTTACCTTTACCAGCAAGCAGGTTTTGTTTACTGACAGCCTCTAATATTTAAATAATAGGGGTTTGCTGATGCATTTTGTGTATTTTTCCTAATTCTCTAATTACATACATGTCTTCTTTTCCAAACCCAGTTGAGCAACACTGCACATGTGCTTGAGATGCTGCAGAAATAATTTTAGTCTTGGTTGCAAGGGATATAGTTTTACAGTCCTAGCAGAGGTCACAAACCACACAATTTGAAGTACTCTTACTTTACTGAATTAAGAAGAAGCGTCTGGAACTACATGGTAATTGTGCTGTGGTGGATTTGAATTGAAATATCCTGGTTTTCATTGCAGGCATCTTTTCCACAAGTCCTGTGTAGACCCCTGGCTGCTAGACCATCGTACCTGTCCGATGTGTAAAATGAATATTCTAAAAGCTCTAGGGATCCCGGTAAGCACGTCGCAGAGCAGCTGGTCGGGGCAGAAGGGAAACACCAGCTATTCGGGTATATCCCTAGCCCTTTGCCTGTCTGTTCGCATCGTACTCTTCTTGCCATGTTACTGATTTATTAATTGATTTATTAAGGGGAGTACAAGCTGAAATGTCTAACTCTGCCTCTCTCCTGCACCCCACTTTTATTAACAAGGAAGAGTGTGTGTATGGGGGTTGGCTGGGTGTTGGGACTTGCGTGTCTGTGGTTGCCTGCTTTGTAAAGCAGAGGATTGTTTACTAGTGTTTTGGTGGATTTATAGATTCTTTCATATAGCTGCTGTTTGGGTTTTAAATCAGGACTGGATTTATTTTTTTAATCAAGCTCTCAGTTCAGATCTGAAAGCAGAAGGTCTGCAAATAAAATTTTCCCTGCTGTACTAGTCGAGGACAACTAACTGCTCATTCTGGGGAGCCAAATCTTCTTTTCTGTCAGATTTCTCTTAAAGTCTATCTGTAGCAAGTTCTGTACTCCCAGTTCCAATTAGGGAGCATTTCTCCCAGTATCTAAGCATGTGGCAGACCACATGACATACAAGAAATTGTTAAGCTCTTTGTTATTTGAAATGTTCAGATGTGGTTAGAAGCTGCCAAAGCAATCTTTTTAGGCTGCATGTTTACATTCAGATAGTACATGTCCTGTCTGCCACACAGCTTCCTAAGGGCAGCTGTCACAGAGATCAGGGGCTTCACCAGGAAGAATCGAGTTATTTTCTCTCTGCAAGGCTAGCCATGTGATAGTGAAGTTTCATACTGAAATGCCACCAGTTGATGCATTAACAGGTGCTGTAGATACCCTGCCGTTACACATGGTGACATGCTGGCTCATGTATGAAAGAGCTACATAAAGTAAAATACCTTGTGAACATATTAGGGGAGCTGATGCAGCCATTCCCCAGAAGTTCATTTTCATGGAGACTAGGAAGCTAAGCAGGCTGCTGCAGGAGAGGTTCCATAGTGAGCAACGAAGTATGTTTTTACTGAAGTAGGCAGATATGGTAATCAACCTAATATAATCCAAGCTAAAAACATGCAATGGGGAAAATGTAGAGCATTGTAGTTAGGGTAACATGTCATTACCGTTGGGCTATTTTTGTGCTGAGCATGTATATTATCTTTGAAATATTAAAAGATTTTGCAGCTGTTAAATCAGTATTTGAGATATCAGGAAAGGCCAGACTGAAGGCTGGCTTTGCCATTCAGCATCTCTGTGCCTAGGCTTAAATACAGAAATTTTCCTCCAGGTTCCATGTCTCAGTTCACAGGCCTGCCAGCGAGCAGTTACCCAGGATTTTCACACCTCTTCTCTCTGCCTGGTGTATTGTTCCATGGCTTTCTTCTGCACCATGCAGGACCACACGATTTCTGCTCTCACACTGGTCCATTCACATTTTTGCCCGAGCATTTCATTAACATGCTCTTCGTCCAGCTTCAGTATCAGGGGATAAAAACAAATCAGACCCCCACTTTCTGGAGGCTTACAGTGACATGTTAAGGTCTTTCCAGAAAGAAACATGCTCAGAGGCCATGTATAAAGGTTTTGGTTCACAGGACTGGCTTTCACTACACAGGAACAGCTCTGTAGTAGCAGGTGTAGAAACTAATTGCCAGGAATAATTAAAAGCACCACGCAGTTTCCTCAGCCATTATTTCTCTTCTCACAGCTCCCTGTCTTGTTCTCTCTGTACCGCATAGCAGAAGGGGGATCCATCCTGCTCCCCTCACTGAGAGCTTCCCACATGGAGCTTCTGTGGAAATGTACGGGTCACATAATTAAACATACTGCTACAACCAGCATAAACAGCAGGGTCAAATTAAGATTTCAGAACCAACAGTAGCGCTATCTGTCTTAACAGTAAAAATCAAGTGCTTGGATGTTAACATTTCACTAGCAAAGTTTGTTTAGAGGATTTTATTTTATGAATTTATGTTAAAATTTCCCTGGGTTGTTGTAAGACAGCAAACTGAAAACAGCCCGCTCCATCATTTGGAGAAAGCATACTGGCTGCCACTGTCATGGATCATCAGTTAGGTTGATGAAGGGAGAGCTGTGTGCTAGAGCTTTACCCCTCAAGGTGACTTAGAGCAGGAGCTGTCGTCCATAGGACTGGGAGCAGATGGTAGCCTTCGTGTCAGGGGTTTCCTCTGGCTGACAGCAAAGGAAGTGGGAATCTGAGAGCATCTGGTAGCTTGAGGGTTAAAAATTCCTGTACTGCTATCAGTTGCTCCTCTTCCTCTGTTTTCCCTGCCTTCTCTCTCTAAAATATGCCTCAGTCCCTGCTTCTCCCTCTCCTACCTCCTGCCCTTTCCTGCTTTTCTCCTCTGTATAACCTCTCCTGCCCAACCTTGATCCTTTTGAACTCCTGCCCTGGTGCCACTGCTCACACTCCTTGCTCAGCTTGCAGGACCTGTTCTCCTCCTGAGAAGAAATTCCTCGCCCTTCTTATTGCCTGGTACTAGCTGAGGGCAGCCCAGGGTGGGCATCGGTCCTGTGGGTGCCTTCTGGTGCCACCATGAGCGTGCAGGCACCGTGCAAAGCTTTTCTTTGGGGAGTGTAGCTGTCGGTCCCGAATAAGCCACCGGTCTCCATCAGCACACATGAACTGATACTTTCAGAGGCTCATAACTTAGCCAGATGTCAGTAGGCTGTTGTGGGAAAAGACATCTCTCTGGAAGAAGCTGTAAAGCTCTAGGGCTTCTCAGTGAGAGGTGGAAAACATTTCTGTAGAGTGGATAAAGGAAAATGCCATTCCCTAACCACATTCTTGAGTCTTGCCGAGCCATCCTAGCTGAAATTTCCACACACAAAAAAGCAGCCTTAGGCAGGCAGCATCTCTGATGGGAGAGCTGAGCACAAATTTGCCAAAGTCCTTTTGCAGTCTGTTACAATGGAAGGAATGAAGAATGGGAGGAAATCTTACCATAGGCAGGGCTAATGCATTGGGTTTTTTTTCCTACCAGCTGCATGTTTGTCCTATGGTTGTTATTAAAGAGCTGGCTTGCATGACTGTGGGTATATTGTGCTTCATTTTCCAGGAAATGATTGGTTAAACCCAAATACCTAAATCTTTCAATTCAGTTCACCCCTAAACTCCCCGTTGACTTTGTAACAGAGACTTCAAACATTGTCTGCCCTAAAAGCAGATTTCCAGGGCTGCCGTGAGGCACCAAAGTGACTGCACTGATTTTCAGGGCAGCTGAGCACCTTGGCATCTCTGCTTTTCACTGTGGCACTCTGCAGCTCCAGAAGGTTACTGACTGTCAGCAGGCAGTTGGTGTAACCTTTTCCACTGTCTCTTTGCTGGCGAATCCAGCTCAGACTTACCTCTTTCGGCTGTAATATTTGAAGTGAGTTAAGTGTCTTTCAGAGAGCTACGTTGCTGTTGGGATGATCATATCACATAAAATAGTTTCCCTCTGCTTCTCTCCCTTCTCTGCAAATATCTGCTGGATGTGCAGACAGCTGCATTTTTGGCAACAGATTGGATGACTTCAAGCTATTCACTAAGAGCCTTAGCCAAGCCCTCAGAAGTCAATACAAAGCCTTCCCATGACTTTAATGGAATTGTGCCCTCAGAGCACTTACATGCAGGGAATGAGTGAAACCAATATAATTAAACTTAGAAAATTTATCTGGGTCACTCTGACAGCAAAACCCATAATGTATCATTTTTCGATCAGTATTTCATATCGTTAACTGTATAGTATGCTGCTTAGTTTGCGGTATTTTTTCCAACTAAAATTATTCAGGAGTAAAGAGATTAATTATATCAAGCAATGCTATTTTTGCATTCTTAATGTTTGGTTTGGCTTTCAGTTATAATCCCCCATTTTTGAAGGTTTAAAAGTTAGTGATAAAATCCCATTCTAGGAATAACTGGATTCAGAGCAAAGCACAGACAATTGATCCCCTGAAAAAAATTTTAAATAGTTTTTCCTAGAGTAGAAAAGAAAACACAGGCCTCTCTTTCCTTTAAGGTACGCTGCCATCAAAGCCAAATTTAAGTTAAAAGTGAAATTCTGAAAGCATTTGTTATAGCAGCTAAAAAAAAAGGAAAGACTGATAGATCTAAGGAATAATTTTGGATCCAAATCCTACAGATAAGTGATTGGTATTTGTATTTCACTTTGAAAAATACAGGTTCAGTGGGTTTCATTAAAACCTGGTATAGCTGAATGTGCCTTTATCCCAGTTCTGAGGAGCTCTTGCTGCTTGTGGATTAGACTGGAGCCAGACAATGACAATTCTGATTTTTATCCCAAACTTCAGTTTGTGGATACAAGTCACCTGAGGACTGTTTAAAATGCCTGCCTTTTTCATTAGGAACATTTGTGAAAGAATGTTTATGAGGTGGCAACAATCACACAGGGACTGTATGAGAAAACAGAAAACATGTGAAGTTCCTGGTTCTGCAGAAAATGTAAGCATATGGTAACCTTCTATGCCTGAGCTCAAAGGGATTACTCTTGTGCTTAAAGCTAAGCCTCTCTTTTAGTCTTTGCTGTATCATATTTTGCTTAGTTTTTGTTGGGTGCCTGCTGTTGGAGAGAGGCAGGTAGTGAGGTTTTCAAAAAGGCCTTAGCAAGTGAGACAATTAAGCGTAGAAAAAATCAGATCCACAGAACAGAGTACATCTCCTCTGATTTCAGCCATCCAGACGTTGGATTTCCAGACTAGCAGTTTGAGCCCCGTCTCCACTTAGCGCTGAGCAGTGGGAAGGCAGAGGGGGCAATTCATACCACTTACCTTGGGGTGGGATGAATCACAGAGCTAAATTGTCTCAAAACCATTCAAGTCAGAGGAAACCAAAGTTACTGATCCAGATCAGCTGTCTGACTCCTGGAGTATAAAGATAAATGGGAACAACTTAACTTTACATTTCCTAACTTAACAAGGTATCTGTGTAATGGCTAATCTTGCTATGTCCCTCTGTCACTTTGGAAGCTTTGCACCCTGACACACAGCCTCCTCATTTCTGAATTAGCCTTGTTCTTGTTACAATATGTTAAAACTTCAAAACCCAGTTCTTGAAATAGTTACGCAAACAATTTTTCTCCATGCCTTGGGGAGAACTAGACCTGGTTCTATGGGCAAACGGCACAAGAATCTGTTTCCTCTTAGAGGAAAAAGAGATTTTTTTACACATCTGTTTGTCACCAATGTTTATGGGGAGTTCTGTAGAAATCACTGCTGTTTGAATGGGAGCATCAGGCTTATAACAGGCCCAGAGAAATCCGAAGGAATTCCAAATCCCAGAGAAATCCCAGAGAAATCCACTAGAAACTAGTGGACATAGTGCCCCTGAACAAAAGATCCTCTCTGCTGCCCAGTGCCCACTTGAAGTCTCTGCTCTTCATGAACAGGCACTCAGTGCTAAGGCTGCAGTGCCAAGGGTGGGCACCACAGCCCTCTCTCATTGCTTCCCTTGCCTGGAAGAGCTTGGCTCGTTCTGGAGGTGTCGATGCGTCCACTAAGTAACTGTAAGAGAGAAATGTCTAAATTCTCCAGAATTGGGTTCCATCATTGGTCTCTGAATCACAAACAAGAAATACTATGGACTGAATGATACTCTTAGAATTCCCATTACTGCTTGTTTGTTTCTTATAATCTTATTTTGTTGCAAATATAGCATTAGCAAAGGAAAAGATCTTTTGATGTTAAAAAACTTGTCTTATAAACAGCTTTAGCTTCTATTTCTGCACCCCACACATAGATGCGCCCACTGGCAGTTCCCTTGAATTCTTATTCCTGTAAGCCCTGATATCGGCTTTATAAAATGTATATTTAGGGAAAAGATAATCATTCCCCTTCAGCTACTGTCTCTGTTTACATTTGTAATCTGACTCAGCAATCTGCCTGTGTTGAGCAGATCATGGTAATAAGTGAGTTTTTTAATGTGCAGTCTCCCAAAGCCTTTTAAAAGTATAAACAAGAACATTTAGAGATTGTAGGTGACACAGTTTAATACTGAATATTTCCAATGCATACTTTGGGTCTCTCTTCCAACAGATTGTGTTAAGTACATGAAAACAAACTGCTCGTTTATTCATCATATGTTGCCATTTTCAGTACCAATAGAAAGTGAAGCCCTCTAAAGAAGTGGGAACAGGTAAATGAAATCTTTTTATCAAGTAAAAGCTTAATTTTCTTCTTTTTTTTTTTTTTTTTTTCCAATAGCCAAATGCAGATTGCATGGATGATATACCTCCAGACTTGGAAGCATCCATAGGAGGACCGCCAACTAACCAGATCACAGGAGCTAGTGATATAACAGTGAATGAGAGCTCTGTTGCCCTGGATCCCCCGGTGCGGACTGTGGGAGTACTACAAGTCATCCAAGACGTAGACTCCTTTCCCCAGGCTGGGGAGGGTAACTTCACAACAAGCAGTAAGTTCGTCTTTCTGGCAGAATTTGCTCTGAAATAAATGTTTAGAATCCTGAATCACAAACCGATCTCTAGTGTGGGAAAAATGGCTTTTGAGGGCTTTTCCACTGGAGCAATGACCCTACTTTTAAGCCCAGCAGAAATCTACAGAGTAAGTACATTTAAATATTGTGCTGTTCTGCTGTACTGCAAATACTTCCAGTGTATGCAAATCAGTGTGTTGAATAGCAAACTAATGCAGGAGTCCCCTGCATGGGCAGAAGAAGCTATTTCAGTCAACACGAACCAATATGAATTTATGGTCCTCTTCAGATATTGTTTATAGTAAGTGATCCCATTCACCATGATAACCCACCATGGATCAGCTGGCTTCTTTGTGAAGCAGATCAGTGCATGTCCTGTGGCCTGCCTTTCCTTACTGGGCTATGTGATATTATGTGGAAGTTATTCTTACCTGCATATCATAAAATAAATAGCAAATGCAGAAATCATTTTTACTGCCTTCAGTCAAGAAAAAAAAAGAATGTTGAATTCTGATTTTGCCTTTCCTTTGTCTGCTTAAATCAACTGAAGCTCTTCTGATTATTGATTCATACTTCAACTTCTCATTTCAGAGGGATCGATGGTCAGAGTTTCTGTACTTGAAAATCTGAGTGTAGTGAAATTATGCTGCCAATTTGTACAAAAAAAAGGAGAACTTTGTATGTTATCAATGTGTTCAGCTTTCACTTGTTTGAGGGACACCATTTGAACCAGTAACTCTCAATATGTTTCCATGTCTCTCTGTTCCTGAAATTGATATTCTTTGTTAAAAATCTACTTCTGACAGTTTAAAAAGAATGTTGTCAGCTGTTTTGAGTGAGGATTGTACTAGTCTAAAATTCTAATTTTTAGGTAAAATAGCAGATCAGTAGAAAATACATATCTGTTTGATACCAGTTGGTGTATTATTATTGACAAGACTGTTGTAGAAAATCATCAGGTATACTTGAACTGAGGTAGAAGAATGTGAAAAAATACAGGTTTGTGTATGGAGTCAGCATAGGTCCTGGAAAAAAATTACATATTTTCAAACATTTCTAGGTACTCCTAGGGGCCTGGGCGTGAAAAAGAAGGCAAGTAATAATATGGTGTGTAAAAGGTAGGAGAGATAAGGGGACTAGGCTGAAATTATTTTACATTAGTCACCTTACTCTGTGGAGAGCCTTGATAATCATATCTTCCCTCGTATTGCAGCCAGTGTCACAGCAATGAAAATAATTTCTGGAAATGCTGGACTTGTGACCTTAGCTACAGGTGACCCAGAAGTGGCTCTTTGAGTTCTCCCTTTGTGGATTAGGTACTGGTTTCAGGTTTGACCCTTTTATGGTCTTAAGTCCTGAACCCAGCAAGGGGTGAGCGACAAGGTTATGGGCTCAGGTGTCATCCACAGCCAGCCTGTCAGGTGGTGGCATACAACTTTCTCAAGCCTCCTTGAGCACTGGCAAGAGCTGTTCAAAATTAGATGTTATTTTGTTCCTTCCAGTAATTATTTTTAAATGCATTTTGGGTTGATTTAAACCATAAAGGAAAGATTTTACTTCATGGTATCACCATGTAACTGAAGACACTAGTCTCAGCCGTACCCTCTTAACACTCCTGAAGAGAGTAGCTCCTGCAGCAGTTTATTATCCTTGTCCCACTGTTCTTCACAAGGTCCACTGTTGAAATTGGGAAGGAGGGCCATGGTTTGCCCTTTACACCCACAACTGCATGGCATGTGCTGAGAAGAGCCAGCAGCCTGGTGCAAAGCCCAGCACTAGGAATAGTCCATGCTTTTCATCCCAGGATCTTGGCATGCTGAGAAGCAGCTCTTCTGGTCATCATCAGGGATAACAATGGTCTTGAGGCAGCCAGGGAGCACAAGAGATCAGTAACTCCTCAGCCGCTCTCTTCCCCTCCAGTTTTGTTTCCAGAGTCTGCAGAAGGATCAGCGTCAGTCCAAACACATTCATTCTTCATTTCCTGAGTTGCCAGCAAAGTAACTGGTTGAAAAACTTGCTCTAAGCCAGCAGAATACTGCAGAGCCCACAGAGATGCTTTATTTTGCTTCGGTGCCCTCTGTTTTTCCCCTTACTTTAGCTAACATTGGACAGTAGACACAAACACTGGGCAGCTGTGAGGGCTAACAGGAGAGCCCAGGGAGAAGGAAGTCGCGCCAAGACCAGACCAGAGGGCTGTCCAGGCACGGGCAATGAGGCAGCAAACCACAGAGCTTCAGATCTCCATCACCTGATGAGGCTGGCCATGTGGTCTGAGGAAGGACTGTGGGAAGGGGTTTCCTTGGCTATTTGAGAGAGGGAAGAAGAGAGAAGGGAGGGGAAACAGGCAGGTGGCATGAGCTTTGTGAAGGTTGTGAGCCTCACACCATCACAGGGATGGCTGGGGACCCACTGCTAAAAATAGACTTTTCCAGTTGTTTTGTGAGGAAAGAGGAGTCCTGTGGAAAGCTCAAAGGACCTTGGGAGCTTCCAAACCCTGGCATGCGCCTGTCACAGTCAGCGACTCGGGGAACTCTGGTTTAATGCTTGGTTAGCTGTTGTCACCCAGCCATCATTGACAGGTAGCGGTGAATATTCCCCTGGATTTCTCATCTCAAAGTGGAATACAATACTTGAATATTAGTTAGTGGTAGGTGTGCAAGTTTACATGCTCTCATCACCACATCCAAAGTGGTGCAATTTGCAGCAGTTCTCAGAAACAGAGGTGCTTGGTCCCTTTTTGCAACAAAGAAGAGGTCTTCGGTTGGGAGTTAGGGGCTCATTTCCAGCAATTATGGGAATTTGTCTGTCCAGATGCCTTACGTGGATTTGGGGTGTTCAGGCATTCTGAAAGCTAGAACTTAGCATCTTAGGCATCCTGAACTCAAGCCAGTGAAAGGGGAACATCCAGGACTCCTGTATAGTTGTGGTATGAAACCAAATGCTAACTAAATCAAAAGGCAACTGTAGGCTAAATAACTGGGTCATAGCTGTCATATAGATGCGGCTTTATAGGCATTGTGTCTGTTTGTTGTATTTCTCATTTTCAGGATCCTCATAGTTACACAACTGCAGAGCTTGCTGAGCGTGCCCTTTCTGTGAACTAGCCTGCCTGGGAGTTTGTAAGTGATGACGCTGATTGCTCCTAGGAATCTTTGCTGAAGTTGCTAGGTTCTGGCCTCTTTATATAGCATTAGTGACGGGAGCATACTCCAAGGCTGACTATGTGCTAGAAGTTTTTCTTTTTCTTGTTGAATCTTGCAGACCGCCTCCAGTGCGATCTTGACGTGGCACCCTGTACCTGGCACCGCAAGGCCTTGCATCCCTCCTTATTCCTGGCAAAGTTCAGTGGTGCGGGAGGACTTGCCGCCTTCCTTCCCCCCACTTCTGCAGTACTTTTTGCTTGATTGTCATTGCATCCTTTTTGTTTGTCGATTAATCATTCTGGTATTGTTGTCTTGTTTTGGGTTTAATTTCCCTTTCTGTGTTTCCAGTCAGTATTCAGAGCCAGAAGAGCTCCCACAGTGTGTCTGGAGGGAGGATATTTCCAGAGTACTGTTCACATCGGGCGAAATTCTGTCTCCATTGAAATCTGGTGGCAAAGCTCCCACCTACTTCAGTGGGGCCAGATTTTCATTTCTGGAACTCAGCCAGTGCTTTTCTTTTCATTTCTGTGTGTGTGCTCAGCAGACATTTCCTCTTCTCTCCCTCCCTTTTTCTCCCCATGCTTCTGAATAGATAATGCCTTCCGCGGGACCCTGGGTGACATAGTGTGCTATGAACATCTGGATGGGACCTCATTTGGGGGCCCATCCCTGCGGTTCCTTGCTAAGCCGAGCATCTCCTGTGTAGAAGCACTGAGCACTTAAAAATGGACCAGCAGTTTCTCCCAGCTGGCTTCTACCAAGATCCAAGCTTTCATCAAGTCCCTTAGGTGTATCTACAGCCCAAAGTCTGTTCAGTAGTCTTAGTGACCATTTGCTTTCTGTGTTGGGATTTTGTGCAGGATCCTGGGATAGTGTCTTGTAACATGATATTTCTGTAATCAGTTGCTGTAAATGGATGGATGGAAAAATGGAAAAACTTGGAGTTGGAAAAGAAAGGGGGGGTAGGTTGAAAAAACTGTGTGAAATACGTAAGAGTTCATCTCAGCTGAGTTTCCTGCTTTGACTCTGTTACTTTTCAGCTCTCCAGAGGGTATGAAAGAAGATAAGCTGAGGAACTTTTTCCACAATAATGCATCATTAGCAATTTGCGTTGCCTAATTTTTGGTAGTGAGTTATGCAAAATGCTAACATCCTTGGAAATGTCAGAGCAGGTGGAATTTCCTGCTGTACAGATGATGTGAGTGTGAGCTGGACTTGGCTAAGGTCTGAACTTGAAGAAGCTTTGGAAGAGTGGAAGGTGGATTTGGGATTTGAGGAGGACATTGCAATATTCTTTGGGTCAGGCTCAGCTAAGATTGAATGCCATGGTTAAAAATGGTAGTTCACTGGGAAAGTAGCATCTAGATATTTTAAAGGTTGTATGGTGACACTTGCAGAGGAAAAAGTAGTTATTAATTTTTTTTCATCTTTTCTAGCATCCGTGGTCATTCGTCTCCCTCAACCCTTGAGGCACTTGCTAATTTCTGCAGTAGATAATATACACTGCCTGAGTCTTTGCTTTCTGTTGGTAAATACCTCTAGTTTTTCAATTTAGACAATCTTTTATATATTCTCTTCAGGGAGATGTCTCGTCACACTGCATAAGGCCTCAGAAATCCCACCAGCACTGCCTCTGTAGTCGGAGGAAGATCCATAAAGAATCCTACTGTGAACATGGGAGGAGTTTTAGTATGAAAAAACGTAAACACTTCCCCAAGTTGTCATTTCACCTGCAAAGTCCACTGAGTCTGGCGAGCTGTACAGCAATGTGGGCAGTCTGGAGAATACTGGCAGTTCCTTTTTTGCCTCTCATTTTGTTCTTTCCATAAAACCCTGCCAATGTATAGCTCATCATGACAGTTAGGGCACTTTCCAGTCTCTGATAATTCTTCATTAAATCTATTAATATAACTTCTCAAGTAATTATTTTCATCTGCGTATGTCTAAAACTTCTTTGTGAAGAATAATCTGCCTTTGGAAGTGGATGGAAGTGCATAATAAGAATCTAATCCACTGTCGTCTTGCAACCGCTTGACTGTTCCTCCTTGCTATTAATAGGGGTTTTTTTTAGGCAGAAGGTAAATGGGGAGGAAAAGGTGGAAAAACTCCCTAGACAGTTGTTAATTCGGAAAGTTATTAACACTTGCATTAGCACCTAACACTGGTTCTGGAGGTAGAATACTGATGGGACCTAGTTAAAGACTGAGCAGATTGGGTCCCATGTGCCTGGAGTACGCTATAAGTTCTGGTAGCTCTATTAAAAGCGTGTGCGGATGTTGCATGAAATAGTTATCATGGACTGAAAATTCCAGTGAGCTGAGGTCCTAGATTCATTTTGAGACTACAGCAGTACCAACATAACTTTGTTTGAAAGGCCAGCAGTGCTTTGAAAGAGTAACCAAGTGAAACCTAATTGGCACTAAGAACGTGCTCTGGATTATTACATACACCTACAAGGCTCCTGCCAGGCTCTGTGAATGGGCAGTGAAGTTTCCCCATTATAAAACTGCTTTTCCTTTCTGTATGTTAAGATGTGAAATACGGACAAAGTCTTCCTGTACAGCAAATTTGAAAAAGGGATCTACAAAAATGCTGTGAAACAAGGAACAAAATTGAAGTTAATTTTTTTTGGTTTGTTTCACATCTGCTGTGTATATTGGTTGACATTTTGTACAAAGCAGGGATGAAACTGTCAATTCCTGAATCTCGCTTTGTCCCCGCAGACACACAGAGCTGTGTCTGTGGCCCAGTCGGCGGGCACGGTGGTTACACACAGTAGTCTGGTCTAACCTAGAGTGCCAAAAAGGCTGTGGATCTTAAGAAACTTGCTCAATAATTGACTCTATGGGGAGATTGAGAAGAAAATGTTCTTTTTTAGTAGCGGAAGCTCCATTTATAAGTCTGTCTTTACATATAAATGCTGTGGCAGTTACCAACTTGTGTGTCTCTGTCCCAAATTACTTGTTCCTGACTTGGTGTCACCCTTCTGATGTGCAGCCAGTATGTGAGCCCAATCCAGAACCTAACCAATTTCTTCCTGTGGTTTCTTTGGGGTTTTTTTGTTCTTGGTTTTTCATTTTTTCATTTGGGTCACTTCCCTGATCCAGAAGTAGTTGTGCCTGTATAACAGGAGGAAAGAAATGTAGAGCGCAAGAGAAGGACATGTAAGGCAGCTTTCACGATGCTATTGCCAAAAGCAAGCACACTATCTCAAGCACAACTAGACCTACACAGCTGTCTGTTTTGCCCAGAAATCAGGATAAATTAATAAGCAAAGTAAGCATGAAGTTTCAAATCTCATTGGAATGCCCATATCTGAGTATACAGGCATTTTATTAATGGTCAGTGAATATGAGAGACATTAGGGATTTTTCATCTATGACAACGAAACTCAGTAAGGAAAAATGTCATTGTAAAAACTTTGTGTATTGGGTTTGCGTGGCAAGGTTTTGGTAGCAGGGGGGCTACAGAGGTGGCTTCTGTGAGAAGCTGCTGGAAGCTTCTCCCATGTCTAATAGAGCCAATGCCAAGCAGCTCCAGGATGGACCCACTGCTGGCCAGGGTTGAGCCCGTCAGCGATGGTGGCAGCGCCTCTGGGATAATGTATTTAAGAAGGGGGAAAAAAATTGCACAACTGCAGCCAGAGAGAGGAGTAAGGCTCTGTGAGAGCAGCAACTGCAGCCCCCCAGGCCGGGGCAGGAGGAGGCCAGGGGGGTTCCAGGCCCTGTGCAGATTCCCTGGCAGCCCCTGGGGCAGCCCCTGGCCGGGCAGGCTGTGCCCCTCAGCCCCAGGGGGGCAGCGGGGGGCAGATCCCCCCCAGCAGCGTGTGACCGGCTGCAGCCCCAGGGAAGGGGCAGTCGCAGAGGCTGGTGGGGGGGTCCCTGCCGGGGGGGCCCGGCTGGGGCAGGGCAGGGTGTGAGGGGTCCCCTGCGGGGGAAGGGGCAGCAGAGTCAGCATGTGGGGGGCTGAGGGGACCCCTGTTCCCTTGCGCTGCTGGGGGAGTGGCCGGGGGAGAGAGACAATCGGGAGGGAAGGTAAACCCAGGAAGAAGGGAGCTGTGGGGGGAAGGTGGTTTAAGGTTTGGGTCTATTTCTCGTTACCCTCCTCTGATCTGATTGGTAATAAATTAAACTGATTTCCCCAAGTGGAGTCCGTTTTGCCCATGGCAGTAACGGTGGGCGCTCCCTGCCCCTGTCTCAACCAGGTGCCTTTTGCTGTATTTTCTCTCCCCCTGCCCGGCTGAGGAGGGCAGTGACCGGGCGGCTCCGGTGGGCACCTGGTGCCTGGCCAGGGTCAGCCCCCAACACTGATGGCACACAGGTGTATCCTTAGATATATCGTTCCCAGTTGCTCTGATTGTGCCTTGCTTGTGTTGCAAGAAGATTGGACTGGGTCAGTGAAAACATAGCTTATATCTTTCTTTATACTTTGCTGTCTTAAGCAGACAGCTAGATAAAACATTGAACGAGAAAGCTTTTAAAGCAAAATGGACAATGTAACATAAAATACAAATCTGAACTGCAGAGAGACCGGATGACTTAATACTAGTTGATCTCTTCATTTATACTTGAGAATGAAAGCTTTGCCTTGCAAGAGATGTTTAGCATCTTGCATGCAATCTGCTTGATTATTTAGGACTCATTCTCACATCTCTAATGTCTGTAGAGTTTTTATTCTCATGAGTTTTTACACGACAGCCTCCGCTGGAATCATCAGGAAGCGCTGTTGAAGGTACGGTGGGCTATTGTGATTCTGAATCTTTTCCTGACCAATTCAGGAACAAAGACAAATGGGAGACACAAGGATCCAGCTTGGACCAGCTCCTGAAAGTAAGAATTAAGTCAGACTGAGCAACAGCTGTCTAACCAGGCAGGCAGGGGGAAGGGGGGAATCCTGGGTCAGTGGTGCTGGTTACTGCCATTGTTTCAGACAGAGCAGCAGTGCAGAAGTACCGCTCACCCTTACTGCACAGACCTCAGAGATCCTGCCAGGGTCAGGCTCTGCGTACCAGTCATTCCGTAACAGTACGGATGGACCCACTTCTGAAAAATTCACAGGTAAGAGTAGGTTATAGCAAGCAAACAAATCTAATAAATTTAGTGGGGAAAGAAAGTGAAAAAGCATCTGTGCCTGTGGGAGAGTGAAAAACAGAAGGCTGAGATACAGGAGGCGCTCACAGAAAATAGTGTAATTCTTGTAGCAGTCGCCCTTGATTCTGCTGCCGTGTATTTTGTTCGGGTTGCATTGCTTCATAACGAAGCGTACATTTGCCTTAGCGCTTCCGCAGTGTCATGACCACTTCGAAGGTAACTCAAATGAAAGAAGTAAACCAGGCAAAAGCTCTACTGATGTCCTGTTTCCAGTCATTGGTACGTTTTTCTCCTCATTCATTTAAGCTTTGAGTCTGTGAACGTGCAACAGAATCATCTGCATGTGGAAGCCGTCTGGTTTCAGACGAGCATTTAAAGGGTCACATGCATGCTTACACCTGTAGTTCTTGTGTTGTAAACAGCAGTTCTGGTTTCTCAAAAAGCACAAGAGTTGCATTTAGAAGCAGATTAAGTGAAAGAGTGTGTGTGTGCGCATACATGTGTGAGGGTTTTTGTATGATAGATAAATAGTGTTGCAGGACATGTCTGGCATCCAGAACTGCTCTGCTTTAAGCTTTCTCCAGATTCTTGTAGGGGCAATGGCTTCGATTTCCACATGCAGTTTCTAGTATTTCAGCCCAGAACGAAACAAAAACAAACTGGTATTTTTTTAAAAAACAAACAAAAAAAAAATGGTATTTGCTCATAAAAACCAGTCAAGTCATAGTGTGTGTTTGAAACAGCTGTTTCTTTTGTTACTTATCTCCACCTCCTGCAGAAGTTAGGGTGCTTCAGGGATCCTTTAGGGTTACCGCAGTAACCAGGTTACTTCACCTAGAAGTGGGAGTTTTCACAAAATCTTTAGTAGTCATTTTTGTAGTAGTCAGTATTGTTCTGGATGTGGGCAATTTTAAGTGAAGATGGTGCCTGAAATTGATGCTAAACTGATAGGCCAGATGGAGAAACTGACTTATGAGTGTTTATATAAAACATAAATGAAAAGTAGGTAACAGGTCAAGCCCCACATCCAAGAGGAAATATCCAACTACTGTCATGAGTGTTGGGATAGGATTTTCTCCTGTCTCAGGGCCTGTGGGGACGGGAGAGGTGGGTAAGCCCTCACATGTAGGGATGCTGAAAATAGGATCCATGTGGTTATATTCTGGCCCAACGAGATGCCACCTTTGCCACTCCAGTGACAAGGCTGGTACCCTGAGGAATATACTCAGGCTGTACTCAGCGCAGTGCACAATAGCATCAGAGTTGCGCTAATGAATATCTGGCCTCCTAGAGCACCCGGGAGATACATGATGGAATATCCACCCAACAAGGCCTTGTATTGTGACTGTAAATGCCAATACCTTTGACTCTTCTTTACATTTTAATTCATGTTAACGTATCTGAGGCACTCAGAGAGTAGGCAAGAACATGTGCTCTGCTGTGGCAATAATTAAACCCTATGTTAATACACATATTAATGTGCAAAACAACTTACCTGGAGAACTCTATGGTGAATTTCTGCTCTGTTCGCCACTCTCGGTAGTATGGTGCTGTAAGACAATGAAAAAATATACTCCTAGAGGAAAAATGCAGGAAAAATCCATAGAACCACTGTATGTAAATGTAAAATGTAAAGATACCACTGGTGAAGTCAGAATATGAAAAGCAATTAACTAAAATAGGTTTATTAAATTGTAGTATCTCAGGAGAGACAGATGGACGTTGCATGAAGGAGGTTTAAAATCTGCCAGTTCCTTATGCAGGCAGTTAAATAATGCAATGTTTTCAGCTCCTAATGTTTCTTCAGGAGACAACCACCAACTGAGGTGTATCAGGTACGTGACAAACCTTGCTTCAGATTTTGACCCCATGCACATGGGGTATTAAATGCAACTGGGATGCTGCTAAAGTTTATTACTTCTTTATGACTGTCTTTTGAAAAGGTGGTGGGACCAGCAAATTGTCTTTCTGTGCATGAAAAGGTATCAGTCTGTAAGACCTAAATAGTCTCAGAATAGGAGATTTTAGAAAAATGACCCTCTGCCAACTGGCTCTGGGAGATGTAATGTCCTCCCAGCTGCTGAGTAACCTGCAGCTTAAAGATACATTTCAAAGGAAACCTTTTTGAAAAGCTATGATAGAAGGATTATATTTTCAGTTCTTCACTCTCCAAAGTGCCTTGTTAAAATACTGTAATGGCTGCATATTTCACAGGGTGAAAACAGTAACATTTGTTTGCAGTAATTCATCCCTTCTGTGGCTTTTTTTTTTTTAATAAATCCTTCAGTTTTTGCTTGATTGTGACTGAAAGATGCAAGTCCACTTACCTTGTAAAAACTGAAAATTTACTGTAAATCTATACTGAGCTTCTAAAAGCCTTCTTTCCAGACTGGATAAATAATGGATCAATTTTAATTTTTTTCTAAAAGCTTCTGAGATCCAAATATTTTTCTGGAACTGCCTGGGAACCTTCTGGAAACTAATTTTCAATGAGAGGAGTTGAAAGAAAAGAACTTGAATGGAAAATGAAAGACAGAAGGGGTTATAACAGAACTTACGTCACAAAATTTTGACTAACTTTACAGCAGCGTTCCTGAGGGAAATAACAATGAACCAGTGCAAAGGCATTCCCATTTTCTGAAGTTATATGGTTGGTTTCCAGGTTTTCAGAGAGCTTGTTTTATTTTTACTTTTCCATGTATGTATTGGTGCATAGGGTAGGATCTCTTTCTTCTGCCTTTCTGAAGAGTGTGAATGCTCAGGACTCAAAAGAGGTGGAATGAAAGTATATATTCACTGAAAAGATTGAAACAGAGACAAAATGTTTCAATTCAGAGAAACAGTCTTTTAAAATTACTCTGTTCTAATTTGAGTTTCACTTGTTGAGTCTTAGGGAGATCTTGATGGTAGTGGTGGTGTCCAAGTGACCTAATGAACATATTTTCTAGTAAAATTCCAGCTGCAGTTTGTGGAAACTTAAATTGATTTTTCCCCTCCATTGGTCCAAGAAAAAACTCTGAAAACTGATGTCTTGGTCTTGGCCTCCCTCATGTTCTCAGGAGCATTTCAGCAAGGGTCCCTGATAAAAGCAGTGGCTTGGAGGGGATTTTCTCATGCCAGAAGTTTTTCACTTGAAACTAGATTGTGGCTGCAAGCTTATTTGAAAGAAAATGCTAAATAGCCCTAGATTTATATAACCTAAGACCAGTTTCTGTTGGTGTCCCTGCGGGATTTCCTGCTAGCCAGACCCAGATGTTCAAGTGAGAGATTTTCCTGGGTGCTAGGACTGAGATGCCCTTTAGGCACCTTTACTGGCTTTTAGGTGAGATCACGTTCCCTCTTCAGTGTTAGCCTTGCTCCTTATTGACCTGGTTGCCCCTCCCTGAGTTTTAATTGTCACATCTAGCTTTTTGTAAACGAGTAAATGGAGCTCACTTTGTTGTGATGCTACTTGTGTGATCCATGAGCAAGGAAAGCAAAAGGAGCTAGCTAGTTAAGTAAGGAGGGAGCATGCTTGCCCTCTTGCTTTAGGCTGGTGAGACAAAATTGTTGGTTTCACATCTCAGGTCAAGGAGTCAGGTCAGGTAAAACTCTGCTATGTTCTTTTTCATAAAGGCTCATTTTGTGCAGGGAGACAGGCAGGAAGGAGACGGGATCAGAGGCAGACTCACATTAAATTAGTTTAAAATCTTTTGCTCAGAAACCTTGTTGGTTTGGTTTCAGTTTTTGTAAAGGCTGATTTTTTTTTTTCTATTTTACATAAGCCATTTTTGTAAATATATTTTCAGACAAAATTTGAATGTAGCAGGCCTGGCCTGGCAGATCAAAGATTTATTTTTTAATGGGGAAGACCCCAAAATGTTGAGCCATTGCAGCATTGTTAAAGAAATGTTCCAATTAAAGGAGATTGGCATCAACTGATTTGAAATTTCTTAAATGAACATAACGAAGTAAACTGTTGACCTTTTTCTTTAGGAATGCTTTTCTTGGTTGTTGTTCTGTACTCATGTGTTTCCCTGTAAATGTGCATTAAAAATACACACAGCCTAGCTTGTTAGAATTTTATCTGGTGCACTAGCCCTGCTGCAAGAAGCAGTAACATTTTGGACACCAAATAGGCAGTGGTTCTGTATACCACCTAGTCACATTTTAATCCTCGTTTCATGTGTTTGTGATGAATTTTAAATCTGCTTATTTTTCTTTCCTATAGAATGCTTTTGGTTACATCAAAAATATTGCTAAATCCTTTAAGCAAACCGTGAAAGCAACCTAAAGGAGAGCCAAAGGACTTCTAAGAGGTTTTACTTTTCCAAAAAGAAAAGGTTTTGATACAGTCTCTGGGGTTGGTTTTTTTTTTCCAATTTCTAAAGTAATGAAAAGAGCCACATTTCTCATAAAAACAGCAATGCATAGACAGATTAAATTGGTTTTTTTGCTTAAGTTTTCAGAAAGTCCTGGAAAATGTTCCTGCTGGAAACTATGGGCTGTTTCTGGCTGCATGCATCAACTTTACTCTTCCTGCTACTACTCAGTCACAGTTATGCAAAATGTATAGATTATACCAGTGTTGATGATGTCATATCCTACCTGAAATCCGTAAATGTCGGCAGCAGTTGGAGTCACTTTGCACCCTGTGCACGATGCCAACCCACAGCCTGGCACAAGGCACATTCTGCTTAGAGCTGCCCAGTGGCACACAGGGACCTCCCTGATGGTACACAAACCATCCAAATAGTGGGAAGCTCTTGTTTTAGGAGGTCTTGAGCATAACGGCTTACATTTTGTTAGGGACATTTCTGTTTGTAGCCATCGTCAGATTCTCTTCTCAGAGAACCAGATGCAACCTCAGATAGAAAAAGTTATTAATAGTGAAACTATTGAGTAGGCTGCAGGGAAGATCAGAGCTGGAATAATTCCTGTTCAAAAACTGCAAAATTACACTGGAATGTAAAATGCGTTGCTAAGTTTGATAGGCTTGTGAGGTTTAAGAGAAAGGAGCGTTAGCAGCTGAACTCATCTGTCATTGTAGGATGTAAAAAAAAAAAAAAAAAAAAAATTAATCTCTGTGGGTTGGTGTTGCATAAAGGGTTCTTTTGAAAACCAGGTATTACAGCTTTTAACTGTCATCCAGCTGAGGGTTCTGCACTGGCAAAGAGATGAACTAAGTAGCTGGGTACAGTGAATGATGCTAATTGCTAGCAAATCTGAAAGGGATTATATCGTACAGCCACTACAGTAGTGAAGAGTAGACTCAACTACCCAGGACATCCTTTCCAGTGCAAGTCTCCTAGGGCTTCCTCTTTAATAAAGAGAAATACTCCATGTATTAAACAAATTGTTCTACTGAAGCTGTTTTGAAGTGTGGATTCTGCACTAGCCACCCTTTCTTGCTATTGTTTTAAAACAACGTTGTCACTTAGATTTCAGAGAAGATGAAAAATCTGAAAACAGTGAGGCGGTTTGGGTTACTTATTTTAAAGGTGACGTGTATGGTAGCTCCGGCAGTTGGTAGTGACTCATCTTAAGTATTTGCCAGCGCCTAGTGAAGATCAGGGTTGTCTTTTCTGTGTCCGTATGAGGGAAGATCACACCCAAGTACCTACCAAGTGTGCATCTGCACATGAGGCACTAGAAATTAAGTGTACGCTGTTTTCAATTAGGAAAACAATTCCTTATGTGAAGTCTCTGCGACACTGGATATTAAAAGAAGCTTCCTTGCAAGATTTTTAAATTATCTTGGGGGCCTCAAAAGAGGAGTGTATGGATGCTGTAAAAAGGCTGTAGGAAGGACATTCAAATTAGCAGAATATGTTACCTTGAAAGCATCTAGAATTTATTTAAAAAAAAAAAAACTGCAATTCTAATGAAATTAAGGGGTGACACTTCAGCTTGTCACGTTATTTTTCTTCATTGCTAATGCACATATAAATAGCTAGAATTGTTTCTTCTGTATGGAGAACTGGATGTTCTTGTTCTCTTTTACTGATCTTTCTATTAATTCTTAAATGTTTTGTGTAGACATTAAAAGTGCCTGGCTAACCAATTGAACCATCCCCTCCATGTATTCAGAAAAATGTCCATTTACCTATGTGCCCATGTTAGCACAGCAGAAGTAGTATAGCTGTAGGGTATGGCTGCAGTTGTCTGTTCAGGTTCTTACTTTGTTCCAAAACATGCATCAGACTTGTCTGCAGAATATTGTACTGGTTGCTGATGCTGCACCATCACGAATGACTACATCTTCCAGTACCTGGTGGAGTTTGTGAGACTGTGCTTTGCTTTTAAACAGGGGATTTCTTACAGAGTCATGGAGACACTGTACAGTGCGGCTGAATTGAACTTAAGTTGATCTTTATCTTTTCAACTACAGTAAGTAGATAAGCCATGACCTAGGACAATATATATATATAATTAGGCTGTCCAATTCAAATCAGGTTAGACAGTCCTGTAAAGTTCAAGAACATATTTTCTCTGGGTTGCTGTGCTGTTTGTCATGTATTCTCTGTTTTTATGGACTTGTGAGGATTGGACTTTAGGTTAAAGCAGTGTACCTTGCTCAAATGTCTCCTGTTTTTTTGGGGGTGTGCAGCTGACAGTCCTGTAGGAGCGTGAGCATCTGACTGGAGAGCAGAAATTATCAGATTCTGCAAGTCCACATGTGGCTGGTGGGAGGCAAGGCACTGATTTTGCTGCGAGGTGTCAAAGGAGAGGGGAAAAAAAAAAGTGTGACCCACAACGTTACGGTGCCTGCACATGTCTGTTTTTTGTGGGCAGCTCTTGGGTAGCACAGAGGATGCTGAAGCTGTGTAGGTGAATGACCACTGAATGCAGTACTAATCTGGCCAGAGTTGGTGGGCATGGTGGTCCCACAGCTGTGCCCTGCTTCAGGCATTGGAGCTGTTGCTGCAACAGAGCCAGGCCCACTCTCAGGTGTGTTTTTTCCTTATACTGAACAAAAAGGAAGACTGTAGACTGTTTTTCCGTCAAGGTAAAGAGTTACACTGTTAAAAGTTGTCTTTTGCTAGTGACAGCAGTAAAAAATGACATATCCAACATATGAGTTCTTCTACCACCACTGTGGGGTTTTCCTCTTTTGGCTTCATTACTGTGTGCACTTCTTTTCATATCTAATGAGAAGACATCCCCAGGTTCTATTGTGGACGTTTCTAGTGGAAGTAAATGTCAGCCGAGCACCACCATCACCAGCACACATGGTGAGGGAGAGGTTCCTAGCAATATGCATAAAACTCAAAGGCCCAGGAAGGGTTGGGCTGATGACTTGCCCCTTTATCCTAGAAATATCCTGAGGATTGATGGTGGAGTGTTAGCAGCATTGGAAGGGAAGGCAGGACTGTGAGAGAGTGGGAGAGAAGATACACATGCACTTTATTCAAGTAATTCCACCACAGCTGAGCTTTTCAGCCACCTCCTTGCATATTTTCTCATTAAATCCTCTAACATATGCACAGGCATTTTTGTGACATCTTTGCACAAGGATGTAGCTGGATTCCTCAGTACTGTGCTTTGCTAGTGGACCTAGGGGGTTTGAGAGCTTATGCAGTAAAAAGTATTTAAAGAGACATACTTGAAAATTAAGCATATGCTGCCATGACAGACAGACTCAGCCAGACTCACATGAGCTTCTCCAAATCCCTCATTCAAAAATTAACAGGAGTTGTCTTTAAAGCAAGCTGTTTTCTGTTACAGCTGCGTGTATACTTGTAATTGAGGAAGCAGTTCGCAGTGATTAGGCGGTAATGTTATCTTTTTCTGCTTGTCACAGCAGTCTATATTTCACATCAAGTTCTCAGAATGAATTGCCCCCGTGCAGATTTTCGCTGGCTAGTAGCCACCTCGTGCATGAGCTGAAGTAGGGGTGAGAAGCTTCTAACATCCTTGAAGAAAAGCTGCAGTAATCTGAAATCTCTTACAACAGCCTAGGCAGGCCTTGCTCTGCAGGTCTGCTTGCACGTGCTAGCCTCGGTGGGTTGCTCTTCCAAGTAGCAAACGCCCCTTCTTGCATTCCTCTGAGTGCCAGGTGGGGCATTCCCACTTTCCAGGAGGGCCACAATCCTGGGATCCAGCTGTTAAGCGGAGATCACAGCGATGGCTTACAGTTTCCCCCAGGCCCTGCTGTGTGCCAGCAGACCCTGACGAGCACCCAGCTGCAGGTGCTCTGGGGTGGGCTCTTCGGTTGCCACCGTTGAGCATCCCTTTTCTCGCTCATCCTGGCCAGGAGCAGGGGGCACAGCAGCAGCAGGGCAAAGCAGAGCTGCTGTGCAGGTGGGATCTGCAGTCCTGAGAAGGAGCGATCTCAGGTGGCTTTGTCAGCTGCTTCTGCCATTGAGTCCCCCAAGGAGTGGTCACAGCTCTGCAGCATGATCAGACCAGAGAAAAAGTTTTTGGGAACTGCTAGCTTACCTTGAGTCTTCTGCTTTAATAGCGTGTCATGCTTTGGGAGTATTGCGATTCCTCTCCAGTGTGACCGAGGGGTTCGTGTGCTGTTGGCCAGTACATCTCTAAATCTCCCCGTGAAAGGGTGTTGCTTCCTTACCTTCCTGAAGAACAGAACAGAAGTTTCTCTTATCATCGCAGTCTCGCTCATTCAGTCCCGCACATGATGTGTCTGAGTCAGGCTGTAATTTCCTTCTCCTTTCAGGCTTGCAGGAAGCAGAGCACACTGCTGACACGGGGTTTTAAAATATAAATAAGAAAGTTCGGTCACAATGGCAGTCACCAGTATAGCCCATGGAGACTGAGATGCTCATGATTAAATTGTGTGAGTATACTTCTTGGATGTAAAAAGTCTCTTGATTATGACAGCCTGCCGATAGGCCGTATCGCATATGACACATGCTAGTATGTACAGCACTTATCTCTGCTTTTGTCACATACCTGCTGTGCCTTCAGATTTTTAAATGGCTGGCAGTATGATTCAAGATGTTTGCTCACTGCTCAGATGACATATGTCTCTCCACGCTTCTCACCTTGGCTACTGGAAGAATCCTTGCAGTGTCCCTTATGCACCATTAACATGACGAAGCCTGATTATTTTTAACTTTATCACTTATTGCTGTTTGTTTTGCAGTAACATCCAGGAGCCTTGGTAGTTTAGCAGCTGCTAAGAAAAAACAAGTAAAAAAGTAGCCCCCATGCCACAATTCATGTTTTAGACGTATAACGTTACGGTACCACAGGGACAGCTTGCACATGTCAGGTGTGAGGGGGAGTCCCTTCCCTTCCCTTCCCTTCCCTTCCCTTCCCTTCCCTTCCCTTCCCTTCCCTTCCCTTCCCTTCCCTTCCCTT
>JAVJGJ010000001.1:12259285-12278720 GCA_035590215.1 Microhierax caerulescens | reverse complement strand
CCTTCCCTTCCCTTCCCTTCCCTTCCTTTCCCTTCCCTTCCCTTCCCTTCCCTTCCTTTCTCTCTGTATGCTTCTTTCCTGAAGTTGGCTGCAGTACTTGCCTTCTGACTGAGCCAGCCTGTTCAGCTGCTAGCTTAGCAAAAAATGTTTCCAGGGTAGCTTGCAGATGTTTTTTTGTAAATTAAGTCAACTCCCTGGCCAGTCAAAGAAACAGCAGCGCTGAGTCAGGGTAGGTGGCAGAAGGGTGAGCTAGGGAGCAGGGCCGGGCTTCCAGTTCTTGGCTGTGGCATGCTGCTGGTACAGGGATCTGTACTTCAGCTAAGTCAGAAACTTGATCTGCCTACAGAGAAATTAAATGGAAGAGTAATAGAAATGATCCGAGAATAATACCTGCGCATGAGGTGTTCATAACGGTGATTTTGGTTCAGTCTGGGCCTGAGAAGCTTTTTTGTGAGTGAGTTTGCTGAAGAGTTGAATTAGAATTTTTGTTTAGCATGAAATGGAAAACTTAATCTAATGTTTTTTTAGAATTCTTAGTGTGATGTAGGAAATGGCAGGATGTTGCCAAAAGTGGCTAAGTGCTTTTGTAATTAAAGAACTTTGACTATTTAATATATTACCAAAGGTAGCAAACGTACTTGAGAATCAAAACTGTTATGTAGTTTCAGCCCCATGCTTCAGTATTTTTTAATCTTTTCCCTTTTTATGGGAGATCTCATTTCTGATTTTCAATCAAATAAATGAAGAATTTTGCATGTTCTAAAAAATAATCATCTGTACATTGAATGAAAAGCAATTGCATTTATTTTTCTGGAATTTTCTGCGGACATCAGAAGAACATGCTGTCCTGACTAGAGCTGCATCTGGTGCGGTATTTGGGCACTGAAGATGGCCAGTGGTGACCACTGAGGAGGGTGTGCAGCAGCATCCCACTGTTGCTCTCCCCTTTCAGACAATGGGAAGGTTTGGAGGGAAAAAGGAAAAGCAGCTTTGCAAAGGTTTAAGAGACTGGATGCCCTGTTGTGAAGGGAGTAGAGTGGTTCCTGTCTGGCAATCAAGCAAGCAGACAGTGCAGGACTGAAGAATGGGATCAGTCAAAGATGGAAGAAAATACTTCATAGTAAGACCAGATGTGCAGATAAATTGTGAAGGACCTTGACTATGGGGATTAGCTGATACGAGCACATAGAGGTTAGTGCAAGAGACCTTAGTGTGGTGACTCTGTTGACTGTTCAGGTAATCTTTCTGATATTTTGACAGTGTTTCCAGAAGGAAAGAGTAGTCATGGGAAACTAAAATGATATTGCAGTATCTAGGCCACAGAAGGAACTTCCCTGCTGGTCCCAGGGCAGGAATGTGATGAGCATGACCCATAAAAGTAAGGAGAAAGTGGAAAGTATACTGACAGCTAAGATACTAAGTTTTCTTGTGTCACACTTGGCAGAGGCATGCTCATAGTATCACAGAGAGGGTTGGCAGCTCCGCACTAAGGCAGCTGATCAAGAGATCCCAAAATGTCAGCCAGCCTCGCCTAGAGAGAAGACACATCTCCAAAGTGTTGACTCCTAAAATAATGTTAATAAGTGCTGTGAATTTCAAAGGCCTTGTGTTCTGATTCATGGACAAAATCCCAAGGAGCTAGTGTATGCTCATTAAAGATAGATACAGCTATTCAATGAAAAAAAAAAACAACCAACCTTGCTTTTCCTGCCAGTCGGGTCCAACATCTGGTACATGTTCTTCCCCTTTTGCTCGGTTTTCTGCAAATGTGTTTGTGCTCTGCTCCATATGTTTTATATCACATGTCCTTATTGGACAGATTCCCCCCCCCCATTTTGGGGAGAGAGCATTTGGGTGCTGATACTTTCTATGCTGTTTATGAAAATGAGTTTCTTGGTCTTGCCAAAACACAAATAGCCTTCTGGAGTAACTGGTGTTAAATTTTATTCGTTAAGTACAACATGTTCCAAATTTAGGCTTTAGAAAGTTGGTTGTATTGCTAATAATTTCCTCTTCATTATTTTATACTTGACTTGAGATACTGTATATGCTTTCTAGAAGTGCTGAGTACTTGCAACTGTAGTTGAAATTACTAGAACATACGCTTGAGTCAGACAATGTGCAGGGTAATGCTGCATGGTAAATAAATCAGGTTTATGGGTTCTTACCTGGCTACCCAGAATCAGTGAAGGCCAGAACGATGACGGTGATGTTACCCCTTTGTACTGCAGGGTGTTTGAAGACAGGGAACTCTGGCTTTGGCTGTTTTCCATTAAGAGATGCCGTTCTCCCAAAACATATATCCTAGAGAAAGATGAAGGGAAGAAAGTTTGTTGCATTTTCACACAGTAAGAAGAAAAAACAAGTTTTCTTTGGGAGGGAGTCCAGTGTTTACGTCACTGCTTCGGGGTTTGATTCAGTTTAACACATTCTTGAAATGTTGTCTTGGATGAATCTTGCCACATCATGGCATTTGGTTCTCCCTGGTGTGCTGATGTTTGGGTATTCTTTGCAATGTGTTTCAGACATCATCTGCTTTATCCACTGGATGAAGCCCTGTTGCCCTTAATACATTCACAGAGCTCTGGCTTGTTATTTATGGAAAAGACTCTTAACCTTTTCTTCCAAAAGCAGTTACCACGCTCAAGTACTTTTTCCCCTTGCTGCTCAGATAAGCATGTCTCTGATGCTAGGGAACAGCAATGAAGTATTTCCCCAGTACTTTGTTCTCAGTTGTAGCTGGCCAGATTTCTTCATCCATTTTATTAGGCTCTTTGTACAAAAGGACCGCATAGTAACAGTTTTTTTATAACTCTTTCTCCTCAAACATACTCCCCCTGCTTCTTTTCTGTTAGATTTTATAGGCATTTCTTTGTGTGTTTTATTTCAGTTGTTTTTTGTTAGTGCAGTTACAGCCTGTTCTAAAGTGTTACGATTACCAAGATGACATGGAAGGTATTTGAGACTTACTTGTAAAATGATTCACTAAGAAGTATTGGGTGATTAATTTGAGAATTATTTTAAGAACTGGTAATGTTTTTGAAGGAGAGGGTCTTAGCAATAAAGTGGAAGGGGTTGCCATTTGAGGTACTAACTTCATAGGGCCATGCTCCTCCTTTTAGACTATAAGCAGCAAAGTGATACTGTGGCAAGGCATTCTTGGGCAAAGAAAACCAGAGGGCTCTAGGCTGTCATAAATCAAATGTGATGAATAGTGTTCTGGTTGTTCTGATAATGGAAACAATCTGAATAACACTGCTTGCGTTGACAGTTTGCTGTGGCTTCGTGCTGAACAGAGTCTGTTTTGATAAAGATTCCATATCAATGCCTCTAATGACCCGGGATATATTTTCTCCTCAGGTCCTCGGATCTCCGGGAGATGGTCGCGTTTCTGGTTTCTTCCAGAGCAAAATTCTTCTAGACATATCTGCCTGGAGGCGATGTTTGTTTAGTAGAAGCGAGCCCCAGACTGGAATAAGGTTCATGCTAACAGATAAATTTTAGATATTTATCTAGATCTGAGAGCATACCTGTTAATGAATCAGGGATTTCATGTTTTGGCTTAATTCTGTCTTCAGAAAATGAGGAGTTCTGAAATAAGGTGTATTTCACCATAGTGGGAATGTGAAATGAGTAATGAAATCAAGTCCAAGTTTTGCTGTATATTGTCAAAATTAGGTTTCAGACAATCCCATTATCTGCCGTACAACTTCTGCAAGCTTCTGCCAGCTGAATTTTTCACAGCATTTCATTAGATGGATCAATCAATAATTATTCATTTCTCCTCAAAGATGGGCATCTACCATCAAGAACAGAAGATCTGCGCAAAACAAGACTTATTTCTTGTGTTAAATGCTCACTTTATGGCTACACAAATGGGTTACACCTAGGTCAGCAGCTCGGTAGCAGCTTTTTTCTTACCCTCTGATTCCTGTGACTGTCACAAGATGAAAAAGGCCATTAGCAGCTGCACAGCTCTGTGTAACAGTTTAATTGTGTGTGGAGCAGGACTGAGTATGCTGAATTAGTTCATGGAGAGCTGATAATAAATGAGGGAAGGGAGACTGTCTCCCAACTGAATAGTTTATTGCTGTGGCCCAAGTTTTTAATGCACAAGAATAGGAGGTGGTTGGTTTTAGTTACACTTTCAGCAGACGAATTACACACTTGCTGGCCGCTCTCATTTGACACGTAATAATCGATACTTCCGTACTTACTTACAAATGGGTGTAATAGCAGAGAGCTACCTGAAGGGCCAGAGAGGGAAAAAGATCAGTCATCATAGACAAACCTTATACGCATTCAACGCTGAGAATCTTTTGCTGTGTAACATTCTAGTGTGTTATTTTTCTGCTGATTTCCTGGGTGTAAATTGCTCATGAACCTTTTAGCCCAGTCATGGGTTTCTGCAGCTTTTCTGGTTCTGTGAGCTTGGGAGAAATCTCAGCTGCTGGGGCAAGCAGGAACAATTTTAGGAAAGCCCCATAGCACTGCCCATGTCCTAGGGACATCAGAACACAGTGTTGGATGTGGCCTTCTTGGGAGGAGCACAGTGGTGAGCAGAAGTGAGGCTCTGTGAGTTCAAAACCCACCACAGTTACATCAGCTTGTTCCACATCCTCGAGTATGTCATTACAAATATATAGAATCCTAGCATCGTAGAATGGTTTGGGTTGGAAGGGACCTTAAAGATCATCTAGTTCTGCTCCCCCTGCCATGGGCAGGGACACCTTCCACCAGCCCAGGTTGCTCCCAGCCCCATCCAGCCTGGCCCTGAGCACTGCCAGGGATGGGGCAGCCACAGCTGCTCTGGGTGACCTGTGCCAGTGCCTCACCACCCTCATAGTGAAGAATTTCTTCCTCATATCTAATCTAGATCTGCCCTCTTTTAATTTAAAGCCATTGCTGCCCCTTGTCCTATCCCTACAGGCCCTACTAAAACGTCTCAATTTGTGCCCGTGCCTGTATGCTTACAAACACATGACAGATGAAGATTTTTGTAAATGCACTTTTCTCTCCCTGTTGAATGCTTAGGTGCCTCCCAAGACTCTTGCAAACAGTATCAGTTTCTTGGAAAGCCATCGTATGACCTTTTTCTTTTGGAATATTTATTAGTGTACAACTGCTACAGACTTACTCAAAGCGGTAGGAGCAGCAGCAACATAGGTAACTGTTGCTTGTGTACAGTCTTAATGTTTTTAAAGCACCGGAGTAATTAGCTATTTTCATCTTTGTTTGGTTGCAAGTGTACTCAAATATAAACATAAATTAATGAACTTTTTAATAAGTAAGGGCTGTACCACTGTTATGTAAGGCAGTTCCATATCTACGTGGTGCTATTCTTCCTGCATTTGCGTAATTAAAGTAATATTGGCTAGAGAAGGAGTTCGTTTTGTTGCACCTCTCGAATGTGTGTCAGGGAATATGAGTGAATGGAAAAAGTCTGTCTGGAAGTAAGCAGCATGCTGTGGTGTATTGCGTTTCGCTGACATGAGAGGAATGTGGCAGTGAGGTCTACGGTTGCCTGCTGTAGGCACTGGCACTCAGGCTGAAAAGCAGCTTGGGATGTGCCTTTTGCTTCATTAAGCAAGAGGCTTTATGCCTGTGGTGTCAAGTGCTATAAAACACGGTGGAAGTATTATAGTGTCTGTTGTTAGACAGGATTGCTAATCTCAAACATCTAAGTCACCAATCAAGTATATCAACATAAAATCTGTCTAGAAATTAGGGATACGTTTTTGAAAAAGTTTCTATTTCCTTTTTACTTCTTAAGATTCATTTATTTTTAAGTGAAAGCTGAGATCTTCACTGAAACTTGAGATCTTCACCTGACTTCAGGGCTTTAAGAAAAACACCAAATTTCAGAAAACTTGCAGAAAGGCCATAGAAGTTCTTAACAGTGAGTCGGGCATCTTTTATACAGGCTGTGTGATTGTATAAGCTTTGTCATTGTAAATAGGATCTAAAAAGCAAGGATGCAAAATGCAGGCTAAGCTCCTGGCACTTGCAGTTTAGTTGAGGTTTGCTTACCTTTAACAAATGTCACTAACTGTGCTGGCTTGTGTTATTGAGCAGCCAGCCAAGAAAAAAAAAAAAAAAAAAGCCCACACAGTCTAGAAAGCCTGTGTTGTGTGTGGGAGCCACGGTGAGGCAGTTTGTAGACCTCACATCCCGAGTTACCTGCAGCTGATCCGTAGCTGATGTAAGCATCCCAGAGGGTCATTCTGTGCACGCTGGGATCAGTAGTAGGACTCCTGTTTACAAGAGCAAGCACGTAATGCCAAGGGGTGCATTGACTTCCTTGTGTTTCTGTGTCTTCCAAAGAAATGTCAGTGCTGACCCCTTCCCTGAGGGGGAGGGTGTAAGGGGTGGTGGTGCTTCACTCTGCTGAAGCAGCAGACTGTAGCTTTAGGGTTTCAAACCCCCACACTGTTAGCAAGCAAGGAAATTGAAGAATTCATGCTTGTAGGCACTTGTGCAGTGCTGGAAAAGCAATGCCAGGGCACAGGCATGGATATTTTTGTTCATTGTTCCTACTGACCTGCACTTCAGTTCTAAAGACAAGCTACAAAGCCCACACTTTGGAAAGATGCTGAGAGGCAGGAATTTGAATAATTGTGTAGGATTTTTAATGTAAAACTCAAGTTAGCTTGTTTGGAAAGTGGGTGCTCCTGTACATAGGTTAGGTGGTTGGTAGGTGAGCTGCAAATCTGCTTCTGTCACGTCTGCCTGTCTTGAACTCAGTTGAGATCTTTTTCTGCTGTGCAACCCCAGAAAAAACAACAATTCTTGAAATAGCATTTCAGCACCATAAACACTTCTCATTTGATGCTGACATTTGGTATTGGCAGCTCAGTCTGCCTCTTCAGCATGCGTGTGGCTGTCACCACTCAGTCAGACCTTCTTTCCTGCACAGCTAGTTCAGATGAAAATCACCTTTCTCCCAAGAGTACACCAAGCGGCTGTTTAACATGGCTAAGCCTCAGGAACTCTGTCGTGCAAATATAAACTTGCTCTTAGGTCAACATTTGAAGCATCGTTTTCATTGTTTTTAAGAATCCTATTAGTTCTAGAGGAATGATGGATAACCCAGCGGCCTGGAAGCGCATCATTCTGGCTCAGGGAGCTGTTGCCACTACAGATGATGCTTTAGGTCTTGCAGGTGTATGTGATGCACTTTTGTCCTCTTGGATCTAGCAGTTCACCTAATGGTTCAATGTAATTGAAGCCACTGAAGTCTGCAGGTGATACTCAGTTCGTAAGTACTTCCCCTCCAGTGGAGGACTTTTATAGTCAGAAGCAAGGCCTTGAAATGTTTTACTACTGTCATATTGACAGTGAAAAAAAGATACAGCTATAAAGAGGTTGTGTACATTAATTATTTATCTTGCAATCAGGAAAGTATTAAAATACTCCAGGATGAAAATTGGGAAGGGTTGTAAAGTAAAGCACGGGCTCTTTTAGTTTGAATAATACAGACTCCACTCAAGCTTTCTCCGCAGAAGGTGAGGTCTAATCCTAGTACAAGTAAATACATGGGTTTTCTCTAGAACAGATTTAAAAGTCAAGCAGCTTTTGAGAGGAGACTAATAAGTGCTGACTTAGCTTCAAGTGAATAATTAAACTGTGAGAAGTTATTATTTTCCTGGCTCCTCTGTAATGTTTCTTACTTATTATTACTTAGATACCAACTTTTAGACTTTTTAGCATCAATTGAGCATTGCTTCCATTGTCTGGAAAGTAAACTATGTAGAGAAAAAACTGCCACTGATTTAAATACATTCTCTCGTTATAGTGTATGTATAGTATAACTATCATAATTGTAATTAAACCACTTGAAAATATGAAACATCATATTTTTTCTCTCAGGGACTCAGCCACCTATGGGATCTTTGTGCCTTTGAAGATCTCCCCAGAGACCCAGTGTGCTTTGCTCCTCCTGATTGTTCTTGAAATAAAATTAGCTTTTAGTCCTTTAAAATCTGTTGGCCTTATCTGCTACTAAATACACACTGTATATCTAGTTTATATAAATATGCTGTGGGATCAAAACAGAAACAAGTTTTTACTCCTACACTTGTAGTTTGATGGGATTTGCAGTTTGGCAAAAGTCAATAATCTGACTGTATTTGGGATCATGGTGGATTAAGGTAGATGCCTTTGGCCTGGATCAAGAACCTGCAAGGTATCTTCAAATTGAAGGAAATGGAGAATAGAAAATGGAGTGGGAAAGGGTGAGAGAAAGCACCTGAGAAGGCAGATAGCCTGGTCCTGAGTCCTGGGGCAGAACTAACGACACCCGTACCGCTCCTTCCAGACATGAGCCTAGCACCCTCTTAAAAGTCTCCGCTAACAGAGATTCCGTCACCCAGTGAGGGTTTGGGCAGATATTTTTTTTCCTGTTAGAAGTGGTTTCCTGATGGCTGACTCACTCCCCCGGGTGCCCATGGCTTGTGTCCTTAACTTGCTGCCTTTGTGTGGAGAGTAGGATGGTGTCAGGTTGAGGAAATGAGAGGGGACAGGGAGCAAAGTGCTCAGGTGGTGGGAGGAAGGTCAGGGAGATGAAGGGCCTGGGTGGAGAGTCCTGGGGGGATTAGGAGAAGAAAGTGTTACGCATCCAGGCTCCTTGTCGTTGTGTTTCTCGCTACTGATAGCCTGAACTTTCCGATTTTTTTTTTAAATGCTTTAGCTGGATACTGAATAAGAGCCCAGTTTGGAATTGAAGCACAACCACAGTGGTGGAGAAACCTCTGGGTCCCCTCTGCAGAACCAAAAACCATAATACATTGACAGAAAGACATGACCATAATGCCCTTTTCCTGTCTTTTCTACCCTCACAGATGAACAGGAGCCAGCAGTCAGCAGTGATTCAGATATTTCATTGATTATGGCAATGGAGGTTGGACTGTCCGATGTGGAGCTTTCCACTGATCAAGACTGCGAAGAGGTGAAATCTTGAAAAACGAACTGAGATCCAACACTAAACTACAGGGGAGGGTCACAGGGAGGGACCGAGTCGGCTTTCTAGGATTTGGACCAGTCATGCACATGCCTCCAGAGCACTGTCACTCCTGCACACTCCATTCTGAGATGGTCACGAAAAGCAATAGCAACAGTTGTGTCTGCCTGGATGCGATTTCATCATCTACATACGTTCATTTTGTTCACATGGGAGATGAACGCTTCCAGTCTACCCACGTGCTTGAGAACGGTCATGTAACTCTTCAGTGGCTCATAAATACGCAACTGAAATGACAGCTTGAGTGTTTTCTACACTTGTTCAATCGGGGGTTTGTTTCTATTTTTTTGAAAAGGCATCTGTTTGTTATGGTTGTTTGTTTGTTTATAGTTTGTTATGGCCGGACACTCTGTTTCGGTTGACTGACCCCAGCTTTTTCAAGAGTTCGATCCAGAAATCTGAATTCCCATTCACCGGTCACTTCATGATCTGACTCCCAAGATTTATCATTGCCTTGTTGTTTCTGCATGAAGTACATGTGGCTTCAGAAGGATGGTGCACCAGCACCCTGCATTAACGGGAAGCCTGCTTTCATTAAGTGGGAGCCTTGGAAACGGTATATTGGGAAGGCCTTTATTTGCAAGAGAGCTCTAAATTATCAGAGATTGCTGAGATTTGGGTTAAAACTGCATTATGTTGGCTGTTATTTGGAGCTCTGTTCCAGGCAAGTATTGTACAGGGTGAAGGAGAGAAAGAAAAGCTTAAGCCTTCACTCTGTCCTTGTAGTCCTTTGCTCTATTTTATGCTACTAGCAGTTGTCAGCACATTAATGGCCTTCCTTCAAATCACAGTTCAGTGGCTAGAAAAGACAGTCTAGTATAACATCATGTCTTTTCTAAATTTTGCTGACCAGTAGGCTAAAGGAGTGTCACAGAGGTTTCCAGAGGCTGCTTATTAGCAGCTGTGCATTATGCAGCTTACAAGAATATTCTTGGAAAGGGTCTGGAGATGTTGATACTGGTGTCAGAAATTGCTGATGAAGGAGGCAGCAGCTAGCTGAACTGTTTGCTTCCTGGTTTATTTGGGTTTTTTTCTCAGTGCATTTCACTTCTTATGTTTGGATGGCAGTTTTTGCCTGCTCTTGAACACAGGAGTTCAGATGGTTTGTTGCCCTCCAGAGTCCCTGTCGACATTGTCGCAAGTGTAGTGGAATACTTGCAATTTGTATATAGATATATATATACCAAAATATGTTGGGCAGAGGGGAGGGAATTTGAAAATAAACAGAACTATATCATAAGTCAAAACATCTACATAATAATGATCTGTGATGATTATTTAATTCATTCTGAGCTCTGCTTTCCAGGGGAAAGCTTATCATCACTTGTTCAGTGTACGATTTCGTTTTACAGTCAAAATACTCAACTGTGAAGAAGCATTTTTAGCTTACTATTATACAAGAGTACATGCTTTCTGTAACAGTCAGATGATTTGAATCACATTACTGCCTCCTGAGTAAGTCCATAGAATCAACAATTCATCTTGCATTGAAATTGCGTGGAGAGGTCAAACATTTTGACTTCGTGGTGTCATGGCAACATCTCATCAAAATGCAACTGTTAGGGTTCTTGCTGCCTTTAATCTCCTTATGAATTACTAGTTAGATGTGGAAACCAATTTCCAGCCAAAATTGAGTTTGTCAGATCTTATTCAGGAGCAAATGTGTTTAGAACTATCCCTAAAATTTTGGCTGACTTCTTCAGTACAGGATAGAAGGAAGAATTATACTCCGTGCTTTTCGGTCCAGTTAGAACTTAGTTCATTTTGTACCTTAATTTTTTTGATGTTCTCAGTCCCTAAATTGCAGGGTAACTTTGAGGCAAAGAGCACAGCCTAATCATCCTTCAAAACCGTGATCCAGAAATGTGCCGTTACATTTTTATAAAGCCATTTGAAAGGACATCACTTTTTAATTAAAGAGGTACAGGCAGCTGGAAATCCACTTGATTCAAAAAGTTAGACAGCATTCCAGAGGACAGAGCTAGGTCACTCTTCCTGATATTTGTGGTCCTGTAATTGTGTTTTCTTTTTTTTTTTTTATGTTTTCTCTATTCCTTGCTGCTATGGGAAAGGCCCACAGCATTAGGGGAACTGATGGTGAAATTCAGCCCTACACCAGAGGGTTTGCACAAGGTACTGCATCAGCTCCCCTTAAGCTCTGCAGGTAGTGTTGAAATGGGATTTAAGTGGTGCTTACACCGAATACTGGCCCTTCACACAGGAATGAAATTCATCTGAAATTACTGCAGGGGAAAGAGTGAAGGTGGTAATACAGTCAGATCTCTCTATGGAAATTACACACACTGGCCCAGTTTCTTCTCTAGTGCTGGAGCCTGGGTGCTACATGTCACAGGAACATCACAAACACAATGTCCGTGTTGTCAATGATGTCTCAGTGTCCGCCCATTGCAGCCCAGCACATAGACAAAAATCTCTTGGCCAAACCGTTTGTGTTTCAGAGGAGCTGTCGCAAAGTCTTTGTTTTATTTCACGAATTTAATTAAGTTGATCTTAATGATAGATTGACCAATTACCTGTTGCCATAGCGGAGTCACCCACAGCACAGCAGAGCAAGCAAGGTCTGTCAAAAAGCAAGGCAGGAGGTGAAGCTCCCAGCTGATACTGAGCTGGGTCCTTTGACCAGCAAAATCATCAGAGTGAGCTGTGCTCAAAGGGGCATCACATGGATGGTAACTGAGACTCTGCCCCTATTTCTAGGAGTTAGTGAAGGATTTTGGAGAGGAATCACACTGCGTGCTCTTTTCCTAAGTATCCCATACTAGATGCGGTCCCTCAGGCTCCACAGGTGGCCACTGGCAGTGACAGGATCTAGGCTGGGTGAGACATTTTTACGTATCGCTGTACTGTGGTCTTTCAAAAGAGACATCCTAGCAAATCTGCTTCAGGAGCCTTTCTGCTTCTGTTTTCCCAGTTCTACCTGCAGTTTCACTCAGGAAAGAGGTTTTTCCATCCCTCTGCTCAGGTGTTCTACTGTTGAGTGATAACAAGCGCAAAGCCAGGTTACATATCACTGAAGCCAGAACTTTGGAAAGCACTTAAGTAAATGTTTTATTCCGTCCTTTCTCAGAAAAGCACTTATGGCTAATTTTGGACTTGTACATTATTTTTAACAGGTCTTCTATGAGCATAATTAAGCCCCTGTGTGAAATAGAAATGTTTTCCTAAAGTAGGACCTGGCTGACAACATTCTTTATATATATAACCTGTGAAATGCCTTGGGGATTTGAGGTGCTTCATAAATAGTAAGACCTGCGGGTGTATGTTTGTAACATATATGAAAGCCTTAATTCTGCAGTTCTATGTGCCCATGCACATTTTTGCTTACATGAGTCTTTCCTCTGAGATTCATGACAAGGTAAAATGAAACCTCCTGATGTGAAGCTTTGGGCAAGATCAGTCCCATCCTGAGTATCGTGTGAGTCCTCAGTACTGCTGCCCACTAAGCTTGGGCTGTGGCATTAAATACGTGGGATGTCGGTGCCAGGGATGCAGCACGGCTTGTTCAGAAGGGAGAGCAGCCTTCAGCACACAGCCAGGAAAAAGCAAAATCCTCTGGTGCCCTCTGACGAACAAGTGCTCATGCACATAATTCTGCAGGCTGGCGCTGTGACTGTCCACCAGCACAGGGCAGAGGGCTCCTGCGCAGGGCCGGTGCCAGAGGGAGTACAGCTCTCTGAGCAAGGCACTCTTGTCGTTAAACTGATCTTGTGTCTCTCTGAGCTCTTCCTGTCTGGTCGTCTGAGGCTCTTTTTTCCTTCTTTTCCGTGAGCGCGTAGTAGGTGGGAGAAGCATTCACCTTGGTGGGGCTCATCTTTGCTGAGGCTGGTTCACACACAGGGTGAAACTTGGGACAGACAGAGACTGTGCTCTGAGTATCCTTTGATTTTCATGGGTTTCACTAAACTGCCTTCCCAAAGGTCTGTTCAGTAGGTAGGACACATAAAAAGTTACATGGGCAGAATTTTTTTGCACTCATAAATGCCCTAATGTGCACATGGAGATGTGCAGGGCACCAGCTCTTCATCCCTTCCACACAGCTGACCCATCGTGGTGGGGATACAGGTCTGGCACTAGCTGAGGTTTTGGGGTTTTTTAATTTTTCTTGACTGCTTTAGAGCCTCAAAACCAGGATCAAGACAATCACAGTACTGCTGTTCATACTTTTAAGTATTCTATAGAATTAAATCGCCATGTATGCGTATAAAAGTGCATCGGTATGACTATGGAAACTATATGGTAACAAAAATAGAAGCAGCTGCTGTTGTTAGACTTTTGTATGAGGGAGATTGTGGCACTAAAGAGGAAGGCTTTATAGAGGCAATTTGGGGAAAAAAAAACCAAACAACCAACAGTTATTGAATCCCATACAGTAGGGGTTCCCTCAGATCTTGCTACTTTAATGACCCCTGGATCAGATCCAGAGGAAGCCACTGCAAGAAGGGAGCAGTGTTTGGTCTCTTGTTTAATGACTTGTTTGGGATATATTCTGATTTTTGTTAACAAAATGAACCCAAGCACCTCAGATAGATCCAGCCCTGAATTTAATCTTTCTCAAAGAATATGCATTTTTGTGCTCCAAAGTTTTTGTTGTCAGACCTGTTAACCCACCCTCCTTTCCCCCTTGCTAAATGCTTATCTAATTTGAAAAATGCCTGGCTCAGAAGACCTTTGCATGTGGACAGGTTGCCCTGGCAGGTGTCTGCAGATCACTTAATGCTTCTGTGTATGCTTCTAGTCATCGGTACAACACAGTTAGAGATTTTCCATGAAGTGTGTTTTATTTGCCATTCTTGTTAAACCTGGAGTGCAGGCGTCATATAGATTTTCCAGACTTTTGCCTTACAGACTTTTTCCTTTGAATATATGCCACAGCCCTTAGAGCAGATCCTGTGGTGAACAGGCAAAGGTGGGGGCACCTGTCTTGATACAGAAATCGCTGAACTGCAAGTCCTTGTTGTGACGATTGGTCCGGACTGAAATGACGACAGAGGTTGTACCTCTGTTCCCGTAACAGCGGGAAATGCCTTTCAGCCCAGGCAGCTGGGAAGCTCCCAGGTTGTTAGAGGCTCCTTCCTTCGTGGTCTCTGTAGAAAAGCTCCTGACTAAGCACATAGTTTGAAATAAGCCAGGAACAGGAATTTATAGGCTGGGCAAACCAAGGAAACCAATAGCAATGTATTGATTTCTGTTCATTAGCAATAGTGGACCTTTTTTAACCATTTGTTGTGCTTGTTAGATCCCTGTTGTAGGGCCAAAGTTACAGGTCTGCCAGGAACAGGGGCCAGACAAGCTGACTCGCTAAACAGAAGAGAGAGGGCTTAGTTTGCTGTTGGGATGCCTGTGTTTTGCTGGACTGAAATGGTAGGGAAGTCCAGCACTTTCCTTCCCCTCTCACAAATGTTTGTTGTAGTGTGAGCCTTTGTTGCAGGGAAAGGAGATTATGGGATCAAGCTAATGCTGCATCGCTTCCTCCCTTGCATTTTGTGCTCCCTGTATCTCTTGTAGCAGGTTGGACTGCTCTGGTTTGGCGTGGGGGCGAGGGGCCAGCCTAAGTTCAGCCTAATGAAAGGTAGACTGTGGGGTCTTGGCAGATTCAGGGCAGCTGAGCTTCTTCATAAGCAGTGCTGACGGGGATCGCTGCTCCACTGGAGACCACTGAGCGTTGACTCATTTGGTTCATAGATGCAAAACGTGTGAGCGTATATGGGGCAACCAGCGTGGCAGAAATGAATGGGCTCGGTTAACGCAAGCGGTGAAAAACAATGTCATGAAGTATTTGGGGGTGAGGGAAAATGAGGGTGGAGGCGTTGTTTTTGCAGACTTTTTAAAGGGGGGCGATTGATCCAAGGCAAGTGCTGCTTTTATTTTACCAAGCTGTTACCTGAACTAATTGATGGTTTCGCAGTTGAAAGAGGAACGCCAGATGGACTTTCTGGTCTGGATTTGTTTGCGTAGCAGATGGCAGCACGGGCTGGGACGGCGGGTGAGGAGCAGGCTGCCCTCTGCCGCGCAGCTTCCCCTGCCCGGCTGGAAACCCGCTCTGCTCTCTTTCTCTTCTTTGGCAGTTCTTTTTCAAGGGGGAAAAAAAAAAAAACAAAAACCCAACAACCAAAAAACAATACACTACATTTCATGGGGAGAAATGGAAAAGAAAGATGAATGAAAGATGTTGTGGATTTTGAATGAAAAGCCAACGGATTAATTTTCCATCTGAAATTAATCTTGTCTCAACTATTTTAATTGTGAATCAGTGGACGTTCTTTCTTTCTGGAGTGAATGCCAGGAGGAAAAAAAAAAAAGAAAAAAGAAAAAGGGAGAGGAGAAAAAAAATAGTGTTTTCCCTTTCTTGTTTATTTCTTGATTCTTCAGTCCTGTGTAGCATTACAAACAATAGCAAGATCAAGATGCTTGTTTGCTCTGAATGTATACAGTTATTTCAGATGTCAAATATCTAAACGTTTTGTATGTGTACGTAATACCATCCTTCCTGCTTGTTTCATGTTAGGAACCTGAAATGTCTGTACCATTTTATAATTAGAAATGTAAAGAGGGGACAGTGGGTGGGAGGGTCTGTGATTTTTATAGCAAAATGTTCCTTGTATTTAGTGAACATTTAAAATGGTTTTGTACTTGTCAAAATATACATTCCATCCATTTCCAGAAGAGAACTATTTTTATTTAGAGTAGTTTATAAGCAAACCAAAAAAATGTGGCGTCCCATTCGTACGCAGTTCATGGACAGAGCAGAAGTATCCTGGTTTTCAGTGATGGCTCCAAAGCTTTTTCCAGCCACGTCTCTTCTCACGCTGCACAGCCATACCAGCAAATGCCAGTGTTAAAAAGGGAAGAAAAATCACGAACTAAATAAATACCATATGGATCAGTGCACAGCTTACCAAAATAACTTCCAGTTTGGAGGCGGTGGTCTGTCCCAGTGAAATTCTCCAAGGTAATCGCTCCTGCTTTGGGCAGGAGGAGTGGATTTACTGGGAGGCCTTCAGCCCACATGCTGTGGCTCTGGTTGCACCAGGGCTCCCTCGGGATGGGAGCCTGTCTGAACTGAAGCTGGTTTGCTGGTAAGGCAGTCGGTTTCCACAGGCTGGCCAGGTCGTGTTTGACTGTGGAAACCACCCTTCATCTTCATGTTTAAAAAAAAAAAAAAAAAAAAATCCTTTCTCTAGACGGCTGCGCTTTGGTTTGTGAAACACTTAGGAGAAGACCATGGCAAAATCACACAGTGCACAGGCAGTTCTTTTTCTTGTCATTAGCTGCCCCCCCACACCCCACTCCGCTACCTGTGACTTGCTGCCAACGCAGTGCAGTAGCAGTTTGTGAAGCGAGCCTTCTTTTCTAGCGTGACTTTCTGTACAGTATTGCAAATATACTTTAACTCTTTTATGATATTTTGTAACATATACATCTTCCCCTCCAATGCACTTTATCTCTCTTGAAAAATGTGGGAGTCAGAGAACTATCATCTTAAAGGGATTTGCCTGAAATCGAGGCACACAGGTTTGGATTTTTTTTTTTTTCCTTCTTGCTTTGTTATATACTGTAAATGCTAAAGAGCATGGACAGTGACTCAACTGGGGGAAGTACCAAAATGTTGAGGCTAATATTTGGAAGCATTATTCAGTAGTACAACACGGCTATTTTTGTTATATAGAGAATTATAATGTAAATATGTGAGACTGTGTTATTATGTACTAGTAAAATATTGCAACTCTCAAGGTTAAGATGGTGAATTCCAAGGAATTTTATTGCAAGTTTTTTAATAAAACAGATCTGATTACTGTGTGGTACATATTTTCTAACAGACTGTGTAAAGCTGGCGTTTCCTGGTGCGTGAAACTTGCAGATTGTTTCTTCCTGAACTCGGACTCTGCAGACTTTGACGTTCTCAGGGGGCAGAACCTATAGCAGGAAGGGAGCCAAGTGACAGCCTGGCTCCTGTGCCACCACTCCAGCCCCAGTCACTGCTCTGGTCCCCCTTGTCCTTCAGCTTCTTTCGATCGGACGGCAGCAGCGGCGTGGGAGGTAAGTGCCTCCGCTTCCCGGAGGAGAGCTGCAGCCTCACCCTGGACGCTGGGCGTGATGTGTTCAAATCACTTTAAAAGGTGACGGCTCCAGCGTGCCTCGGTGGGAATTGCATGGCCCTTGTGAGGGGTCACCCAACCGTTCTTCCCTTGCCCCATCGGCCACGGCTCCACATCCCTGGGAGCAGGGGCCCGTGGGACAGCCCCAGGGGGTGTCATGCCATCCAGCATAGGTGTGCTGCTTACAAGAGGTTTGAGGCAAAGTAAAATTCCTGCCTAAAAGAAATGTTTAAGAGGCTTAAGGAAGAGTTTCCCAGTAGCCGCAGAAGGCAGCAGCAGCAGTCCCTGAAGGAGGGCCACATCCTGCCACGAGGGCCCAGCCTGGCCCACGTTTTGTGCCTGCTGGCCAGTGCCGCCAGCACGCGTGCATCTCCCCCAGCCACAGCAGCGCTTCGAGGCCTCGTCGACGTGCCGCATTGGTTGGGGCCCTAACTCGGATCTCGCTCGGGAGCAAGGAAGGCAGCGGCCATGGGCTGGCTCACAGCCAGCTCCCCCTGCCTCCTTGCTCCCGTGCACCCACCCACCCACTGGGCTTTGCTCTTGACAGGGGCAGCCGGCTGGCTCAGAGGAGGAAAACCGAGTGTGATTTAACGTGGCTTTATCAGCAATGCCGGGAATTATTTTTCCCCTCCCCACCCATGTCAGCGGCACAGCCTGGAGCTCCCCATCCCACCAGCCCTGCTCCAAGGGCAGAAGCCCTCCTCACCGAACCAAACCCTGGGCTGCCTTTGGAGAGCGATAGCAGGTATTGATATTTATATCGAGATATGCATATATACATATATATATCGCCAAGGAATCTGCTCTCGCTTTTCCCCACACGTCTCCCTCCCTGCCCACTGCTTTGTTCTCTGCCTTCATTTAATAACTGGCCAGGGGAGCGAGGGAGCGGGGCCGGTTTTCCTTGGCAGGCAGCTGTGCGCAGTTGCTATGTGATCTGCACACACAACACAGCTGCCGCCGGTGCTGCGGATCTGGCAGGCGGCAGCGCGCTCAGAAGTAACGCAGCGTGGAGCTGCTGGGAATGGCATCAGGGCTATAAATAACGAGGGGTGTAAGGCAATTAATTCCAGGATGCAAGCACATACTTGGGGCTGCTGTTACATCACTCTCTTCTATATATGGGAGTTGTTTCTGGTCAAAATATGGAAATAAAGCAGTGCTGTGCTACACTCTGTTGGGTTTTGTTTCTCCAGAAGGAACTGGGCAAATCATACTCACTCCTGTGATTCAAGGAGGTGACCCCTCAGCCTGGTCGCGGTCAGTGGGGAGGGCTTGAGATTCCAAGGGAATTTACCCAGATTTGTACTGTGCAATGATATGTGCAACCCAGGGTCCCTTCTGTCCCGTGATACCCAAACCATGCTGGGGAAGCAAGCCAGCTTTGTGCTGCACACTTGAAGGGGAGACGCAGTCATTTGTACTGGGTCTTGGGGAGCCACTCTGGGAAAAAAAAAATGCTCTGAGAAGGCGGTTCTGTGTGTAACACAGGAAAATTGGGTCTGGGGGCGTCCCAGGGGGGAATAAGAGAGCTTCACAGCCCACGACCATCTAATGGGTTGGTGCATCTGTCATAGATAAGTCATAGGAAATCAGTGCTCAGTAAGTGAGGGTGTAATTTTGCAACAAGCTCATTCCTCAGCCTTTGGTCCCCGTGCAAACAAGCTGCCAGCAAGCCCTGGCAGGAGGAAAGTGTCACCACCCTCATGTGCCTGGGCCACCCTCTGCTGCAGGCTATCACATTGCTCCTGGGGACATCCTTCTGGACACGCGCATCTCAGCAGCTTGGCTTTATGGTCCATCCTTTCACCTGACAGCAAAGACAGGCTTGCACAGGGAGGCCGGCAGCGACCCGTGGTGGCTGAAGCCCAGGCAGATGTCCCTCCTCCTGCTCCAGCTAGGAAGCATGGTAGCTCCTGGCAGGGGGACAGAGCAGCCATCTGGGAGTGGTAACGCCTTAGATGTGTTGGCAGAGCCCCAGAGCTCATCTGTCAGAGCCCGTAGCTCAGCTGACGTTGTTCCTCTGTCCCTGCTCGGGGCAGCCGCGCTGGCTCAGCCGAGACCGGGAGCAGATGCCCACAAAGGAGTAACACCACCAGGGCAGCCGCCCGCCTCCACGTCGCTCCCGGTTTTGCAGAGGTCGATTATATCCCTGTGGTGTCAACGCTTCCCAGGTGCAGGGGCCAAGCTCACTCAGTGGGACGCTGCGCCGTGCCCCAGCACGTCCCCGCTGCCCTTCCCGGACCCCACTGCCCTTTCCTCGCCTGCCCAGCGGGGGGGGGGGGGGGGGGCCGGCGCG
>JAVJGJ010000001.1:12228446-12256710 GCA_035590215.1 Microhierax caerulescens | reverse complement strand
CGTGGGGCTGTGCCCCCCCAGGGGCAGGGCCTGGCACCGGCCTCTGCTGGGCTCCATCGGGGCCCTCCCTGCCCAGCCCTCACACCAGGTGTCTCAGGAGGAACTTTGGGGAGGCAGGAGATGAGTTTTGCTTTCAAGCTGGTTTGGGTGTGAGAGTCAGAAAATACCAAAGAGCGGATGAGGAGAGTCACACAACGCTGTGTCACTTACAGTGCTCTTCTGGCCAGGGTGACGTTTTTTAAATAATTGTCCTAAAGGACAATAGAGAAGGGTGTTTTCTTACAGAAAATTGACCCTGACTGACTGTCAGCTGTGAAGCTCCTCTGAATAGGATCGTTAGTGCTGAGGGAAAAAACTTCTGTGCTTGCTTGCGATCAGTGAAGCCCCAAGCACAAGCAGCTGCCGAACTCCCTCAGCTGCCTGCGATGGGGGGTAGCAATGACCAGCCCGGGCCTTTCCACCACCAGGTGTGGGGGGTGGGTGCAGCAATCGGCAGTTGCAGTGCCCGTGGGGCTGGTGGTATAGAAGAAACTCGCTGAGCCCTCCAGAGGAAAGTTCTGCTTGTTCGTTCTCCTTTTGTTTGTTGCATCTTAGGGGCTTGGTTTGCCTTCTTTTGTGGAAGAAAATGGCTCAGAGTAATGCTGGGGAGCTGTTGGTCAGGCTGTGAAGAAAGGACCTGTCTGTGCCTTGTCAGGGAGAAGAATGTATTGGTTGTTTTGGTTGGGTTGGGTTGGGGTTTTTTTTTGCCCCTGAAGCTGGTTGTCCTTTGCTGGAGTGGTCTGCCCAGCTCATGGTCTAAAATGCTCCTGGTACATTGCTACCTGGGACCCTTCGGTTTGCTTGGCTTCGGCATGTACTCCTTATCAACAGGCCAGTTTGTTTTCCCCAAAAATAACTTGGGGTGGGGGACTCCCTGCTGGCTGGCCCCTTACCTGAGGAGGGAGCTTTGCTCTGGGCTGGGGACCCGCTCAGTGGTGTGACTGCCCCAGGCCAGCTGCGGGGCTGAGCCGTGTCTCTCCAGGTCCCCTTGCGGAGGAGGGCTCGAGGGGGCAAGCGGGCAGTATGGAGGCAGGTGGGTTTCACTCCTGCTTCTGCTGAGCCTGATGATTTCCCCCAAGCTCTCCCGCTCACCTGGGGGGGTAGACATCCACTGCTGGGTGGTCAGGCTGATGCAGCCCACGGCAGAGATGTTCACTCGGGAGTGGTGGTTCAGTCTGAAATGCTCTCAGGAACGATGTTCCCACTACAGGTGGGTGATGTGGCAGGGCTGCGTGGGTAGGGGCAAGAGCTGCACCACCGCTTGTCACAGGCAGATTGGTGTTAGAAGGCCCTGAGGACATCAAACCCATCCCAGTCTGGGGTCTGTAGGGCCTCTGACAATCCTTGCGTAGCATGGGCTTAATTTGGGCAAATCGGTGATGGAGTGTTGAGCAAACTGACTGAGTGCATCCTCAGATCAAGGGTATAGAAACAGCACGTGGCCTGGGGGGTGGTAGTTATTGCTTGAGTGCTGTACCTGTGTTTTGTTGGCAGCCAGGCTCCATCAGTGGTGAAGCAGCTCTGCTCTGACCGCGAGAGTTTTTCTCTCCTGTGTTGCAGATGATAATCTTACGCAGTGGTGAGATCATCTCCCTTGAGATGAAACCTCACTAGCAAAGGAGCAAATCCATGCTACTGAATCTCGCTCCTCAGACATCCGAGACATTAAACAGAGCGATTCAGAAATCCATTTGACCATCTCCAAGATGTGAAGTCTGACTCCACGCAAGTGACACATTAAATACAATCCTCACATGGAACATAAATACAACTCGGACTTTCTAGCAGAAGAGTGCCAGCTTGCTTTGGTTTGCCCTTGGTTGTAATACCAGAGATCTCCCTAAATACTATTACTCTTGCTGGTGTTAGGAAATATTATCTGTCCTGGTTTTTTTTCTCAAATTTGGATGGAAACATAGATTACTGCTGCCTTTTGGTTTATATAATGCTTGCTGATAGCCAGGAAGTCAAATGCTTTGCTTTTGCTTTAAATAATTTACTGTAAACATGGTCATCCTTGTTGCTCCTTTCTCCCTATCTTTGTTACCCCCTTTCAAAGGACTGTGGCCCTCTGACACTGAACAGGGGGTTACAGAAACTGCAGCTACTCCAAACACCTGGCTGAGAGCTTGTATTAAAGTGCTTAAAGCTCAAACAATATCCATGCTTCCGTGTTCTCCCCTTCAGAAGAAGGTGATGCTACTGTTTGTTTGGTTTTGGTTTTTTTTTTTTACAAAAGAACTTTTGAAAGCAACAGGTTAAAATTTATTTATTTATTTATTTTTTAAATTAAGATCTCAGGGGTTAGCTGGATGCGGGGGGGTTAGTGTTGTGCATATTAAGGAAGAGGGGTTTGTTCTGTATTTTTTAAATGAAAAACATTGGAGCTGGGAATCAATGGTCTTGGACCACTGGTGTGAGCTGTGAGAGCACAGGCTCAGCAGGGCTGTGCAGGAGGTGCTGTTTGGGGCCCCCTTGCTGGAGGAATGCTGGTGGCTGAAGAAGACCAGTAGCTTGAGCTGGGGCAGCAACTTAGTGGGAGAGAGCCATGTGACAGGTCATTTTGGGTTTGATGGAGGAGCAGGAGCCAGACCTGCTGGGTACCTCTGTTTCCCACATGTGTAAGACATGACAGTGGATGGAGTCCCCTAAATTTCGCTTCCTTTGTATGATTTTTTTTTTTCCCAACCTGGAGCCTCCTGGTCAGATCCAGTTGCTGTTGCAACACCACAGGTGTTGATGGATTCATTCTAGACTCCCACTCAGTGAGGTGGCTATCGGGCCTCCCGTTATGTTATATTCCTCAGGTTATGCTTAGATTTCATTTATTGCTTGCTTCTGCAGAAGTCTTGATGCTCAGGAGCATTTCTCCTCCTTCCCTGCCTCTTCTCCATTACTGCTGTAATTCTTTGTGTTGACCTGACTTTGAGCTTGTCACATGGCAACAAATTATTGCATGCAGACAGCTGCAGGTGAGTTATGCCTTAAAGAAATGCCTCTTAAAAATGGATACAATGGAGCAGGGTTTTCAGAAAACTGAGGGGTGTGGTGCCTTTTCTGATGTAGTTCAGTTGGCAAAGCAGAAGAAATGAGGAGAGAAGGGGACAGGACACAAACCCAGCAGTGAGGTGGTGCTGTTGCATGTGAACTGAGTGGGGAGGGAAAAGAGGCTGCAGAGTTGTACGTTGGGAGCAGTGGTTTGGATAAAGGGCAGGTGCAGAAAGCCCAGAGAGGTCTTCTGATGGTGGGTCAAGCCCACCGTAATAGCAGAGTAAATGCAAGCATTTGGCTTTGTGTATGCAAAGGATTCCAGAGTGTTTCTGGGTGCAGGCACTCATGGGACAGTTAGGAAAAGAGCTTAGAAAATGGAACGGAGCGACCGCAGATTCATTCATTCAACTGCTGCATCCAGGAAGCTGCCCGGCTTCTGCCCTGTGCCACAGAGGAGCAGCACTGCTGAGCCCAGGGCTGGCATGGGGGACCCCAGCTCCAGCCTGACCCCAAGGACCGGCAGTTGCTGCACCCACCAGCACTGCCACAAAGGGAGACAGGTGTCCCTGAACCGCAGCAGCTGTGTCCTGGGTGACACCACTGGGTCTTTGGTAAGCACCGTCTGTCACAGGCTCTTTGCTCCGTGGTCATGCGAAGAGGGGTTTGCCTTCCTTTAGTGCCCCAGGGGGTCACTGATGCCTGGGGGCTCACTTCCCTGACCTGGGGCACGTAAAGGCAGGCTGCCTGGGGCACTGCTGCTTCAGCTTCTCCACGTACGCGTGCAACTGCTGAAGCTGGAAGGGGAGAGCCACCTCCTCCTCGCAGGCCCTGGGCATACCAGATGAGACAGCCTCCTCGGTTCTTTATACCCCAGCAATACTTATGTGTGTGCAACAGCTCTGGCAGGGAATGTGCCCCAGCTGGTGGTCAGGTCTGAGCCCTCACTCACCCACTTTTGGGGATGCCCAAAGCCTGGGGCTGCCATGTGGGAAGGGTTCATCTCCCTCCCCATGTTCTAGCCCAAGGGAAAATGTCACCCATCAGTCAGCCCTCCTGCTGATGATGCCCACGTCTGGGAAACTAGATAAATGCAAGCATCGTTCAAACCAGTCCAACAAACACGGTTTGGGCCTCCCAGTGCCTTTCCCAGTCCCTCTTCCTTTACAGGGAGCAATTCCTAAAAGCATTTTAGGCAGTACCTGAGGAAGAAGGGCAGGAGTTCTCTGTGGTGTCCCTCTGAAATATCCAGGAGCTAGCAGCAAATTGCTAGTAAAAGGCAGACTGGTTGCTCTGATGTATTTTGAAGTGCATTTTTCCTTTTCTTCTGTCCTTTTAGTGCAAGTTTTCAGATGTTCATATTCTGATCACACAGGAGGAGCTATTTTTTGCAGCAACACCTTCCTGCGCTGACTATGCTCATGCAGCTCTGACCTGGTTTTTGCTTATCATACAAAAGGCGAAGGAAAAGGTTGTTCTCTGTGTTTGGGGTGTGTATGCATGAGCTGGGAGTATGGTGGGTGTTTTTTGCTTTGGGATTATTTTTTTTTCTCCACAGAAAATCTTTGCTCTTTGGCTGTGGACAGTCTATAATCTCTGTACAGTTTGTACCTACAGAAATTCGGGCCTGGCAGCCACCTGCCTCTCACAGTGGTGGTTACCATCCACCTTTGCTTATCATCCGCTTGCCTGCATGCCTAGAGCATCACAAGCCCAGGTTCCTGGGCAATGTAATGGTGGGGCTGTTTGCCCTATAGTGATGCAATACAAACCCCACACTGGTGATGTATGTTTGCTGTATATCGAGGGCCGTGCCTCTTGCAGCCAGTCTTTGGGAGCTGCAGAGGGCAGGGGAGCCACAGCTGCCTGGGGAGGGGGCTGGAAATCGCACTGGGATTTGTGTTAGCTGGTGTTCAGTCCAGTGTCTGCAGTGCTCTGGGCATTTTTAGTCAGTCCTCAGAAAACTGGTGTCTGCCACAAGAAGCACCTGGAGCGCTGTAAATTTTGTAGAATACAAAGCACTTTCTACCCCATTAAAGATGGATATCTGGTTACTTGGTTTGTACAGGAAGCTTAGGAGATGTGTAAAATACCATTGCAGAAAACAATCATGTAGTTACTTACTCCTGCCTGAGATAAAGGCATGAAAGATATGAAATCTAAAAGCAATGAAAGGAAATACCACAGTGCAATGTCCTATTGATCTGTGGGATTTGCTGCTGCTTGAGATGACGGTGCCACAGGTAACATTTGTAGCTGTACTAGGTAGAATTAAAGTAATTATAGGAGGGAAACAAAGCAGAACACAAGCCTCTTAGGCTTAAAGCTTTCTACTGAGCCCTTGTTGGCTGGTGTGGTCCAGAAGAAATGCTTTCTGCCATCCGTGTGTGGCACTGCAGTGCCCGGTTACACATGCTATGAATGTTTTATGTCTCGCTCCAGAGTCGCTCGTAACATCTCCTTGGGAAGGCGGAATGCCAGACCCTGGGCTGACAGAAATCAATGCAGCGCTGCTGGCTTTGGAGACAGGCTGCCCCTGCCACAGGCTCCGCCGGCTCCCTTGCAGCGCTGGGCTGGGAGGATGGTGCCCATGCAATAAAATCGAAACATGTCCAAGAAACGGGGGAGGGAGTGAAGGAAACCCCTGCTTCTGCTGAGGGGAGGAAACAACAGGCTGGCATCTGGAAGCAAGCAGGGGAGCGGGCACAGGCGGTTTGGATGGTGCAAGGTCGCGGGGAAGGTGGGGTGCCTGGCCATGCAGGCTGGGCGGGTGGCAGGAGGGACGGCGTTTTTAACAGCCCCTCTCCTGCCACTGCCTCTACGCCCAGTGCGAGGTGGCTGCAGTGCCTTAGCAGCTGCCTGGACCTACACCCTTGACACCCGTCTGCGGTCGGGGAGTAATCAGTCGCACCGTGGCACTAAGGAAATGATTAATCTTAATTACGATGTGTTACAGAGCTGTAGCGTTTTTCTTAATTTTAAGCCGTAGTTAACACATTGCTGTAATAAGCAGCCCAGCAAACCCCGTTTGATGATGGGTATTGGCAGGCTGAGCAAGCATGAGAGCTAGGGGATGGGCAATAGGAAGAGGACAGCTTCACCTTGACCTGCACACCGTTTCTGTGTGTGTTGTAACAGCTTAGTGTTGTGGATGCGGCTACAGTAGCTTTCACTGCTTCCCTTTTCAGAGTACAGGGAGGTTCAGGAGCTGGTGGGGGGGCTCCTGGCCTCACCACCCCTGTGGAGCTTCCTGGGTACCCGTGTCCAGACTGGGCATGGAGGTGCCTTGCTGCCGCTTACACTCAAGTCGGAAACATACTTGAGGGCACTCATGTCAAGCAATAACTGCTTAGAGGATTTCTTTCTGGTACACAGCCAAAGTTTCCATTGCACTTCAGACTAAATCTACTTTCTGCTACCAGAAAGAAAAAAAACCAAAACAAACCAAACTGCACCCCTACCCCCCCAAACTATTAAATAAAACCCAGGGACAGTAGAAAACAGGGATTTGATTCTTGTAAAGTGTTGACTACTTTTGACTTGTGTTAAAGCTGATTGACAGGAGCTCAGTTTGCGCTATCCTTTGTAAGAGAAACCCAGCTTGCAGGAATGGCTTCTTCTCCAGTGATGTGCTGCTTCAACGGGCAGGTCTCAAAGACCGCACAGGGATTTAAATATGGGCAAAATGTAGCCTCCAACAATATCCCCATCATTCCTCTCTGAAGTGACATACAGCGGTTATGCATGAGATCAGTTCACAAGACCGATGCCTTTTTCCTTCCCCCAATAGCTCCTGCGTCCTTGGACCCACCAAACAGAGCCACTAACTGGGTCTGTGGGTCTTCTCTTCAAGACAACAACTGGAGACCAGGTGAGCGTGAAGACTTGAACAGCAGACTCATACGGGCAGGGAAGCAGGGGCTTCAATTACCCATGTGACTAGCTGTGGGAAAAAAACTCAAAACTTCTCATCTGGGTTTTCAGCTGCACATCTAGGAGCGGGCACTTGCAAGGCTCTGGTTTTGTTTCCACCAGCACAATAACACATGATGGGAACGTTCCTGTGAGAGCCAGGTAAGAAGATTTCCCTTCCAGTTCCTAATATCCCACTGCACCGCCATAACACCTTGTTTCCCCTATTTATTTGCTTTTCTAAAGAGAGCCCCAAAGGCAGGTGAACAGAAGCCTGTGCCGCTGTGGCTCCCTTTCCCTCTTGTGTGATGCTTCAGCACAGGTTTGAGCGAGGCTCTGGTATCAGCCCACGGGGATTTTGCAGGCTCCATAGCGCAGTGCCTGAGTCATACTCTAAAAATAGCTGGGAAAATGTCAGCCCAGCCAAAGCCATTGGCTGATTAACAATGAAGTTTCATGATTCCAGCTACCTCCGGATAGACTCCTGATCCTAACTATATAGCTGAGCTTTAAAAAGAAGAAAAAAAAATATAAATAGGGACTTTTTTTTTTTTTTTTGGGGTGGGTGGAAGTAGCAGGGGAAGTTAGAGGCAATGCAGGAACAGCTTTTCCTATCCTCAACAGGAAGGCTTGTGATTAACACAGTGATTAGGTAGTGAAGGGCCAGAGGGACTGTCTGGCTGGAAGTGCAGCATGTGCCTTCTAGCAAGAAGAATGAGAAAGAAATTAAAACCAGACAGGGCCGAAGATGAAGCAAATCTTTGGTCTTTGGAGGCAATGCGGTACTGTGGCTGTGGTCTCCCATTGCAGTGGGAGACTGTCTGTGGACAACCAGAGGCCAGGCTCTGGGACGTGGTGGAGCAGCCACGGTGCCTGTCCCCAGCCCTGGGAGCTGGCCAGGCACAGGCAGGGGGAAGCCCCCTTGCCAGGAGAAGCTGGGCTTACCCAGGGGGGCAGCTCTTCTTTACAAAGACTGATCCAGTTAAAGTATCACTCCAGCAGTGCGGCACAGTGTCACCGGGAGCTTGGGCAGAGGTGCTGATGGAGGCAGGAGGCTGTGGGAGAGGAGGATAGAGAATGTCTGAGGAGACACGTGTGAGGGGAGTGCAGAGAATGTCTGACCATTAGTGATAGGAGATAAGAGAGAGGAGGATAGAGAATGACTGATGAGAGATATGAGAGGAGGATGGAGAATGGGTGACCTGGCAGGACATGAGAGAACAGCTGGGTATTGTGAAGGAGAGTAAGAAAGATAAATATGGTTATCTAGTAGCAAAAAGGTGTCTGCATGCTTGTAGTGATATATAGCTATGTGTCTGCATGAATGGTTTCTGCCCTCAGCCTGGTGGTACATACAACTGGAATTCGTATCCGGGCTCAGAGGTAATATTTATACCTCTGAGCTTCTCTGTACAACAGTGTCTCTGGTTGCACCACAGCCTGAGTCTGTGCCTTCAAAGGCCACAGGAGACAACAGCCCCCTGCCAGAAACATCTGTCTGTCTGCAAGGGCTGAGAGCATACCTGAAAGAGCATCTGGCAACAGCTCCTTCCAGAGCCTTGGAAAATAAATAAGACTAAACTAATTGCTCTAAAAGGCAACGTGGTGCCAGTGCAGGGGCTGAAGTGCTGAGATGGCCACGTGTCCCTTGGGCCAGGTGCACAGAATGGCTTGTAGTGCGGACAGAGACCCCGGGGAAAGGAACCGAAATACCTCAGCTGGAGAAACAAGGGAATGAACAACCAGCGAGCAGACTGGGCGCTGGTGCCTGGCAGTCATTGCCGGACAGCGAATGCTTTGCTGGCTGAGCTGCTTGTTCCTGTATTAGTTCTGGAAAAGTCTTTGCTCCTGGCTGCTGATTTCTTACAGAGGGGCTCAACCAAAGGCTGCTGCCCATGTGGTCAAGGGGAGAAGACGAGGGGGATGCTCAGACATAACCAAGCTGTTAGAAATGGCAAGGACGAGGGTGGTGACAACTCCACCCTGTCTGCTAACTGGTCTGCTTTGTGTGCCAGGGAGGGTTATTTTACTGCAGCTTTGGCAGTCCCATCGCATCTCCCGTGGGCTCATCACCAGCCCCGTGCCCAGGCTAGTCACACTGGGGGGCAGGATGTAACAACAGAAGTACGGACGGGCGCACTGCCCCTGCATACAGTCCTTAAGTCATCTGGCTGGGTAAACGAGCTTCTCCACAGCTTGTTTTCAGGCATAAAATATGTGAACCCTAGGGTGAATAGCTAAACAAAATTGCCTTTAATGGCAAGGAAGGTGGGAGGGAAACTCTTAATGTGATATTTCTGAGGAGCTTTCCCTCAAAAGAGGAAGGAGATGTGACTCCCCACCAGATCTCATCATGCTTGATGGCAGCACAGCGGCATGCTCTCTGCAGGGACACACTGCAAATAGCTTTTCTACCTCAGAAGTTATCACCTGCCCCCCTGCCTATCACAGCTCTGGAAGGCCTGTGAGGGCGAAACCACATAAAAGAAACAGTGCTGGAGTGGGGCCACCCTGCAAGTGGCCGTGGTGCCTCCATGGTGTGGATGCGCCTCTGCATCCTGCCAAGCAGTTGCTGGTGGGAGGGCTGCTGACGCCCCTGGCATTGCTCCCAGTGTTCACCCTTTAAAGATGGACCCATGGCATTGTCTGTCTGAGCTGGTGGGTGGGAGGGCTGGGCTGCACCCCTTGGGCAGGGGGTCACATTTGCCATCCTATGGTGCTGCAGAGGTGTTCCAGCAAGGCCACGACAGCCAGTCTGCAAGCAGTGCTCCATCTCTTGAGCTGGTGGCTCTGCAGGGACATTCTTTGCTCCCACCGCAGGACCTTCTTGTTCCTCCTGAGCTCACTGCCTTGCTCCTTTTAAATTTAAGGTCACTGACACAGGGAGGAGCTACCTTCTGGTCAGCTTGCTGAGCCTCATGGACAAACCAGCACTGTCATCAGCACGGCTGATGCTCAGCTGCTTGGTGTGCAGAACAGTGAGAATGTGCAACTTGCTCTCCTGGGTCCCTCCTTTGACAGGTAAAGGTTTCCATTTCTTGTGGAGGAAGCCTGACTCCTTTCCAAAAGCACCTCCCTGCCGGTGCACTGCAAAAAACCTTGTGTGCCTCAGTGAGGGAAGGTGACAGAGCTTAGCTGACCCTGTTCTGGGACTTTAAATCTGTACCCCTTGTTCACAGCTCCATAGAAAGGTATGTTTTCATGAATAGTGTGGCTCCCCTTTTCCAGCTCCTACCCAGGCCTAGCTGCTCTTGGGGATTTAAAGAGGTGAGAGAGTTACGATATGCTTCATGAAGAAGATGCAGAGATGGGGTGGGTGGATTGCTTGATGCACTCTGAAATCCAGACCTGCTGGAGCACGAGCAAGGCTGGGGATCTGGATTGAGCAGTACAGCAAAGCCTGTGCAAGTGACCCAGCTGGTATCTGAGCTAGTGTAGTTATTTGAAAGACTTAAACATTCAAAGGGATGAAATGGTTAAACTTTTCACTGATGCTGCTTACCACTGAAATGTAAGCTATGAAAAAGATGGTATTTCTGCCAAGGGACTTGTAAATAAGTCTTCTTCCATGACCTCTGAGCTTTAGTAGATGCATTTTCATAAGCTGAATAAATGCAAATTAGCAATAAAGGTTCCCTGATTTGGCAGCCCTTCCCCTTGTACTGAGGGTGGCGGAGGTGTTTATCTATAGTAGGAGAGTCTTCTTTCTTGTTAATAATCAAAGAATGATTTTTCATGCCATCTTGGTGTGATAATACACTCTCGCTATCTATCAGTCTTTCCCTGCCTGGTGACCCCACCTGTCATCCCTCATAAATGAGTTTGAGAGATGTGATTGGTTAAGCAGACAGTGCAGCTTTATCAAATAAATATTTCAGGGGCACAGGTAATAAAGCAGAGCAAGGCAGCAGGAAAGAAAATCTTCTTCAGGATGGGCCTGGCTGTTCTGGTTGTTACCAGACCACCTTGCAGCTGGATGTGTGGGTGAACACCTAGAAACAAACACGTGGGCACCCTTGGCTACCCAGGCCATCAACAGAAAGGTAGACTGGCCAAGCTGGGAATGCATGGAAACGAAATATCAAGTCATTAGAGACACATCCAAAGTATATTGGCATAAGTCTGTTGGCATGTTGATTTGCACCAGGTGAAAGCCACTGTTGTTCTCCCCACAGCATCGCACCAGTATCACCCTGATCTAGGTCTACTGAACTAAGCAATGATTGGCAACTGATGGAAAAATTTCCAAGCACCCAAATTATTGCTGCTGCCCTGTTCATTAACTAAGATGCAGCCACTAAAGTATAATTTGAAAATATTTATAGCAGCCATCATTTTTAATTTTTTCCTTCTGCGAAGCACAGGTCTACATGTTAACATTAAGGTAGGTTACGGGAGGTTGTAGATTTATAGTGCAGTATTTGTATCTGGATGATTTCTTGGAGCATAATCTTATTCTGGGGGGAAAAGGAGTCCCTTAGTCCAGACCAGTATAATTCACTTTGAGATTTATGCTTGATGAAAGCAGAATTATTCTTAAATAAATGTGTCTGAACATGGAGTTATTTTGGAATAATTACACAGGTGATTTATTGCATTGGAGTTTTATTCTTTGAACAGATTACCCAGATTCCACAGATTTTACTTCTTCTTTCACCCCCCCACCCATTTTTTCTCCCCCTCCAATTACTTTGCTGCTCAGCTACTAGAGAGCACATGGGAAATTCTGAGAGACAGACTTACAGCTGAAAACCTCACCAGGTCAGAACAATTTTCTTTTAGCACTGTTTTGGTTTTTTTTGGTTTTTTTTTCCTTTTTTCTTGCCTTTTTTTTTTTTTTTTTTTTTTTGAAACTAGTACTGGCACTTTATTATCAAGACTATCTGAGGGAAAATGACTATCTACAAATCAGCTGGGTTTGGTTGTGGGTTGGTTTGCTTACAGGAAAGGTAAAGAAAACTGGTGTGTAACTGGTTTTGCACATTCTGCACCTGTGACCAGACCCCCTGTTTCCATACTTGTTAAATGTTGTGGGCTATGTTAACCTCTTGTTATCCTGCACAGAAGAGCGCTTTTGAGGTCCTTCTGCATCAGGAAGGCACATTTCTGCATCTTCTAAGCCAAGTGAGAGACAACTCTTAAGTTTAAACAGAATCTATCTTGTTGGTGATCCCCTATTACAGGAAACTGCCAACAAGGGTGGTGGTAATTCATGGATCCCTTCAGTGTTGTTCTTGCCCCAGTACATGTCTGATATCTGAAGATGTTTCTATTTTGGAGCACAGTTAATGTTCTCACAGGTTTGAACCAAGAGTGTCAGATACTTTTGCAGGCATGGTGAGAGGGATGGGATCTAAAGCAAGTAGCAAAGCCATGTTTGACAGCCAGTGCCCGCAGTGTTACAGACAGCTAAACTGCTGAAACTTGCAGGGTTACCTCCAAAAGGCATTTTCGAGTACATCATTGCTTTTTACAAAAACGATCAGAGTGAGCAGAAAACACTATAAAAAACATAGATAGATGAGCAAGAAAGCCTGTGACTGCTTTGCTGAAACATGCATGGAACAACAGGGTGTTTGGTTACTTAAAATTTGTCTGTTTATGTGTTTGCATGAGCCTGTCTTCATCTTCTATAGCAATTTCCTTCTGTCTCAAGTTTGCTTCCTTTTTTTTTTTCCTTGCTTTTTTAGGCGAGAAAAAAAAAAGTCTGATCAAGACACACATGACTTTCCAGTCACTGAAAAGCTCCATGCCTGTTCTTCCCTTAAGAGCAATTATAATTCATCTCTTGAGAGCAAACCACAAATAAAATAAGTCATGAGGCTGTATAGAGAATCAGATGTATCCCTGGCTGCTTCTCTCTCAGATTTCAAGAAATTGATTTCTGAGGTTTTTCCATTTTTTTTAAATAAAGATATATACACACACACGCATTCTGAAATATGTTAGGACTGTAACTACTTTAATGATTGCGTTACATAAAATTGAATTGATCTTTTTTCTTTCTGAAGTTGTTGTGCCAGATCACCTTCCATACTTTTCAAAGTATTGTCTAACTTCCTTGATATTCCACAACTGGTTTTCATGGCTACAGAAATACCAGTTTGTGCATAGATAACCTTTCAGAGATATAAAATAGTTATTTCTCCTAAATTACTTGTAAAATTATGGAGATTGAGTGCTCAAGCCTCCATCCCACACCACAAAACCAGATACACACAATGACACAGACTTTGATCTTTATGTGGAAGCCATCTGTGCTTCCACAGGAAAAAAGATATACAGTATTTCATGGTCATTATTTTCAACCCTAATTTTCTGTTGCCTGCAGTTGCTGATTTGTACAAGCTGTGGACTTTTGAGATAATTGCTGCATGTGAACACTTCCAAGTGGGGAAGAGAGGTGGTGTCAGCTTCCTTGCTCACAGAAACACCAGGATTATTACGCGGGTTGAGATATAAAGCACCACCACCACCACCTCTGAGGATCGGAGCCATAGACAAGGTAAAAGACGTTTTAGAAGCAAAACAGAGTGTAAGGGCTGTGTATTAGTCATGTTTGTGATGTTTTGTTGTTGTTTTATTTTCTATTTTGGATGCATGTTGGGGAAAAAAAAAAAAGTGATGCCTTCTTTCTTGTCACAGGGGAATAGACCGAGGCAGTCACACAAGACCCAGCAACTGGGGGCGCAAAGGCTGAGCTCCCCTCCCTACAAGCGTGTGAAGGGCAGTGTGCTGTGGCCTCCCAGCCCTCCCATGGGCTCCAGGGATCACCAGTGCGCAGCACCAGCAGTGTCACTGCCCTCCTGGTGACACCATCTGCCCTTTCACTCCTCATGAGGGAAGATGGGGACAGGAGCTCCTCCAGTTTATCCACCACTTCTAGGCAAAGGACCACATATGCTCTTTTTTTTTTTTTTGGGGGGGGAGGGTGTGGAATCCACAGGTCATCAGTTATTTCATTGGTGTTTGGTGCCTTCTGGAAGGGGACAATACCAAAGTCATCAGCATGGGTGTACAAAGCTGTTAATAATACATGCATATACAATATACATAACATATTGATTCTACAGAGATACTAATGAAGTTTGTTAGTGGGGGACCTTTAGAATAGTACAGGGTTATTGCAGAGTTTCTAACCGGTAAAAAAAATTGTTAATGGAAAATTTTAACATTTTGTACCTAAACTTGTTTCAGCCTTGGAATTGGTTTAAGATGGACTATGAGTTACTTAGAAAGGAGTTTTCTCTTTTTGTATGTTGGTGTGTTTATAGACTGCTCTGAATAATTCATAGCTGATATTTTATGGGGTTTCCAAAAAAGATGTTATATCTTAAAAAATAAACTGAACTACTCAGCATAGCTGTAGACTAAGTAACGCCTCTGGTGCTCTACCTGTTGTGACACAATTTCATACTCGGTCATACCTAGAAAAATTACAGTTATGTGGTTATGTGCCACTAACAACCCTGCTTCCAGGATGCTGCGAAGAAAAAAACCCACAGAAACAGCCTTTTTGGTGATTTGATGGAGCATATAATACTACTTTAAATGTGTATTTCTTGAGAAATTATTTTGAAAGATTCATTCAATACAACCCATTTGTTTTTCTTTACATGACAAAATAGAGATTTCAAGAATCATTTCAGGAAGACAGCCATGGTGTGCACATTGATATACTTACCAGCTGTGAGATAATGACTTTTCTCCATGAGAGTGTTAAGTAAATCCTTCTGCTATCAGTCTGAGGTATTGGCATATTTTATTCCCTTCCTTTCTCATTGTTGTTGTTATCTTTCATTTATTCTCTGTCTTCTTTGGTCTGTCAACTGTTTTCTTTTTTTTAAAAAAAAAAACAACTTTCTTTCTAGTGATGCTTCTGTCTCTCCTGATATGAAACCCTTTCTGCACTAGTTCCTTTAATTCTGTTCTTCTGGTGCCTCACCACATTCAGTCATACTTAAGCCCTCATCCAATCTAGTTTCCTTTCCCACTTTAATCAAATGACTGCTTCTTCAACTTCTGAATTATTTGTGTTCTCCAGGTCACATTGGTTTTACTGTTCTTGGTGGTTTCTTTGTTTTTTCCCTTAGACAGTAGCATGTCCCTCACTCTTTTCTGTATAATGGGCAAAGGCTGCTCAAATTGGGCTGATGCTGGCCAGCAGGATTAATGGGGATAAGGCTCTCTCTGTGTGAAATGATCTCTCAGTAGAACCTGTTTGGGAGTTTTGGTTTTGCTGTGGTTTTTATTTCCTGCCTTGCCATTGTGCACTGAAAGTAGGCAATTTAATTCTGCTGTGGAAGAGTAAGCCTGACCCTGCTTAACAGGCAGCGGAACAGCCAGCTTGTACCAGAGGCTGTTCCCCTGATTTTAGTGGTGCACCCAGTATGATATTTGGATACCTTGCTAGTATAAACCCAGGTAATTCAGTGCTCATATTTACTAGGACTGGTACATGGCTTGTACAAGCACCAAACAAAGCTGGGTGATCCACAGCTGTATTGGCATCAACAGTAACCTTGTCTAAGAACAAACACATTGGTTTATGACTTCTGCTATGATTCTTCTTATTAACATTCCTTTCCACATTATCTCCAGCCCCTATATGAAAAGGTGATGTACAGGTGAAGATTCTTGCACCTGTGTCTCCATAGGCAATTTTCAGAATCCCCATTCATCACCTGAAACAACAACAAGTAAATGCTGTCTTTGGAGATGCAGTTCAACTTGTAACTTAGGGTTCTGTGCTGGATCAGATCCTTTGGAACACCTGATCCTTCCAATATTGTCCAAAACCTGTGACTGATAAACTCTGTGACAGGCTGGGGGCTGGATCTAATGTTTTGTCCATTGGAGCCAGCACAGGACTGACATTACTACCATGCTCTAATTTGATGACAATACGATCCTGTGTGGATCAGACCAATGCCACTGTGTGGGCTGGTGGTGCTGGACCTACAGTTATTGATCTGGGGGATGCAGCTCCTGGGTTAGGCTTGCATCAATTGGAAGCTCCATCTTACAGGCAAGGATGCCCCTTACGGAGGCAGCTGCTGGTGAACAGCCTTGGGTTTCCATGGTGTACAGCTCCCCAGTCTGCCACTTGGAGAAACAGCTCCCAAACTGGGCAGACCGTTGATGACACTTCTGCGTGCTGTTGCAATGTCTTCTACTTGTATAGGAAGGCAAAGCAAGTCCCAGCTATGCAGTGCGTACTGATGTGGGAGCAAGAGCGAAGCCAAGAAAACTGAAAAAAATCTCTTATTTTGCATGTTTTTAATTTTGTGTGTGGAAATGTTGTTCAAGATGCTATGGGTACCTGGTTTGCTTCCATGCAGTCATTAGAGCGTTAAGTGATACATGCACTGCAAACTAGAAAACAAGCTAAGTGAAGACATTTAATTCTTTTTTGTTCCAGTTCATGTGTGTACACATCCAATTGTGATGGAGGAGGTGGAAAATAATGCCTTGCTAGAGTAGAAAGCGGTGCTCCTAGCATGCTGTGGACCTAGGCAATCACTAGCCAAAGTAACAAGAGATTTGCCTTCAGCTGAGGTTGAAAGCCAGAAGGAAACTACCCCTGACAAAAGGGAGCGTCCTAGAGGGGCTAGGAAAGGAGTGAGCAGAAAGTGAGGCACTAGCACTGCAAAGCACAGGGCACACAGCTCTGATAGCAGTTGCCGTGATCCAGCAGGGTTGGCTTTGCACGTACCTCGGCATGAATTGCTGTGACAGCTTTGTCGACTGAATCCTGTGATGCGAGAAAGCAGGTACCAAGGCACTGAAAGAATCTGCCAATGTTAAAACGCTGTGACAGCCTGACATGCTGCCTCAGTCCTTACTTTTATTTCTTCCATTTTGTCTTTCAGTTCTTCTCTACCCCATTGTCCATACACTTCTACTAGTTGTTTTTCTCTCTCTGCTTTTTATTGCGACATTTACATATAATTTTCTCTTATGTTTTCCTTCAACCTTTAACAGTTTCTTTCTGCATTCTCTTTCTTCTGTTTCTCCCATCCCTTTCTTTTACTTTCACTTGACAATAGCCAAGAATGGGCTGAAGAATGATGTGCCTTCTTCTCCTGGCCCCTGGCAGAGATTACCAAAATGGCTCAAAGGCATGGTTTTACCCTGAACTCCACTGCTATCAAGCAATGACTTATGAGAGTATCACCACCAGCAACAGTAAATATTTTGCTATCAAGCACATTTTTGTTGGGATTAGCAGTGCTTTTGCTGTTTGAGTAGGTACCCTAGCGCTTTATACTAATATGCTTTGATCCGCAAATAAGGGAAAACCCGTCTTTGCCTTCGGTTGGTGGTGGGGGAGCTGTGGGGAGGACGTTATGGCCTTTATAGATGCTGGAAAGCAGGTAAGTACTGAGCTGAATTAACCTGGAGCCTACACAGCTTACAGCTACTTAAGCTAGCTCTATCCCAGAATGCCTCTTTTCCCAGAGGCTGGCTGTGTGATGGTAAGGAGACTGGTGGAGAAGCTGGCTGAGCCCCTGGGCTAGCACTGCAGCCAGGCAAAATAGGCATTTTGTGTGGAGACAGAAGCCCTGATCCCAGATTCTCAGCAGCTGCTTGGTGGGCTGCCGGGGGAGTGGGATGGAGGGAGAGCAGCAGCCAGGAGCCTGCCAAAGAGCTGCTTTTGTCTGCACTGCTAAAATGGGGTGTGACTTACTGTGGCTTCATTAAGAAACCCAGATGAAGACAAGCTCCCTGTAGCTTTTACCATGCAGCAGCTGGGCTGCATCAGCAGGCCTTCTCCGTCAGGAGAAACAATAGTGGGAACCATTTTTCCTGGGGCAGCAAAGTTAGGAAGCAAAGACTACATAGCTGTGCTGGTTGTAAGCAGAACAAAGTGATGGATATTAATCTTTGAATTGGCTATTACCTGAAAATGAGAGCTTCAATTTTTACCTTGCAGGTACCTCAGTTAAGTCAGTAATGTATGTGGCTCAGAAGTCTCTCAGTTCTTTATTTCTTACATCTGAACTTTGACCTTCCTGTTTGTCTCAGTTTTCTGAGACATCTAAAACTGCGAGTTTCTCCAAAATGTTGCAATTCAGGGCTGTTGGAAATTGTCATGAGGATGTGACCATAGTATGCATACTGACAAATTCCTTTAGAAATAAAATTAAGAAATGGTTTGCTAGATACTGGCTGTCACCCTTTATTATTGGCACATGCATTTTATAAATTATATAGAAATACATGCATATAGACTAATAAAATATATATGTTTACAAACATCCACATTATTTCAGTGTTATTTTTTCCTTTGCATACGTTATTACAGTTTTCATAATTTCAAATCCTTACCACAACCAGGGCTGTTCATGGAGTTCCCCTCCCTGACCCCCAAAATGTAATGTGTAAAATTAAAGTTTACATCGTTATGTAAGGGTGCTGAAGCTTAACTTGCAGTGGCAAGCAGGGTGGCAGTTCAGCTGAGAGTACCTGTCATCTGTACTAGATTTTTTGAAAGAGTTAAGAACAGATTTGTGTATGTAGTAGAAAGCACAGGCATGATCCTCTCTGCTACAGTTGATTTAATTTCTACGATGTCCTGAAGGCCTTCCCTAACACAAACTTCCACCTCAAAAAAAATTGGAAATAAAGCTCTTAATACAGACATACTCCTTCCTGACTCTTGATTTCTAACATTACTCTGTTATGTTGATCTTTATAGTAAAATGTACTGGGATTTTAGAACAAAAATGATTTTTAAACCTCTGATATGTTTAACAGATAGATGCTTCATGTCTGGTACAGATCAACTTCTACATATCCTTTCTGCTATATCAGGGTAAGTGAGCAGAGAAGAGTAAAACGGCGTCAGAATTAATTACTATAGGACGTAAAACAAACCTACACAAATAACTACAAATGCTGTTGCCAGACCATCCTGGACATGAGAGTCCATGTAAATTGCAAATTGAATGAACAGCAATATAAAATACGAATTGTACTGAAAGCTCTTGGTGTAGTGCATGTTGTATTCAGGCTGCAATCCGATTGCCATAGCTCTGCATGTTCATGACTTGTGAGATGTGTGACTTTCTCAACAGATTTCTTTTAGAGCTGCTATTTTCCACAACTGCTCTCAGCGGCTGTTTTCAAGCAAAAGAGGAAAATTTGAAGAAATTCCACCTCCTGGTTAGTGAGGTTTGTACCACTGGGAATATCCACCTGAAAATGATCCAGACTATACTTTTCTACAAAAAGCTACTGCTAACATGCAGTCAACTGTAACATGTAATTTGTTGTGTATAGTTTTTCATAAGCAGTGGGACGGAAGGGAAATTGTTATAAATGACTGAAGAACCATTTTGAAGTATTCCTGAGGAGCATCTTATTCCTACCAGCACCTACTAGTCCCTTACTCCCTCACTCCACATTCTTCCCATACAGCTCCATCAGCACAGGGAGTGCACAGCTGCTCTTTCCATAGGACCCATTAGCACAAGACATCATCACGAGCAAACAAGTGAATTAATTGCCCAGCCCACAAAGACAGTTTCTTCCAGGAGGGAGGGGGACTGTGAGTTGTTGTGTTCTGCAATATATCACTAGTCTTGCCTTTCTATTTTCAAACAATCAATTTCTGTATTTTTTTCCATAACTTGCATGATGAAATGTGCATGCTGCTAATGTGTTCTTTGGCCAGCAGGGAGCTGCGCAGAAATTCCATCAACTATGTTGATTTCTACATTCATTTGGGTAGACACTCTTATTTGAGCTGCTTGCTATGGATTTATTGTATTACCAAAATAAACTGCCACTCTTTTCTGCCTATGGGAAGAAGAGGTCTTTGGAAGAAAGTAACGAGGATCCTAACAAAGAAATACCAGATTTTACAGGCTGGGACTATGGACGGGAGAAAGAGCAGATTAAAGAAAAATGCTGAGGGGTGAGTGGGGACTTAGATCCCCTCCCTAACATTCACCCAAGCATGGTAACAACTCCTGTAGTAACCTCTGCAACTCCAGACAGCTCAGATTCCAACTGCTGGTGCTAAGTTGATGAAGCAACATGCCTGTGGTCAGGCATATTTCAACTTATTTCCCCTTGGATACTGCCCTGGAGCGAGGTAAGTTAAATCCAGTCACTGAACGGAGATGGGGTAGGTCTGAACTTCAAGCAGGTGAAGGGGGGGGAACACTTGTTTTTGTTTGCTTGTTTTGACAGCAAGCAGAGTAGGCCTTCTATGCTTTTGCACAATATTGTTTCATACCTTTTCTCTTCCTGTGCTAATCAAAGATTTTCTATCTGTCTTCACCTAAATATACTCTTCCACAGAGTCCTGGCATTACACTGTCTTACTCCAAGTACTGCCCCATCCCATGCATTTCAATGCCTCCTTTGGCCACACCTTTTTAATGAACACTGAAATGTATGTTTTCTTTTTTTGATCTACAAAGCCAATAGTAATAATAATATAATAATAATTTGCATGCTTTCCTCTTTTTTTTTTTTTTCCAGAGAGATAATGTATTGGGTTTGCGTGGCAAGGTTTTGGTAGCGGGGGGCTACAGGGGTGGCTTCTGTGAGAAGCTGCTAGAAGCTTCCCCTACATCCAACAGAGCCAATGCCAGATGGCTCCTGTCCTTATCTCAACCCACAAGCCTTTCCTTAGTTTTTCCCTCCCCTGCCCGGCTCAAGAGGGCAGTGACAGAGCCGCTTCCGTGGGCACCAGGTGTCCAGCCAGGGTCAACCCACCACAGCTAAACACACAAAGTCATCTTATAAGCCCCTGATTACATGCAGGCAGCAGCGCTCTAAGAAACTGAAAAATATCTCAACATTATCCAGGTCAGTGTTTCTTTACATGGTTCATTCAGAAAATTAACATAAACCAATTCATGTATCTGGTTTTGCGAGACTATGTGGATCAACTGCTATGGGAAACCTGGCCTCCTGGGTTACATGAAGTATCATGACATTTTTTATGGGGAATTTTAATGTGTTCAACTGGAATTGATGTGATGTTTTCAAAGTGAGTCGGTTTTTCAAATTTCAGTATCTTAACTCATTTTGGTGTTGCCTATGTTATTTTCAATAAGCAGGCAAGTAACTGCTAAACAGTTTATTACCCATCATTTAGATGTCAAATCAAGCATATATTATCAACATTTCAGGAACTATCTAGTTTCTTTAGAACATATAACAGAATTGTTAAGTATTAATAACCACCTGCCACATAGTAAATTTTTGAGTGGTTAGTGGCACGGAGCAAGATTCCTCCTTGATGTATCTTCATTGATTGCACTGGAGTTGTATTAGGAATTTATTTGGTGTATGCTACATCTTATTTTTTGTAAGTAAAGGACATCTCAGAGACACTTAAAGAAAGACAAAAATTAAAAAGGTAAAATGAAACAAAAATACACTGTAAAATAATTTATGAAATACTTAAGGTAGTGATTATTCAACTATACCTGACTCACCCCAACTGTTTTTCTAAAAAGGGCCCTGGTAAGAACATCAAGAAGTTTTATCTAAAAATGTTACCCCCAATTTGACCCATGTTCAAAAGACATGTAGCACTGCATCAGAAATAACTATCAAAGATAATTTTTCTTCTGAAAAGCCTGTCAATGAGAGACATTAGTAGAATTTAGAGCACAAATTTGTATTTATTGAAAAACCAAACAAAACACAACCCCCCCCCACAAATAAATAAAACACCACCCCCATTTACAGACTTGCTCCAAATGAACACAGCTGCACCCACAAATTATGTTTCTATCTCTATGCTAGCACTTGCCAAATCAACATCTTTGTCAACTCCCTCCATAATCATGTTTGATTATTTGGTAAAAGGTAAGGGACACCACAGTTAAACAGAAGAATTGCAATTATTATATTACTATGACTCTTATTTCTTAACGGAGTTTGTAAGCTAAACCAGGTGGGAAAATCCTCTATTCTGCTTCATGAAGTCTCCCTGCCCAGTTACACTTTGGGGATCTCTGAGGCAGGTTTCTGGTTTCAGCAACCAGAAACATTCCTGGAGACCCCAGACTAATGGTGAGGAAAGCACCAGAGTAGACTAACTGCAGATTAAATTAGATCTGTAAATAATTCAATACACAAACCCCAGTACCCTGTTTTTTCCCTGTGTTTCCATAGGTCTAATGTAAGCGTGTTCCTGATCTTCCATGCAATGTTGCTTCCCTAAATAATAACAAATCAGATGTGTGCTCGATTTTAGCACAACACCGATAACAAAAACAATACACAGAAACACAAGGAATGTCATCAGAGGGTAAACAAAATTTATTCTGAACTTCAGCATAAACAAACCTAACCAGTTTATGAATGGGCAAAGTTAATTAAGTCTTATGACACATACTAAAGTATTTAAATTCAAGTACTTGGCGTAAGTAGTTAATGAAAAGGTTCCGGGGTAAGTAATTACTGAGTGTTAACACTCTTAAAGCCAAATTAAGTCCAGCATTTCTCTGTTGTCCACCATAACTTATGATGTCCCTCAAGAAATTATCATCTCCAACTGGTTCAAGTTATAAATTATAAGAGCATATAATGAAACCATCAAAATCTTTAACAGAAACCTCATCCCTTGCCAGTGTTTTTCTTCAAACTTTCTTGCTCCCGTCATGCTGAAGAAGCAGTGCCAATGAAGCTGCTTGCTCAGCTGGTTCAGTGACTTCTCATCTGGCTGACTGCTGGTGGCTCCTGAAGGCGCAGGGTGAAGCTGGAGGGCTGAATCTGAAAGAAAGGGGCAGATCATGCTGTTACAGAGACGTACACCTCCAGTTTTTTCTAGCATCTCCCTGAAGCATGGTGGCAGAACATTTTTCAAGGCAATGCTGCATTTAAAGTATCAGCTGCCATCAAATGTTGGCTTTCTGCTTATGTTAGTAACATTAGCTCAGCTGTGTGTAGCCTCTTAAGGAATATTTAAAGAGCTGTTGTTTTTCTTCTCAGTTTTATGATTATGTTGGCTTTGGTTCTGTTGTAGGAAATCGCCTGGATTTTGCCAAAGCAATTTTAAATGTAAATATGATCATATATGGAATTAAGTTGGTCATAACAGCTGGATATAAACCAAACCCACGGCAAGATTTCAGAACAAGCAGATAACGGTGAGTGGGATGGTTTGTGTAGCAGTCCATATATAATTTTAACATTCCACATGATCAACACTGTGCTAAAGGATCTTTAATGACAATGTTTCTTAAAGACTTAGGGATTGACAAGATAATAGTGATGTAAGGTCACTGTTGTATCAGGACCCAGATCATTCTACTACAGCCCAGTGCTTATGTCCCTAAACCAGGTGTGAGGCAGAGTGCCAATTATATCTAAAATATGGGTGGCTGCTGTGGAAAGCTCTTCCTGAACAAAGATTTTGGTTAAAAGTGCTCAGTGTGTTCCCAGTGCAGTGCTGTCAAAAAGAATGATTCAGAAAAGAATGTCTCCAAAGTAGCAGAGACTTCTGTCAAAACCAACCAAAAATTGGTAAAGCTCTGTTAAAATACTGTATCCAATTCCAATACATTCACTTCTGAAATTGATTATCAGAGTTCCAAGGATAGTATAGATGTGACAGGAGAGCTGAAAATTGTCTTATCTGACACACCTCGTGAAGCAAGGCAGGCCACAAACAGATGTGTGGGCTGTGGGCAGGTCACTGCCTTGCCTGTGGAAGGCCTGGTACGTCAACAGTGCTTTATAAAGAGTAAACGAGTCATTATGATACCCAAGGGTAGTTAAACGTAACATCTTGCTGAAAAGTAGGGTACTGCTTTTTATCAACCTGCAATAAGTTGTCCCTTTGCCATGGGAGATTGGCAAAATCTCACAAAAGACTGGACTAAAAAAGCTAACATTCACAGTGAGAGGAAGAAGTAGTACATGGTGTATTCAAGGAGAGCTGTCATAATTATAGGGAAGTGCAAAAATGCATCACAGAATATGAAACTTTTATTTAACCTTCCTTGGAAATACAGGTTCCTCATCCAGACTGAAAGCTTGCAGTTTGTTTGTTCTGAAATTGACAGTCTTTCCCAGGCAATGAAAACATTTTGGGAAGAGACAGAGACAGCTGGATATTATCTTCAGTTAATTTTTCCTGTCAGATCTGCAAACACAGATGTGCAAACACAGAAGAATTCAGCTGTAACAGACCTCCTGGTAGGTAGGTAGCTTTAGTAAAAGCCTCTTGTTGAATATGGATGGGTAAATCAAGAGTCACAACGTCAAAAGCTACTGCCAGAGGGTCAGGTGTTTTCCCTGGTGCCTTGCCACATGCTTGAGACCATTTGAACACTGCTCTTCTGTCCCACCTCTGGCAGGTCAAGCTCCAAAACAAGCTGCTAGAGCTTTGTGAAGATCTACCCCGCTGCTCTGTGTAGCTATGTGGAAGAAATGCTGGACATTTCCCTTCTAAGAATCACCACACTGATAGGAACAGAATGCCCTGCTGCTAGCCTGTTATTTTGAAATCACCTTTCACTTCAGCTAAATTAATGCAGAAGACAATAAGTTTTTTCATTTTTGGCATACGAGACAGGCAAGAAAGGTTAGAGAAAGGAAAATGAGTTAAAAAAAAGTTATATTTGATCTTCTGCAAAACTAAAACCCCCTAAATTTTCTGTCAGTGTCTTTTTAATGAGATGCGGATGCTTATCTAGCCTATGCAGTTAGGGCATGCTTTGTCCTCTCAAATTGCCCTCATACTGGTAAACATGCCCCCCACCTCGTGCTGCAAACTCATGGGGATTATTTGGGATTCTTTCTGATTCCTTCTTGTTCCTTGACCTTGAAATATTTTGTTTCCAGATTCCCTTGGCACACATTTTGATATTGTCTTCCTGGGAAGGTAGAAGGTATTTCTGGTGGCCTGGTACTCAATAGCTGCCTCAGTCCTACAGGAGTTAACTCTTTCCCATCGGGCAGGTCGTGTTCCAGTTTGGAGTAAAGACTTGACACGCATTGAATCTTACACTTTATACAAAATGTATAGCAGGCACTTGATGCAAATGGGACTTATGTATGCAACCAACACATTAATGGCTTTTAAGACTAGACCCAAGGAGCATAAAATTATTCTGGGATGATAAAGGGCTTGTGAGTGACTAACCCTGGTCCTGCCTTTGAAGGTTACTGCAATCACAGCTGGGAAGTGGGGAATTGTGGCTAGCAGGTGCTGTGATTTGATTACTTTTATCACAGACTTGCCGGACGACCCAAAGCAAGAATTACTTTGTATGATTCAGTTTGCTTATCCGTAAAAGTGCTCATAATATGTACTTGCAGGAACATGAGAAGTGTGATGTTATTTTTGAACGCTTTGAGTTTCTTCAATACAGGGTGTTACGGGCATATAAACACTAAGGCTTGTGGCACTTGTGCTGACCACACGCTAAGAAATCTCAGATGCTTCCCCCCCCCCCCTTTCTGTTTTATCCCACATCACACCTAAAGCAATGTCTTCCAGTCTTTTAAAGCTTTAGCACTATTTATAAAACACTTCTCGGAAAAATCTAAACACCCACCTCTCCGTGTACAAATAACTTATTGATTTATAGCAGCTGAAGGCTCTAAGCTTCTAGCTAATGATGGCTGGGTGCTTCTCCGTGCTAAGGTAAGTCCTCGTGTAGGGCCTCGACAGCTATTGTTCAAACCTGAACAACGCGTGCATTTCTCAAAGATAATTTGTGGCATCCTGGTATTTTATCTTTGCTCCTAGTCCACTGAAAGGCTGTCCTGAACCGCTAGCAAATGTTAGCTGGCTGCATCTAAAAGAAGAGGTCCATTTTAAGAAGGTCTTCCAGGGAATAAAAGGTAAAATGTCTACTTGCTCTAATCTTTTTCCTGCTTGAGTACTGTTATTGTCTGTGAGTCTGATGACATTGCACAGAATGGTCATCCCTCTGTAGAATCATGTTCGTTTTCTTCCCTGAGAGATTTATAATATAGCATTATAAGATGTAACTCCTTAGCTTGTATTGATATCTGCTCCTCATTTCTTTAATTATTTTTTCAGAATTGAAGGGCTTATGTTGCAGTTTTAAACCTAATCGCACAAAGCTCTATAAACAGTCCCATTCAGTGTTAAAACTACACCAAAGTTCCAACCTGATACAGCTTTTCCAGCAAACTATTACAAAACAGGCAAGGGCAATTATTCCTTTATTTCTGTTTCAGATTTTTTTAAAATTCAGATTATAATTCACAGGACTGTATTTTGTTCCCAAACAACATGATGAAAAAGAAACTTTTGAAACATTATAATGGAGCATTACAATCCAAAAAATTTACACATAGACAAGCATTTTACGTGAGGGATAAAAATATGTGATGGGCATGCAGGAGAAAATATTTGCATTGGCTTCAACAAAAAGGTCAGCCAAGACAGCATAACACATATTTTTCATTATCATGAAAGCAGACCAGCTTTCCACCTAAAAATGCCTTGATACTATCTACAACACAGCAGCAAAAAGACACAATATAACCTCATTTTAAATTCCATTTATTTGAGTAATGACATTTTATTTCTTCCCAGTTTTATTGAAATGTTCTAGAATGTTTAATGGAAAATAAATAGGAAAGATGTTAGAAATTAGGCTTTTGGTGTTCTTTATGCCAGTAACATATGTCACCTTACTCACATGTAGAACTGACTAATTGGCTCTAATAAAGCCTGGCAGCTGTTTTCAGTGCTAACAGTTTTGCACGGGTAACCGTACCCGCTGTTGAAAAGCAAGTTAGGAATGGGGAGGAGGAGGAGTTCCCAGCCTCCGATAATGATGTTTTCCTTCCTGAGGTCGGCTGCACTGTTCACAAAGAAAATTAACTTGATCACTGTCTCTGACTGTCGTGGAGTATGATTTGGTTATTCTTCCATAAAATGTCGGTGTGGCATTGGATACTTCCATAAAATGTCGGTGTGGCATTGGATACTAGTGGCACCACTAGTATCCAATGCCAACAGGGCTCCTATGACAACACAGAAGCATTGATGGGCTTCGTGTGTGACATGCTGCCTTTACTAAAGGAAGTTACTAGGATTTTTTGCCACTACTTTTAGCCAGGCTACAATTTAACTTTCAAGCTACCTGTCCATGTAGGTTTTAACTAGAGCTGGTAATAATAATAATAATAAAATCCTAAGATTTCTTTTCAAAGCTGTAAGGAACTTACCTGTTCAGAATTTTTTCTTGAAAAACAATACCCTTAAAGAAACCATTCCAGTTAAAAGGGTGAGGTCATTTGAACAATACTACCATTCAAAATAATCTGATTCTGTGATAAATTTGGAAAGGGTGAAGAAACTCTTCTGCATTCCCTTTCAGACTATAGTGGCCTGCCTTGGCAACAAGTGTTCTCCGTGGCGCAGTGGGACTGAGAGCAGGACTGTCCATTTTTAAGTGTTCATCAGAGACACTCACTTCCCTCTCCTGAGCTTTTTACCTTGAAGCAACAACGCCATGACCACCACCTCAGATGAAGCGCCATTTCTCCCCTGACCAAGCGTCCATCCCCACCAGATGAGGGCTGGGAACCAGCTCCGTGCCAGCGCCAGCCCATGGAAGGCTGAACTGTACTGTAAAGCTGTGGCCTGCATATGGGAAGTTTGTGTGTGGAACTGGTTTTAGTATTTCCCTCCGGGCTTAATTTACTGAACATCTTTAAGAAACCAAAGACAAGCACCCGGTTGGACAGTAAGTTTTCTGGCTAAAGGCAGGGCAGTGAGTCCAGTCCTTTCCCGCCAACTTGGAAACCACACAGTGTTCAGAACTGCAAGGGTACAAAACATACCTGTGTTATCTGTATGTACCGCTATACCCTCTGGGTGTGCTTGGTGTACCTGCTGAGTATACCGGCTTCTTTGAGGGCTTTTGAAGCCCACAGCCAGCCAGACACCCCCGTCGTCCCCCCCCTGCAGTCTTCAGAGGGGAGTTCGCGGGCGGCGGCGCTGGGCAGGGCGGGGAAGGGGCGTACGCGGGACGGGGCTGTGCGGGAGGCCGGTCCCGCCCCCCCTGTGGCGGCTCCCTCGCTGACAGGGCCGGGGGGGCCTCCCTGCCTCTCACCACCCCGTTTCACCAGCTCCTCTGAGCCGCGAAAGCCAACCCTTTCCCGGCCGGCGGTTGCGAAGAGGACGCTGCCGTCCCCTCCCCAGCGACCCGGCGGATTAACGCCAGGGACGGGACCGCCCGCCTGTGGCAGCTGAACGGACACAGCCCCCGCGGCGCGCTGAGGCGGGGCGGCCGCGTCCCCGCCACCCGCCGTGGGACCCGCCCTTGCAACGGCCGCGCTGAGGAAACCAGCGGCTGCTGCG
>JAVJGJ010000001.1:12169058-12227696 GCA_035590215.1 Microhierax caerulescens | reverse complement strand
CGTGCACCGCCTTTCTCGTTCAGTGTCACCGGTGCCCTCGTACAGGTCGAGGGGCCTGGCCGCGGCCCTGCCCGGGGCGGGGGTAGCGCCGGGGGCGCCGGTGCGGGCAGCGCGCTGCGGCTCCCTGAGGGTCTTGCGGGCGATCGCCGGTGTGCGCAGCCTCCCTGTGTCGGGGCGTGACTCGCTCGGGGCGCCGGGGGTGCGTGCGGTGCCTTTGGGAACCTCCAGCACGTGTTCTTTAAAATAACAGCCGGTTGTGATTCATAACCGCCGGCTCTGAGGGCAGATTTACCTCCGCTTCTCCGTATTCCTCGGGATGCCCTTGCCAAGCGTGTTCCCTGAACACCGGTTTCAGCTGCCGGCAACCGGAGACGCTTTTGTAGATCGTGTAGGTCGTCTGTCGTGTGCGTCTTGGTCTCTGCAATACTGGGCATATACGTTGGGGCGTATACTTCTTACCATTTTTAGGCAACGTATGTGCGGTTCTGTGAAATCGGAGGTGCAGAACCCGGTGCTCTTAGCACCGGTCCCTGAATCGGCAGAAAGAGTCCCACGGGTTCTCTGAAAAGCTGTGGTTTCTTCCTTACCCGCTTGCATTGCAGCTAGTTGTTTGGATTGATCGAAATAAACATATGGAGTTCATCTATGGTTGGTTCAAGGTTCTGTGCATATTTACCAGGAGATGAAGTGTTTCTTCAGCTTTTGAATGCTCTGTGGACCTGTAATCAATTTATAATCTGAACTAAAGCAACACTGTTTTGTGTTTTCGTGTGGGCTCCTGAGATCTTCAGATTTCTTCATTGCTGTAGTTGATAAACCACCTCATTCTTGTGTGGAAAGTGGCCAGCAGCCATTCCACATTGGCTGTAGATTTTTATTTTTTATTTTTAAATCTTCTGAATTACCGACAGTGTTGTCAAACCCATAAAAAAGCATGTCTTGCCTCAAAAGTTCACCCCTGCTGTATTTACTGAGAAATTCTTTTCAGACTCTTCTCTCATGGATTATGCCCAGGCCTCTTGAGAGTTCTCTCTTGCTGTAGCTGGTCTGACAAGGCACTCTTGTACCTCTGTTATCTTTGAATTGGAGATCATTTGAGATTCCTAGTCAATTTTCCAAACATTTCTCAGTTATTGGGGAAACGTTTTGAGAATTTGGGAGTTTCTCTTCAACCTGTTTGCATAGTACATGTATATATGAGCATTCTTGGAGTTGTATGTATAATAGGCCACCGTACAGATGGAGAGTTCACATTTGAAGTTTTAATTCTTGAGTGGGAGTAGGATTCGTTAATGCGTACTCCTTTTTTTCTGAAGGTCAGATAAGCTGGCAGTATTTGGTAGGAGTTCAGAATACAGAAATATTTCTTTGTTGCTGCATTCCCCCCCCCCCCCGCCCTTGGAATTTAAGGTTTTGTGCACTGCATCTATTATTTTAGTATGTGAATGCAGTCTGTATAGTAAATGTGATTTACAATGCAAAAGTTCTCTGTGCATTTTGAGAACTGCTTTTCATATGGCCTTTATTAGTGTCTGTGCTTTGCCTGGAATTGCAACTGCTATGGCATTGAGGTAGTAACAAGAAGCTATACAATTTCTAGGGGGTTTGTTTGTTTGGGGAAGGGTTGGAAGAAAGATGCAGCTTTTTTCAGTATGTTGCCAGAACCAGAACTAAACAAACACTCATTACTAGAGTGCAGAAAGTTATTAGTGCTGGCAGCATTTAAAGGGCTGTATGGGAACTTAGCAGACCTTGCCACTTTAGCACATGGGGTTTTGACACAGTGGTTCACAAAAGGTGTGAGAGGAAGAAAGAGAGAGATGTAGAGTGTCCAGGCTGCTCCCAGCTTGGTAGGCACAGTAATAAGTGGAACTTACGGTTATTGGTTTTTAATGGAAATACTGGAATTTTAGACCTCTTGTTCTAACAGCTGTGGTCTGCTCATTGAGGGCCAAGGCAGGTGAAGGAAGCCAATGGATTCCTCTTGGTAGGTGAGACTCATTAAAAGCAAGGTGTTGTGGGACCTAGCTGTTCCTGAGGGTTCAGAATAAATAAACTTGCTGAAACAGTCAACAGGGTACATAATTTGCAATAATGATAGCATTTAGGATGACCCTGAGGAAGTTCCTGTAGATGATAATGATAAAGCTGTCATGGCAGAGGTGGAGGTTGTCTGGTTGAAAGTGAAAAAAAGAACCTTTTGTGGGTTTTGAGGTTGGGTTTGTTGTGTTTGTTTTTTTTTTTCTCTTACTTGCCCTTTCTGTAGTGACATAATGCTGAAATTTGCTTAGATATAATCTAAAAAATTATTCACCCATGAATGTGGTACAAAATTTGGCCTGGTTGCTCTGTAGGAAACCAGATTGTGTCCTTGAAGTTGACTATAAATATTGTATGCAAGATTTTTCACTGTGGTGGCAGTGGTCTGAATTCATATATGCATGAGAGGATGTAAATACAGCTGTCACTTTTTTTTGTTGTGATCTAATTTCTGCTGACTTTTACTCTCTCATTATTGACTCTTGAAGTAACTTGTCTTAAATTGTAGAATAACATTTGACTTTCAAATTGATGAGACTATGGGCTTGATGGGAGATGGCTTCACTATGTAACTTAAGCAGTGGTTGGACAATGAGAAGTATTGATTCTCTGGCATTGCCCTCAAATCTAGGTCAGCAAACTGATCAGGCTCCAGTGTAATGCCCTTCTCTCCATCTGCAAACATGTGAAACTTCGAAGAACTCTAGCTGGGGCCGCACTGTAACGTGGTGTATTGGCATAGCTGAAGTAAAAGAGGGAGTGCTTTCCCATGGGTGAATGGGAATGAGGGAAGGCTGGGGACGAACCTCTTCAGGCAGCACTGTGGTTGGGTGCTGTGACACTGAAAATGTGGCTGAAGGCTGATGGTCACCCTCAAAGTAGCTGCCAGGGTCTCTGTGCTACCTGTCCTCTATCACTTCCATGCTGTGGGTGGAGGTTACAGTCAGCAAAGCAAAAGCCAGAAGACTGGAGCTTTTAGGTTTTTTGACATGTCTCAGTCTGAAAATAAGTAGATTAAAAGCCTTGGGAGTGAGTGAAAGTGATTCTCAGTGGCTTTATGTTGAAGCAGAAGAGCAGTACTCGTGTTACCTGTTCTCCTGGATCCACCCTGAGTGCAGCAACACTTTGCAGGAAAAGGAGTATCAGTCATTTTGGGGGAAGGGGTGAAAAATCAGCCCTTTCTGCACCAATACTCTCCTCTTGGCCTTGATTTATGAACTGTTAAAGAGAGAACCCACTTGTTTAAATACTCATTTGGACATGGGAGATGTTTTCCGCACTTATTTTAATATCGGATTGAAACAAGTTAGAAGAATGATGATCTTCTTGTTATGTGTTAGGACAGTGCCTAATTAGTGAGTCCCTAGGAGTCACCTCTGCTAACAAGGTTTTTGATTAATAGTTTATTTAAACGATACAGCTCTTCTACTGAGCAGTTTGGATCCATTTTTTTACTGAATTGAGGCCTGGACTCTTTTAAGTGATTGTGTCTGTGTCAGTACCAGTCACATCAATGCGACTTTCCTTTGTAAGCATGCCTTAATTGAAGGGTTGTTTGGGTTTTGTTTTCCTTTTTAACAAAAGAAAAATAGGAAGGACTTGTAGACTGGAATTTAAATTGGATTTTCATAGCTGTTCTGCAAACTCACATTATCTTGCATCACTGTATAATCTTCTAGGACAAGACCAAAAAATGTACTTTTCTGCTTTAAAAGTATTTGATGGTTGGTGAACTTTCTCTGTAATGAAAACTATTTCATGCCTTGCACATAATGGTATGCCTGTATTTTGCTTCTGCGTGACCTTCACTCAAGGGTTTCACCTTCCTTTTATTCACCAATAGGGGGAAAAGTATTTTCTTTCCTCTTGTTTTCTCAAAAGTGCTGGATGTTTTTAACCTTCTCTTTAACACTTGCTCTGCTTCCTTCTCGTCATCGCCCTTCCCTGGGCAGCCTTGTAGTTTGGCCTGTAGAAAACGCTCCCTTCTCCTGGGGGATCCAGCATGTTATACACCAGCCTGCATCGGCTGAAGCAGAGGCATTTGGAGGGGATATGAACCCAGATCTCTCCCATCATTTGGGTACTGTACCCTGTGTGACTGTGTTTCTTTCATGGGTGTAAGGATCTTGAGTGTGTCATAAAGTTTATAAATAACTGAAAGAGTCATGTTTTTCTGTTATTAAGTTTATCTCCATTCTGATGCAACAGACACTTAAAAAAAAAAAGTCTCAAAACTGCTTTCTGCTATAATGTGGTGATGCTTGCCAAACTATTTTATTTGGAAACAATATTGCAAGGAATTAGTGCCACTAATAGTTGACCGTAGATCAGTGTATTCACTTAGAGCTTGCAGGAAGAGAGGTTGGGGGTGTGTTATGATTAGCGTGTGGCTGCTGTGCTTCTTTTGGGTGTGGAGATGAAATTATAAGTAATTTTGTTTGAAGTGTTATTGTAAAATCTCTCTGAATGCCAAGGCAAATAAACTGTTCTTAGCTTGCAACAACTTTTTTAGGAGCAAATTATTTTGCAGATAGGGTATTTATGCTTACAGCTGGGACAGCGCATGTGTGAGAGATTCAATATGAGTTTCTAAGTCTGTGAGATGTTGCCAAAGATGATTTAAATGTTTGAGCAGAAGAGAGCAGATGGAAATTTTCTGACTTCTGGTGATAAAAGACATTGATGAAGTACTATCTTACTCCCCAGATATTTTTGCAGAAGGGGTTGTCATGTAATTTCCATGCTGGAAAGGCAGAAAGGAGAGGTTCTGAGCTCAGCTGGCTGATGCAAGCCTTCAATGTCAAATCTGGTAGAACACTGCCACAGTATTAAAAATTATAACTCAGAACACACTTCTGCAGCCTTGCTGGACAACACCCTTTGTAGCTCTAATTTGGAGATAAGATTCTATCTTACTCGCAAACTCTCGATTCAGAGAGGTTCCTTCAAAGCCTTTTATACTTAAAATTTAGAAAAGCTTTTGGCCAGTACATCATCTGCCTGGTGAAGGGATGGTACCTGCTTTAACAAACTTTCTGTCCTTGTTGACTCAAGAAGTTAGGATTTTGCATGTCAAACTTGGTGCACTTGAGTAGAAAGTATGTGCTTTCTGATACTTGAAATAGAGCATTTACCAAAATGCATGCACTTAGCAGAACTAACGTGAATGGTCAGCCTATCCATCAGCTTTCCATGTTCATTGTGGGCTTGTGGGGTGGAAGCTAGTCTCTTCTGCTCCACTCTGTCATTAGGTATTGCACCGTATCTACTCTGGCGCTGCTGAGCTTCTCGTTAGGATCTGCTGTGGGGGTGTTTGCTTCTTCACGCTAGCAGATTTCCACTTCAAGAGGACATGCAGATGTCTAGGGTTGAACTGCTGTTTGATTCTTCAGATTGACTCACCAGTCTTTCTGTTAAGTCCCAGATGCTTTCATAGTGCTGAATTGGAAGGTGTCTCACTTCCTGCTTCATGCTTCTCTTGATCTCCGGTTCTTACAGGCAACGCACTGTTTGCACAGATACAATGCCTGGGATGGTGCTTGGGGTGGCTCTGGTTTCTATGCTGTAATGCTTCTTGGTCAAAGACCTTCCTTGATGTTACTTCACCTTTTACACTTTGAGTAGTGGGACCCATCAAGGCTGAGCTGTCATTTGCCATTTTTGCTTTCTGACATAATGTTACTGCTTGACACGTGGCATTTGGGGATGGCTTGTTGTTTCTACTGAGATCTCAGTTTGTATGAAACTCTGTGGGAAATGTCATGCAGGATCACAATATAGTAAGCAATAAATGTCTGAGCCTCTCAGTAATTTTCTGCCATGTACCAGAGTTTGTGTCGCTTATAGGCTTTTTGATATTACTGTGGTCCCACACTGAAAGGCATAAAGTGTCACTTCTTCACATCAGTTTCCATATTTCCATCACTCCACTGTCCAGTTATGCATCCTTGTGAGAGTATATCATATTTCACAAAGATTTGGGCCCTTGACAGTTTCAGTTGAGTTCTGTAGAATTAAAAAAGGTTCTAGGAGATATGCCAGTATATATTCTTAAATGCTTTTGAAAGGTAATTAAAACATATGTATTCTCATATGATTGTTCTTCTGTAAATATTTGGTATAGACAGAATCCATTCAGCTTTCTCTGTTCTTCCTTAAGATATGTGATCTCTACTTTATTTATCCTTCATAGTATCACACTGTATTGCTTTTTACTGTAATAGAGAGGAGTTATTGCTGCCACTGATGCATGCCACTGTCACTGCTAAAGTATGATGATACAAGGCGTATAAAGGGCTGTAAGCTCTTTGATCACTACTCATACTACTGATATCTGATCAATGTTGATATTTAGTAACCTACGTTTGCATTTTGCCTTTAAATCTGGTGCTGAGTTGGGTTTAGGTTCTGGAAGACTTCTTCAAAATCTTTCCATTTGTTTTCTTTTCAAAAGAAAGTTTGTATTTTTTTGGCTTGATTTCCAATTTTTTTTTTCTTTTTTTTTTCTGAAGACTCCAGGTAGGGGTGTATGAATTCCTACTACAGCAGCAGTTTTAGTTTCAGCTTGTAAATTCTTAATCTGTTTTTGGGTTTTTTTTTTTCCCCACAGTCCTGTCTTGGGCTTGCCCCCTGCATTTTCCAGTATTTTATTAGCCAAAGTTCTTGAGATTTTTCTGTTCAGTGTTCTCCCTGGTAAAGTGCCTCCTCTGATAGCTTATTGAAATCTGTTCTGTCTGCAGGTGTTCAGTTAGAAGAATTAGATTGTGAATAATTTTTTTCTGAATATATTCGTTCTTTTCAGATTTAGCTTGTATTTGACTATGCTGTGCTCCAGGACTGTTCCTTAGTTCAAGCTGGATTTACTGTGCACACTTCAGTTCTCAAATTGTACCATTGATTTTATTGGTTCAGTTTACAACTATTTTTCCTAGTTTACTGGTGGTGGTTGTTGAGTTTTGGGTTGTTTGAGGTTTTTTCTTCAGTTGCTCATACATACTTGATTTGTTCTTTAATCTTATATAGTTTATCTGAATCTTATGTTGGTGCAGATATAGCAGATTTTAATTCTGCTCTTGAATGAAATCTACTTAATTTGCTTATGCTACTTTGAGAGAATGAGATACTTCAAAAGAATTAGTTTTAAGTGAAATTCAGTGACTTCCCTGCTGTTGTGGTCAATGGTACTTGATCATGCTTTTTTAAGTATTGCATTTGGTTGTGGTGTTTTGGGTTTTTATTTTAACAAACTTAGGAGTAAATATTTGTATCATACCTTGGACCTTTGTATCATACCATAACCTTTGTTAACTCCATCTGTATTCTTTTCACTGTTTCTCCTGTGATTGACATGTAGTATAAAATTTATTCAGGTGTGTGAGATTGTTTGAGTTTTTGTCCAAATATCAATTTCCTCTGTGTTGTAAGCCTTCACATACCTGTATGTGAAGCGTATGTCTAGCATGTCCTGTCCGTGCTCACCTCTCTACTCAGCCTTTTACTTCTGCTAGGTTTTTGTTTCAGATTAAGGGTAGTAGGTTTGTTTCTGGGAACTTACCGTTTGGATGTATTACTGTGTGAGTTTCTGTACCTGGACATTCATCTGCAAACTGGGCCTCAATGGAAGTAAAGGCAGTTCTGCTGCTGTGTGTGTCTGTATCTATATGTAGCAACAGATAGATGTATAATGCACGTTCTGGTTTACTTTCTGTTGAAGAGAAAACCAGTTTTACAAGCCTGTACTGCTTAGTAGATAACACTGACAAATGTGGCTACATCTTAGAGTGATTAGGGCCCTTCAGCTTAGCAGACAAGTTACAGAAAGTTGTAAAAGCTGAAAGTCTAAACCCAGTCAGATTTAGGTTTGAGTTTTTACAGGGATGGTCACGCATTGTTTGAACACCTTGACAAGTACTGTGGTAGACGCTTGATTTCTGATCGCTTCTAAATTAAGATATTTGAAAGACAGTCTAATTCGATCACAATTGTTAAACTTGAAGGGCGGATAAAAGCTTTATCATTTGTAACTGCTTTATCCTGCAGAAGTCAAGCCATAGATCACCACACTGCCCCTTCCTGAGCTTTTCTTAAAGATTAGTGGTTAGGTTTTCAGTCTTCTCTTGTTTGTATTCATCAGCCTGAAGACAGCAAAATCAAGTACTGTTTTTGCTGCTTTTCTTGCTAAATGTCAGTAGGGTGACAGTACTTCCTCAAAGTCAGTTCCACTGAAGGTCTCTGACAACTCATGTGCAAAGGAAATGGTGGCTGAGCAGATCAATGCTCTGGAAAGCTGAATCGGTAGAAAGAGAGAGCAACAAAGGCAGGCACTAACAAATCTTAGGCCTTTAATTTCAGAGGAAGAATTTGTTTTTCTTGACACCATATGACATGTCCTTATAAGCCAATGCTATATAACCCACATGGGATGGCACTTATTGAATAAGTATTTAGAGGTTATTTTGCTTTTGTTTGTATGAATGAACACCTATAAACCAAAACTGTATAACCCTTCATAAAGTTCCAAGGGTGGTGCTCACAATGAAGAGGTTATTTTCATACTTTTGTGGATACTGTTACCAGGATTGGAAGTTTAACATTGTAATTATTTTTGAGTGGTGTATAACATTTAAGATTCATTTAGGCTCTCCCATTAAATTAAATCAAATAAATTGACCCTAGCCTTTAAAAGGATTCGTCCACAGTATTACCCATGCAGTTCATATTGTTGCTGTAGGTTGGGTTTTGACAAACAATTAATTGGATGACCTCATCCTGTAATAACAAATGAAGGAAGTAATCACATGGACTGCCTTGAGAAAGAATGGAAGAGTAATGATTCATTACAGTTACCAGGAAAAACAATAATTGGTACTGTACGCTTTAGCCATGTGTTGTTATGAGTTATTGTTTTGATAGTCCAGGAAGTAACACTTAAACTTCAGGAAGAGTTTATTCTTTGTCCAGGAAATCAATATAAAATTAAATGCTCAGGGTGCAAATATGACTTAAGTTGATTGAGGCTTTATCAGAAATCAGCTGACATCTACAGTCCAAATAGGTCCCTTGGATGTTTCAGGTTTGTGACGAGGTCATTATGTGTCCATCTTTAGTGGAAATAAAAGGGGCCATCATTACACTTTAAATGTTGGGAACAGTTTAAGCAGTAAGTGTTTCATTCAGAGTTGGAATGTCACAATGCCTGTTTTGAAAAATTCTTACTAATGACACATGTGACACTGCAAGTTTTCCTGGTTGCAGTGTTGAGTTCATACGCAAGTAGGCTGCTGACATCTGTGGGACTATTCGAATGAGAGCTCATGAGCATGACTCTCAGAGTCACAGTCTGACCCATATTAAATCTTAGCTCCTTTGGAGGGTAGACTTCTGTATTTGCTGTACGTGCTAAAAGGATGTATGCTGTTTGTTTAGGCACTTCTAAGATAAAAATCTCTTAACAAGTATCTTGAGAGACTGTTAGGCTGTAGGTTATGTTAGTGTAGACCTGGGAAAAGGATGCAGCAGGGCAGGGCTCTGCCCTCAGGAGCCAGGTGAATAATACATTTGTCATTTGGCAAACTGGATGAGGGGATGGTTACCCTGGGTGGCAGTATCAGGGACAACAGTGGCACCAGCTGTGGGGGTGACCTTCCAGCTCTAGGCAAAGCTTTGATGCAAGTTGCAGGTGACACTGAAGAATGGATGTATCGCAGGTCAGTGCTGCGTGCTGAAATCACCTCAAGTCTGAGGATTGCAGGGTTAAAGCTCAATGGGAAGTGTCACTGTCTAGTACTATCCCAGTCTTTTTTGATAGCATTTGCTGTGCCACAGCATCATGGCTGCTGGTAATTTTTAAGGTCTGAAGTGTCTATATTTATTATCATTCATAAACAGTAAATAAATTGGCTTCGGTGTTTTAATAAAGTGTGCTAGAGGCACTATATCATCCAGCTCTTTACTCTTGAACATGTAATCCAATGTAGTTTGAGAACCCTGTGTATTTTAGCAGGTAAACCACAACGGGCTCATGTACATAATCATAAGATTGCTGTCAAGGGGACTGTAGAAAGGTGATAAAAGACTACTTGATCTTTGTGTGTGTTTTATTTAAATCAATGTATGAATTTTTGTGAAAGGGGGTTGCTGTTAATGAGAAAATCCTTTTGTAATAAAAATATTCTTCACGTGTAAGGTGTCTAAACTTGCTTTTCCTTTAAAAACACCAGTAATTAGTGTTTTTCAAAGAAACTCGCAAATTCTTAGGAAAGAGAAAAAAATAATCACTGATTATATTGTAAAAGAAAGAAACGAAAGAGGGAAAAATATTCCTGCAGCAAAGATCTGTGCCACAGATAACCAAATAGCTGAAAGTATTGTGCCTTATTACAGGTGTTCAAGTCCACCTACCTGAAGTGTGTGTGTTTTCAGTGGTGGTAACTTAAAATGTAGTAAGTTGATTCTACTGCAGGTCATCCCTTGATTTCATTACTGTACGTGACAATTTGTAATCAGTCTGGACTGTAAGCCAACCGAAACGGTGGTCTCCAAAGAGCAGAGAATGCAGTGGTGCTTCAAAAAGTCTTCACTGGCTGAATCAGTTGGCTTAGTTTTAAAATCAAGATGACCATCCTTCTGGAAAATACCCTTTGGTCATATCAAAGATACAAATAGTTTGACTTAAAGGGAGTCTGTGTTGTGCAGGAGGTCAGGCTTCATGTGATCATAAGCCCTCCAAGCAAAAGACAGTTTGGAAAATTGACTGCTGGTGTAAGGATACAAGTACAGTACATCATTATTTAAAGCGTGAATACAGAATACTCATCTGTACACTTCACGCAGTGGCTATAAGCTCCCCCTCCAGCTTACGATTCAATGTGAGGTACAGTGGTCAGATAAGTAAAAAGTAGTACGAGTTCTTCCTTCAGCATAAATTGCATCAGGTAACTGAACCCCTTTCCAGTAATACCCTCAGATGCACTGTATGTCCTTCCAGTAACATGATGTAAGAGCAGTTGCCGAGGCCCCCTAGCCAGTTGTGGCTTTGTATTCCCTGGTTTCAGATACTACATTTCACTGCTTTTCCTCCACTAATACCTGCATTTTACAGAAAAGAAAGAAAATATTCAACAATTTTCTGGACCTTTGCTTTAGAATTCAAGTTTGCAAAAGAGGAAGCTGACTATTCAAAAAGTTGTATCAAAATGAAGGCGTTATCCCGCTCTTTGCCACTCCTGCCCCCTCATATAGGTATGGTTGCTCTAGACGTTTGGCACGTGTATCTGATGGGACTGTTCCTTGATATAAGGTTACTTGTGCTTGGGTGCCTTCAGGATCAGGGTTGTCATCAGTTAGCCTGATGCTAATCCCACAAACCTGGACGCATAGTTTAAACCTTTGCTCATGAAAACTGCTCGCTTGAACAAGGACATGCAGATTTAGTATTCATACATTGAGAATTCTTTCCCTTCTTTCACTATGTAGGCAGAAACCTGATGAAATAATGGGGAGAAAAATTGGAATTAATATGTATATTCAAATCACATGATTTGAAGCCTGGATAATTCATTGGATCTTGCCCAAGGACCAGTCTAATCTAAGGAATATGATTTTGTTGCCCATGGAAACGTGGTTATTTTTTTCTTAATCATGTCTGTCCCCCCGACCTTAACCTGTGTATCCCAGTTTTTACAGCTGCAGTGTCCTCCTAGAACTAGTGGCAGAGTTGGTTGGCGGGACCACCCACACACCAACAGATTTGGAAATACAGCAGAAGGAGAGTAACAAGCATATTTTTACAGAGTGCAGGGACTTAACAGTGTATCTGTACCTCACAGAAGATTACATTTGGCCAGCGTACAAGTTTATTTAGATATTATGTCATGCCTAGTGCATATTTAGTACTGTCAGTAGATACGTGAGGCTGCAAAGCATGAAGAATCTTTGGCATAAGCTCTGCTACATGCTTGCAGCAAGCCCAGGTGATGAACCAGTGTAGTGTCTGGCTTGGTCTGCACTCCAGTTGAGCAGTGCTTGAGCTTGCTAGCAGCTTTAAGCATCTGAGGATCTTTGCCTGTGATTGAAGCACACATGTGCTTTCTGGACCAAGGCCATGCTGGTTTTGTGAAGCTAGAGTGGAGAGTATATTTAACAGAAAAAAAGACGTTTAAAGGAACATTGTAATCTACTTCAGTCTCCTGAGTTTGAAAGGAGTCAAGCTGTATCTAGGAAGTCTGATGGAGGATTGATCAGAGGCAGCTTGTCAGTGTACACCAGTATTCAAAATGCATGAGATACGGGGGTTTAAGATGGCAGTAGGAACAACTAAAGCTAGTCAGACTAATGAACATTGGGATATCTTACATTAATATTTTGTGTTCGTATCCTATAATCAGCAAATAGCTCTCTAACGCTATCAGTCTGATGTTGTGTTCAGACTTGTTTTCCATGTATTTCAGATTTCTTGGATTAAAAAGTGGTGGGTATTAGTGCATCAGGCAGGAAGAGATTACATTTGATTTGGCCTGCGAAGATCTGTATAAAATAAAGTGCAAATAAAAAACATAGAATGGGGGAATGTACTGATAGGTGGGGTGTTTCCAAGTAATAGTTTCAGTTTGGATTTAAGGGATCTACTGAGATGGAAAACAGGTAGTGCTTCTGTATAAAGCAAATCTGAAAGAAGAACAGTGGGAGAAGCAGTCTTCTATTCCAGTTGTGACAGGGCAGAATAAGGAACTAAAGAAACTATGACAGTAAAAGTTGAAAACAGCCACTTGAAAGGAGAAGAGAATTTGAACAGGAGTGTTTTAGAATGTTTTTTTTGTTTGTTTATTTTATCTCTTACACCAAAACCCTGCTTTCTACTCTGGTAAATATTTCTGGGGGAAGAAAACCTTTGAAAGTTCATCCATCTATTTTCAATATGTGGATTTGCTGAGAACTTCAGCATGACAATTTGTGTCTGACATCTCTGCAGGGAAGATGAAAATTCTTTGTGGAGGTGAAAAGGGGGAAAACTTTTACATCTTTTAAAAATAAATAGGGCTTCCTGTGGGAGAGGGTTTGGGGGGGTAAAGTTTTGTGTGTAATTTCTTATAAAAATAGGATCTGGAGTTTGTGGAGATATAGCTAGGAATTATTGGTAGCATGTGGTATGCAACTGTTGATGGCTCCCTCAGCAGCAAAGAATTTTCAAAGCTACTTCGGGAAAACAGTATGGCTTTGTCTTTCATCAGTATCCTTTTAGCTGGAAAACAGCTTGGCTGTTAGGCATTTTGATCCTTTCTACCCTAAAGAATCAGACCATTAAGTAGTGTAATTATTTTTGCTGCAAGTCTTAGTTTTTCCTAGCTGACTTTTGAGTTTTGAGCCCTTTTAGGGTGTATTGTCTGGGGCTTTTTATTGGTGTTGTGGTGAGGTTTTTTGTTGTTATTGTTGGGTTTTGGTTTGGTTATTTTTTCCCCAGGGCTCCAACATGAAACGGGAAAGAACTAAATAACTTTTAAATGTGGTTTTATAAAACAGCTACCTTCTGCTTTGCTTCGATTCATCTGCCTTTATCTATGCTAGAATCAATGTATATTTAAGTTGAAATCTTGTTGAAACTGAAGACTTTTTCCCTGTTGAGTCACTTTCCCTCTTCACAACATGAGTCAGTAAGTGTGGGGACGAATTCATAGGTCTGCATTTTGCTGTGAAGGTGAAATGGAAGAGGGGGAGGGGGGACAGATGACCGTGGAGCCCTTTCCTGTGGGATCTTGGATGATCTATCACTCTGTATTTATCAGAATTTCCTGTTCCACAGGTCTCCTTGTGGGTACTCTCGATGTTGTCTTGGACTCCAGTGCCAGGGTGGCACCATATCGAATCCTCTACCAAGCACCAGACTCCTTGGTCTATTGGACTATCGCCTGTGGTAAGAACAAACATACTGACGTGGATTTTTTTTATTCTTCCTGGACACTATGCCACATAACTAATAGAGCATCCTGCCTACTGAGCACAGTCATTTCAGGACAAATAAATGGGACAGAATGAAAACCTGGTCTAGTGGTTAAACTAAGAAGCTCCAGAGCTTCTAATATTCAGACCTTGAATGCCAGCCTGTGTGTGTATGTTATGCACAATGACTGAGTAAATCCCATGCTTCATTTCCCAAAGATGTTCCCACACAAGCAGTCTAGTATCCATCCCTCTTCCTTGCATGCTCTTCTCCATGCCCATGGCTCTTCCCTACAGTACTTTTAAAGCACAGCATTCCCGGGTGATGGAGTATCTCTAAAGAGTATGGTAGGAGGAGTACCTGAGTCATAGCCCCCCCAGATGACCCAGACAGGGCATCTGGCTTGCCTTGAAATGGAAAGTTTGCAACCCCAGGTCTCACCTGAGTACTGAATATTGGTATGGCATTTCCTGGATAGTGAGCTCAGTCTCCTTCAGGATAAATGCCGTCTAGATCCCGTGGATACCCAACTCCTGCACGTTAATTTCAGGTGGTGTGTTGTGTCCTTCTAAATATGATGTACTCAGAAATTCAGTGAGATGGTAGCTAGGTTAGAGTTAAATACAGACAAGTATGTTCTTACCTAGATGCAACAACTCTGAAAAGTTTTGGTCTTCACGGCTCAAACTTCAACAGATATAACTGTAAGACCGTTTCTTCTGTCATTATAGTAGTTGGCGAAATCAACGCAGTTGGTGTTTCGGTACATTAAATAGGATTTTTGCGTGCATCAGATGGTGTAAATACTAAATGCTTGTTTCTGTGGTCGGATACCTATTGCAAGTAGCATGAAACAGTATGCAGTTAGTCTCTGGTTGTGTTTGCCGGCTCTGAAAATTGTGTCTGAAGCTGAATGCAGAAGGTTGAGGTTATTTAGCTTTAATTGGCCAAGCTTGTAAGGTCAGATCCTCAGTATGATAGTATTGCTTTTCAGTCTTAGCAAATGGAAACTTGTGAATGCAACTCTTCTAGCTCTAAAGTTTCAAACACTGTTTTAGGCAGCAACCAGAAATCTGTTCTTTCGTAAGAAAGTTGAGAAAGAGGACAAATGAGAAGTGCATACATGCCTGTCATCTCTTTAATAGACTGGTGACTTTCAGCACTGCCAATGCTCCCTGGCATTCAAAAATACTAGTTAATGAAGCTGTGGACTACTTCTGGCCTAAAAGTGCCCTCTCATCTGCCCATTCTCCCAATAAAATTTGACATGTAGATTATTTGGATGACTTTTCCTCCAGACGAATCTTTCTTGCGAAGGGAAGAGGAGAAGGAATGGATGAAGGTTTGCCATAGATCTAGTAATCTTAGCAGTTCAAAGCAGGCTCTATTCTTATAAGCATATGATTTCTGTGTCTGACAAAGGTGATACCAAAGCTGTGTCGTGTTCTGAATGATAGAAATTTTTTTAATAGCTCGTCTTAGCAGAACTATTTCTTGCTACTTCGGTGGTATCAGGCCTGAAAGAAGACATCAATTTAAACAGCTGCTTTTCCCTCTACACCTATTAGTATCAACTCACTGAAGATTTAAATATGTGTGTAATGCAATTTGCCTTTAGTAACAGCTAATAGTAAAAACAGATACAAATGAAATTGTCAGTATTATGAAGGTTGTTTCTAAATCGTCATTTAACTGCTTGCTTTGTACTGTCAGCTACACTACTGTGACCATAAGTAGTGGGACCTTGGATATCATCAGCTTTCCGTGCATCTCAGTCATGAGAAAGAATGATAAAAGTACTTGCCAGTATGTTTATTTACACTATTTGTGCACAAGCAGAAGTAGTTTGAAGTAGACATACAATAACTTTTTCCCTTCATCCAAAGATAAGTGCACAGCAATTAGTAAGCATTTCTGTCCCATTAACTCGAAAGGGAGCAGCTGAGGGCACAAATTTTCTTGCTGTTTGCAGACTTCCTTCCGAAGAAGATAATGGATCACAAAGCTCTCGATAAAATACTGTTTCTTGAAGATATGAAAGATATCTGTGCAGATATCCAGAAATTAATTTTTAAGATTTTGGAAATAAGCCTTGTGACTTAAAGTGCATTTGCAGATTTTTTGCACGACACCTGTAGATAATTATTATTATTTTATATCTGCAGTGTGTGTTCTCAGATAACCAAGGACACAAAATTGAAGTCAGATGAGTTATGGCCTCAGAATAAACAAATGTACCATACATGCAGAAATCTATACTGCTGCTGAACTATGAGGGTTTTGTTTCTCTTCTGTGAGAAATATTGTAGGTTTTATTCCATTTAAGCTAGTTTTAATAAACGTGCTCTTCAGTTATGAATCTTAACCCTAACTGCAATTGCTAAAGTAGTTAATGTATATATCTGTGCTTCCATTTTGTGAAGTGTTTCTTGAATTTTTGGTCTCCTAATATCTAGCTGGTAGATTGGCTTAGTTATTTTTGTTAGAATGTAAGACCACACTAGCTTAGCCTCATCACCTGAGGGGAATAGTGTGGGTCTTAGAGGAAGGTAAAATTTTACAGAGAACAAATTATTTATCTATGCAACCTTGAAGCTGAGCAGCCCAGTGTTGCCTAAGGCTCTGTGCTGTGGTTATTTTAATGAATTTGCAACTAAAGCAATTCCTTCTGAACTGATAAGGGGTGTTACAATTATACAGGTTACTAAGGGATTTGGCTGTCTGATTTGTCCTACATTGTACAGCTGTCCCTCCCTGTTCCTTCAGGGGTAGATGCTGATTATTTGGTGCTTGTAATCTCTTAGTTTTACAGAAATTTTTTATATTGTCCTCTGCCTTCCATAGAGCAATAATCTCCATCTTCAGTAAGTAGCTATACAGAGTGACATGAAGAAATGAAGAAATTGTTTCCTGGATCATTCATGCTGCATGACATTAGGTCTTGTTCTGTACAAGACTATTTAGAGGGTGAAAAACAGTCCAAGGGGTTTTGTTTGGTCTAAAATGACTTAAGTTATGTTTAGACCCCAGATTTGTTTATAAATAATTTTGGACGTGAATTTTCTTGAGTATTAACTCTACTGACCTAGGCTGTATGAGAATGCTAGCAGGTAGATCTGAGGCTTTATAGCTTTGTAATGGAGGCTGGTCAAGAGCTCTTTCTCCAGTGCAGAGTTGCGCTGAAGATGTTCTGGGTTAGAGTTCTGTCTGTTGAACTATACTGGAAAGATGTTATTGGTCACTTTTCAGAACAGTTTAAAGCATATTAATTTTGTAATGGTCTAGGAATCCAAACTGTTGGATGTGATCAGCTTTGCATATTGTAATAGCCCTTCTGTGTCCCATGTCAGTGTCCATCCCCAATCTGCTAGTGCTCTGTTTAGGGGGAAGAATGACGGTATATGTAAATTCTGTTTGAAAACAAACAACTTTTTTAGATTGTTCTCCACCTGTAAAATCAGTCATTCTTACTGTGGCTTTGTGTGTTTATCAGGTATAGAACCGTTGCTGTAGGGTTTTTGTGGTAACGGTAATTTTTATGCATTTCCATGGAGGTTTCTCAATCTGTATTTTACATGTGAAAAAAATGAATTATGGATTATTTTAAAGCACCAACACTGAAATTTTATTACATGCCTTGTGAAAGGTTTTCAGAAAAGCCCATGAGCTTTGGTTAACAAAGCTACAAGCTTTTGTTAGAATGATGATGAGTTTACCAGCTGTAGCTATTTTCTCCCCCCTTTCTGCACAATTTGAGGTTTTGCCAATCCACTCCTGAGCCTGCAAGAACAATTTTAGGCTCTCTGAATGTTACAGTTCTCTTGCAGTGCATTCTGTTAATGGCAGCAGTTCAGGTTGGCAGATAAGCATCTCAGGTAAGTACCTACTTTGAAGAGAAGACCAGACGTGACCATCTCATCACATGTCTCAAGCCATTTCTGTTCCTCAAGCACTGACTGAAACAATACTGAGATTATACTTCTGAGTGTGTTTGAAAGTGTGTTTATATGACGACTTAATTTTCTTCTCGGTCCTGAACTTGATCATGTTCCCTCTGTACCTTCACCTTGTAGCTTAGACAAACCAACCCAGATGGTAGAGACCTAACACTGACACCCAGAGACGTTCCCATGTTGCTCATGCTGTTACTCCATCCCACCTGTCAGGCAATTGGCCCTTCTCATCCTCTCTCCAGCACCATGCATCCTTCCTCCTTCCAGCTCTTCTGGTCTAGACCTCCCTTAGCTCTCCAACTTCTTTTTTAACATGTTTATTACTTTCCTCCATGAAGGCTAAGGAGAACAGCTTGACCTGACAGGGATGCTGGCCAGCCCTACGCAGTTTCAGACATAGAGCATACCATAAGCTGAGCGTACCACTTGGAGGAGGGGAAGGAGGGATTAGTAGCCTACTCTATGCATTGCAGCCATTTTCCCTTTTATTTCCAGCCACTCTTGAGGGCTCTGTATTCCAACGTGCAGTGTTAAATGTTTTTTCCCTTCCCTGAGAGTTAGAGGTATTGCTTTATTTACCTAAAAGGCCAATGATGGCAAACTGGCAAACACTTCTAATATGCAAGACAGGCAAAGAATTGCCAGTAACAGAGTTAAAGTAGACCTGTAGTTTAAAACATTGCTGGAAAAGTGGTTTTTAATCCTGAGTGAACAAAGCAAAGCAAAAGGTGACTGTGATGATAAATTGATGAGAACTGTGTTGCAGGTTTTGGCCTGATTGCATGATCAGCTGTAGATGAGACTGGGAGAGTAAACAGTAACATAGTGGAGAGAAACAACAATGGAAACAATGAGGTGGTTCGTTACAGGTTGAGAATAATCAACCAAAGCTGCTTAATAAGAAATGATGAAAAATAATTTATGAACCGCAAACAAAAAATAGACCTGCCCTGCTTGTCACTGCTGTTCAAGAGATGAGGAATTTTTCTGATGACAGTCTAGTTTTATCTACATAGCTCATGTATTTTATCATTGCTTTTTACAGCAGTGTAAAAGCCAAGAAGAAATTAGTCTTCAGACCACCTCCTGAGTTCCAGAATGGTTGCATCCAGTAGTTTTAAGGAGAAGCAGCAGTGGAAATCACTTGTTCTGAAATATTGGTTACATATGCAAGTTCTGCAACATGATTTATGTATCCATACTACAGCTAGAGTTGTGAAATTCCCATGAAAGTTGCACAGAACGTTGCATTCTGTTGCTTTCAATGGAGTTGTGCAAAGCTCTTACTGTATTCTGTAGAAAGAATATTAATATTTTCCCCCATCATTTGTAGCTGAACAATAAGGAAAATGACTGTTTGATATGTATTCGAGATTCGAGATGCATTGAATTCTTCTGCAAACCATGGAAACGCTTACCACAGACATGTGACAATTTGTGCCTGTAGTGGAGCTGAAGCAGATTATTAGCAAGCAGCTTGCAATTCAGCCTTTTTCTAACGGTGGCTTCACATGAGCCCCTTCGCTTGGTTGGGGTCTGTAGGCATTAGTTAGCAGGTAGATAGATTTATTTGCTAGTTCTGAGTAAAATGAGCCAAATCTGGTTTGATGAAAAGATAATGTAGTACTGATGCTGTTTCGTGCCTAGATTGGGATACTTTTAATCAAGCTTCAGGTACAGGTGTTCCTGTGTGAACATGTAATGTTTGTTTTCTGAAAATGTGTTCAGTGGCTCGGTAATTCCCTCAACATCCTTTTTGGGGGGAACAATTTTTTTGTGAGTGCTTGAGTTATCCTTGCTTCAAAGTGGGCACAGAGAGATTCTGAAGAGCACCAGCAACTTCGTTCTGGAAGATGTTGAGAATGGGGTCGAAATGGAAGTTGTATTTATTACAATCATTCTCAAGTAAAATAGAAGCAAAAATTTGCATATTTAAACTCTAGTTCATACAAGAAGCTTTTTTATTGCTTTTCTGTATCACTTTACAGACTACACGTATGCTGATTCCTCAGTATCAAAGAGATGTCACTTGAGCCCGTTTAGTCTCCTAAGCAAACTAGGGTCATCAAAGCTTGGTTTATTTTTTCAGCGTTAAAAGTAACCACCTCTGACAACCCTCTTCCCCTGAAATGGTACAGCTTTCTTAAAGGTCTTTCAGCACTGTTCTTTTGAGGAGGAGACATTGTAATAGACTTGTCTATTACAATGGAAAATGATCTTTTCAGTTTTTACTCTCGGAATTTTATGATTGTTTCATAATTTATAAATATATGTAATGGTGAAGAATTAGGGAACAATGGTGAAATATATAGTTGTTGGGGATTTTTGTCAGTTCCTATCAGATGCAGGTAATACCTTTGCTAACTTTTTCATGTGATGTTGGGCAGCTTGGTGTCGTTATTGTTAGAATTCTAAGTGTAGGGGGTTCTTGTTCACGATACTGACATAAGTAGCTTGTGCTTCTCACAGAACAATCTTGAAGATTGCTACCTATTTATTATGAAATCAGAGACTATGGGAGAAAATTTTGGAATTTCCAGGGACACAGCTCCTGGTGAAATATTGCATCTCCAGTTACTGGCGAGTCTTATTAGTCTTTTGCTCATGATTAAGAGGACATTGACATGAATTATTTATTTTGTGACTTTTGGGGTTTTTTTTATATACAGGTTGCTCGAGGAAGGAAATCACTGAACACTGGGAATGGCTTGAACAGAATTTGTTGCAAACTCTTTCAATCTTTGAAAATGAGAATGACATAAATACATTTGTCAGAGGAAAAATACAGGTAGTTAAATATATTATTATAAATGTTGTTAATGATAAATGTGACTGTGAAAGGAAAACTGATGTGAATTCTAAACAAGTTTGACCTGATAGTCTCCAGACTGCTCCATCTTTTTGAAGGAAAGCCACATTCTAAGTAACAGCATGTGTGTAAAAATTAGGGAAACTGGGATTAGTGCACATAAATAACTATAGCAATGTGATTAAAATATATGTAGACATAGAAAAAACTATAGGCAGGGCTTCAAACATTGTATGTTCTAAAATTAATTGCATTGTTGCTTCTGTTTTAAACTTTGACAATTTTCTATGTAACTGCTTTTCCAGTGCAAAGCTTTAATTATTTATATTTTTTTCCATGTACTCATCGTATAATGTCTCCTTACCCTCTTCTGTGTAGTTAAATTGGCATTTAGTGTTGGCATTTACAATTCATATAGGTGTTAGGAGTTACTGGTTGAATGGGTTGGTTTATTTGTTTTTTGGGGGTTGGGTTTTTTTTTTTGGTCAGTTTTACCAGAATTACTTTTTTTCCTTATAGGAGAGATAGTAGCTATACTGGTAAAAAGTACTTTATCCACACTAAGAGTTATCTAAAAGTAAATATTTTGGTAGGAGATGGATTGTAAGCAATATGGCTGTACTTGCTTGCTATGTATTCTAAGGCTATGTCTCATTCCTCTTTTTAACATTTCATGTAGTAAGCCAACTGTCCTAATCCCCTGGTTGTGTTTTACTGGTGAATCAGGTATGAGGGCCATAGATGTTCATGGAAAAACCTTCCACGAGAAGACATCTGCCTTGTGACAATTTAAAGAAATGGTTATTTTTTTATAGTTGGAAAAATACTTAATGTGAATGATGGTTTGCTGTCTTATACTCTGCTTTCCATGTAAATATGGAGCAATCTGAAGGCAAGAAGTCACTTTCCTTTTTATGACTTTAATACAGAAGGTGATAGAGAAGAGACATAAAATAAACTGGGGAAAATAATCAAATAGACCAGAACTTCAGTATAGAACAGAAGGAAAAGAACCATGGTCTTTGAGGCATCAAAAAGCAGCTTTTCACCAGACTGCTGCCACTTGAAATTTGATGGTAGTCTTCTGCACCTGAAAGTGAATGATTTTTCCATCCTGCCGGTTGATCTAATAGATTTCCTTTTTACCTCTTACTCTTCTCTTTTGCTCAAGGTCCACTAAGAGGGGTCGTAAAAGTTGTGTGATATTTCCCCTAATGAGTAACAGATCCTTTTTTCCTTCCTTTTTCAAGAAAATTTTCTGGTGAAATCCTATCCCTGTCTCCTCAGGGAGCATATTTTTGTGGAAGGTGAAAATCTTAAAATTCATAGGTGCTTTACAAGGTTGTTAGGAGTATTTGAGATAGGCTAGTTAATTTAAAACAGGGCACTGGCAAGTGGTTGGTCTTTAGTTGCTTTTGCCATAGGCCCGGTAGGGAGCAAGGACATCAGAAAGACTTGAATAAAGTAAATATATAAGCAAAAGAATGAGCAGAAGATAAGACATAAGCAAAAGACTCTTGACATTGCAGTAGCTGTTGTGGCCTCCAGCCAGGCAGCAGTGGTGATAAGGATATCTGATATCCCATGGCAACTAACCTGCCGTGTGCTTCTTTCACTCCCTACCAGGGCATCATCGCTGAGTACAACAAAATCAATGGCATCAAGGAGGATGACGATACAGAAAAATTTAAAGAAGCCATAGTAAAATTTCACAAGCTGTTTGGGATGCCAGAAGAAGAGAAATTAGTGAACTACTACTCCTGCAGTTACTGGAAGGGGAAGGTTCCCCGTCAGGGCTGGGTGTATCTCAGCATTAATCACCTTTGCTTCTACTCTTTCCTCATGGGCAGGGAAGGTATGTTTTACAGTGCAGTGGTGGTCTGTGCATCTAAGAACTATTAGGAAATCTGTAGTTTGTTACTGTTCACCTGCTGAACCATTGCGGGTGCAAAGACATTGCTGAGTAAAGAGGAGCAGGGGGCAGTTTCCTGATTGTCATGGTGCCGAACTGTGTGCTTGTTCCCTTGTTTAATTTGTGTTTCTCAAAGTAGTTCTCTGTAAAACAATACCTGGGCATAGTTTAGATGCATGTTTCACTTCAGGGACTGTGCCCTAAAGGGATCAGGGATGAGATCACACCAGTTTTGGCTTCTTCTGCTCTTATACAATCTCCAGTACTACTCTGGCAGATTTTGCAACCTCAAATACTACATTTATTTCTTGTACAACACCAGAGCATCACAAAGGGTTCAGAGCAGACCCAGGATGAAAAACTACAGGGTGGATGCAATCAGTCTACTCCAGAGAGAGTTAATTCTAAACCGTGTGAAGCAATCCCAAGTCTTTCTGTTTATCTGTGTAGGCATACCCTAGTGACTGCTTTTGGTTGTTTGGGGTTTTTTTTTGGTTGTTTGGGTTTTTTTAAAAATAAATGTAGATTTAGTCTCTGTTTTAAGGACAATATCCTAACCCGTAGCAGTGTTGGAAGAAGAGCCAAGGTTCTGCCATTACTGTAATATGTGAGACTTTTTAATGTAAGCCTGTCAGATGTGTTTAGACTATGTGTCTTTGCTTCCCCAGGAAAAGAGGACATCAGAGTCTGAGTGTGTGCTATGGCAATGATAGATTATGTTAGCCCTCCTAGCTTTGTAATGCTTTTGTGTAGTGTCCTGCACAGAAGTAAAGGATATTTAAACTCTCCTATCTGCTGTTTGTCAGGTGATGATTGTTTGTACAAGCTGGGTCTATTTATGCTGTCCTCCCTGCTTTTCAAGATGCAAGAAAATTTCAGCTGAATACATTTTATAGGAAGAGGAAGGCAAATGGTTTTGAATATGCTAATTTTTTTTACTCAATTTTTTATTTTTTTTTTATCTGTTCAGCAAAGTTAGTTATCCGCTGGGTTGATATCACTCAACTTGAGAAGAATGCAACACTGCTCTTCCCTGATATGATCAAAGTGAGCACAAGGTCAAGTGAACATTTCTTCTCAGTATTCCTTAATATCAGTGAGACCTTTAAACTCATGGAACAGCTTGCCAATATAGCTATGCGACAGCTTTTGGACAATGAGGGATTTGAACAAGATAGGTCATTACCCAAACTGAAAAAGAAATCCCCCAAAAAAGTATCTGCACTAAAACGGTAGGTAGCACTGGTTCTCAGTCATTTATTTCTCCTCAGTCCTTTTACTCGCACAATTTTATCTGAAAGTTTTCTAACGTTGCTGCCATTTATTGTTACTCCAAAAGGAGCGATTGATTCCAGCAGTGACAAAATGTGAATAATTCTTTAAATGTGATTACTTGGTCTCCTTGTTTGAAATAAGAAAGGGTAAACATTTGAATTGAGTGTGTTACAAAAATAAAAGAAACATATTTGAGCCAAATTCTCATTTGTTCAGAAGCTCATTAACATATCTCTTGACACTGGCTGCATTAGGTATTTGTTGTAAGGCCCCTTTATGTTACCAGGGGAAGGTAGCAAAGCAATTAAAGTGTTATTAAAAAATGTGTCTAAAGTGTACTTGGTCCTATAACAGGAATTGAAAAATTATGCTAGATGATGGATTTTATCTGGAACTTACTTTAGGTAACAGAGAGAGAATTTTATGTCATTTTTTGTAAGGGATGAAAAATTATCTGAAAAGTGTTTCTGCTTCCTTTATAGATATCATACTGTGCTTTGATAGTTTCTTGTTAATTTTTTCATTATTTATGTTGATCATGTGAACCATACAGAATTGTAACCAGTGCTTCTTTTGATTTCTCATTACTTAGTGACACCTGACATGCATTATGTCACTTAGATTTGTCTTTCTAACTGCTCAGTGTTTTGCACTGAATGCATTATGAAGACTAAGTCTTGAAATTGTTAACAAACTCTAGCCCTAAGGATTCCATCATGTTAATAAATAAGCCTCAAAGAAGCATTTTTAGTGTAGTATTACATGGGGTCATGTGTTATTTAATAATAAATGGATTCAATGTATATATTTGCAGAAAGTAGGACTGAATATGAAAAGATCACCCAGCCCGTCTTCTCCGAGAAATCACAATCGAAGTATCTGTCATTCGTGGCAGATTTTTTTTTTTTAGTAGTTTTAGAATCTTCCAGCAGTGAAGACTATACATCCCCTATATGCAAACAGTTTCCACTGTTTTGCTGTACACTCAGTGTTTAACTGAGATTTCTGTAAACTATATCTTAAAATGTATTATGTATTTCTTAAAACAAGAAAAGCTTTCTGTGGTGTGTTTTTTGGGTTTTTTAGGGATCTTGATGCCAGAGCAAAGAGTGAGCGATACCGTGCATTGTTCCGACTTCCCAAGGATGAGAAATTAGATGGACACACAGACTGTACTCTCTGGACTCCATTCAACAAAATGCATATTTTGGGTCAGATGTTTGTTTCTACAAACTACATTTGCTTTACTAGTAAAGACGAGAACTTGTGCAGCCTTATTATCCCTCTTCGAGAGGTAAGTATTTGTATTTTTACAGGGTAAATAATAAAGCAATATCCTCTTGGAAATTGCATTCTAGCTTTGATGTTTTTCTCACTGGAGAAAAACCTCTTTTCATCCCTTTAATCTCTTGTGAGCATACTATTCTGTTTTTTTCTAAGTAATATTTAATGACTGTGTGTCTTAGTTCAAAGTTCCTACTACTAAAATTCACAGGGAGCTTTCTCGCTCAGTTTTTACAACCCTCATGAGTCCTTCCTCTTCTGTAACTTATATTCTGATTTACAGCTCCATGGTATGATTTTTGTGCCTCACAGGGAGGGACAGATGATAAAACTTCCTAGACTGATGAGTGGACCTTCTATTAAAGAATCTGTCAGATAAAATTTGCTTTTGTCAAATGTAAAAAAGTTTCATAATCCTAAAGATTGGAATTTTATTTTCATACAGACTTGCAACCATTTATTCCTGCGTATGGAAAACGTCAGCATTTTACAAATTGGTGTGCTTCCCTTTTTTAAAGCTGGCTGCTTAAAGCATGTGTTCAATAAACAATATTTAAGGCTGATGCAATTAAAAAAATGATGTTTGGGAGGTTTTATGATTGACTTGATTTGTGGGTTCATGGAAAAATGTGCAAAGTAAGTCTTGGAAATAGTGGCAAAGTGATGTAACCAAGGACAGTTTGGCTTGACTGAAGAACTGTGGAATATTTCAAGGCACTGTTTTCCCCCACAAATCATCAAGAGTGAAAACAAATGGTATTTGTTTGGTAACTTTGAAGTAAAACTTCTCCACAGTGTGTTGCAATGACTTTGGTAATTTGAGAAGAGACATTCGATTATGGTTGCACTGTTTGTCTGGAACGCCAAGGCAACGTCCTCCAGGTAAAATGGAGGAGGAGAACAAAGTGTATTTAACAAGACCTCTTTTCCTGGATGCAGATTCAGCAACGGCTTTTGATAACCACAGCCGAAGCAGCAAGGGATTCAAAACAGCTCTAAAGCTTTAAGAAAAAGAAATAGCTGAAGGGAGAAGTGCTTTTGTGTGAACAGGTTAACTCTCAGCACCAGCAAGGAGAACAGTAACACACTGCGTAGCACCAGTCCTCAGAACAACTAATCAGTACTCTTAATAATTAAAGGGAAGCTTCCTATTTAATTAAAGCTTTGGGCCAGACCCTAACCTAATTCCAGTATTCTGATATCCTGGAAATGTTTTGACAGGTGAGACAATAACAAAGCATTGATTCAGAAATTATGATCGGAAGAGATGATTTTCAGTGGCTGACTGCCCTGCTCACTGCACCCAGTAGGTGCAGCCTCCAAGATGGGCACTATAGATATGTGCACGTCTCTAATAGGAAATAAATGGATGCCAGCTCTCATGACAGCAGAGTATGCTGACTACTACAATGTCTGCCCTGTGCATCTAGAACTTCTCTTTTGTGCTGATAACGCTCAAGCAGTTTTAAAGTGGAATGGAAAAATTACATAGGAACACTTTTTAGCTATTTTCATTATGCTGTCAGTGAAGGTGCTTTAAGTAAATGAATAACTAATAGATTTGCAGTTAATAGAAACATAAGAGGAAGTTGGAAGGACAGAGAAGTGATTTAGCACCTAAGCTGTGCATTGCAGTCTTCAAATACATCTTCAAAGAAAATGTTGTGTGAAAAATGGTTATCCTATCCTTTTAGCTAAAGAGTTATTAATATTATAGTACTAATGCCTTACCGATGATCACTGTTTTTAAAAGGGTTAAAAAAAAGCAAGAGCAAAAGTAAAGGTCCTAGTAAACTGAAATGTGCCCTCTTCTAGCCTGAAGGCAATAAGACAGTTCTCATTACCTAGACAATTATTTAAAGTCATAAAAGCACTGGTTAGAAGTACTTAGAGTTGTGATTTCTCTTTTGTTCAATGTATGAACTGCACAGACTTGATTTATTTGTTTTTTAAGGCTAATAATTGGTAATGTATAACACACAGCCGTTACATAATTCACCCACAGTGTATGACTTCACCCTAAAATCTCTTTGTACTGATACGCTTTACCAAAAGCTCAGGGAACTGGTGCCCTGTACTCACTAGATTATGGTGAGAGTACTGTTTACAGGTTGGAGTTCAGTTAGATTAGTGACAGTTTCACTAACAACTGAAGGGCAAACAGAAACCACTTCACAGGGTTAGATGTTTTCCTTCAAAAGGAAAGACATGGGGTTGGTTTCCCTTTGTTGCAGGTTTCTATGTACTGTGAAAATACAGTTGCAATGACAGTTGTTACCACAGTATGCCACTACAATATAGCAGAACAGGAGTGTCGTTCCAAAAATGGCTTATTCACATATATTGGCAATAAAAAGTAAGCAAAGGTCTCTGTTAGTTCAGCTTGTGCTGGTGTTGGGGAGCAGGAGAGGAATTTGGAGGTCCTACGAGAAAGCCCATAGATCTGCATCCCACAGAAGAAATTTTGTTTTACTGATTCTTTTAAAATAAAGCCTGAGGAAAATAAAAACTAAGCAGTTCAAAGGAGTTTTACTGGAGAATGTACTGAAGCCAGCTCTTTGAGGGATGACAGCCTTCATCTTTCAGACTTGTGAGTCCTTCCATCCAAATCCTGTTTTCCTGCAGAGGGATGACCATAGTGATCCGATATAAGGAGGAAGGGGTTTGGATTTATTGTATTGAGATTCTTTCTTAGACTAAGCAACTTGATTAATGAAAGATCTTAAGCTGTAGCTACTGTTTCTCCATAGGTGACTATAGTGGAAAAGGCAGACAGCTCCAGTGTGTTGCCTAGCCCGTTATCAATCAGCACGAAAAACAGAATGACATTTCTCTTTGCCAACTTGAAAGACAGAGACTTTCTTGTACAGAGGATCTCAGACTTCCTGCAACAAACCACTTCAAAAATATACTTGGAAAAAAATATTTCTGGAAGCTGTATCAGCTCAGATGATGAGGTATGTTGAGGAACATGAATCATTTACTAGAAGAAGGGATTTTAACTGGTGTATGGAGAGAGAGAGAGAGAAGCCAGGAAAACCCTCTAAGTTTATGTGAAGTTAAACCTTTGTATGCAGAAATGTTTTCTGTTAATGTCGTTTGTGTTAATGCCTTTAGCTTGCTTAGGCTGAACAGTTAAAATGTTAGGGTTAGGATATCTATTCTTTTCATGTTAGACCTAAGAGAAATCACTATTGCTGTGGAAGAGCGCCTCTAACTCCTGCTGCCACGTTGTGAAATTACAGTATATCTCGTGGGAAAGTGTCATAGTTAACTAACTGGTTAATTGAATAATACTGTTTAATATCTATCAACTTGTCCAAGTCAAAATGTAATTGTGGAATTTTGATAATTTGAAGAAATAATCAGTTGATATGAAACTTCTTACAGAAGACTTTAGCTGATAAATGTCATCCTTTGATTCTTCAGAAAACGGGGTCTGAGCTGAGCAAGTTTGCATGAACACTGCTAGAAAACTTTGGAATGTTTGAACTAACAAAAAACCAACCAACCACCACCAACAAAAAAAAACACTCAAAAAAACCCTGGAAGCAAATAAATCTGTCCTGGACATCAGATGGCCCTATTCTGAACCACCTCCCTATTTATCTATGCAAAGTAAATGGTTCTTAAAAGATAGGACTAGGTAAACGTTTCTTTGACACTTTGAATACAAAAGCTCTGCTGAATTCCTAGATTTTATGTACAAAATTTAGGTGCTTCATATCGCAACCTTGTCTGATCTGTTAAACCCAGCAAAGTTTAGCAGATCAGGTCTCAAGGCAGAAAAGGGTTTTGTGGTGTATCATTTTGGTTTTATGTAGGTAGATCTCACATCCCAAGGTTGTACCAAGCCATACCTTAGTACTGTGCTGAGTAACCCTACCCTGTTTGCCATATAAATCTTAAAAGTCAGACTTTTTTTACTTTAATGGTGAGGTGTAATTAGTGTGTTGTACATTTATACCAGAGCATATATGCATATCTGTATAATGCTGAAACTTTGTCTTGCCTTTTTCCCTAAATGGTTCTACATATTCTACCCATTGAACTAGAAACACAAGTTAATAATCGCCAGTGTTATTATTACATTTAGTAATAAAACTGCAGAGGTAGACATGCATTTAAATTTCAGATATTTGGTGTGAACTGCTATATGAGATCATCCTGTGATAAATTTTCAAAGTTGCTTGAGAAGTCAGAAAATCCTTTCTCTTCAAAATATTTTTCTTCCAAATCACAATCTGACAGTGTTGAATTTTCTATAGGACATTCTTTTAAGTGAGAAGAACAAACTTTTTTAATGTATGTCTATATAAACATATATACAGATAAAAGCATGTGTGTATATGTGTACGCACATGTACATAAATACGTATTTTATGTAAAAGTACATTCTGGATGGTCAAGGAGCCATCTGGGGAGTCAACAGTCCTGTGATGTTGACAGGAGACCAAAGGAGCTGATTTAATTGCCCAGAACTACTTAAAGTTAACTCTACCTTAGCAATTTTAATTATAGAATTTGATGACTTTTTTTTTTTGATGGGGGTGGGGTAGCTATTGAGAAACTGGAAACAATTTCATTAGTCTATACTGGTTTAATTTCTGCTGTCATATGCTCAGTCTGTGAAAGTACCCGAGTGACTTAATTTGCTCAGTTTTTGTTAGCTATTGGCATGTGTAAATTCTGAAGTAAAATGGAAGTAAAAAGTCCAGATGCTGGCTCAGCTCCATGTCTCTATTGCTTGTGACTGCGTTCTACAGGTGTTCACAAGATCGAGTAGTTTAATTTCTGCCAGTCCTCATAAAAGCCTCAGCTCTGAGTCGGAGGGAGAGCGCCAGTTCAATCTCAATGACAATGGCATTCCAACAGCAACCCAAGCTTTAATGACAATGTATCGGCGAAAGTCACCTGAGGAGTTCAATCCCAAGCTGGTAAAATACACTTCAGAGTGCTGTACCTGACTGGAAAAAGTTGTTAAATTATGTTTTCTTTAAAATCCATGTTTTTGACCCAGAAGAGTTTTGTTCTGCCACAGACAGTTAAGAGGCATATATATGTTATAAATGAAGTGTTAAACGTGCTGTCATTTTACCAACAAAAACAACTGCACTACTTTTAAAAAGCAAAGTTGGATGTAAATTGAGGAAAGGCTGTATGCCTACTCTTAAGTACAACTGCTTCAACAATATTATTTTAACAGCAAGGTCTGCTGGCACAAAAACTAAGAAATGGGAGGAGGCAGCCCATTAAGAAGAGAATTTGATTGTAGCCAAGTTATTTCTTGCTTGCTTGGAAAGTTAGGATGTTGCAGGCTTTTTAGCAGTTAGCATTTCAGTGGGGCAGAGTGTTAAGAAAGAGAAGCTGCATCTTTATACTTGTCTTTCTTTGCTTGTAGGCAAAAGAGTTTTTGAAGGAACAGGCCTGGAAGATTCACTTTGCTGAATATGGCCAAGGAGTCTGTATGTATCGTACAGAGAAAACCAGAGACCTTGTGCTGAAGGGCATTCCAGAAAGCATGAGGGGGGAACTTTGGCTACTGTTTTCAGGTAGGTATTTGTTTGAATGTGGGGCACAAGCAAAAGTGTGAGGGAAGAAAGGATTTCAAAGATGTTTAAAGGTGCAGATCATGAGCGTCTAAAAATATTCGGAGCAAGTAAGGCTGCAATTGTTAGTGGGCACCACACTGGTTTAGACAGGAGTTCTGTTTAGACCAGTGAATACCCTTTTTCAAACAGGCTCTAATAGTTAGGGAAGAATGTTACCAACAGCCAGCAGTCTAGGGGCTTCGACAACCACCAGCAGGCCTGCTTCCCATTTATTTACTAATTTCTGAATTCAATTAAGCTTTTGGCTTTCACAGCAAGTTATTGCAAGGAATTCCAAAGCTTAAGCACGTTGCATGGAACCACTATGTTTTTTGTTTGTTTGTTTTTTAATAATAATAATTAAAAGTTACTCAACCATTTTATTAGGTGCCCTCAGTATGTGAAAAATGGTGAGAAAATATTTCTGTCCATCTTCCATCTACCATCAAGAATTCTTTAGATCTGTGTCCCCTTAAATTTTTTCCAAAGTTGAAGAATTTTATTCGTTTTGCTACTAGTCATATGGAAATCGGTCCGTACCTCAGGCTTTCTTCATAACCTTTCACTTACTGTATGCCACCTTTAGCTCTGCCCCTCCCCAGATGGTTACCACAGGTACTCACTCCATATGAGCAAACCAAGGACTTTATATGGTGACCTAATTATGCTTTCTGGTTTGTTTTCTATTTCTTCCCTAACAGTGCTTAATTTTGTACATTTTCTCTTTGCTGTTGGGCATTAAACAAATGTTTTCAGAAAATACACACAAGAATGCAGAGATCTGTCCTGTGTGTGATTAATAGCTGGTTTGGACTGATTTTCATGGTGTATGTATGATTAGTACCTTCCATGTGCATTACTTTGTGCTACTGATGCTTGATTTCCTTTGCTGCTGAGATTTTCATTTGCAGAGAAGTTCTAAAGTCAGCAGTGAAATCTCCTAGCAACTCTGTGAGCATGCAGTAGTATCCCTAAGACAGGCTAGGTGCTCTACCCAAGATGACAGTCGTTTTCAGAAGCCAGAATAGAGCTCAGGAGTTCCTGTCTCTTGTTTTGGCTGACATATCATACTTGCTGCTACCAAGCATTAATTTACTTCTTCCTCAGGGCACGTAGCTTTCTCAGAGGCATGTTTTGAGTTATTTAGGATAGTCAAACCCACAGCCAGCTGCAGAGAGAGCTCATGATACCATGTGACTGCATAGCTGGTTTGTTCTTCACAACTCCAGTTTGTTCCAGCTGAGGGAGATGCTTTATCTTCTTCCTTTTCAACCTCATTATAAAATGCCTGTAGAGGAGAAGACAAGAAGGGGTGATACCTCAGTCACCTAAGCACATCCTTTGTGGTTTGGGGTTTTTATCGCCTTTACAAAAATAACATTTCATATTTTTTTTCAAAGTTCTTCTTGGTGGTGTTCAAGATGAAAGGGTAGCAGAAGATCATAGTGTTGGGATACTGTGTCTGCTAACCCTTGCTTTTTTCTTCTCCCACTCTTAGGAGCCATTAATGAAATGGCCACTCATCCTGGCTATTATGAAGACCTAGTGGAGAAATCAATGGGAAGGTATAATCTTGCTACAGAAGAAATAGAGAGGGATCTGCACCGCTCCCTTCCGGAACACCCTGCATTCCAGAATGAAATGGGTATTGCTGCTCTAAGGAGAGTCTTGACAGCTTATGCTTTTAGAAATCCAAACATAGGATATTGTCAGGTAATTGATATCTCTTGGCAGTCTGTCAGTTTCCTTACTCCTTATTTCTTCAGTCATGTACACAAGCATTTGGCTGTGTAAAGTACAATACATGTATAATGCTGTGTGTGAGGTAAAGCCTCGATGCTGCAGAATTACAGTAATGCTGAGTTCAGAGGGATTTGACACAAGGACCTACTCTTAACAGAAGTATTAGCAGCACATGCTGAGGTGTGCATAGTTTTCTGTAAGCATATTTTCTGCCCATAACCTAGAGAATGGACAGAGGATAATAGAGCGTCCTGATGTGCATCTACAGAAAATGACAAATGGACCCTGAAGAAACATTATTTTCTTTTAAGTAAAAAAAAAAACACTAAACAACAAACTTTTATTGTTCAGCCTTAAAATTTTTACCTACTTATTCAGTGTATTAGCTGTAATAACCCTCCAGAACCAGCTTTACTTTTTTTTCAATGATGTCATTCAATCATTCAAAGATAAACTAAAACTAATTAAAATAAAATAAAGCACCCTAGAAGATATCTTATCACTGTGCATCACAACCATTTATCAGTAGAGTTAATGCTAACCAGTGTATGACTTTGAAGTTCTTGTGCCTGTGATTCAGATCACTGCAGTTTCTGGGTGCAGATCATTCCTTCTTGCTATGTAACTTTGACTTACCACCTGGGCCCCCCCTTTTTTTTTTTTTTTGGCCTTGCTACCTATTTTTGCAAAAAGGAAGCTTGAATCAATGAGTATTAAGAAGCCTGATTAATGTCTGTTAAGACTCCTAGACACAACATGAGTAAGTGAAAGTGCAAGCAACTCTTAACAGATACCATAATAAATTATTTAATAATGAATGTAATATCAAGTAATAGCTACAATAGCTTTTCATAAAGGTCGTTTAACAGAGCAACAGTGACACTGTGATTCTGTTTCCTGCAGCTGTCACAGTAATTTTTAGTAGCCTTGAGCCTTGGTTCATGGCATTCCGAATGCTCATGCACAGTTACAGTGAAAATCAGGCACTGAAGTATTTAATACATCAGTAGACAAGATAAAAAGGAGACTTTGACAGAGTTGTAGCATTGTTCTGAGTTTCAGTTGAAACCTTAGTTGCCGTTTCAAACAGATAATGATCAAACTGGAGTCTTAAAATGTTACAGGCTCTGAAATGAACAGCTAATTCCTTAGGAGGCAAACTGAGAAGAAAATGGTGCTGAAATACTTCATTTCTTCAGACTAACAGAGGTCTAGTCAAAGGCTGTAAGCAAACAATTCAGAGGTCATTGCACAATGCTGTGATATTTGAAATGGAGCGGAACAGGCCATAAAAAACTGTCAGGTACACAATCAAACGTGGAGAATAAGCAACAGAAGAGACTTTTGTTTCACTGTGCTCTGGTTGTTCATGACTGACACCCTTACAGGCATTTGCCTGCATTCTCAGATGCTGCCTTGACCTTTTTGCAGGAGCAGAAAGCACGGGGAGTGCAGACTGCCTCCGCAAGGGATGGTGCAGCAGCGGCCATCGATAGTGCTGTAGGAGACACTTTGTCTGCATCAGACCCCAGTTCCCCAGAGCACCTATTGGCAGTATATCAATAGCAGTGTAACTAGATGCTTGCACACCTGAGTAGGCCCTTGATTATGAAAAAAAATATTGATTTACTTTTTCCTTTTTAAAAAAACCAACACGCTGACAATTTTTCGTCATCTATTTGAGGCTTTCTTAAGCCTTCTTTTGAGCACTGGAAAAAACACTGCCTACTGTTTTTACAGAAAAATACTTGAACAGTTTGGGATCTGCAGGGGGAGATGTAGCTAACGTCCTAACCCTAGTAACCACTTCCCTGCCCAGTTACTGTGCTAGATATTGAATAAATGGGTCTGGCAATTTGTATTTCTCTCTCTTTTAGGCTATGAATATTGTCACTTCAGTACTCCTCCTTTATGCAAAAGAGGAGGAAGCTTTCTGGCTGCTGGTGGCTCTGTGTGAACGTATGCTACCTGATTACTACAACACAAGAGTTGTTGGTACGTTCTGAAGAAATTTTCTAAAATTTAAGCAAATTAATTGGTATTATTTTACTGAAACAACCATGTGTGTATATGTATATGTAGCACAGATGCAACTGTAAATGCCAATGGCAGGACAGTTTGCTCAGGAGCATAGGAGTAATTCCCTAAACAGATACTGTGATAGCCAATAGTTTTTCATTTACTTAGGATACGATGGCGTTCTGAAGTGGGCTTAAAGTAAATAAAAAACAGACAGGACACTAAAATTTGAATTTCAGATGATCCTGATTAAGGTAAGGTGGAAACAGAAGCTTTGGCAATTTGCAGTAGAAGTCTTCGTGCCTGTTTACCTCTGATTTGAAAGGGCACAAGTATCTGAAAGCTGTTGTCAGATGACTGTCTCCTTGTGTATGCCGAAGTGAATGGCTCTTCAGTTTATCATGGGAACTGTCTTACTGTAGCTCACAGATGCTTGAAATACTTATCCAGCCTTAGAAATTAGTCTTCCTGGACTGATTAAAACACTGATGTTATAGCATAGTTATGTATAACACAGGGTTCTCTTGAAATAAATCCAAATCCTTACAGTCACCCTGGCCTCCTCCAACAGGTGATGCTGAGAAGTCTTACTCTAATTAGTAATGGTAAGTACTAAGCCATCATATAACTTCTGTAGGTGCTAGACCAAACTGACCCTTTGTTAGCTCTTACAAAATGTACCATTAAACCAAATAAACTTACTATAGATTATATTCAGCTGCTGAACTGTACATATAAATTGAATTGGTGTTGATCTGAAAGTGAGAAAATGTGTGTGAGCATCATGTAGAATATTCTTAGATTTTGTATTTATAGAGAGAGAATGTATGTGTATTTTTTTTTCTCCCCTAAGTGTTGATGTGGTCAGTTGCTCCCAAATTAATGGACACCCAACCTTATTTGTTTTCAACAGGAGCATTGGTGGATCAGGGTGTCTTTGAAGAGCTGGCTCGTGACTATGTTCCACAGCTTTATGACTGCATGCAGGACTTGGGTGTAATATCCACCATTTCCCTGTCCTGGTTCCTCACCCTTTTCCTCAGTGTAATGCCATTTGAAAGTGCAGTGGTGGTTGTGGATTGTTTCTTCTGTGAAGGAATAAAGGTGATATTTCAATTAGCGCTTGCTGTCCTCGATGCTAATGTAGACAAGCTGCTTAACTGTAAAGATGATGGAGAAGCCATGACAGTCTTGGGAAGGTATTTATTACAGAAAATAAAGTCTCTTAATTTTATTTTTCTTTTTGCTTACTTTTCTGATTTGTGTTCTTCTATGTTGAAATACTCAGTTTAAACCACGACAGTATATGTTAATCTTTTACATGCTTACAGTTCCCTTTCACTGATATAAGGTACTCTTTACATTATCTAAAAATAACATTAAGTGACCAACAGGATATAAATTCTTCTTTCAAGACATTCAAATAAACTTCCCAAATCTGCTTATAGAAACTTATTTTGATCGATTATTTCAGTTGATGACATGGGTTTTTTTACTCCATCTTTTGCCTGCTACCTTTTGAACACTGATAAGAAAAAGCCTTGAGCTCAAGGGAAATTGTTTTGGGAATGGACTAAAAAGAACACAGAAGAATTAGGTAGGTTCTTGAATGAATAAATTTCAGTGAAACAGGAGGCCGATAAATAAAACAGATTGAGTCATTTAATACAATCTGATACTGCGGAGTGTAATCTCTGATTTCCTCATGTTTGGTGGTAGTATTTAGTTTTCAAGATGCTGCTGAAACTTTGGAAATTTTTTTCCTAATAGGTTTCATTAGTATAGATAGCCTTACTTAAGTCTGTTTCTAATTTCTTTGGGATTAAGGAAGACTATGGTTACGTTTTCTCTGAAGTAAGCCCCAGTGCTTGCTGAGGATTTAAGTGTTCTGCAGCTGCAAGGTAGAAGATAGATGATCTACAGAAGCTGCACCAATGGGAGGAACAAGCCCCTAAAGCCCCTTGCAGCGAGGTTGGGCAGTAGCAGGACAGGAGGGTATGTAGACTAAAGCACACTGACCCTTGTTCCCTTGGTGTTGTAATTCTCTTAGCATATTTAAACAGCCAGAAACAACAAACCTGTTCAGTAAGCCACTTGTTTGTGACTAGCGATATTTCAGCTCTTTCTTGATAAGGATACTGAATTACCAGTATTACTTTACCTTTCTTTGAGAAAAAGCAGTGCTAGGCTTTGTCAAATTACTGATGTCAAAAATCATGTAGTTCATTAGTCGAGAGCAGCTTGATCATTTTTACATTTAACAATCTATATGTAACCCTTAGACTATTAACTCTCAGAATGGAGGAGTTACAAATGAATCTTGGGTTTCTCATTTCTTTTTTTTTCCCCCCCACCAGATATTTGGACAGCGTCACTAATAAGGACAGCACTCTTCCACCCATTCCTCATCTTCACTCGCTGCTCAGTGATGATGTAGAGCCTTATCCCGAGGTGGATATCTTCAGACTTATCAGGTCTTCCTATGAGGTAGGACAGGATTTCTTAACAGGAACTTGCCAACCCACACTAGTTCTGCTTTACAGAGGAATTTGATGCTCTATAGTTTGGCTCTGCTTGGAACTGAAAGAACGTAAAAGCAATACAGAGTCATCTTAGAAGTCTGAAATGGGGTAGGGGAGAGGGTTTAGGGTTTTTTTTCTTTTAACTGGAGCTGTTTTGTATAGAAGCTTGCAGAATCAAAGGAGAGCACCCCACAACCAAAAACTGTATTACAAACAAAAGGCTGAACTTGTAATTTGAAAAAGGTTAATTCTCATCTAAGCTTTGTCATGCTTTTCCAAACTGAAATACTAGTAAAATCTATATGATTTCAGAGACCTTTCTATTATCAGTGGAACTTTCTTTTACCTTTTTTTTCCAGCAAGTGTTGATTATGACCATGGGCCACTAGCTTCTGTATTACCACCAAAGCTAAAAAAAAAAACTTTCAATTGAGTAGCTGGTAATAACTAATATCTGTAAAGCACAGAACAAAGCCTACAAAAAACCTGTAATTTGCAAACCAGCTTCATTGTCCTTAAATTTAAAAAATAAGCCATCAGTTAAAATTCCCCTGATGATTACACTGACATTAATTTTTTAATAATAATTAAAGAGTAACTTTAAAGAGTTACTCCTTAATTTCCTTTTTTCTACCATTGACATGCAGAGTAAATTAGTATTTTTAGTTCAAGGTGTAGGTGCATACTTAGCAATATGACAACTGATTCAGAGGCACTTCCTATGTCCCTAAAACCACCTTGCTTTAATAACATGATATCTGTTTAAGGAGGTGGGTAGTCCATAGTGTATTCTACACTGAAGGGCAAACTGCATCGTTAGATTTATATTTTCCTTCACACAATGTTAGAATGGGGAGAAAGACTTTTATTGTGAAATTGTTTCCCTCGTATTTTTCAGATTTCCTCATCATGAAGACAGCTTGCACTGGCTCAACTGCTTTTAGATAAAAAACCTGACTCCATGCAGAGCCAGTCTGTCTTTATGGGCCTTACGCGGCACAGAACCTTGTAGCTCTTTCTAGATAAATAACCAGCTGTACTCCAGTATAGTTAGGCAAAACAAATAGCATGGGAAGTGAAGAGCTGTGAGGAAAGCAGGAGTTAGTTGTAAAGAGAGAATTAGTTTCAGGAGAGTCATTGTCGTTGGTTGATTTGATGACTTAAAAAAAAAACCAACAACAATTCAACAGTAAACTATCAAGATAAAAAAACTTCAAGACATCTGTTACTCAATGACTGTTGCGTTCCTCAGTTAGTTGTGTGTAGTCAGGGTTGGGAACTCACTGGTAGCTTTGTTGCGGCTACAAAGAGCAAAATAGAGGCTAAGCAAGCATATCTTTGCTCTTTTAGAATTTAAGCTGTTAAAGGTACTTGTTGGGTAGCCATCTATTCTTAATCTTCTAGAGTTCTATTTTTTACAAAAAAATAGGAAGACCTACAGCTGAAAAAAATGTGCTTTCTTGGCAGGGAGTCCTTTGCCCTCCCTCAAACTGACACACACTTCCCCAAGGGGGGAAAAACCTTGTCCCTTGCAGACTGTCGTATGTTATTTGTCATGGGAATGTGATGAGCCTGAGAACTTGGTGGAGGCATAGCACTGGCAAAAGCAAAATATTTGGATTGTTTTATGAAGAGCTACCTTCTATCATGCTCTGATCCTGTCCAGCTCTTAGATAATCATGTCAGATGCATATGTGAGAAGTCTCCAGTGAAAGCTGAAGTGATGCAGAAGAAGTTTTTGGTAATTAAGCAATTAGCACCCCTCTCTGTGATGATATTGAGTAGACTTCCTACTTCTTTTAAAAGAACAGAGGCATTCTTGAAATAAGAGAATATACATAACAAATACATTTTACCCTGCCGGTAATTTTTTCACTTAACTGAAAATACTTTAAAGTAAGAAATCTCTTTTTGTTCAATTTTGCAATTAATTCAGAAGTCACAGAGCCTGGCATTATAATAATTACTGTAGAAGTGACTGAAATAATGCATAATCAGTACAGCTTTAGAGGCCTGTGCCATAGCTCTCTAGCTGTCAATGGAGTGTAGACTCACATATTCAGAGCTGTAATGTGCTGAACTCCTTTGATTGTGTGTCTAGCTAATTTGGGAAAAAATAGGCCTTAAAAAGTTCAGCTGCGTCTGTAGTAGCATCTGCGTCTTGGCCATTTTAACTAAACAGCTTACACTCTGAGGTCTGTGCTGCTGAAAGGCTTGATAGAGTTTTGGCCTAGAATAAGTGACACACTTCCAACAATTCTTTCTATAATTTGGAAGTTAACATGGGCAAGGGACCATTCCCAGAAGGTAATTGCATGCAGCCTTCCTTTTCTGTAGGCTACGTGACTTTCACTTGTATGGATGTGAACAGACCATCTCATTTGACTTCCAGAGCAGAGAATAAGCCCTGATAACTGAAATAGATGTGGCCTCAGAGCCACTTTTCCAAGTTTTTTTGGACTCTGTGATGCTTGATATTCACGGGTGTTTATCTAGATTGCATTTTTTCAAAAGGCTTCTTTATTTGCAGAATACTCCAAATACATGAAATGTTTTACTCCCGAGGTCCATGATGAGGGTGCACAGCTTTACAGATAAACACATCCTTAGTGTTAATTTGATCATAAAAGAATGTGCTAACAAATTATGACCTGCTTTTGTAGATGCAATTGCACTGGAAATACAAGTCCACCCTTATGAAGGTGTATCTTGCCACTCCCTTTTAGTTTTATATGTGACATCTAGCATTATTGTTCCTGCTGGTCATCTGTGCATTTCTAACTAGGTATGTTAGTGTTTTCTTGATGGCACAAACCTTCTACTTTACAGTTCACAAAAATAGTTCTTAGGAATTAGGCATTCCTGTACATATGAAAACAGTGAATATTATTCCCAATAGGTTTTCCCCTAGGATGCTTGTGTAGTATATACAGGAACTTCCATGAGACTGTTACGTGCATTGTGGAAAAACAACTTCTGAACATAAGACTTGGGCTCTTTAAAGAATGTACTTCCAAACGGAAGTTGCATTCTTCATACTTGGTTTCAGATCCTTGTGAACATAAGGACTGGTATACTGTCTCAGCTGGTGGAGATCCAGTTAGTCTAAATATCTTTTCTCTGTACAAATCTAGCAATTAAGAGATATTCCAGGACAAGCTGAAATAAAACCCTGCAGAAGGAGTTAAGAAACAATCTATTCATAGAGATTTGCCAAGCAAGACATTTTTAACTACTGAGATTATGGTTTGAAATGTGAAGATTTGTAACTTAATAAAGACCTTTCAAATTACATGAAAGTAAGTTACTGGGAAAACCAAAATCTAGTGATGTGTTCCTAAAGTCTTTGTAACTCTGTCGTATGCTAGGAAAGTGACTTAACAGCAGTTTTTTAAATACACCATTTGTGGTATATTACATAATTAAATTAATTTCTCAAATACATTAAAGGCAAACTAACTATTCCAAATATTAATACACAGACTATACTGCTTTTTGTCTTTTAAGAAATTTGGAAGTATTCGAGCAGATTTAATTGAACAAATGAGATTCAAACAAAGGCTGAAAGTTATCCAAACCCTTGAAGATACTACAAAACGCAATGTGGTAAGTACTGAAATAATGTTCTTTGCAAAGATTAAGGTCATTCAGTTTCTGAAATAATTTAAATTAGTTTTTTTAATGAGACATGGATTTCAAATCTGTAACTGTTAATTATGTTATGTTTCAAAAGGTACGAACTATTGTGACAGAGACTTCTTTTACTATTGATGAACTGGAGGAACTGTATGCTCTTTTCAAGGTAAAGCTAAGTGAAGATAAGGTTGTGTGCCTGCAGGAAATGCAAACATTTTTTTTTATATGGGACTTTGCTTTTGTTTAAAGACCAGGTTGAGTCTATGATTTATTTACTCTCAGCTATCTTAATACAAAGTTGAACTAGCTGCTGTATTATTGAATATATTAAAAAAGCAAACAGACAAACAAACAAACAACATCAACAACAACAAAAATAAAAACCAGAAAGAAAACCCAAACCCACCAGTGTTTAAAAGCTCAGGAAATAAGTAATTCACTAAATGATTTGTCCATGGAAAAAATGAATATACTGATGAAAAAATATTGTAACAAAAAAGTGAAGAGAGAGAGGGTTTTGTTCAGTCTTTAGAAACTCATGTATGTGTGTCTCTACCTGACCCAGCTTTTGGAATTTAGCACAGAAATGCTTCTATTCTGTTATCTTAGACAGTTAACACTTCCATATCACAATACCTGACCTTTGCCATTGTTAATGCTGTAATGTATACTGCATTATTTGGACTTTAGTGTCATAAAGTGATGTGTCCTTGTAAGTTAATTGTACGGCAATTTGTGTACCATTAGGTACACAAATTTAAAGGTGAGCAGTTAAAATGCTTTAGCTTCACCTTCATGCACAGTTGCTTTAAAATAAGGTACTTTTTTCCTCTGTATTACTTCAACAGAGATTTTTTTGATATACCACAAAGAATTTCTTTCCTTTCAATTTCCCATCTGTAATGTCAGGTCTTACAGTTCCTGCGGTGCCCTTGTTCAGACTTCCATGGAATCAGTGAGACCAAGTCAGATAGTCCACTCCAGCTGATCACACTGCCGTGCTAGGATCTCTTTCTCTAAGCTTCTGAATGGTTTAGAATTAGATTCCACTGAAATCAGCTCCAGAACTTTCACTGACCAATAAGACTGAAAGAGTAGGACTTTGTACAGTGGTTTTGAGACTATACAGTTCAACAAAAAAACCAGCTCTTTCCATATGCTCTGAAATTAAAGATTGCATGAATCCCCTTTCTGACTTGACTGTGTGATGAGGCTGAAGGGGGTGACGAAGCACAGCAAGCCTGTGTATGTATGCAAGTCACAGCTGCCTGCTGCTCTGTTCAAAACAGGTATTTCATGTTTCATCTGGCTGGGAGGCAGAAAAAGTTTTGCTTTATCTTCTGTTATGCAGAGGGGTGTGTTTTTGTGTTGGTTAGAGGAGAAACCTCTCGCAGAAGTGCCAGAGCTAGGTAGATGGAAATACACCTGCTAGTCTTGTGTTGTTTTAAGAATGTGTGCTTATGTGTTGTTTGGATTTTTTTGTATCATTGATAGCAATGGTGATGACGATCTCACAGCATTTGCCTTCTGTTCAGGCAGAACATCTGACTAGCTGCTACTGGGGAGGAAACAGCAATGCTATTGACCGGCATGATCCCAGCCTGCCTTACCTGGAGCAGTACCGTATTGACTTTGAGCAGTTCAAGGGGATGTTCGCTCTCCTCTTTCCTTGGGCATGTGGAACTCATTCAGATGTGTTAGCTGCACGCCTGTTCAGGCTGCTTGATGAAAACGGAGACTTGCTCATCAACTTCCGTGAATTCGTCTCTGGGCTAAGTAAGGAGAATTCACAGCACTCTCAATCTGACCAAAACAGTTTGTTTCTAAAGGGGAGGGCATCCAGTCCTTCAGAAAATCAGATGTTATATTAACTATCAGATAAAGAGTCTGAGTTTGACATATGCCAATTTGCACAGGTCACCTTTGTTTTTGAGAGTTGCTCATGCTACCGTTCAGTTCATTATATCATGTCTGTGACAGTGGTTCCCACTCGGATTTAGGCTGGTCTCAGTAGGTGCATCTCAGTAGCCAGTGGTGTATCACAGAAAGAGAAGGACTACACGTGAACTAGACACCCATTAGGGTCTGAGGATTTCCCTGACTGCTCACCTTCAACACAAAAATGACCTGCAGCTTGCGTGCTTAATGGAGGGATTACTTCTTATCAAAGTATTTCCTTTAGGAAAGTCTTTTGTATCTTCTTCTGTATGTTCCTCTCAGTGACACTGCATTTTATTATCTGCTCCTTAAACTTTCCCTGAAAGCTGGGAATGTATACCTTTTGTCAGTGCTACCCGCTCTGGAAAGAGGAGAGAGGCAGCATTTCCTCCCCTGGTTGTTCAGGAAAACTTGACAAATTTACATGCATGTATAAGGGGCAGGAGAAGGATAGGGTGAGGATGCTAGTTTTGTTTGCCCCTGCATAAAAGTGCTTCTCTTCTGTGTCCATGTGTGAGGGGAAGGTATTGTACCTTACAGTATACGCAGTGAGAGGTACCACATGTATTACTTCTGAAATCAATGCCCAAGACTGCTGACTAAGAAAGTAGGATGGAAGTCACCTGAAAAGGAGAAAGTGGAGGTGCAGCTCACATAGGAAGGCTGAGTGTTGCCGCTGGAGATTACAGCCCATGCAAGTCTTGAAGAAGCAACACTTCATGACATGAAAGTCAACGTTGCAACAAAGGGAACAGGCAAACCCCAGGATAGACATGAAAAAGCAAAGAGGAGGCGCAGGGACTGGCCACCTCCGTTTTGAATACAGCAGGAATTATTCCCTGTAAGTGACCAGCATCTCACCATCTATTATGTGTTATTTCATGGCAACCTGATGTTTCCTCCAGTTGTTTCCTCCAGGATTCCTCCAGATCCTTATTGAGAGAGAAAAGGTTTGCCAGTCTGGCTTTCAGCAACTCTTTGTAACAGTATTTTCAAACGTTAGGGCACCAAATGCAGCCTTGCATTAAATCCTCTGTACAGCAATGGTAACACCTGCTCTCTCGCAGGTACAAAATAGCCATGTGGCAGTAAAACTGATTGTACATCTCCCCTTCACACCACCTAAAAAAACAGTGCTTCCTATGATGCAGTTCTGAATTGTATTTGAGGGACTGTTTGCCAGGTAACACTTAATGGCCTTTTGAGACATGACCCGTGGATTAACTACTCTTGCTGTTTGCAGGATGCTGTTAGTAACAATCAGCCGGTTTGTGGTTGAGACAGCATTTTTTAGAGCTAATACTGAGTAATAAGAACAAGGAATAGTGTTGGCAGCTGTGAACAGAAATGAATGTTAAATGCACAAATGTGGCTATAAGCCAACATGACTGAACGATATCTTCATTGGACTAAACAATCAAAACTGCTCATTCTGCAAAGCCATACTTTTTCAGAAACTAAGCCCAGTGTGGCATAGCTTGAAAGCAGGAGCTTTTTGTTGTTGAGGGTGATTGTGGCTTTTTTTTTTTTAAATCAACCCCCTTTCTTGTTGACACTTTCTTGTTTGAGAAGCACATGAATGCTAGCAAGGGCAACATGGATTTGCTTAAGCGTATTTCATCATGCCCGGGACTTTTAAACATTCCACAGGTTCCAGCTGCGTCAGTCTGCCTCACCGACCCAATATGCCTTGGCTAGGAAAATCTCCTAAATGAGAAATATCTTCTGTTGAAGCAACAGGGGACCGTGTCACCTATTCCTCGTGGCTGTCCTGGGAAGCATGGTCAGAGGGTGGGCATTCTGGAGGTGACCTGTGAGCACCATCCTCTCTCTTCTTACTGTGTCCAAACAGCAGTGTTGGGCTCTGGCCCTGGTTACTCAGGTCTGCCTTTCCTGAAGGAGGTGTCTGTTCGAGTACTTCCCAGGCATGGCCCATCTCAGAGGGTGCTTGATGACGGCTGAAGCAGCCATGGCCCTTGAAGCATTTCCATTTCACAACTCTGTCTTGCGATGGCCTTATTCCATGCGCCCCTAAGGATCTGTTCCCTCAAAGCCTCTCTTTGAAGCCACTGACACCTACTAGGAGCTCCATGGAGAGGAGGTAAAAAGGGGTGCTGTGTGTCCCAGCATGGGCTGATGGCCCTTTCCTTCTGTGTCAGCGTGAAATCCTTGGGACGTGAAAGCACCATAATTGTAATTGGGAATCTCCATTGCCTTTTCGTAGCCTCTGCAGCTCAAGAACCTCCTACTTCAGGTTCCTCTAGGGCCTCAGCTGAGCAAAGATGGAACAACCTGCCATATTTTGTACACTTCATGTCGTGTTGCTGCAAGTTGAAATAAAGGAGTGATCTTGATTAGTTTGCTCTAGGAGTTGTGCTGCTTAGAAAGGGCTGTCAGCCTTGCTTGTGAGCTGTTTGGGGTATGCACTCGTGAAGAAGCTCACCTGCGCTCCTATACCACACTAGATTATAGCATGTCAGCTGTTGACTCAGGATCCTAGTAAGCTAGAGCCATTTCCACGTGGACTCAGAGTGGCCCTCTGCCTCCGATCATGTTTTTGCAATACTCCCTTCTCGGAGCACGCAGCTCTTCCACCTTTCCAATGACTGCTGGTGACTGCAGTGCTTGCCCCAGCCTCATGCAAAAGTCAGCACCATGAAAACTCTTGTCTCTCAAGGAGTAGCTGAGCGTGTGTGTATTTTATGGGTTTTTTTGTTCCTGAAAAAAAGTTTTTCACCAAGCACAGGAGGATGGTCAGAAAGCAAAGTGTTAACCTTACCACTCCCCCAATTCCCTCAGGGAGCTAAATGCTGTACAAACACTCCACACCCCTCTCTGCCTGTGTTCAAGAGAGGGGCAACTGAAGCCAATGCTTCGATGTTGCTACTAAGTTTTATATGAACAGAATAAAGTTTTAACCTGCTTAATTACTTTGTTAATGGCCTCAAAGAAGATGGGGGGAAAACTGCACATATGACGCTATGCCCAGAAAAAACTTGATACCTGCATGGTGTTAACAGAAGGGGAAGAGTCAGAAAGGGGGCTCAGTGACAGTTGTTCCTGGTCATGCTGTGAAGAGGGGGGTGTTGGTCAAGCTCTGAGAGGGGCAAAGAGCAGGTGGGCATGAGGACACTGCTTGCAGTGTGAAGGTGACAGCGTTTGCTGCTGCTGTTTCAGGTAGAAAGATTCAAAGGGTGTAGTTTTACTTTTTTCCAAGCATAGTTTCTTTTCTCACCACAAAGTAAATCTAAAACTTCTGGATAAAAACTGGTGATGCATCATCTGAGACTCAGACTGCAAAAAGACAAGGTTTGCTGAGAGTTGTTGAAGGTTTAAAGACTTGTGACTCCAGGGTGCTAGGAAGGATTTCTGGTTGGTGCTAAGCACCTCCCCAGTGCTGTTCACGGGCCCTCACCAGTATCACCTGCTTTGCTCTTCAGGGATGCAGGACCATGCAGGAGGCCACTGAATTCTCTGGGCTCTCCTATGAAATTATCCCTGTACTGCAGCATGCAGGTCAAAGTGGTGGCCTGAGCAGAGGTACCTGCCCATACGAAGGTCTGTTCTAACTCTCCATAATAGGGGCATGTCTACCAAAGGTCTGTTCCTCTTCTGTTGTCTTTATGAACATGGCCTCATTTTTTCTTTTTTTAATACAGCATCAATCCTCAGATTTTGGGTAGCCCACTGCAGCTAACTCTCCAGCAGTTCCTGCAAATTGCCAGTCAGCCGTTCTGCTCTTTTGTAAAGCTTTCTGAGCTCTCCAGGGGGATACCCAGAGGGCTGTCTCACATTGTTGTCTTTATTTGCATATGTTTTGAGGGAGGGAAAGGGTCTGGCTTTAGGAAGTACACATAGATTCATTTCAGGCAAAAAGTGAAAAGTGGTACCAGTTCAGCTTTTTCAGTTCTCTTCCCATCTGGGGACAGGGAGAGGAACAAGGCTACATCATACAAGGCTACAACAACAATGTACATCATACATATGTACATACATACAAGGTATCCTGTGTCCTGTATCCTTTGTTGGTGAATGCATCCCTAGCAGTTGCTGGAGGATGCGGAACTGCAGCCCGTTGCGTGCTTTGGCTATTTCACGTTGCCTTTAGCAGTGGGGCAATTCTTGTGGTACCTGGGTGCATAACGTAAGGCACCATTTCGCCAGAAAAGAGTGCATTATCTGCATGGTGTGGTATACCACATAGGAACACAAGGAGATTTTGTGCTTAAAAAGAACGAAGTTGAAGGCAGAATGGCTAATGTAGAAGTACTCAGTTCTTTGGTCTAACTTCTGTATTTACTGTAGTCTTAAGCTTTACAAGTAGATGTGATTGTTAGTGTTTGCCAAACCACACTTTGTGGTTTGCATCGCAGAGGTGAGTTGACACAGTAGGCTGTAAGGTAAAATAAATCTTGTGTAACCTAATTAATGAAGGTTAATTCATTTGTTTATGAATTACACACTATAACAAGTAACATTTATGAAGAAGTCTGATCATTGATTATTTCAGTACTTTAAAATTAACAGATACCTGTTTAATTAATTGGAAAGAGGGGCTACAATACAAATAGATTTTGTACAGCGAATTGTAGCGTAGACCAGAAAGGAATAGGGGTTGAGGTGGATAAATCACTAGAAAGCATTGCCTGAACATCGGTTTAGCCAGTGGCGAAGCTGTGATAAATGCTGTTTACTTGAATTTCTCTCTTTTTTTTTGGTATCTTACTTTTCTAAGCCATGTTATTATGGGATCCTCAGATCAGAAAGCCTGAAGTCCACACAAAAAGGTCTTCTTAACTTTCAGCTGGAGGCCCTTCTGACTGGTATTGCGATGGCTGTAGATTTTTTTTTGAGCATTTTGAAAAAGACATTTAATGAAGGATCCAAGGGTGAAGTATGGAATTCAGGGTAAGGTGGTCTGTGTTCTCATGCTGTTTCTACTGCAGACCGTATGATCTTCGAAGTCAAGTGACTGCCTTATGATCTCAGGCTGTAAAGGGAGCACAGTGGTTCTCAGGGTGAATGTAGCAGCTTCTAAAATGAATTATTGTAGTGATAAATAGAATGGCATTGAATGCTGAGTATTAATGTGCTGTGTATGTATAATGCTGTTTAGGTGCGGCATGCCACGGAGATCTTACAGAGAAGCTGAAGCTACTGTATAAAATGCATGTCTTGCCTGGTAAGTAAATGATGTTAAAATAGCTGTCGTCTTGTTGAGAACAGAAATTTGGAGCAGAGTTGTTTATGACTAGCTTTTCCAATTAAAAATTAATTTGTGGGAATTACCGTAGCTGTTCATACAACAGTAAAATAAGAGATCTTCTACCAAAACCAGACATGGGTTTGGAAAGTCTGAAAGCTCCCGTGCAGTCCTCTGTTGCTCTGACCACAAACGGGTTGTTTATACGTGTCTCTTGCTGGTTTAGCTGGGGTTGGTGACTCCCCCCCGTGCATAACAAATACAGTGTTCCTCAGCAGCTGTTGCCATAATGAACTTTATTTAATAGTAATGTTAGCATGCCCTGGCTACTCATTTCTGTTCCCAGGTTTTCTTCTTGGTTTCCCCTCTGGTCTGATAGAACTCTGCAGAGGGAAATCCAAATTATTTCCTAGATGTGTTTTCCAGGGGGCTGTACAAACTGTTGGACTTAGCCTTAGAAGGGCAGTTCAGGGTGGAAAGGGGATGGAACCACCCCATAACTGTTTTGCCCCTGAAGAAAATGATGTCCTGGAACTGTATATCCTCTCTGGCTTGTCACATGTGTGCCATAAAGAACCTATTGCTGTCCTCACTGAATGTGCAATTTAGGCATGCTGCAGCTGTTTGAGTAGTTTAATTCTCGCTCACATTTACATCCTCTGGTAAAGATAATCCAGAAGTTTTGAGAGAACATTCATCTTCATGTGTTTTGAACATATGTCTGTGATTGCTCCCAGCTGGCTTTGCTGGAGATAGGCTTGAGTGATTCACTAATTTAACTGGAAAAAAAATACAATTTTATTGAACTATGACAGAAGAGATCCATTTTTAAGAATGCAGCTTGTGGTATTTGGGGACTGGTAAGCTCATACCAAATCATGACAGACTGTTTCGAGCTAGGAAAGAGTTCACACCCTGCTTGGGACACGCTGAACTGCACGGGAGAAAGTAATGGCAGTAGAGGTGGGAAGATGGGCAAGTCAGCCTCTGAAAGCAAACAGCTACTTGTTGGTCAGAGTGCTGGCTATCGGGAGGAGACTGTACAGGTCCAGTTCATCTCCTGTAAGCTGAAAAGAGATGATTCCTGACCCACCACATCCTCACACTTTTACTTCTAGAAACTGACATTCTAAAGTAGTCAATGGAAATAGATTCTAGTTTTTAATTAAAGAGTGGAATTTTTAAGAAAATAATTTTATTATATTGCTTAGATCCATCCCCTGAGCAAGAAGAGCCAGACTCTGCTTTTGAAGCTACTCAGTACTTTTTTGAAGACATCACACCAGAATGTACTCACGGTAGGCATCTTTTGTCTCAGGCATGAAAAGACGACGTAATGCGTTTCAAACAACATGTCTTTTTAGGAAGCTACTCTTTTCATTGGATTAAACTTTGTAAGTGAAGTACTCTCTGTAAAAAGAAGTACGCAGTTTGTATATGTTTTGATATCCATAGAGGTGCAGGCGTGTGTACACCAAGAACTCCCCTGGGTTGTGCAGTGCAGAAGTACTCACAGAGTAATGTCATTGGTCTGTTGCAGTAGAAGTAATTTTGTGATAAGTGCAGCATATATGCCTTGATGGAGAATGAGAATAAATATATTGCCTTTCCAGATATATTTCGATCAGGACTTAAAATATCCTAAAACACTGAAGCTAGAAGATACACCAAAATGTAGTTCAGCAGTTTGGAAGACTTTTGTGCCCTAATGAGAACCTGGGTCTCATTGCTGTTGTCTTAAATGGCACTCTCTTTCTTGAAATACTTGATGATCAGTTTGTCTTTGATGCAAGAAAAATGCTGCCCATCCTTCAGATTACAGGGGGAAGGAAGGTTGTTTGAAAATGAGAATTAATAGACTAGAGATGGCAATTTTAATAGACAAAAGAAAATGTGTTAATATAACCACCGAACACCGATCATGCTAGAAGCTGTTTGTGTTGTGGTTATGCAGGCTAATCATCGTACGACACAAACAAAACCTAAGATGGTCCCTGTCTTAGTATTTATATTACTAATCACATGGAATTTGTCAGCAGGTTTACGAATAAGCAAAAATCATCATTTAGTCCTATCCTTTTTGCTCTGCGTTTTCTGCAGTGTAAACATTTTATTTTGCACTGTACACTTGAAAAGTATGTCTGTATCTAGAACCACACTGACCTCTCTCTCCCCCTGCCCTTCCACTTCCTAGTTGTTGGCCTAGACAGCAGGAACAAACAAGGAGTAGATGATGGGTTTGTTACAGTGAGTCTGAAAACAGACAAAGGTATGCATGGTGTCTCCATTTGAATTACACCTTTAATTTCTTGTAAAGATGCTCGTTTGAAAATGGGAAAAAAAAGTATTAATTTAAGGTTTCTTCATGGACTTTTCCTGCATCTCTGGGTAATTTGTTAGCAGTAGGCAAGAAGAGTTCACAAGAGAATCGAAATTATCTGCGAATGTGGAGCCAAGAGAACAAATCCAAAGCAAAAAACACGAAGGACTTGCCCAAACTGAATCAGGTACTTCTGCTGACACTTACGTATTTTATTTATTTATTTATACAAATTTTATTTATACATATTTTTATACATAATATTTGATACATTAACACCAAACAAAGGTTTTATTTTGAAACAGATACTTTTTTACCAGAGCAGCAGTCAGCTGATTACAGACAGAAGTTAGTTGTTTTCAAATACTGTAACTGGCATTCAGCTCCCAAAACATCCTAAAAATGAGATACATGCATATATGCATATAGGAATGACAACATATTATTTTGATCTCTGCACAAAGGGTGATATGACACTATTATCACCAGCTTGCTCATAATGTCCAATGCACATTACTTGAAAGAAGCATTTCATGTCTTGTAATTTATACTGTCAGTCTCGGCCCCCTTAGATCCATAGCTGCTGAGGAGTGGGAGACCCTTTGGGACAGCTGTTTCCTCCAGAGCATTTAGGGAAGGTTTATTCCCTGTAGAACAGTACTTAAGTTAGCCCTAATCAAATCCCCTTCCTATTTAATAACGAGTTTTGAATTCCAAAAGGCTGGCATCCAACTAAGTTACCACTATCAATCAAAAGAGACCTGCAGGTCTTTTATTTCATTATTCATTACTTCTCATCAGTTTTATCAGACCCATATATGTGTTTGTGTGTGTGTATATACATGTATATTATACTTAGCGTCATTCCTACAGAAAATCCACCAAAATGAATACCAAGTGTCACACTGCTCACCCTCTGTTGCCCTCCTGTGGCTGCAGAGAAATATATTTGTCGTATGTTGGAGGAAACATCCAAGTTTATTCTAAATAGCTTTGAGGAAAGCAACACACTTGGCTGTCCCATCATAGAAGATGCTTTCTAGAATGCACCTAAATTATTTCCAGTTTCAGTTTAATCACATGAACTATTGCGTCATACCTGCACTCCAGACTTTTTTAACTGATTTAGTAGACCTCAGTCTGATTTGTCTCCTGCTTTCTGGTGTTTCCTCCTGCTATGTTTAGGGACAGTTCATTGAACTGTGCAAGACAATGTACAATATGTTCAGTGAAGACCCCAATGAGCAAGATCTGTACCATGCGACCGCTGCCGTGACGAGCTTGCTTTTGGAGATAGGTGAGGTTGGTAAGCTCTTCAGTGCGCAGCCCACAAAAGAGACAGACAGCAGCAGTAACAATTGCAGCAAAACTATTCAGAGTGAGCTTTTTCAGAAGAAAGAGCACCAGCAGTACCCCCTCGAGCAGCACAAGCTGTTCCAAAGCAGCCTTGCCACCCACAACGAGGAGGCCGTTTGCACTGACAGCGCCCTGGGCATGCAGATGGAAGACATTAAGCTTGAAGACTCTTCTCCCAGGGACAACGGAGCCTGTTCTTCCATGCTCATTTCTGATGACGATACAAAGGATGATAGTTCGATGTCCTCCTACTCAGTTCTGAGTGCAGGTTCACATGAAGAAGAAAAGCTGCACTGCGAGGACATCAGTGAAGACACCGTTTTGGTACGGAGCAACCACTCCACTTCTCTTCGTAGAAGCACTAGCATTGACAGAGACTGGGCCATCACCTTCGAACAGTTTTTAGCCTCCCTTTTGACTGAGCCGGCACTGGTTAGGTACTTTGACAAGCCTGTGTCCATGATGGCTAGGATTACTAATGCTAAAAATGTAAGGATGAGGGGTAAGCCAATAACCTCGGCCAGTGACTATGAAATCTCTACTATGTCGGGATAAAAGGCAGTCGGGTTTTTTATTTATTTTTTTTATTCTGTATTTATTAGTACCTGGCACAGTCCCTGGTATTTTCAAAACATGATTGTTTTCACTAATGTGAAAATGTTGGGGTGCAAACTTAACTATCTTGAAGTATAATCACTCTTTCTGTGGGAAATGTTACACAGATGCAAATTTTATTCAAAATACAGAAAAAAAATAACAGTTGTCAGTGAAGTGTGTGTATTATTAACCTTGCTGTCAATATAAAATGGTAAAGATTAGTTCTTAATTTCTAAATGTAAACTTAATGCCTATATTTATGTGCATTTTTAAAATAGACATATATAGGGATCTGATTCTTGGGAAAAAAAAAATAAACAAAACAAGAAGTACCTACAATTTGAAGGGACACTGTCAACCTGAATAGGACCTCAGGTGAAATTAAGTTCCAGGCAACATCCCAGAAGGATAACTTTTATTTCATGCCATTTTTTTTTTTTTTCCAAAGAGGATATTGAGTTTTAACATACGCTTCAGTTCGTTTTATTTTTGAACATACCACTTTGACTACGTCACTTCAGTGACACCTGCCTGGCTCCTAACTTCCTCTGCTCGAGATACGCTCAAATAGAAGTGAGAAGTCCACCCCGAGCCTAGCTGGCGCATCAGGCAGATGTGGTTAAATGTGATGCTTTCTGCTCCGACAGAAGGCAGAGCCCATTTGCCTTCCCCTGCATTCAGCAGCCTCTGGCTGCACCAAACCCAGCGGAGAGAAAGCCCTTTCCCAGCTGCGGCCGCGGAGGGAAGATCTCCAGCATGACCCTGCCTGGAGCTGTGTTCCTAACCAGTGGACCTGGAAGCTTTGCTGGCGTGCTCCAAAGACAGTGTATGCAGGTCCCAGAACAGATTGGTAGAGTGTCTTTTTAAAAATTGAAAGGTGTTTTTAAAAGTTTAAAACAAAAAAATAATAATATATATACTTCTAAAGCTGGATCTACAGCATATATAGCTTAGCTCTTAAAACTAACCTTTACCACCAACCTATTATATCCTTGTTAGATTAAGAAAATAAAAGCCTGTATTGCGTAAGTCGTCATTTACAACAGTGTAAAGTAGCAGTAATGAAAAGAATCTGCAAGATAATGTAACTGAATGTTTAAGTCTTACTGAGAACACTGTCACTTTATATAAAATGAGTAGTATCCTGTATCAATTTACTGAATAATATGTTAAAATGAAACTGGAGCACCTGCACTTTGAATCCTTGCTTCTTTTATACAGATATTCAGGATTTTTTTAAAAAAATTTTGTTAGCTGTTTTTTAATTCTTATTTGTTCAGGATCATGCCTACATGCCTAATCTTTATTTGCTGGTTTGAGAGTATTTTCTGTAGAACACTGCTGATTTTTTTTATACTCCTGTATATTGCATCCATGTAACTTGCAGATTTTTTAGCCGAAGCTATGTTTAATTCTTTTGTTTCGAAAGAATGCTTTTAAGCTGTCAGATGAAGTGGTTTTTAACCACAGATAGGTTACGTGAACAAATAAAGTACACTCTGCACAGATTTGATTTTTAACTATTAAAGTCATGCTAGAGGGAAAAATAGGTGATTGTAATTTATTACACAGACAAATTACTTTGGATCTTCAACACCAGGTTTCAGAACAAAAACATTTTGTTATTTCTATGCCATGTTTTAACACTTGAATGTGTTTAATTTCATCTGCAGTCAGCAACCCGTGCAAGCTTCTCTCACACTACCCGATTTCATTAAAGTTTTCCCTGCTATGTTCACGTTTGGTGACAACAGTTGTAATTACTTTTTAAGACTCCAGATATTTTATGACCCATCTATGCTTGGCTGTAGCTCACTAGGCATGCTTTTAAAGCTTTAAATATTTGAATGTTTTTTACAGGGTACTGGTAAGCTGAGATGTCAGCCTGAAACCATGGCAGTGACAGAACAGACATGGATGGTGCTCTATTCAGTGAATTACAGTTTTGAAACTTACCATCTGTTTGTGTGCATATAAAGTTAATTTGCAAAACACCACTGTTCATTTCTGAGCACTGCTCCGGTATCACTTGCCTCAGTCAGTTTACTGTTGATTTTTTTTCCCCTTTTGTTGGGAGTAGAGTTCTTTATAATTTAGCTATATGTGGAATATATATAACAGTATGAAAAAGCAATATAGTCTTTCTGCATATGAGACTATGCAGATTGGTTTATATGTGTATCAAATAATGACATCAATTTGAAGCCATAATCATCATTTTGAAGAATATGACTTTGGTTTAACTTAAGATGCTGAGGCCAGAGCAGGGTGCTTTATTGCAATGCCTGGCAGCTGAATAAGTCATCACAGAAGTCTTCAGCCCTAAGAGTTAGCATCCTTAAGCGGGCTGTTGACCTTTTAAAGTTTGCAGATCCCTAAAAATATTTTTCTTTTAAACATCTGTCACACTAACATGTCACTGCAAATTAAGTTTAAGCCTATCAGCATTCTTCCACACGCCCCTAGAGATGCACAAACAAAAAACATCTGTCTTAGAAGGGCCTGACAGCTTTGCTTCACACCCCACCCACAGGGCTGGGGGTACCACTGTATCATGAAAATTATTTTGCTGTAACAACTCCCATAACAAAAGGAGGCATCCACAAGTGGATCTCTGGTATAACAGGAGCTGTTTTGCAAGGCATCTGCTTTTTGTTTTGCTCCAGGAGCCTTCCTTACCTTCCTGAGCGTGTCAACAAAGCTCCTGAGTGTAAGCCAGGTCATCTTTTAAGAATGGATTTGCTATAGGTAGCAGCCAGGTGAGCTGATTTTCTACAGATTTTTTGGGGGTGAGGCTGCTCACCTGATTAGGGTCACACCAAATGGCCACCTGGCCATTGCCTATTTGATGACAAGATCTGCTGTGGCCTGTTTTTCAGTAGCTGGGTGAGAGCTGATGAGAAGAAAGCTACAGTTCAACTGACAGCATGCAGTGATGTGAAACCTTCGAGAAAATGAGTAAGTTTTTCAAATTTTACCTCTATGTGTACAGGGGTGCTACTTAAACAAGCTGGTGTGGCTTTAGATGTGCCTGTGTCTTGTATTTTGTTTGCTTTGAGATAAGAGTCTCTGTAATCTGTGAACTGTAGAGTTTAGTTAGAGTTGTTTGTCTCAAAGCTGGGGCAAAAATAAAAGTAAGAGCTTCCTTTTCACAGCTGCCATCTGTGACTGGGCGCTGACTGGAGCTGCTTTTCTAGCTTGGTAAGAGCCTGGTGGCATCAGGGTGCTGCCTGCTGAGAGACAGATGGTTGATGATGGAGCAGTGGGAGGTTATTTTATGGAGTTTTCTTTAGGTTTAAAAAAAAAAAAGCCATAAACATTCTTCTCAAGTTTTCTTCCAATTTGTCTTTCAACTTATATGCTGGTCGATGGTACTTACTTTCTTTGTTGTAGCATCTTAATAGTTCCTGAATTTTAGGTGTTAGAGCTGAAGGTTGTGTTCAAGACCTTTAAAGGTTTCTGACATGAGTTTTGGGAAAGCAGACAGAAAGTTTGTTATATTAAACCTACTGAAAATTTGACATCCAGACTGTTGTAAAGAGAAAAGCACCTTAGGAGTTCTTACGCAGCGATGCTGGAGCTTCTGTTACAGTAGGTGCTGTATGTCAGGTGTTGTATCATAAATTAAGATGGCAGAGGCTGGTGTGGTATGTAAGGGGGCTGTGGGAGAACGGTGTAGCCTTAACACAGCTGGTCACACATAGAGGTGGTGCTTCTGTTTGGGAAGCTGTGCAGCTGTGCCTGGTCCCTGTCAGAGGGACTTCACTGCTCATCTTTAATGTCGCGGCAGCATTTTGAAACCGTGGTAACTGGGTCTCACGACACTAGGTGCGATGCAAAAACTAAGAAACTGTTGCAAAGAGGCCAAATTCCATCAGGATGCTCAGGGCATCAAAATGAAGCTGGTGCATAAGCACTGTAAACCCACAGCCTCCCAAATGGAAAAAGCAGTAGCTCAGAGAAGGCAGCTGTGGCTGTACCGGTGTATTTATTACAGGCAGGGAGCACAGCTCGCCCTCGCCATAGTCCCACCAATTTGGGTTGTACGTGCAGTGGTGACTTCCAGTGCTGTTACTCTCCAAACCTCTGGCATCCCTGTGAGTGACTTAACCATAATCTCTTGTCTGTTCCAGTTCCTGGTAATTCATGAATAATGAGGTACGCTGTAGCTAGAAGATGCTTTTTACCAGAAATGAAATGTTAACTGCAAAAAATGCTGGATGCTGTTGTATACATTCTTGTAAGACAAATGGACTAGTTGGGCTTAAAACTAAAACAGCTGGGGGAAAAAAAAAAAAAAAAGAGGAATAGCATATGGGTTGGTAGGTTAGCTCAGCCTATGGTGGAGAGTGCCTCAGCCTTCTGCTTAGCTGAAGCATGACGTTCCAGTACCTGGGGCCATCCTTTGGACCTGGCATCAATACCTGGTGCTGTGGGAGGAGGCTGGGCCGTGACTAGTGCTCACCAGTTTAGATACACACCGAGGTGTAACATTAAAGCAAGAACGAAAGCGAAGCAGTCTCCTCTATTACTGTGCCTCATCCTCTGGTTGGGAAAAAACATTTCTTTTATGCTACTTCTGTTTCTTTCCACTAGAAGATAGTCTTGAGTCAAATGTTATATACTTCAAGTGGCAATTGTGTCTTTTGATGCTCATTTAAAATGCTGATTTATTCAATAGTGAAAATATAAATTAGCCCGACAGCAAATAATTAAACAGAACTGTGGCAGCGAACGTTACATTGGAATATGGCTAATAATAGAATCGTGGCACAAGCTGGCAGCGGCAGTGTTGCTGCTACGAGTGTTTCAGGGATGGGAATACAAGGGATGGGAATACAGCAAGTTAGCCTTAAGTGCAGTGCGAGATGCTCCCAATAAATGGTGGCAAACCATTTATGCGCGTCGCATCAGAAGGGAATGTAACTCTGGTTTTCTCTTTTCTGCAGTACTCAACATCTCGGCTTGTATTTCCTGCATAGCTGCGTCCTCGTCCCATTCTCTAAAATAACTGATATTTGCATAACTGACCAACTTGGCATTCGGGGTTTGAGGAGTGGGGTGTTTCTATAGTGCAGGGCCTGTTCTATGCTTCCAAAGAAATAAAAATGACTACATTTTTCTTGTTCTCATGTAGTGGTATTTTGGTACGCTAATAGATGTGTTTGGCCTAAAATTCAGCAGCAGAAACAAAGGCTACCTGAGAAATTAAATGGAACTGAAAAACCGAGTAAATTATTTAACGTAGCTTGTATGGAGATGAAGGCATGGTAGAAATGACAAAGGTGAAAACAATCTCTTGGTTTAAAAAAAAAAAACAACCAAAACCCAAACATTAAAACTTATCAGGGTTTCTCTTTCTTTCTCCAGAGAAGTTCTCCAAAGTTCTTCCCCAACTCTCAGTCTTGTTCCTGGAGTTTTGCACTCCTAAACAAAAACATCTGCACTTCCAGTTAACTCCAAGAGTTAACTTCCAGATCCTTCAAACAAAATCCTTGTTGTGTTTTTTGGGGGGTTTGATTGAGTTTGTTTGGGTTTTGTTTTGTGGTTTGTTTGGTTTTTTTTTAAGCTTAAAGGAGTTTCTTTTAAAGTGAGGATTTCAAAAGCGACTGAAGTAAAGCAGTATAAAATCTTTACCACTTGCAGCAGAGCATGGCAGCCAACCTGTGTAATACTCTCTTACATTCCATAATCAAAATTGTGGTCCATCACTAAAGACAGTAACGTAGTGCTCTGGCTAAAGAAACTCAGCAAAACTACTCTGCCTCCTTCCAACCCCATGTGCTTTTAATATATGCTGTACATCAAGGAAGTAAGGTCCGCTTCCCATGGCATGGACCGTAAGAATTTGAAGCAAGGGATGCCGCCACCCTTCAGGTCAGGTGTAGGACAAAGTGAGAAGATGGACAGACACCCCTCAGCTTGCAACGCAGGGCACCTTTGCTCTCACCTTTGGTGTGTGCCACACTCTGCAGCTGTGGCTTCCATTAGGAATAACAGGTTGGGGAAGGTCAGGGGAGTGAGAGTTAAATTAGGCCATAACACACATTTGTAATGTGTGTCGAGCTCAGACTTTCTGACTGCACTGTATCCTGTTAGAACAGATGTAAGATTTCAAGTGGACTTGCATGTAAGCATGTTTTCCTATCACACTAATCTTGAGAGTTAAAAGCAACCGCTTTTTGTATGGATCCGTCAGATCTTACTCCTTTCTTCTGGTGTTTGATTTAAGGCACGTGTCTTGGATGATGATTTAAAAACTAGAAGATGTGAGCCAGCTAGCCTTTCTTCCAGCTGTTGTTTTCCAGTGCAGCTTCCACAGACACAGCTGTTTTGCTGCCTGCCACTTCAGCAGTCTGTGCTGCAGTAATAATGCCTTCCCTAGGCACAAACACAGCCCAGTACGAGAACCACAGGGACCTCTAAGCAAATTCTCAGAGCTGAAGAAGGGGCGGGGGGGGGCCACCGCCCGCCGCCAGCCCCGGGCACGGCCCGGCGGGGCAGA
>JAVJGJ010000001.1:12157939-12168958 GCA_035590215.1 Microhierax caerulescens | reverse complement strand
CCCCCCCCCCCCCCCCCCCCCCCCCCCCCCCCCCCCCCCCCCCCCCCCCCCCCCCCCCCCCCCCCCCAAGAAGATGGGATAAAGCTTTCTGCCATGTCACAGTGCATGTGCGTGAACTGAGAGCAGGGCTAACTGGAAATTGTTAATGTTTTTCTAGCAGGCCATAACACACTAATGTTGACAATATTTTGGAATAACTGGGGTTTTTATTTGTTACCATTGTAAACATCTTTCTATTACATAGACATCACAGTTTACATTATTGCTTTGATATTGTAGTAAACAGAAATTGCTATTAGTACGCAACTATCTAAGCACAGTGTGATAAGAAGAAATTGCCCACAAGCTGTCTTGGGCTGTGGGTTTTTTCTTCCCTAGAGAAAGACAATATATAGACCGGTACAACAAACACGGGTCCAGAGACCGATCACTAGTGTACTACAGCAACACAAAACAAGTATGACAGAGAAACAATAGGTTACACCTTTACCACGCATTCACTAGCAAGTATTTTCAAGAATACTGACTGTTGAACTCCCACCTAACTAAATACAAACTTTTTCATCACAATATTTCTTAAAAAAAAAAAAAGGCTAAACAATATTTTTTTTGTAAAATATTTCTTATTTAAACTAGGATGAAAAATCTGGAAAATGAATGCTTGGGGCTTTGTGTGTGCCTTTTTTTTTTTTGTCTGCGTATTTTATTGTTTTGTTTTTCAAAGAGTAAAAATCCAAAACTATTTATCTGAGGTGCTTAAATTGGCCCCTTCTCCTATTTATTGTCCTTTAGGACAAAATGCCCTGTTCTTTACAGTGCTGTACCAGATGGCAGAAGCACAACCAGTTTAAAAACATTCTCAGTTTCTTTCTTCCTAAGTAGCACCATCTTCAAATGCTTTCCAACCAAGTTGGTTACTTATGAAACAATGCATTTACTTATTAAGAAGGCTAGATTTTGCTTTTGCTTGTGGTCAAACTTCTACTTATCTTCAGATTAATTAGTTCAGGGAGTGGCACCATGTTTCAAGCATACACTAAACAACAAAAGTGGAGGTAGTTTGTTAGAAGAGTTGCTACAGGAAACAACAAAAAAAACTTAGAGAACCACCTTGTTGTCTTCAGTTTTAGATTTTTTTTTTTCTAAAATTACTATTGCATATAAGCTTTCACACAGTGAATGTTTTCAAGAGGCAGCAAGTTAGAAAACTAACAGTACTTGTGAATTCTAGTAACACATTTTAAAACACGACAGTTAATAAATAACGAGAATTTACCAAGGTTTTAAGACTCTTAGAATAAAAATAACAACAAATTATGATCTTAAACAAATTGATTATATCAACTTGCAGAAAGGTGGCCTACCTCCATTCTGAATCTTCCATAACCTTAGGATTGTCACCCTACAACACAGTTAGTATAAAATACCACTGACTAGTAAAACATCGTTCTTCCCTTCCCTAAACGCAACTTTACCTTTTTCCATATATTTTCTAGCTACCACCATAACACAATTAGCCTACCACTGGGGCAAAACAGGGATGCCCAGTACTAGTCTACCTACACGCAGTGACTCCTAGACAGAAGGACTGGGCTACTCATTCGTAGGAAGCTACATGCAAATTCTAACTGTTTACTGGGGAGTTGTACTGGAGCCTAACATAAACATTCACCATAGTTACTACATGCAAACTAATGAATTCCCATATATCTCACTCATCTGATGATGGCTGGCTTTACTTTTCTTCCTTGTATACTGCCACAGTTTACTCCCATCTAACGCTTTGATTAAAAAAAAAAAAAAGCTAATGATGATGCATCTCGCATCGGTCTCAATCTACAGTCTACACTAAAATGTCTTAGGTGTGTGATAGGACATCTGAAACTGGATGGTTGGGCTTTAAAAGCCACAACAGTAGTTAAACCATCAGTCTCCTGAACAAGGAAAAGAGTGAAAGTTTCAAGGCTGGAAAGAGGACAGAGTAGATTTCTTTTTGGCAAGAGTTGTAAAAATTGGAGAAAAAAAAAAAAAGTTTGCAGACTCTAGCACAGGGGTACTTGCTAGCAAGCTGTAGATGACAATAGAGACTGGGATCTTCTTTGCTGCTGCTGCTAAACATATCGGGGTCACTTTTGAAATTTAAAAGGTCAGTCTCATGTCACCTGCAAAGGAAATCTACAAGCAATAGCAAAAATCATTAATGAAAGAAGACAAACATGACAGAAGCTGAGGCTAGAAAGTTACAGACAACTAATGTCTCGGCCACTGGGAGAATGGCCGCTTTCCACTTCCTCCCACAGATTTTAGGGATGTACAGTATCTACAAGGGTCAGAGAACCAGAGCTCTGCTGCATGACTCATCCCAGAACACTCTCCGTGGGATCTCAGCTTTTTCAGTGGTGAGAATTCCAGGACCCAAGTACCTCGGAGCAGAACTAGGCTTCCTGCAGTCAGTTTTGTACCTAATCAAGTGGCTTTAGCTGTTCAGTTTACAAGCCGTGGCATAACCACAAATATGCTCCCTCCAAGCATCTTCACATTTTTATTTTTTTTTTTAGTAGAGCAGCATCAACCCAACACAGATGAAATTAACCCTCCTCCACCCTGCACGTGTTAAACTTGAGAACTGTTTAACTCGTTTGTACCTCCTGTATCATAAAAAGAACCCAGAACTGCGTTACCTCCTACACACACCCTGTCTACCCCGATCAGGAGCTTTCCCACAAATAAAAGATCACTGACACCTAAGGGCTTGAGCAACTGGGTGGATGCAGTGCAAGAAGCCCCGAGTTACACGATACTGACTCGCAGAACTACTGAGGTGGGAAGGCACCTCTGGATGTGTGATATGACACCACCACCTCGTCCAGCCCCCTGCTTAAAGCAGGGTCACCTAAAGCAGGTGCTTAGGACCGTGTCCAGTTGGGTTTTGATTATCTGCAAGGAGATGTAGTATTAAATGCTATAACAACACATTTAGTACTTATGTAGTGTAACATTACAGGGCTTGGCTTTTTTTTTCTTCCTGCGTTCAATGTTTGTATTCTTCAGGAATCTCTTCATGATTAGTCATTGACTAGAAGCTAACTAATTTACCTGAGATGATTTAAAAAAAAAAAAAAAGGCATGAAAGCTTCTGTTAGCATACAAATTTTGTGCCACTGTGTGCTATTTAGGTATATACTGAAAGAGTCTTTCCCAAGTAAATCAAGCTTCTAAGGGTATGATCTGGTTACAGAATCATAAAAAACGCTGATTGAATAAAGCAGAAGGCACTTATTTAATAGTAGGTTTTAGAAAATGGAAGTGACTGTCACACCAAATCTGTTTGAAGTTGCTCTAAGCAATAATTAGTCACGATATAGGTATGAAGTCCTATTGACTAGATTGTCTGAGGATGCCAAGACTAAGCAACCTGTCACAGTTGCATCCCTTCCACGGAAAATATATCTTTGTCAGAGACTTGTACTCTGGTGTGGATTTATTTTCACAAAATAGGAACTGGAGCTGCAATGAAGGTTTTTACAAGTGAACTTTATAAAAAGGCTAATCTAACTCTCTTGTACTTCCCACTGAGAATACTCCATTAGCTGCTAAAAGAAAGGGCTGACAAAAAAAGATACAAAGTCAAGCAACCTGAGCAGATGCAATCAGATCAGAAAGAATTGTAAATTTTTACAGTAAGAATATTTTTAGGAGTAGCTTTAGTCTGAGGATCTGATCCTCACACTGATCTGTAGTTCTTTTTGTTTGCAAACTAAGCTTTTTTCCAAGCATAGGAATTTGCTGGTACAAATCCATAGATTAAACAAAAAAACAACTTCCTCAGAAGTAATTTCTAGTAAGTATGTCAGTATGTTGATGGATTAAGCCTCTCCTCCAAAATAATAAGCAACTAATACATCCCCTTTGTGGACCTCTTAATTACAGAAAAATTTAACATGGATGAGTGAACGATCAACTACAGGTACAGAACAAGAACACAGAAAATCTAAACCCAGAGTAACTTCAATTTTAAAATTTTTTTTAAAAGACAATTAACAGTCAAACCTATTCATGGAAAACATGATGCAGCATAAATACCTGCTTCATGTTCCTGCGCCAAGAAGCATTAAAAAATTGTGAAAGCAAGTGATTCAGAGGCTCTTCAGATTTGTGGGTTGGTTTTTGTGTTAGTGTGTTGGTTAGGGTTTTTGTTTGTGGGTTGTTTTGTTTTTTTTTTTTTTATAAAAAGCTGTCCTTTGGAGAATAGCATATAAAGAGCTGTAAACAGAAGTTGATTGTCCAAGCTTTCTTAACTGAATTTTGATTATTTTTTTTAAACGTAAAAAAAAAGTTCTGTTATTAAACAGTTTTTGGTGAAACATGCAAAACTTCCATCCAAATGCATAATTCCATTTGTGATGCAGAACCTCATAGACTGCAGAGGAGTTAAGGTTTCTTTGTATTTTGTAAGGTTAGTATCACATCACAATCCAGCAGAAGTCCCTTAATTTTTTCATGGAATTTCTCTCTGTACTGGTTGAAGTGCATAATGCTTTCTGGTTCTTCTTCAAACCAGAACTTGTCAAACTCATAAACCAGATAGCCTGTGAAGAAAATAAAATCTGCAAAAATGACCTGCACTGTTTTCTGCCTTGATCTAGCTAGATTTAGAATGATCCCTTAGATTCTATTCAATCCCTTAAAACAGAGGCTATTCCATCCTGGTCGACAGCAAGCTTTTAGACACTGTAACAATGAATAAATCAAAAATAATCTACAAATACTGAGTTTTCAGACTGTTGTCTCTAATATATAGAAAGCCACCCAAATTTATCCCTTAAATGCACATTTCTGTAGCATATATAAGCACCGGGTGCATTTCCAACACCTGAGCCTGAAGATAAACAGCTTGCTGTGCCTAATGAGAAAAGAGCAGAAATGCACTCCAAAAAAACTAACCTCTGTTGCAGGCCTCCCCAGAGCAGTCTGTACTAAAGAAGCTACAGATACTTACAGTAAAACTGATGGAAGTGCTCCATCTGTGGCAGTCCAGAGACCATGTTGTACAGATGAGACTTTAAAGCACCATTCTTAAGTAAGCTGTATGCCATTTCTGTCAGATTGATTCCAACTATTGCATAAGAATATCTGCAACACCAATCATAGGTCACGTTTTACCTTATGGATCTGAAATGGTCTACATTAGGGTAACTGTAGAGTCAATTTCTTCCTGTGATGCTTGTGGGCAAGCTGACTCTGGCCTACAGACCACTCTTTCCATTCCCTGGTGCATCCAATCATGTAAAAAGTTATTTTTAAATGCTAGTTTTCTATACAATAGTATGGCAAATGCCTCCATTAGGCAATAACGAGATGGTAAGGCTAATCAACATTGACCTCCATCTGCTCACTTGAAATCATTACATCTGCTGGAATATTAAAAATCGGACATCAAAAATGTTTGTTACAATATAAATGGACTGGCCATCTCAACCTCTTCAAGCTGAAAAACCCTGGTTTTCTATTGCACGGTACAGGAAAAAAAATAAAAGGATTAATTTTTGTCAATGATATGGGTATTCAGTTGATCTAAACATCTCTGATATCCTAATCATGACCTAGTTGCATGAGGCAGTAGGATTTACAACTGAAGTCACAGAAGCCTCTCATTCTTGGTAGGGGGCTGAGTTAACTGGGGACTAGATGGATCAGATGATAGGCACAGGTTTACCAGCTTTCCTCTGTACCTTACTTGTTTTAGAGGACATTTCCCTGTAAAATATGCTAAATGTATTAATACACAAAGTTTTCAAAAATGAAGTTAAAGCTGAACAACAAAATATCTGTTTGTAGATACCACAGAACAGAAACCTAGCAAATAAAGTGACCTTAAGAGATAATCTATACCATCCCAACACAGGATTAGTACAAAGGCAAAAAACCCTAATATTAATTTCTAAATCAAACCTAAGCTTATTACAAACAAAGTTAACAATTACGTTAAAGGTGTTCACTGTGCTAACCAGAGCCAATACTTTCAACATTTTCTGTCCCAACAAGTCTATTCTGGAGAGAAAAAAAAAAAAAAGCTGCACATAGTTCCCAGTCTGAAACTTATTTCTGTTTTCAGTTTTTCACACCTTTCTGCTTTGGCCCTTATTTTCATCCTTTAATGGAAAAACACACAAATATTTTCCTCTTTATTTTCAGGACACACACTTAGCAATCTTCATGTAAGCTCTTGCACAGAACAAGCCAGGAAAAGTCATATAGTGACTTACCCCAGCTTTGGGTGATTTGAACGAGAAAGGATCTGACGAGCTTCATCAGTGTAATGCTTACTGAAATACCTGTCAATGTAAAACAGAATCTTCCGTTAATTTTTTTAAGATCATATGAAAAAATATTAACATGTTCAACATCAAAACATGTAGATTTAAAGCTGACAACTACTCTGTACTGAAAAATGGCAAAAAATGAAAACTAAGGAGAAGATAACAATTAAATTATATTCAACATGAACCAATACAGTTAAAAAAAAAATCATCGTGTCTGAACATCAAATAGGAAGTTCACCCTAGTCTGCAAATTAGCTTAGCAAAGTTATACAAACATGGGTTTTTTTCATTACAGTAATTCAGGAATTTTTAAAGCTTCTGACATGTTACTTTCTAAGTTATAACCTACCGAATGTATCATATGACAAGAAAAAAGGTGGCTTGGGTAACTTTCTGTTGCTCCCCTTGCTTGTTGGCCTCTACCCAACCACGTTTACAGATGTGCAGCTGCTAGAAATGTTGATTTATTTAGATAACACTGGGCTTCACTGTACAGAAGCCACCGCTTACATTTGCTTCTATTCAGTCATTATTAGAAACAGCACTAACTAGAGAAAATAGATACTAAAAATTAGTTACAACATAAATACTTCTTTTCACTTACACCAGATTCACTAACCCCAGCAGGCCCATTCCTCTGAAGTCTGTTTTGGGATCATCACCTTGGAAGCCAATGTCACACCACTGCTTGGTGATTCTGGCCTTCAGATTCTCATGAGGCATCAGCAAATTCCAAAGCTGCACAAATATGCTTCCATGTTATGCACAGCTGCTAAAGTATTCCAAGTCACATCATTCAGAACACTTGCTGCTGCGCGTTACAATCGGCATGCTGTTCTTTTCCGTTAGTGGCAATCTGGAGTCACACTACAATGGCTTATTTCAGCAATTATGAAAATGATTACATTTAACAGTAAATGCAATAATTCCCCTTCACGGACAAAGCTGCTGCATCAATACTAAAGAAACAAAGACTTGTTTCACTTCAGAAATTAATTTATGCATCATTTTCTAACAGGGCAGCTATAAACTGAAATAACAGATTCTCAGTCAATACTTACTTAACGTGTCAACGTTGGGACTTGCGTAGCAAGTTAATTATGAAACGCTAAGAAAATGACATGCTAATATATTTGCACAGTAGAAGCTATTTAGAAAAGCCTCAAGCAGTATTATACTATTTGCTTGCAATTATTTATTCTCACCTAAAATACGTTACTGCTAGTTTTTATCTTCCAGCATTAGATTACCCTCTTTGACATTGACGGGATGCAATAATAAGAAAACACTAGTCTTTTTTTATTTAGTAATTATTCATTTACAAAGTTAGATGTGTGCATAAGGTTAAATATCTTTTTAGTTAGGATTCTTCAGTGACCCATTACAAAATTGTTTTCCTACTTATCTGTTGTTGTTACGTCTGATTTCACAGAAAATAATCCCAGAGCAAGTAATTCTAGTTTACTAATTTGTTTTGCTTTGAAGTTGCATTTCAGTGTGTCACTTCAATCATGGTTTAGCAGTTTGCAAGTAGAAAAAAGCTTTAAATAGGCCAGCTGGTAAGAATGCTACCGATAAATCAAGCTGTTAGACTTGGAGGGGGAAAAAAAAACAAACAGCTTTTGTATTTAAAATATTATTTTCACCTCAATTAACTGTTCCTCATGTTCTTCATTTTCCGAATCATATGGGACCTTCCTCAGATTTTCCACATTCAAATACAGTTTTTTATAACCAGATATCTGCAGTAAGGATATATGCAGATTTGTCTTAAACCTGAAATAATAACAAAACACCACAGAGAAGCTGTTAAAGAGGCACAGTCAGCCATAAATTATTGCTTGAACTACCAGGTAAGACCTTTCTTACCTTAATGCAATTTAAACATTAGAATTAGGAGTGCTTTACATTTATCTTTCAAACTAAAGCATACTGGTTAAATATACTAGTATATGGAACTTATTTTTACTTAGAAAAACTCTCAGTCGGGCCCTGTCACTTAAATTATGGAAGAAAAAGCTAAATAGCTAAAATCTGTGATGACACACAGATTCTGTATACCTTAAATAAATATTCTGTATACCATAAAATAAATAAATAAAAATTCTGTATACCATGCTAACTCTTGTTATCTTCACTTACCCCCAACCTTTTTCTAAGTCTTAAAATGAAACTTCGTCAGAAATATTTATAGCTTCAAAGAAGCATTTCATGGACTTTAAAATTTTGACTATTCACAGTATTTCCTCTCAGCCGCTCATTAATTACTTATACTGATGAACAGAAACATTAATCAGGCATCCCTATATTCTCTAAAATATATCCAAGCCATTACACACCGTTCACGTAATCAACCTACACAATAATCATATTACTTAGAAATAAGGAGTCACAGAAGGGAGTTAAAAGACAGAGATGTGGTTATCCCAAATCCATGTCAAGTAAAACTTCACAATTTATTTTCTAGAACTCAAAAGGATGTAACCATACCTTAATTTCTAATTTCATTGTAAAGATGTGTGCTGAATGGCCTAAATATTTTATCAGATTAAGCAACTGCAAGAACATGCCAAGAAGTCAGAATTGTCTGGAATGAAGAACTTAACGTTCGGGTTCCAAACATACCTTGTATCCTTCTGTTCAATTTTCTTTTCTTTCATTACATCTCTCACACACTTCTCCACTTCAGCTTCCTCGACATGTACGGCATTTCTTAAAACCTGGGCAGTTAACACAGTAACAGACTTCATGAGGAACGCAGCAATCTTTCATCTACTTTATTCTTATTTCTCAGCTTCTGTATATCTGGCATGTATGTATTCTTTACTATCAAAAGAGAACCAGTTTATTGCAACAGTCTACAACAAAAGGGCTCAACTCTCATATGAAAGGTGTGCATTAATTACATAAAAGCATAATTTGTAACTTTGTCAGACTGTAAACAACGATTACACAGAAGTCCCATAAAGAACAAATAAAGAGCTTGAGAGCTGCTTAGTCTAGGTTCTTGTTTGCTTTCAAATGCTGAATTGAAAGATGTTTCTCCTAATCCAATTGAAACAAACACAGCTATGGAGGAGCAGACGTGATAAAACTTCAATAAGGAAATAACGCTTCAGAATTAGGAGACTGTGAGCCAACAGAGTTAAGGTTTCAATGCTGGGGTGAAACAAAAGAACTTAATGTAAGATCCTGCTCTTCTGCAGTCTTCTAGAATAAAGGGCAAATGCTAGTAATGATAATTATACAGTGCCCACCTAAAGTCACAACAATTTTACTTCGTCTTCTCAACTTTTTATGGCCAGAGTGCATTCTTTAACACAATTTGTGCTAACATCAAAGCAGCTTCGTTTCAGTAAGGCAAAAGGTTAACTCTTACAAAACAGAATGTTAATATATTTGACTTAATTAATTAAGAGATGCTAAAAGATGCATCTGTACTGTGCTCTACTGCAACAAAGATGCTTGTGGCAGTTACTAGTTCTTTCTCAACATCACAGCTAGAAAAAGCCGGAATGCAGTCACCTCGCTGTCAAAAGAGGAAAAGTTTTGTTCCAGATACACAAATTTGAGGGTTTCAAAGTGTCAGCTTCTGTCTAACTGCTACAGTACAACTGGAATGAGCTTGTCAGTTAAATGTCTACCTGCAAACTTGCATGATGTTTTTTTCAACAATTCAAGACATGTTGCATACACTGTGTTTAACTGCTTTGTCCGTGTCACGCTTGTGGTTTCTACAAAACCAGCAAAAAAGACCGGTGTGACAGAGAGAACTGACCCTCTCCAAGAACAGCAGCTCTAACGACTTGTAATCTAACGATTACCTGCTAGAGAGCAGGTAATCTTTCAGAGAGATGGAAGCAAATAGGGACATGGGGCTATTTCTGAGAAACCCTGACTAACCCTAGCATCCAGAACCCAAAATGCTGCTCTCTCCCCTCTGCCTTTTATTCCTCTACTTTCTTCCACCCTCTGAAAGTAAATGCACATGTTCTTTTCTGGGATCTGACTCTGAAAGAAGGTTTAATTACAGTTTAATCTCTAGCATCTTTTACCTTACTCTTTGATGATTCCAGTGAATGTTCTGTAATACAAAAAAAAAAAAATGTCAAGAGTTAAATTGAACTGAGTTGTTTTAAATCAATGACAACGGGTGTTCTTGTGGCATGCAGGTAGTATAAAATTTTGCATCCCTTATATGTAATTAATAAAAAATCAATCCACCTTAAAATCAACAGGTATCAGGTAACTGAAAGTCTTAGTTTACGTGAACCGTTTTATCACCCTCCAGTACAATGCTGAAAAGAGACTTGGATTTTTTAAAACATCAATTAGTTGTACAAAGACAAAGCTGTCAGGAGAACGTCTCCTTTCTCAGAAATGTTTTTTGTGTTTATTGCAGAGAATAAGGAAGCAAAGTCACTTCCTCACACTGTTGTTCAAAGGGCAAGAACTATAAGTAGTTTCTTAAGTTACTGTTTTTGACCAGAATTCTGCATCAAGCAGAGCGGCGCAGTTAAGTACTCGTTGTGTGCGTGTCGTGTCCCCCCCAGCAGGCACCCGTGTCTGCTCTGCGGGGCTTTTTTAGTAACAGGCACGTAAAAACACAGGCAAAGCGGGGGGGGTGTGTGTGTGTGAGGTTTCCGAACCCCCTTTTGCAGCGAACTGGAATGACCTTGGTGAGCGGGCGAGGAAA
>JAVJGJ010000001.1:12129775-12146351 GCA_035590215.1 Microhierax caerulescens | reverse complement strand
AACGAGCTGGGAGGGGACACAGCCGGGACAGCTGGTCCCCACTGACCTAAGGGATGTCCCATACCATATAGTGTCATTCTGGGCTTATAAAGCTGGAGGAAGGGGGGATGCGCTGGGAGTGGTGGTGTTTCTCTTCCCGAGTCACCGCTATGTGTGACGGAGCCCTGCTTTCTGGGGGATGGCTGACCTGCCTGCCCGTGGGCCGTGGTGAATGAATTCCTTGGTTTGCTTCGCTTGTGTGCGCAGCTTTGGCTTTACTGATTAAACTGTCTTGAGCTCAGCCCATGAGTTTTCTCACTTGTACCCTTCTGATCCTCTCCCCCAACCAACCGGGGGGAGCGAGCGGGCGGCCGCGCGGGGCTGAGTTACCAAACGGGGTTAAACCACGACAGCACAGCAGGCTGCATCATCCCTCCTTGCATGCATTTCCTTCCAGTGGAACTGAGAGCGTACAGAGCTTACTGCAGGTCCAGGTTTCGCCTCAATATGCAGTTGGGGTGTAGCTGGAAATGCAGTGTCGTAAGAGCTGTTTCTCCAGTCCACTGATTGCTTTACTCAGTTTCTTGTGTCATTCTGCATTTAGGTGTTAAGAAAGAACACAGCATAGAGCGACCTCAAATGAGACTTAAGATGCAGTATTTATGGATCCCAAATTTTACACCAAATTTCATATGCAATACTTACCAAAGCTGTATAGTTTTACTGGCTTCTAAATATGTAACTCACTGAACTAAGAGTCTGCTGCTTCTTGCACTTACTTCAGGCAGAACAGTGGCTGCCTTGCCCTCAAAAGCAGAGTCATAAATCCTATAAAGATTCAGGTACAAAATGAGGCTACTGTTGGTTTTCACAGAGAAGGGGATAGGGAACGTTTCAGAACTCTGTCCGCTGCGCAGTGTCTCATCAGAACCTGTACTTGAACAAGTGTAAACACATGACCTTCACGCTTTCCCAATGCAGCACACCGAGTCTTGAGGAAGAGTTTTATCTAGAAATACTTCAGTTAGTGGCTAGGCATTTCATTAAATGTGTGTATAAATGAGTTATTGTTGCTACATCAGACAGAACAGTAAAAATATTTAAAATACTAAGCAGAACGAAACAATAACCATTACTTGAAGTCAATGAGTACTTTTTATTTAACTGATAAAGTTCATACTCAAATCAGAATTTTCCACTGCTATTAAGAACCTGTATTGTGTTACTAGCATTACTGTGTTAAAACCAAGGTATGCCAATTATGGGCAAACACGATACAATAGCCATTCAATTTATATATTTTCCCACTTATTTTAATGCTGTTGCTTTCCTGTATAGTGATACTATGACCAAATGTTTTAATATCACTTTTCACAACATTCTAATATAGGAAAAGAGTCAGATCTAAAATGAGAATTGCTTGCCAACATTTAAGAAAATATTATTATAACTTAAGTTGTATTTTCTTTGAAAGAAGTTTGCTTACCTGTTTTCAGTTAGATACAGTATGTAAATGGTTCAGTAAAAAGTATTCTATGCCAAATCCGATAGCAAGTCCATGCTCATTATACAATTGAACATGTTTTTAGAATTCAGCTATTAACTTTGATCTACCTTTAACTTTGTAAGGTGTTTGTTTAAATACTGGAAAGCTATTCTGATCCTCTTCCCAGCCTATCTTCTGTAGAGGCATGGGGGAAACCTAACTTCCCCCCGAGATCGCTGCCTCGCTGCTTTTTTTTGGTTTCACTGGGTTAATGCAGTGTCCCTCCACTGGCCCCCACTCTCTTGAAGATCCTGGTGTGGATGCTGTCAAAGATGAGTAGATGTGCTGGCAGAACATACTGCTCCCTGGTTCCCCTGCTTGCTTAGATGCCTACATAGGGAGCTATAAAAACATGGTGAGAGAGCCCTCGCTGCATGCTAAGCCCAGTGTTTTGGCTTACTAAGCTTGTGCATTCGATACTGCTGTGTCACAGCCAGGCAGGGATTTCAGCCAGCCTGAAACCACAAACCTCAGCCAGGCTGAGGATTGTGCCTGGCTGAAACTAGTGTTTCTCCTCCTACTTAACGCAACGGGCCCTGCAGCCCAGTTGCCATCAGAGCATGGACAGGATGGATGAGTAGGAACAATCAGAAGCTTCTTAACCTGCTCGCTTAATCTTCCTTTTTCAACCATGTAAAATAAACCAACCCGAGCACTGACTGACTTCAAAGCCTCCTGAACATTTAAGATATGCGTTAAGACATGCTGTGTCCTGTGCTTAAAGCTCAACCATTGAAGCTACCCCTGTTGGGATGGCCATGAAACATAATGGGTGAATATAACTCGGTGCAGGTGAAGCAGCTTCTGGCTTTGTGGTAGTTTTGCTCAGCTGTGTCTAACCTATTGGGAGACACAAACAGTTCCATGCTGTCATGCTACAAACAAAGTATTAAAAGATCATGCACAAATTCAGGAAGGTGCTTAAATCCCCTTAGGCTTTAGCACATTGTTGAATTTAAGTGTTTGCATAAGAACTGGCTGTTCTGAACTAAGGCAGATGCATTGTTTCGGGGGGGGGGGTATTTTTTTTCCCCCCTCCTTACTCTGAGAGAACAATACTTGAGCTTGTAAAGCATGTAACAAGGTTGAGAAAGGTCTCTCTATTTTAGATCAGTTCCAGGAAGATAATAAACTGCCAGTTATTAGTGCAGTGCATGCCTCAGTGGTTTAATATGCTTCATTAACCTGAAAGCGAGCGGTGGTTCCAAGTGCAGAGTATGACAAGGTCTTTTGCAGTTAGTGTGCTTACATAGTTTTCTTTCAAAGAAGGCATTATGCAAAATTCAGTTTCTGAAAGAAAGTGTCTTAGGTGTTTATCAACAGCGTGCCTTGTAATCAAGAAATAGGAACAAGAGCACTGCTAGACTTTGGGGTGTTTTCTTCCCTCTTCTCTGCCACTCCCAATTTTCCTTTTGTTTTGTTTTTTCATTGAATGCTAGGAGTGCTGAATTGTTCTGCAGCTCTTAGGTATTGCCAGAAATCAATTGTTAATAAAACTGGAAACATACTATGATAATAGGAAGTATGCGTGCATTGAGCTAAGAAAAAAAAAAATCAGTTGACTTTTAGAATGAGTATTTGCTTTAGAGATTAGCATTGTTTCTTAACAGTTTCAGTATCTGGTGCAAAAAGTTTTGTATGTATCTATATATATATATCTATTAGGAAATAATGACCGCGTTTAAAAGCATTTTAAGTATTGCCATCTTAGAATTACAGTAGCCATTAAGTATATATGACAACGTGTAGTAAACAGCCAGGGGAAATGCTGCAGTAAAGCTGAAATTTTGTTGAAAAAGCTTTGAGTGCTGTCACTGCATCTGGCTGGCGGTGGTGGTTGAGGTGTTTTCTGCCCAGACTTTTAGCCAATCGTAACCCCATTGAAATTTCCTAGTAGGGTTTCCTTAGCCCACCAGTGATTCATCTTCAGCTCGCCAAAGGGAAAAGAAGCCTTTACCTTCATTTACTTTTTGTAGTTTTGCCATAGGACCTCATCTTGCTATTTTCTGCTTGTAGCCTGACCCTGCCTGTTGCTGATAGCCGCTGGTAGACAGGCGTTGCCAAGTCAGGCTCTTGCTGGGGGCAGACAGTGCTTCATGATAAAGCCAAAGCTCCTTTCTCCTGACCCTCCTTGCCAGAGCCAGCTGTATTTGTGAAAATGCCCTGTCTGCTTCTTTGCAAGCAGCTAGTGCAAGCAGCTCATTTAGTTCTCTGTAGATCCTTTGATACCTAAAGAGCAACATTTTCCACACGCACACTAAAATCCATTTAAACTTAATGACCATTTAAATATTTAAGAGTATTTAGATTCATAATGCTTCTAATTTTATCTCTTTAGCTTGCTACAGTTATATTGGTAACAAATACTCTTCATGGCAGCACCTTATTGCATAGCAAAATACAAAAAGTTCAGTACTGCTTTCCAAACACACGTGTTTTGTCAAAGGTTTACTGGTAGTTAATACTGCTCATTTACTTATGCTTTAATAACACCGAGAACATTTCAGGTTCTATTTTAAACTGTATATGTTTATAATAACAAACTCATTCTTTGCTGACGGTGAGTGAATACTACATCCCTTCTGCCAAACCCGTGCTTCCCCAGCTGTCAAAATCGAATGAGGTAAGCAATTGTTAAAAGTCTTGTTCTACTAACCGAACAGAGGCTTCAATTCTGAAAGACTCTAAAATGTTATTTCCCTCTTCTCGCCTGAAGAACTAGGTAAGGCTGATGACAAATGCCAGCTTCTTTGGGCGCACTCACCAACAGCCTGTAAGCAAGAAAATAAAAATACGGTTACTTGGTGCTTGCCAAAAATGTCAGCCCAGTAGCGACACTGGTAGTTTTGAGTCACGCTAACACTGGATAATTGAAAGAATTCTGAAGAGAGGAACTACAGTGGTGTTCTGCTGCAATTTCTGTACCGATTCCTTCTGTAACATATTGCGCTGAGGGGAATTTTGCTTTGTCTTAGCAAAATTTTACATTATACAGCACTGGAAATGTCAATGGAACAGTTCTTTTCAACATTTTATGAAGAAACACCTCCATTACAGAATGATTTATTCCCTTCTTAGCAGCAGTAAGTTATTCCTGTGATAACATGTATTTACCCTAAGACTGTGGTCATGCTGATTTTGTTTGCATTTTCCCAGGAGCACATGGAACTTCACTGCATCAAACCTCCACATTTTCTTGGTGCTTGATACTGTCTTAACTCCTAACAAAGGCAATTGGAACTTAAAAAAAAATATGCATTCATTACTGTATCTTTAGTTTATGCCTCTGAATTTGTCTTGGAATTGCAAGATGAGTCTCCACTGTGTTTACATGTATTGATGCTTTATTTGGGACCACTTTCTTGCTGTGAAAATAGTATGATTAGTGTCTGTCTGTCACCTAAATCAGGTTAAACCTTCTGTTTCCATTTTATTCATATACATTATAAAGCCAAAAGGTAAAGATTGGATTATGGCATTGCAAACACAGCTGCCAAAGAAAAGCATAAAACAAGACAGTGCATTCCTACAGTGTCGTGGTTTAACCCCAGCTGACAAACAAGTAGGTACCACACAGCTGCTCACTCCCTGCCCCCCGCTGTGGGATGATGAGGAGAATCAGAAGGAAGGTAAACCCCGTGGGTTGAGATAAGAACAGTTTAATAATTGAAATACATTATTATATACAATAATAATTGTAATGAAAAGGGAGATGACAAAAAGAGAGAGAACTAAAATCCAAGAAAGACAGATGAGGGACAGTACAGCTGCTCACGGCCCCAGCAGCGATCAGTGCCCCTCAGCCGACTCCCCCCAGTTTATATACTGAGCGTGATGTTCTGTGCTATGGAACATCCCTCTGGCTAGTTTGGGTCAGCTGTCCTGGCTCTGCTCCCTCCCACCTTCTTATGCACCTCCCTGTTGGCAGAGCATGGGAAGCTGAAAAGTCATTGACTTAGCAACAGCTACAACATCAGTGCCATCAACATTATTCTCATACTAAATCCAAAACCACAGCACTGAGCCAGCTACTAGGAGGAAAATTAACTCTACTCCAGTTGAAACCAGGACATAGATAGTCAGTGATGAAAGGGGTCTTTCTTAGGTGTTTGAGTAATTTAGCTCGTTTGGGGTTCTAGCTCTGTCGTTTGATGCCTCATGACAGATTTGTACTGGAAGTCTATTTTAACCTTTCCCCTCCTTGTTAAAAGATGGATTCTCCATCAGTTTCTTCATTTAACCTTCCATTTATTTATTTATTTATTTATTCTCCAATTAGTTTTTAGGGAAGCCTGCTTCAGCAAAGTAGAGCTTTTGTGTTGCACACAGCTGAAATAATCCAGTTTTCCCTTCCCTTCAACAACACCAAATTTGCATTCGTAGTTGCATAGTACAGAATACTGCTAGATATGAACACCTTTCTTGCAAGTTAAAATGTTTTTAGGACTGTCAGAAAATTTTAGGAAGCATTCATTTTACAGGCATTTTACTAAACATACTTTAAAATTTTAGTGACACCAATAATAATAACAATACAGATCATATGCTTTCTTCTTTCTTTCTAGCTACTTTCTTCCTAGGTGTTTTAAACTTCAAGGTCTTTCAATCATATGTTTAGTGATTAAATTAAGGACTTGTGTTTACTGTAAATAAAACCCCGTGTTTATCCAAAATACAAATTAATTCCAGTTTGAAATGCCTCTGCAAATCATTATGAATTTATATTACCTGCGCATTTTGCTCTTAGTCTCTTTTACAGGCTAGATTCCCTGGGAATTCACTGGGAATGCTGAGGGATAATGGTGGGTCTGAGAAAATGAGTCCCGCCTAGGATGGGACTTGGCACAGTCAATGGATCAAGTGTCTAAACAACATTTAACTAAAAAAAAATCCCAAACAAACACAGCACCAAAAAACCCCAGCATTATAAAACATTTTTAAAGTGAAGCCCCCTTCTGCCCTCTTTCTTTACTTCCCATTGCACAGTGAGTGATATTACTGAAGTGTCACCTTATATTCATTTTAATAAGTCTAACTTTTCTTTGTTCTCATGGCAATGAGCAGTGGGGGCACCAACCGGTATGAGTCTTGTATATCATCTGTGCTACTGGGGAAGTTTGAATGGTACTTGCTTCTTAGGAAAGTGGATCTTCTGTAAACATAACATTATCTTAAAATAAAGATAATGAACAGCAGAGGTGCCTGATAACCATGACTGACAGTACAGCGTTTGTAATATTGATATGATTGTAGAGTATTTCATCAAAGGTGGGCTACGTATTATGAACGTATCCTTCAGTCCAGAGCATGGTTTCGGTTGTTCTCTAATTAAATATATCCAAGAGTGCAAATAACCGTCTTTACTAATAATTTTTAATATACCGCAGGTGCTTTTTAACTCACAGGTGAAGGCCAAATACCTTAATATCTGTATTTTAATCGTAGTAGTGTTTTATACAAAAGACAAGCCATTACACAATTACAGTGTGACGAGGGTCATCGAGATTTGTCACTTAGTGAAAAATACTGTTGGCTTTCCTGGATAGCACCTTCCCCTGCAAGCCATAGTCTTTCCCTGTCTTTTTCCATTTTATGGATGTCATATTCTTGTTTTTATCTTCAGTTTCAAGCCAGTACCCAGCTATGCTCCCTAAACCCTGCTTTTTAATACTCTTCCAGGCTTCTTCATTCCATGAATAAGCTGTGAGCAGCCTCTTTTGTTACTGTTTACACACTTCTGCACTTCTGGTCATGTCTTCTGAACTGTCTCCTAAACTTTTTCTTTATTTCATCGCGTGATTCACCTCTTTGAAAAGAAATTATGTTCTCATTGCAGAAAATGAGTTAGACATGTACCAAAGCCAGTTTCTGGAACTTCGGCAGAGACTATTGTATGCTGAAAAGGAAAATAAAAAAAGATCGCATGAACTGAGCATTGCCCTAGATGAACTTAAACATATAGTTGCAAAAAGAATGAACTTAACAAATCATACAGGTTTGTATGTATACAAATGTACAGTGTTAACTGTTCAAAGTTTTGTGTGCTCATGTTGCTTTATCACTGGTGTGTGGAGAAAAATAATTGATTAGAATATATTAGCATTAGCTAGAAGTTTTTGCTTTAAAAAAGAAGGGTGGGGAAGTAATCTGTAGCCCCTCTTGAAATGGGATTGGTTAGTAAATAAATAAGAAGAGGAAAAAAGGGAGACACAATAGACTTCAGTGGTGCCATCATGGCAAAGCTGTACATACTGCTAATGGAGTTCCTTGCAGTGCTCAGCCCTCCCTTGCTGCCAGCAGAGCACTGACTAAGGTATTTTTACCAACTTTTACTATGCGACTACACTCTGATAAATACTAGGGCTGTGTCTAATCTGGAAGGTAGGTACACCTTGTCGGACGTTCCACAGTCCTGGTCACTCTGCTGTCCAGGTAGAGTGATGTTGGTGGGGGGTACAGTCTAAGAATGTTCCTTCTAGAATTTATTTTTATCTTGAAAGTAGTTTGTTAATAACCTGAAGAAAATGTGAATGCTTGCAAGTTATGCTAATTAAAAGAAAACTTTTGACAGGGGGTAGTGTCTCAGCTTTTTGCCTTTTGTTTTAAGATGGACACCAACGTGCAATTAAGTTGACTCTAGTGATCTGGCTTCTTCCCATTGTTTAGTTAAAATTCTTTTTAAACTTTTTAAAACTTGAAAAAAACTTTTTTCTTTTTTAAACTTTTATTTAAAAATGTCTGAGATCCTTGCTTATAGACTGTTGTCCGTCCCTCTGTCTGCGCAGTGTAGTTGCATACCATAGGTTAGGCAGTTTGACTCTGTCCCCTAAAAGGAGCGATGTAGTAGTGCAGGATCTGCCTTCCTCCCGGCTCAGACTGGAAGAGCTACTTCCCAGGGGAGAGAAGGAGAACTAGAAGGGGCATCCATCTCTGCGCTGGAGGCATTCCACAACACATCAAGACTTCAAAGAGTCTGGATGCTACTGAAAACTACTTTTTAAAAATCCTTATTTGCATTCAGTACAGTGGGCTGGCATTAGATTAAAATAGGGAATTACCCATCATTGTTACAGGGGAAGAAGGAGCAAGGAGCATTCCAGCTTTGTGTAGCCAGCTGCTCATCTTCTTCCCTGCCTTTTTTTGTCTGTTTGTTCAATATTAATTCATTGGGGCTGTTCAGATGCGTATAAATGAATGGTTGAGTGTTGGCAGGGCTGTGGCCCCTCACGAGCCTTAGACAGAGACCCTGGTGTCAGCCCCCAGTTGCCCCACACCCTGCAGATGAGGAGTTACTGCCTGATGCCCGATGGCAGCAGAGGAAAGCGCAGGTTCCCCTTCCCTCTGCTCTTCATTCCCGTTGGAGCCAGCTGGATATCGAAGAGTATTGAAGCTGTCAGTTCGCAGGATTCAAAGCAGAAATTTCTTACAATCACTGAACAGTTTTCCTTTTGTTTTTACTTACTCTTCCATTTCCCATTCCAGCCAAGTTTTACCGTACAGGAAAAATGAAAAGGTTTATTGTACACAATAAAATCAAAGTCCCTTGCCCAACCCTCGATAGGTACTGCTTTCAAATAAAAGTGGGAGATCCTTGAAAAGTTATGGTTTAAAATAAAAACGTTTTTATGCAGCAAAATTCCAGCAAAGCAGAGCGGGAGGAGTTGTGGGTCTCTCACACAAATGTCTGGACAGGTATATAGGTTTGGTTATTTCTTTTTGAAAGTTTTCTGTAGAGTGAGGAATCTCTCTGTCGAGTCCTAATTTTCAGTGGGAATATCTTTTGAAAAAGTTCAAACAAATATTGCCCACTCAGTAAGCCTCGGGCTTCACTGCTCTGAGCGCATGGCTGTTTGTAGGCCTTGCTGCAAGTAACTTTGAAGGGTGGTAAATTGGAGGAGTTATCTTAGAGGCATTTCTTAGGAAAATAACAGTGCATCTAAGTCAATAGACCTTCTGTGGCTTTCCTGACTGTGGGACTATAATTTTTCTAAGTTTTCTGTGACTTGCAGACTGTTAACATGATTTTGTTGGCTAAAGCTAAGGCATGGTTCTGGTACTGCGGCGTGCCCTAGCACCAGCCTCCTTGCACAACCGATAACGTGACCGGAGGAGGCACCCACTGCAGTATGATTACCTTAGATAAATCCATGGGAGCTTTATTTTTCTTCCAGGGCAAAAGGACATATGCATTGTAGCTAGTCAGGAGGGTATAGAAAAATTCAGCCACAGAGAATGACAGAATTGTAGAGCCATATGCTGCCTGTGTCAGAAAAGCAAGGTTTAAGCCTTTAGACGACTGGTAAATAACGTCTGGAGTGATCTTCAGTTTTCTTTCCAAGCAGTTTTCTTAAATACCAGGCCATTTTTTATTCTTCATAAATATAACTTCATTATAAGCCATTTGAATACCTTTTTTAAAATGGCATGGTGCATTATCACTTCTACTCCCATGGCTATCATACATTAAGTATTTTTTTTTTTTTTTTTTAGAATGAAGTTGTTCAAGCTTTTATTAAATCTGTTTTCAACAATTTTTGCCACCACTGGAACATCCATGAACGTATATATCAAGGAAGATAAATTAGTAAATTAATGGTATCTGGGTTTTATATGGCTTATTTTAAAAAAACAACAAACACAGGATTATTTTTATAAGGTCACACTTGAATTATTTCAACATGAATAAATATTCTGATGATTTTCATCTTTATTTTAAACTGCTAAAGAAAAAAAAAATCCCTACTTTTCTCTTAAGTACTTTTTGTTTCTTGAGTAGTTTCTAAAGGCCTGAATGGGGTTGTCCTCTTTGCCATAGGACTTTTTATAACCTGAGAACTTCTGTTTGAGCCCTGAAAACCACCCTGTGTTACATTTTTTGGGGAAAGCACTTAAGTGTTAAGTAATTAAGAAAGCTATGAATAAGAACTTGTATTTCTTTTCATTTAAAAAGTCACTTGCCAACTGTGCAAAAGTCAAACCAGATGTTTGGGTTTTTTTTCCCTGCTGCTTTTAAAATGACTGCTGTTGTGTTTTAAGATGGCTGGGTCCTGCAGCTGTTTAGGCACAGGGAAGCACAGGCAGGGTTCCCAGGACGTTCAGGCTTGGAGCTGGGCACCATCGCCTGGGGTGAGGTGTTATACTGGGCAATTCTCTGTTTATTACCACAGGAGGGTAATATATAATCACTTCTGAGGAATAGTTCCGACTGAACAACCTTGTGTGTGGTAATCTGCTAGTATTCAGTTGAAGAAGACAGTTTGAAATAATAGGCTTCACTGCTGGCTTTTTATTTTATGTGTATATGTGGGTTTGTTGTTTCTTTAAGATGATATGAAGTGGAAAATGTTAAACCTTACCAGAAAACTCCCCATGCATCTTACAAACATGTACTACTACCTACCTCACCTTCGAGAGTATGAAGATGCCATTTCCCCAGATATTATTTTTGGGCGACAGAGAACTGGAGGTAGGAAATAAAGTTTGGCTTATATTTTCCATATGTTTATATTCTATATTAAGTTCTAGCATATGAAGTTTGTGGTTCAGAGTGGGTCTTCTCCCTAAACTTTATAATGTTGCCAAACCAAGTAAATTTGAACAGGGATGGCAAAAGTGCTTTTACCATGGCCATCCAAATTTCAGGGTTTTACCCCAAAGTATTCTGATAAACTCTGAAATACCATCAAAAATAGTCATAATTGAAAAACAGTATTATTTTTTTACTTTACTTGTATATTCATATGGCTAAGGTGCATTAGCTGACATTTTTCCCCCACAAAATTAGTACAAGTGAGGAAGCCAAGGAGAATTTATAAAGCCCTCAGTTTGCTAAGGTTAGAAGCAAATGGAAAGGCAGTATGATCGCTTAAAGGATGTTAGTAAATTTTCAATGTAACTTTTTCATCCTCGTGAAAAATCAGGTGACACCTGCACAAATCATAATTAATTCCTATAACACAAATTACAAAATTTCATCTTCTCTTAACTGTTAAGTGATAGGTAAAAATAAGTGAACAAGGAACAATTTGCTGGGTTTTCTATTTTGCTGAAATTTTGACTTTTGTCAGGGGTGATTTTACATAAAGAAATGTTTGCACCACTTGATTTGACTATAAAAACCCTTGCCCTTGCCTGTGACAATGGATAACTTTCTGCAGTCTTCTCATTAGTAGGTGTAGTTGTAGCAACGTGATTGAGTGCTGTAGTTCTCACTGGAGAGCCCGTAGATTGGTGTCAGTCTGCAGAGGACCAGAGGTTGTCAGCAAAGGGGTTTGCAAAAGACAGTCAGAAAACCAGATACATTCACAAGCAAGGGGAAAAAAAAAGAAAAAAAAGAAAGAAAAAAGGAAGAAAAATAAGTAATAAAAGAATGCTCCGTGTTTACTTTTCATTTATTTGTACATGAAAATCACAATAGCAAGATGGCAGTTTAACAAGTACAGATTGACCTTTGGCATGCAAATCCAAACAAAACCCCAATAGCAGGTTATGTGCTGGGAAGGAACGTTGGAACTTTTTTGGCATTTTTGAGCTGATGCTGGCATGGGTGATGAAGTCTGGAGCAAGTCACTAACTGCACCTACTGCTTCAAAGTCTGCTGCTTCCTTACCAGACTCACAAGGTTTTGGTGAATAGGAATCATCTGCAAGGACTAAGAATTCCACAGGTTTACTGAGCTGTATTAGGTAACTGGTTTAGGTTAACGCCCATATCAGTGAAAATAGAGATGTCCTGCTTTCAGTCTAATGATGTAATACAGCACAGGTTTGCTACATGATGTAATACAGCACAGGTTTGCTACCAGTAGAGTCTTTGCCAGAGACAATTTTAGTTCCTTTCTTCTTAATAACAATAACATCCAAGTTCATTTTTTCTTATCATTGATTATGTCAAAGCCATTGATTCATATTAATTAAACAGCTTGGAAAGACCTTTGAATTGGATCCCTTTCTGAGATACACAGCGCTCACCTCTTGTGAGAACTTGCTCACTGGAGCAGTATGGGTTTAACTCTTACTACTCAGACCTTCAACTTTATACTGAGAGCTAGAACTTATTTTGCAATACCTGCTTTTGAAACTCAACAGTAGATACCTGTGTGTTTGCCGGAGGTGGTAATACCTCCAAGTTCTCAAATGTTGACAGCCCACACTGTGTAGACCTGGTGGTTATAACACAGACAGGTGTCTAACCTGAATGTAGCTGGTTAGCAAAGTTCTCCCCTTCTGGGTAATAAAGCAAATGCTGTCACGGTGCTATAGGAGAATTAACTGTCACCAAGTCTCATGGTCACATCACAATTAAATTGTAATTTAATTGCAATAGAATTAAAATGTATTTTCAGTTTCCCTTTACCTGGCTTAAAATTATGTGGTTTTTGACTTTTTTCTTTGCAGTCTCACTGGTGATGGGTATTCCTACTGTGAAAAGGGAAAAACAAGATTATCTGATCAATACACTGCATTCCCTTCTGTATGAACTTTCTGAAGAGCAGAAGAATGACTGTGTAATAATCATCTTTGTAGCAGAGGTAAGTCTGCACGGACAGGTGCAGTATGCTGATAGACAATGTGGAGATTTATGTCTTAGTGTGATTGTGTAGCAGAGGCTGCAAAACACGGCTAGCTTGGCCTTTGGGAGGGGTTTCATCAGGGCTGGAGGAGGCAGTGAGCAATTAGTGCCTGTGAGTTCATATGTGGGAAAACCACTGTAACTCAGATGATCCAAGCGTAAGAAGTCGTATCCCATTTCCAAACACAGTGGATTTTCAGTCAGATTTGTGGCAGTCAGATTTTCAAATAAACCCATATCAACTCATGATTTCTCTCTGAAAGTATTTTGCTTCAAGAATGAAATGTAAATCCTCCACAGAAAAGTTTCTTAGAACCTGAAAAAAGTAAACTTACTCGGTCTAACAAAAGTTCAGATGATTTATCTGCTGGTTTGGTACCATGTTTCGCAAAGGACGTTGACGTGCTGGGAGCCTCTCCGCCTTCATGTGTGTTGGCTTTTCTTGTGAAAAAGAAAACTGTTCAGAGACTTGAAGGATTCCATGTTTAGGAAGGTAAACAGTGGTCAAGGTAAAATATTAGGGGTAAATGACATTTTTTATCATTCCGAAATGTCTTGGTCACATTGGAAAAAAAGCTACGGAAGGGAATTAGCTAGTGATAGTTACATGAAGGTAAAAAGACACTGCAATTATTCAGACTTCATAGTTGTTCTTCATATTTCTTTGTTCTTCCATAAGGAACATTACATTTCATATGAGTGTTCATTAACAGTTAAAGTTTGCTTTTTTAGTTCACTCATCACTTAGAGCAGCTTTTGCAGCTGTAATACTGTCAAACAGAACATAGTTCATTTTATTTAGGTCATGACTTCCACTTTTCTGTTTGGACCACAGAGGTAAGTAGATAGGCCCAATTTTAGTGACTCTGGTTCCTCTTCAAGCACCATTCTCAGGAGCTGAACTTATTTTACACTCACTATTTCCCAATGAAGAGCCCTGGCAACTACAAGCTTTACCTAGCTGCCAGTCAGATAAACCTTCTCTTACCTGGCTTCGGAGAGCTGCGTGAGTTTTTAAGGGTTAACATCTGAATAGTACAGTCTCCCACTGTGGACAGCCCTAACCCAGCACTTTTAACAAACAGTAGCTTTGGTTGTAGTAATAGTCCATTTCAGCCAATTCAGGATTAAATCACATTTGTAAACATTGGTCTTTCCCCTTTCTCCCATCCCCAAAGTCACGTTCTTGCAGCTTCCTTTTTTCAGCCATGCAGTAAATTAGAGCAGGTTGATTGTGCTGATATGAGAGGTGATAGGAACATTTTATTGTGAGAGGAGGGCAGGTGTGTTCACTGATCATGGATCCACACCTCCTTTTTTTCCCAGAAACTTTCAGAGGATCAATGTAAATGTTTACAGCAGAGGTTAAGTCAGTGTAACTTAATGACTGAAAGTGATTTGCAGGGGTTTTGGTTTTTTTTTCTTAGCACAGTTCTTTACTTACCACTTCACATCATTTTTACTTATTACAATTTTAGTATATAGCTGGTAATGAGTATTTTTTACAAAACGAGTATTTAAAAAAAATATCTGAACTGCTAAGGCAGGTATTGTATTGCTTTGGAAATCACATCCATAAAACTTAGCACTCTTTAATATAGCTAACAGATGTGTTTTGCACGCTAAAACTGTTACTTTACGAAACAGCAATGAATAAGTATGCCCTCAAAATTTCCGTACTAAGAGCCATAAATTTGTTATATTAGGAAGAAGCTCTAAATAAAAATTTTAAGTATCGCTAGCTTTAGAAAATTTTGCTTAGGTGACAGCTCAACAGCCTCAGGCTCCTTTGTGATTTTGGGGTGATCAACCTGAAACGGCTCTTTTTACTGACAGTTGTATGACTGTGATTTTCTGGCATAACTGAAAACTGTGGAACAGAACTTCATGCAGAAAATGGCTTGGCTTTCTGAAGAAGCAGTGAAAAAATGAAATGCAGAAACCATAGTGGAGATAGTTCAACTCTAATCTCAACTATGTTGAAAGTTCAGTTGACTTGAAAATGCCATCCTTCAGTAGAAATATACTGCTATAACATACTGCTTTTATTTGGAATGAAAAGAATAAAAATTAAGTGTGTGCATATAAATATTCCTTACAAAATGTTGCTGAATACAAAAATGGGTGACTTGAAGTGAACCTCCCCTTTTTTTTTTTTTGTTTCAGGTGAATGCACAGTATGTTAACAGAGTTGCAGAAAGTCTTAAAACCAGGTAAGTCCTATAGAGTGTAACACCCAACAGCAAGTAAAGACATTCTGAGCTTCTATGGAAAGAGTTAGAGCATTTCAGCAATAAATTACAGCTCTGCCATACTGAAATGGAACCGCTAATGAATGAGGCAGAGGTGCACTCTTAGTATATGTATCATAACACGCTGTGAAATTCAGAACAGAAGGATTTATTTTCCTTTTCTTATTTCATAAATATGCCTTAACTAATCAGGCAAGGTCTCAGCTTAAGCCTCTGCTAAATATTTACTTGAACTGAAATCTTTTCCACACAGAGTTAATGATGCGATTCAAGGCGCCTTGAGGCTACATGCATTAGGTCCCCACTGACTTCACAGCCCTGCAATGTATTCTGATGTCTGTCATGTTTTCTAGTTGTCTTTGTCTCCTCGTTTGCCTCTTTTTCATGGAGAGGCATGGACTTTGGACAGCAATGGGATTAAGTTTATAATGTGAAATACTATTTTATGGCGGGTAACATGAGATGGGTATTCTTTGCCATGCCAAATCACTGCAAGAGCTGTCAAATGAAGACTTAGTTTGTTTCCCCTGCGGTTTTGCTTGCTCTTATCTATTGTTCTTTCCCATAGACTTTTACAGCATCTTGTGCCTGTTAAAATCCTTAGAGTAGTCCGAGAGGAACAACTACTAAATTAAAATGTTTGGGCAAAAAAATACTCTTTGGTAGATTTATTTTGTCTTGCAAAAGCTGTTTTCTAAGAAATGGTAGAGGGAAGCCAACAGTCACAAAACAGGTGAGGCTAAAGGCCCTGATGCCCAGCTGACTGAAGGAAGCAAGAGGTGACATGTGCATCATGCTGCTGTACTGGTGTTGCTGGTTTCTTTGATGCACAAACTTATTTGTGAGTTGGTTACTCTGACAGGACCCCACTTTGGCCAGTATTTAAAGTCAAACAGCCTTTCCCTTCTCTCCTCCTTTAAAATGACTACAAGAGAGCTCTCAATCTTTGTATCAGTGTCTTATTATAGAACATTTAGGTTGGAAAAGACCCTTAAGATCATAGAGTCCAACCATTAACCCAGGACTGCCAAGCCCACCACTAAACCAAGTCCCTAAGTGCCACTTCTACACACCTTCTGAACACCTCCAGGGATGGTGACCCAGCCACCTCCCTGGGCAGCCTGTTCCCGTCCTCGACCACCTTTTCAGTGAAGTTTTTCCTAATATCCAATCTAAACCTCCCGTGGTGCAATTTGAAGCCATTTCCTCTTGTCCTGTCACTTGTTAC
>JAVJGJ010000001.1:12118957-12129675 GCA_035590215.1 Microhierax caerulescens | reverse complement strand
TGTTGTCCTTTTCCTATTGAAAAGTGTCGTATGGTACCATAGCCATGATGTATTAAGCTGAAACATGGACATCTCATGTGCAATTTGAAGCCATTTCCTCTTGTCCTGTCACTTGTTACTTGGCAAGAGCGATGGACACCCACCCAAAATAAAACAAAACAAAAAAACCTGAAGAAGATCCTTGGAAATGTTGCCCTTTTCCTTCACTTTTGAGGCTTTTCTGCACATACTGCTCCACTCAGGGGTTGTCCAGACTGTATTTAGGGGGCAGATTTCCCCCAGAAGGTGGTTAATTTTTATGATTTATTTATGGTTTTTGAAAAAAAATCTGCCAGAGTAGATGCTTTGTCAGTGTTAAACAATAAGACTGTGATTCTTTTTCATAAGCATCAGTGATCCTTTTCTTCCCCCACATATTCTGCAGGAAGGAGGAGATTTGACTTCCAGATTTGGCTCCTAAAGTCGATTACACATCTTTTCAATGACTTTTTAAATGGAAAATTTAATCCTTGGAGCAGAGACTAGATCCACAGTGCCCATACCAAACTCACAATTCAGGACAGTATAATTTTGGTTAAAACATAAAATTAGAGTTCAAGCAAGTGTGAGGATCTGTCATGCAAGGGGCAACAGGTGTGTGTAGTTCCAGATAGTGGATTTGGTTATGAATTACTGCTGTGTTTTGGCCACCATCTCAGGATAACAGTAAGCATCTATAGATGCAGGAAGGGCAGGATTTCTGAGACACACTTCTTTTCACTGTTTGCTGAGAACTGTGATGAGTTACTGTCCTGTCTGTTCTGGTGGTTGTCAAAGACCCCTTCTTGGTTCCTAATTTACCACCTGTGTGACTTAGTTTCTTTGCTGGTGATGTGAATTGCATTTATGGAGGAACAGACCTGACTCTGGGGAACTGCTGTGCATGGTTGCCCTTAAAAGTTATTTTGAGGAATGGGGTCTCACTAAGCTTCTCTTCTCAGCTTCCCCACAGAAATCCAGTCTGGAGTCTTAGAGGTTATTTCTCCTCCTGCTTCTTATTATCCAGATCTTTCCAACCTGAAGAAAACACTTGGGGATTCGGAGGACAGAGTAAGGTAAGATAGCTATAAAATCTAAGAACTTTTGCTATGAGTGTAAAATGGAAAATTCTGAAAAAGTCAACACTGTTTGAGATGATAATGTTTTTATATTTCAGAGCTAATGGAAAGCAAGTGTACTTTAAAAAAAATGTATTACACAAGGGGGTTTTGAGGAAAGCTGTGCTGCACAGCAGTGTCGGGGTCGGAGCCAAGGCTTCTCCTTTGGGTCTTGATTCTAGGCATCCCACAGGTTTGAAACCAGATGGATCATGCCAAGGGGTGATAGGCTAGATGATCTGGTCATAAAGGAAAAAACAGGAAAATCTTTTATGTGACAGGTAAGGGAGATGCTCTGTGAACACACAAAGGAAACCCCATGTGGCCCCTTAGTTGACTAGCTGACTAGTAACCGCTACTGTGGGTATAATTAATGATCTAACTTTTGGCGATCATGGACTTTTTATACTACTGTTAATAATATACTAACTAACTTTGATTTCATTCACTGTGATTTCATTCGCTCATGCGCCCCAAATTTATTGAGACAGAGATTTTAATTTGACAGAATTGATTTGTTGGATGTAAGTAATTTTTTCTCAATCAGCAATAACTAATTTGTCAGAAGTTTTCCCAACAGTGCAGCAAGAGAGCTGCAGTACTGACAGTTCAGGTTGGAGGAAATCAGCAAATGTATGCATATTGGGTTTAGAAACCTTGTATCTTTCAGAGCATAAACATGTTTAAATATTTATACTTAAGTTTCAGATATGATTAGATTTGAGTCAGACTTTCATGCCAATATTGATAAATTCCTCTAGTCTTTTAGCATTGGTAGCAAACATCAGCTTTATAATCTGGTAAAATGAGAGACTGTACTTTGTAGAGAAAAATCTGTGTTTTAAACACATTTAAACCTGAAAATGAAGTTTATCAACCTTCTTCTGTGTTGTTCATCAGTAAAAGCACCTAATTTTTGATCTTTAAATAATTATTGTGTGCTGGCCTCTACTGTTCATAATATAATGAGTAGAATCTTTAAGTCATTTGACATGAATATACTTGTTAGGCATTTTGTTTCAGTCTGCATTAATACAGATCAAACTTTTTGCTTAGTTAATGTTAACTTTTATAGTCAAGTCCAATTATTTACAAATGTTTACGATGATTATAGAGGAATTTGTATTCACACTTAACCTTACAATTTTACTGTAGAGAAAAAACTGCAGAGCATTAGAAATGCTTTTATTATAGAAATAACTCTTGCAATCTCCCCCAAAAGCTTATCAGAATTTGCTGCTTATGTTTAGGTGGAGAACCAAACAGAATCTGGATTATAGCTTTTTAATGCTATATGCCCAACCTAAGGGAACATTTTATTTACAGGTATGTTCATATTATCATTAAGTAGCTGCAATAGATTTGTACTGATTTGGCAATTTTAATTTGTTTCAAAGGCCTCGAGAAGAACAGCAATCTGTTGTCATTTTCTGTGTATTTTGCCTGTGGTCTTTACAAGCATCCACAACGTTCTGTGTTTATATTCATCCTGCAGCCAGGTACTATTTGATTAAATCCATCTGTGCCTTGCTGTCATTTGTGAGGTTGAATAAAGGTAACTGAAGCATGAAACCCATATTTGATTAGGTTAAGAAAGTCAGTTTAATGTATTTTCACTTGGTGCAGCAAGACAGAGTAGTGGTGGTGGGTCCAGGTTGTAGCCCAGATCACAATGATCCAAAACCCCCCTACAGACAGGAAACGTACCAGTGTCATGATGCTGGAGACAGATCCTAAATTCTCCAGAGGATTTAGAGTATTAGACTTTAAGAAGATCCCCATGCATTCAGGCTTTAGTTTAGCCATCATTCTAGGTTTGTGTTAATTTGCACTGCACAAAGATGGTAGTCACCACCAGAGTTTCCCAAATTTATCATGACTGTTCAATAATGGAACACCTCCAGAAAATTTCGTGTAGCTCATGAACGTTAACAGTTTTTTTAAAAAAAAGCTCAGAACAGCATTTTGTTTAGTTCTTAGTTTTCCTGGGTCTTCTCTTGCTCCAGCAGGCCTCAGACTCTGTATCACATAAGTACATCACAAGATTACCAGAAGCAGATGACTGCCAGAGCTGGCATCTTGGACAAGTCCCATCAGCATTTAACACAAAAGCATTGCAGCTGGGCTGCTCAGGAGCCTGTGCTCTGTTCTGAAATATGGCATAGGCACAAAAGACAGGTGGACAAAGAAAAATGTCATCTATTGAACAGTTAAGGTTTGCTGGAAAAGGAAGTATTTTCCCATGACTTACATATGTTTTCAAGAGTGCTTCCCAAGTTTTGTAAGTGCACTAGAGCATTAAGTCATGGTGAAGGGAAATGTTAAGCATACTTAATGGCCCTTTCTATTACAAAGTTTTCTGAGCATTCGTGCTTGCATGGAAATTACTTACTTATGTATTTCTATTTTTAAAGAAATTTTGAGAATATGTGGGGTTTTCAACTGAGACATCATATAAAGACTGAACTGTGTTATGGCTGGATTGTGATGGGCTGGTGGCAGTTATGGCTGCATTCAGAATTTTCTTAGAAAGAAACGATGCCTTCCTCATACCATTACCTAGTATATCCATTTCTTCATTTGTGTGTCCAGCCTGCAGCCGCTTCTGTAGCACAGATGTTGGTCTGCACCGAGTACAGGTGAAAAGGAGGAACACATGCTGCCACAAAGTTAGTTACGATCTCCCTCCATTTGGAAGCCTTGTATTAACAGAAAGCAAGTAACTTAAAAATCCCTTTCCTCATCCTGGTACAAAGATTTACTTTAGCAATCTTAGGGAACACTTGAACTAGCTTAGATTTCGTTTACTGTTTTGTCAGGAATAGTATCATTTAGGTGACTGGTATTAACTTCTGAATTTTGAAAGAAGATAAGCATACATCATTAGTCTTGATGTCTACAGAACAGTTGATGTCATGAGTCAAGCAAGATCTTTGCTGAATAAATACGTAAACACTCATTCTAGGATACTGCTGAATCAGGATTTAATGAAGTAGCTTTGTGAAGTCCATTAAAGCTAATGGGGTTACACTGTGGATGAACCTTACCTACCAATCAAACATAATCTTTGAAAATAGACAATAAATCCTATCAGTCATCTCAAGCTCTCCTGCTTAAAGCATCTCTTCTACTTGAAGCATCCCTTCTACTTTGCTGGTCTTTTTCTGCGCCCCCACCTCCCTTTCCCAAACCAGCTACTTCTCCTTTCAGACTTTTCTGTGAAGTCTTCTTAATCAGCAATAAAAAACTAAGAGAACTTTAAAATACTTGTTTCCACTTCCACTATACTTCCTGGAGTCCACCAGAGCCCCTTGAGACACTTGTGATAATGTCAGAGACAAGATAATGGGATCTAACGTAGCCATAAAAGCAGGCGCTTGGATCCCAGCCTAGCAGTGAGGACATGAATTTGTGCTTTGTGTCTGTAGACTTAGTTCATTCTGAAGTAATTAAACATTTCAAATCTGCAAGCACCTGAAAGAAACTCAGATACAGCAGTTTTGGGGAAGTGTTTTCTATTAGCACTCAGATGAACCAAAAATCCCAGACATTAAATATATTTTTAGTATCTTCAGTTAAAATCTGTTAAAAACTTCAAACTTAGTTAACTGAACTACTGCCATGCTTTTTTTCCACCTCATTATTTTTTTCTTTGTAGAGGTTGGGAGAGATTTGTGCATTTATATATAACATATATGTATATACTGGTATTATATATTGTCAGCAGCACTTATCTGTGCACCATTATACCATTAATACCATTTCTCCAGTGTCACACACACACACACAGACACACCACCACCCATTATTAATCTTTGTATTGATACACACACACACAATTTGAACAGTGATTCAAAATATAAAAATACCCTAATTTCGAAAGGCAGATCCTTTCCTGTCTGATGCCTATACTTCCATTGTATGCTACCATTTTTTTATTGCCTCTTTGTTTTTACTTCTCTTAGATGGATAACCCACGTAAGAAAAATGAATGAAAACCCATTTATTGTCTATCATTTAGGAAATGTACATAGCCTTGCTATTGTGCCTGTATCTTTTTTCGTCCCCAAGTGCTGATGAGTGAAGGGAAATCAGCTGTGGTTGTGTGTTCTGCTGGCGTCCTCATGACAATGGGGCAAGTGGACTAGACAGTTCATATCTTAAACTTCCTGATCCAGCTGTGTGCAACCACTGCATAATCTCCTTTGGTAGATAAGAGCATATGAAAAATAAGTGGCTGTAAACTGAAGCCAGAAAAACTGCAAGTAGAATTTGGGTACCACATCCTAAATGTTCATAATCACACATAGTGTAACTTACTGAAAAAGAACCGATACTGAAATCTCTTAAGCAGTGGCAGATGCTCTTCAAGAAGATGTGCTTTAGTTGAACACAAGTTATAGGGTTCAGTACAGGGTTAAATAAATAACTTCTAATGTCCTGTGCTATGTAGGATTTCAAACTGCATTTTCTAATACTCACTTTTTAATGTCTGCTTCAGACAAGACTGTTTCGGGCTTCTCACTATGCAAAACTGCTTTCAGTTCATAACCACATTCACACTCCCTTTATATCACAGCCTCTGTATTTTTCATCTTTACTACTTGTGTATGCTTTCTTCTAGTGTTTCTCGATATGGTGGTCGAACAAAGTTTTTGAGATACTGCTCTCTTTGCCCTTTGTGTTTTTTTGGGTGCCCCTCAATTTCCTTTTACGTATTCTCTGAAACTCTCTTTGATTCCTTGTTCTTCTCCCTTTACATGTAGCTACTGGAGAATACTCTTATCTTACTTAATGTTATGCAAGATTTCTTGTAAGTTCATGTTTGTTTGGGGTTTTTTTTCTGTTGTTCTCTTTTGCATAACTGTCACCTCAATGCCATTGCCAGATCTCAGAATCTGTTAATACGTGTTCATCTTGATCAGTTTTGTCTCCATCTGTCTGAGTTTTGTTATCTTACCATCAGCAAAAGCTAACAGGGCAAAACCAGATCTCTTAATCTTGTTTTGCAAACTGTTCTGCTTCCTCCGGGGTTCCCTGTTGACAAGGCATTTCTCCCCTGCCACCCCTACACCTGCAGTAATGGCCAAATTTAGCTAAAACCTGTGGGTCTGCTCTCTGAAGCTCTGCTGACTCTGTGCTGAGTCAGTCGAGGACGCAAACCCAGCAGGAATCCATGGGTTGGGTTTTTTTTCTCCTAGCATTCATTTCCTACATATTTAGCTTTCTGAACCAGATTCCAGCACCACCAGACAAGCCCCAGGGCCAACAAAGTACAGCAGTTAGATCAAATTAACCGTATCATTACACTGCACCCCAACAGCATTTTCCTGAAGGCTTAGCCTCCCCTTCCTGTGTTTTTCACATCTGTACTGAATTCAAACCTCAAATTACTTGCTCCCTAATTATTTCTGGAATTAATTTATTTCCTTTGTGTTGTTACCTCTAAACTCCTTGTCGGGACTCATTATCCTCAGCATTAGTAATGGAAAAGCTTCTGGCTTTTCAGATCCCCTTATTCTTCTCTGAAAGCTGTGCAGAAATGCAGCCAAGGCCTTTCCCATTTCCTTGGTGGATGTCAGTCTCCTTTTCCAAGTATCCTCTAGCTGGCTCTACTGCTGTATTCAGTGTCAGCCTTCATAACAACTCAAAAGCTATGTCTATTCCTGTCCGTCAGTGCGATTCACAGCACATTCCTTCTTTCATGACTAGTATTCCCTAAAACAACTTGCTTTCTACTAGCGTCTCAGGACTCATCCACAATTCTTCTCAGTCACCTTTTGGTACGACAAAGTCTGCCCAGGCTGCTCTACAGATCTTCCAGCCATTTGCTTTAGATGCCTCTCTTCTCAAACAGTTTGCTCCTGCTGCTTACCAGTGCTTCGACAACTTCGGTACAAACTGTCTGCTGTCTTCTTCCTTAACCTCTATCTTTTTGCTTCGTGTTTTCTTTTAAGTGAGATCTCCTTAAGGTGGGGAGGCCGTCCTTTCTCAAGAAAGTGAGGAGCACTCATGGCATTATAGTCACTTGTGTAAATAAATAGTGAATGATACTGAAGCAGAGGTATATGTAGAAGCTAAATAGCAATCCACTGTACTTTGGCACTGCTTCGGTGCACACTGTACACCAGTCAAACACAATCCAGTTATCACTTACACATGGCAATGTCACCACCCCCTCTGCAAGCAATAAAACCACCACTTGCCTTCTCTTTTTTTTGTTGCTTTTTTTCCCCCCGCCTAGCTAGAAGATGATATAATAGCCAAACCTGGTTATATTCAAAGTATAAAAGACTTTGCTGCTAAGCAGTCCCAAGATTGGATGATTCTGGAGTTCTCCCACCTTGGATTTATTGGTAAGTATTAAGACCTCAGCAGGGTCAGTTGGACTTGGAGCTGTGTAGGTCAAGTAGCTCTCACTCAGAATTATGTTTCAAAGCATGGAAGAACTCATATCAAAACTTTCTTGGTTCTTCAGGAAAGCTCCCACCAAACGTCTTTTACTTTCTGTGCTCTTTAAAACTGCCTTTTTTAATGCAGAGTGTCCTCAGCATAGGATCTAATGGTTGAGTTCCCATAAGAAGCAAATTATTTCACCCCAGGGTACTATGTGCCCCTGTAGCGTGTAGTCTTTTCAGGAATGGAATTTGAATGATCAATAAAAAATGCATCCTATGTCATAGGGAAGTATTTTTATTATTTTTAGTCTAAGTTTCTTTTTATATTTTTTCTCTGGTTCTAATACAATTTACTTGTGATAACACCTTACACGTGTTAGGTCAAACATAGAAACCTAACAAAATATTCTGCTACAAAGAGCAAGAGAACGAAATGAACAGTGATAGTATTTTTGAAAGCAACACTTCTCATATATAGGTCTTAATTTAAAGATAGTCAGTATAGTATTGCCAGTGAAATTGCATGTGTAGCATTTTGAGGAATTATTCAGACTCCATTGTATCCAACACACTGATAGAGGTGACTGGCAGATTTGTGTTTGGAACCAGGATAAAACTGTGTGCTTTATTAATTGACTGGTTGGCTATGTGAGAATTATCTCCAGGCATGGGATGGAAATCTTTTCAAAATCCTAACAAGATGGAGGATAAGCAATTTTTCAAAGCTGGACTCTGTGTGAAATTTTCACTAAATATCAGAATTACATCCATGTGTTTAAAACTGGAGTAAACATAAAGCTGGTGGGTTTTGCACAGCAATGAAAATATCTGAATATGCAACTTCTTGTCTTGCTTTCAGGAAAATTGTTTAAATCGGAAGACTTGCCACTCATAGTGGATTTTTTTCTCATGTTCTATAAAGATAAGCCCATAGACTGGCTTGTGGACCACCTGCTCTGGGTTAAAGTGTGCAATCCAGAAAAGGACACAGTAAGTATGTCTATGAATTTATGAACGTAAGTAATACTCAAACAGTCTTGGTGGCAAAATAATTTATTTTCAAAAAAACAGAATAGAAATCTTTCAAACCTGACTTACTTTGGAGTTTGTGGGGAAAGATCTGCTGCAGATCTGCACAGAGTGGCACAGTGTTTTAGTCCATTAGGGCACATGGAGATGCCTGACACAGAAATTCACATTTCCACACCAGAGCTGTTTTGCCTCCATCAGCTCACAACATGGACAGCACAAGCTCACATCTGCCTGCAGCTGGTCACGTAGGTAACCCTGCAACACCAAAGATTTTGCATATGTAAAGCTATGTGGGCTACCACTTGCATAACTTTTTGCTGACCTTCTAATATGAGAGTCAGTAAAGCATACAGTTTTGCAGTCACAGTCGTTCTGAATTTTGTGTACCAATTCCTTCCTTTCAGGAAGCTGAACTTAAGTGTTTTGCTTTAAATCTTTTGCTATCTGGGAAAAACACTGACTGCCTGAAAAATAACCAAACGTGCAGGGAAACATGTAGATCAAACGGACTAAATTATACTTTTCACTAAAAATGAAAGAAAGAGTTGTGTTGAATTGCAAAAGATGCCATTTCTAGCACTGCAGGTGAGCCTGATGATATGCTAAGTATTTCTTTATGTCCTTTCGCGTTCTTTCTCTCACCAGTCTTTGGTGCTGGTCACTGCCCACACGCTTCTTGTATAACAGACTGTGCCATAGAGGACTGACCAGAGCTTCTGCTCCTTCTTGGTTTTTAAGGCTGAAGAGTTTTATTTGATTTGTGTAGCTAGTTTTTTTTACTTTTGCATTAATAAAGAAGGGAGAAGAGACAGACAGGAGTTGTGCAGAGCTGGAGATGGAGGGGAGTGGAACAAACAAGCTTCAGCTTTTACTGCGTAGCAGGGGTGACCCCTGGGGATAACTGAAGGTCCCTGGTTGTACGCTTAGTGAGGCCACTGAGGAGTCTCTGTTCCCACTTTATACAGACATACAGGTAGGAGTAAGCTTTGACATCCTACTGCACGCGTTAGGCCGGCTCATAGGAGTTAGTGAGCCTCAAGTACCTTTAATTTAGGTTCTTGCCAACCTGTGATAGAAGAATTTTTTTTAAAAAAAAAGATACCGTTGTGTTAACATCACCTATTCCAGATCTGTCCGAACATGTGCCAACTTGATGAAACATTTTACTTTTATTTTTTAAATGAGTCTTCTAGCTTCTAAGACCTGATTCACCCTTAAAACAATGCTGTGCTCCCGAAAGGCAGGTAGGCAGCTCAGGCACGTCTGCCCTGGCCAAGCCGAAGCAGCGCAGTATCAGCAAGTTTCTAGTGAGTTTCACTTCTGCAATTGCAATTTCAATTGCTGTGGGCAGCAAAACCCTATTGAGACATGTCAGTCTCAAGCTGCCCTTGGGTGAGAATGACCAGCGGCATGACCTGCTTGGACTATTCATGAGAACGCAGAAAGTGGAGGCTGGGAGAAGGACAAGGGTCCCAGCTGCTGCTCCTCCTCTGTTCGACAGATTAAGGCAGTGGGCTTTCATACAGGCGCCAGAGAGGGCAAGCTGACAGAAATCCTCACGCTTTCCCCTTTCCAAGCAACTAAGGATGTCGCTAAGTGAACACATACTGTGCCTCACAGGCGGGCCAACGGGGCACCTGGTTGTGGCTTTTCTGTGCCATCCTGTGGTGATGGGTGTCTGGCGTGTTTTCAGCCTGGGCTGAGTATTAACATAGCAAGATTCAGCCACATCTGTTCACTGAGCTGGAAAAGACAGTTTGTGATGATCAGAGCCATCAGATCTCTATGTGGTTCAGAAACTTTATGTTTACCTCCTGTGAACCATCATTTGTTCTGGTGGACACCATACAAAAGACACGGACCTGTTAGAGCAAGTGCAGAGGAGGGCCACACAGATGCTCAGAGGGCTGGAGCACCTCTCCTGTGAGGACAGGCTGGGAGGGCTGGGGGTTGTTCAGCCCAGAGAAGAGCAGGCTCCTAAAAGGGGCTTATAAGAAAGATGGAGACAAACTTTTTACCAGGGTCTGTTGTGACAGGACAAGGGGCAACAGTGTTAAACGGGAAGAGGGCAGATTTAGATTAGATATGAGGAAGAAATTCTTCACTATGAGGGTGGTGAGGCACTGGCACAGGTCACCCAGAGCAGCTGTGG
>JAVJGJ010000001.1:12102443-12114806 GCA_035590215.1 Microhierax caerulescens | reverse complement strand
AAAACTTTTATCTATTCCTTTCATCCTATGCTATGCATCTCTACTGTTACCGTCAGATACTGTTAAGGTTTCTTTGGGTGATTTTTTTTCCTTATCATATTGAAGGTTTTACACTTGAACTCTGCTATTAGCCATGTATTTTTGACATTATATGCTTATGTAATATTGTTACATTCTGTCAAACTCAGCTTGTATATAAAACTGAAGCTTATTGAGAATAATTGAATTACTTTAGAGTTGTAATTTTATATTCATCTATAGTCTTAGGAAGTATTTTGAAATGCTATTTTACACTAACATATTTTAATTTTTCTTTCCATGTTCTTTGAACTACACAAAGTTCCATGATGCTGACTGTCAAAATCATCATCATCCCAGGTTCACAGCCTAGAAGCGAAAGCTGGTTTTCCTGTGCTTGTTAAATAATACAGCATTGCATAATTCAGTAACTGGTACGCTTCTTGTTTTAGGTGGGTGTTGTCTAAAACCAAGAAAGAAGATGCAGATGATAACATTGCTAAATATGATGGTAAGTGGTTTTAATGTTTACTTCCACTATATAATTTGTGATGTTCTGTTGCTCTTTGAGAAGTAATTACTCCTTACACCGAACTTATCTTTGAAAACTGAGATGACATGGGTCAGAAATGTTAGTTTGTATAACAACTGTTATCCTGAAACTAAGACGTGAAATGTTGCTTGTTGGGTTACTTAGCGTGAAGATAATTTTTTTTGTCATCTCAACAATCTGTTGCAATGAATCATACTAGAATACCCTCTGGCATCTGAATACTCAGTGTGGATTGTTTATGAACAGCGCTTCTTGAGAACTGCCTTCTCTGAAAGTGTCAAGAGATTTACTGCTTCGCTTTCAGCTGTTAAACGCTTTTCTAAAGCAGCATGTTCCATGTTGCTGCATCTGTCCTACTGATTCATGGGTTGGTCTCCCAGTCTAGCTTCTGAAACAAAAGTTAAATGGAATGACTTTTTCTTTAAAATACTTTTTCAGATCATCTGTACTTGCATGTAGCGTTCTACAGTTTCTTGAATGGTTTATTTTTAAAAATTTGGGAATTAATACTGAACAAGTTGTTTTGATTGTTTTTATCATTGGGACTTGCACTTTACTTGCAAATTCATAGGCTAGAACTGCCTCCTTGAATGTAATTTTAAACTACTTGACAGATATATCATCTGTGGCAATAATTTTGCAACATGCATCTAATTCAAGAGGAAGTGGGGAGAACAGAAAAAGTATTTGCTGCAAAAGAAAAGTATTTGCTACTGCTCTTCTGTGAAATAAAATCAATGTTAATAGGAAGTGGTAAGCAAACATAACTTGTAGGACTTTGGTGTGCAAAATGGTACAGAACAGATGTTTTTAGGTTTAGTCGTTACCAGAGATAACTGGTAAAAGAAGCTGCAGGTACCCATATAGATGAGATGCTTATAAGAACTGACATCTCTCTCATTACTTGGCCTGAGGTAGAAATTCTCTGATGTCAAAACAGTCATATTTCTAAAAGTCACCTGGACAATTCAACATTAACAAAGTCTGTGGTGAAAAGACCTTTTTTGAACTATTTTCCAACTTAGTGTTTTTTGTTTTGCCTGCTGTTATTGTTTGGTCTTAGTTTCTGGGAAGGAGCACTGTTGAAGAGGAGGGGATTTTCCTCTCTTCTGTTGAGCAGACTGGAAGAAACTAGGGATTTGTTGACATACATATCAGCCCTTCCTTAATGACCTTTCACAAATCACACTTCAGTTGAATAAAAGTAAACAGTTGTTTCATTTGGATTTAGCAGTTTATGAATCTCTCTCAAACACATGCTGCAGTTACATTTCCTTCCTTTTGTTCACATTGACACAGGCTTCTTTCAAGATTACAGGGAGTTGTCAAAGTCGTATTTCTTTTGTGCTGTGTTCGTTCCTGAAAAAAGAAAATCAGTGAATCTTGTGCTGCTAATCTCTGAGGAAATATAACTGCCCTCTTAGAAATCTTGTTCTTTGGATATTGCCCACATGTGTAATCAACTGTATTTTTCCCAAACTTGGAGAATTTATAATTATATATTTTTTTATTTTTAAAGCTGTAGGCTTGCTTGTTTGTCTTTAAGATCAAATCTGCTAATTCTTGGAAAGACTCTGCATGGGGACCATCATCTCTCATGTGATTAGATTTGACCTGAAAGATTCTAATTCTGTGTAACCAGGAGTGGAGGAACCATGCAGATACCTAGCTTACACAGTGCCTTGTGACTAATACTTTTTGTGACGAGGGTAGGAATAAATCTAAAATCTGGAGAAATATTTTATGTTCCTCTAGGTGTTGTGGGATACCACGGTCTAAATATAGAGATCCACAATATTAAAGTGTTCTTGTAGATTTCTGTAAATATGAGAACAACAAGGAATAACGTATACTTTACACGTGTCATCTTTAAAATACTGAAAGCTGGTGTTACCTTAATAGTCTAGAATACCTTTTGAGTGAAATGGGAGAGTAGGCTTTTCTGTGTAGAGCTATGCATACCTGAAGTGTATCTCTTTAATTATCTGCCAATTTCTTAAGACTGGTATAGATTTTTACAATAAAACTCATTAAATACAAACTAGAGCTTTGAAACAGTCTCTGTATTAGCAGTGCAAGCTTTAGGCTTGAATAAAATGATGTATCTAAAATTTATTGATTCTTTCATACAATATTGCAGTTAAACAGAGATCCAGTGGATATTCACACATGATACGGGTTTGTGCAATAAATTTGAATTTTGGGATATAAACCCAATTTTTGTTAAATGTATATGCTTTTTTTTTTCATGGATTCATGTATTTTTCATGTATATGCTTTTTTTTTGGATTATGGTAAGGATGTGGTTCTTTCTTTCTTTGGTGTCCATGACTGGCTTTTTTTTTTATTTGGAAAATTCTGTTTAACAAATAAAATGGAGATTTTGATAATTTTCTTTCTTTAGGCTATAACATTTGTGAAACAAGGATTTTTACTGCTGTAGAAACAGCTACTTGGGGAAAGAAGCAGCAGCTTTTCACTTCTTGTAGTTACAACTGCTTGCAGTCTTTTTTTCTTAAGCTTTCTCTTCTCCTTGCTGTCTGAGCCAGAACATTGGGCTAGGTGGGACTTTGGCATCACATATTTTTTATTTTATCACCTAACTGTGGAGCTGGAATTCTGGTTCCAATTCTTGAAAAGCACTGGCTAAAACACTCTATCCCTGATTTGATAGAAAGATAAGGGCAGCAAATTTGTGTACCATGAATGTGGGTTTTTTTGAGTGCTGTAAAGCAGTTAATTTGGGGAAGTATAAGCTGGACTTGAGCATCATGTTTTGTAGCCACAGTAGAATTACCAGTAACTAATTGGATGATTACTTGTTTAACTTTGACATCGGATATCAAGATTTTTTCCATGCTTTGGCAACTAGTCTTTATTTGCTGTTAACTCTTTGCTTTCAACAAGGCTTTGATTTCTTTACTTCAGCCTACGTTTTTTTGAAAGACTGTGTATGTGTGTTTTAGGAAGATGGGAAGTAGAAGAGCTGAAAGAAAACGCAATGCCTGGAGACAGAGGATTAGTGTTAAAATCGGTGGCAAAGCACCATGCAATATCAGCTATGCTAACAAAAGCATTTATTTTCAATAATAAGCCTTTGATTGTTCAGTAAGTAATCCCTCAGGGTTTTTTTACTTAATATTTATTATTATTGGAGTCTTTAAGTCAAGAAAGTAATGTGAACCCCTGTAGAAAATACTGACTTCTGTATAGCATTGACCTGTTATATCCACAGCCATCAGAACTGTATGTATTAATGACTGAATAATCGAGTAAGATTGTAGTACATGTGTTAAGAAGTGATATTTAAACTCTTGTAAAATACTTTTGGACAGAAATCTAATGTTTTGAGGGATAGCTGAAAAAGCTAATTAATTTTCAGTCTTTGCTCTAAAAGATCTAAATCATATGTAGTCTTAATACAGTGTTTTTCCATTGACAGAATACTTCTGTGTAGCTTGTAAAAGCAAATTAAATCTTAAATATGTTATAGCAATATTAATGATGATGAGCACCGTGGGAATATGACTAATTTTTTTGGATACTTGGACTTGCTTTGTTGTACTTAACAGATAAGCAGATAACTCCTTGGGCTAAAGTCAGTGTGTCATACAGGCAGTTTCAAAGATGGCACAAACTTTTTAGAACTCTCACTGGTTTCTGTTTCACTTTGATGTTTGCATGTTGTTGATACCACCTTGAAACTTTTCTTACTGTTGATACCAACCGTAGCAATTGTTACTGTGGCAGTTTTTGCCAGCAGCAATGCCAGTCATAGCTTGTGTGGCATTTAAAATCTTTTGGTCATGTAGAAGTGTTTTGGCAGTAGTGACTAATGCACAGTCTTAATGTATTCATAATTAGAACTGCAGATTAGAATTTAGTTTGTATTTGATACTTGGAATGGCTTTTTTAACTTGCTCTTTGCCCAGATACGAAGTTAATTTTCAAGAAGGCATTGACTGTGGCGGTGCATATGTTAAACTTCTATCCAGTAGTGATGACTTGAATCTGGTATGTCCTCTTACTTAACATTTTCTATCAGTTGTTCATTTGAGGAATGCATAATTGTTCTTGTGAAATGTCAATAAGAAACTAATTCCTAATGCATCCTAAATTCTTAGAAGCTTCCTAAATGTTTAAGTAGAAGATTGGGCAAGATAATATACATATAATTATATATACACAAAACCTTTGAAGTTGTGCGGTTTTTTATTGGTGGAATATTTGATAGTGTTATTCTTGTTATAATTTCCATTTATTTTAATGAAGCTTATAGGTAGTCTAAAACTTAAAGTAAGCTATGTAGATATTTTGCTGTGATTAACATACTCTTAGTTTTGCGCAAGTGATGTCTTATGCCCAGGTCAAAGGACTTTTGCATCTGTTTAGTCTGATTTTCTGCAATAATAGAAGCCATAGAATCTCAACGCATAACTTGTGAAGCAATTGTTTTGACTGCATGGCATGCAACATGGCATCTTAGAAAGGGCCACAACTTGTATTTAGAAACTGAAAGTGATGGAATATCTCTGTTCCCAGGAAAAGTCTGAATGATCAGGTGTGAAAAATTAGTAGGTGCCTTAGTATGTTAGACCATTTTGTGGACTGTTTCTCAGTATATCGATGTGAACTTGCCTGCCCTTTCCAAACTTGTCTGCAAAACTCTTAATTACTATGCCAGTGCAATCAAGTATTTCTTGCTTAAAATGCCTGTCCTAGACAAGTCTTGGTTGTAGCATAAGCAGACTGGTAGTTTCTACTTTCATTATTTCTGCCTCTAGACTGAGGGGTAGATGTAAGCTTTCTAGCCTGTAATAAAGGATATGTTAGCAACTTTTTTTTTTTTATGTTCAGAACTGGCAGTGAATTGTTGCCTACGAGCTTGGGCAATGCAGATGTTGTGTTGACAGAGTAATGATGCATACAATGGTAGCTGCAACTGCTTTGATGGGAGCTGGTGCTTTTGGTACATAGCAACAGTTACAGAACAAGGTTGTGCGTTTGGACAGACTTGGAATAACCAGTGTGGCTTCAAAATGTTATATCATGAGCTAGTGGACTTGTGCTGAGTCAGCAGTACAAACATAAAGTGATAAGGGTACTTCCAATCCTGAAGCAGGCTGCTGTAGCTACTTAAAAGCTGACTACCCTAACTGCTGCAGGTTTGTAGCTAATTGGTGTTCTTGAACCAACATACAGTAGTACAGTAACAGAAATTTGCAGGGCAATCAGAGTTACAATTTGTATAGGCTGTAGAAGTTGTGTTTGAGATGCATCAGCCTATTCCATTCGCTCACCAAGATTTGGTAAGTTAGAAAGGCAAGCTTATGGGAAAAAAGTAATAAGGAATAGTCTGGAAAAAAACCCTTGTAATGGCAGTGCAGGCAGAATTCATAATTTTATCTCTGGGTAAGATTCTTCATCTGTGCTTTTATCCCAGAGATGTCTGTGCCTACTGCTGCTGCCTTGACCCGTGAGGCCATACCCTTGACTTTAAAGTACTGAGGAGAACAGCAGTGAAGTGTGATGCCCTGTGTATGTGCAAAATGAAGAGGAGATTGCTAAGGATAGGCTCAAGACATTGCTTGACCTGACTTGCAATCATCAGTCAGTAAGAGCTACTTAACAGTGGGACTCTTAATGACATACAATGTACCTCTGCAAGAGTCTAGGAGATGTGACATGCATAAGAAGTTACCTGCAAGCATTTCTAAGATGTGATAAAAGCTTTAATGCAGCTTCCTAATGCTCTTCCATTTCCTAAAAATTATATGGCAGTATGTGTTTTGTGCTTAAATAACTTGAGTACTAATACATAAGAAAAAAACAGGCTGTAGGAGAACAAGTAGAGGCATGACATCTGGCATAACAGAAAGGTGTGTAAATGGTAGTAAAACTGAAAAGTTTTACATTTTAAAAGGAGGTGTGAGACAAAGGTATTCAGCTCAGTTACACATGAAACTGTAATTCTCCAGTATCTGTCGTCTTACTAGAAGATAAACCAGAAGACAACAAATACAAAATTTGCCTGTTTATGGCCTGGTTCACAATTAATCCGGTACTCTCTTTGGAATTTCACTGGCTGTGTGTTGAGGTAATTTAAGAGTCAGTGTTCTGTCTTTCTTGTTCTGTGTTTTTTTTAAACTTTAAAATTGGACATGTCTCAGTGCTGTATATATGCTTATTGCTATTAGAATAGTCACTTAATTGTTGTTAATTCTTACCAGTAACATTTTCCTAAGACTGCAGAATGTTGTAAAAAGGACCAGGCTTAAAATACATGCACTCTCTAGTGTGTAAACTGAAAATATTTTACTTTGGATTAAAAAAAAAATAAAAAATACAGACTCATTTCAAACAATACATTTATGTCAGAATATATCTTCAAGGAGAAACTTCCAGAAATCATGTGGTCCTCTTCCTTGAAGCAATTGCTTAAGAATATAAGGCATTACTGTGTATTCCAAATAGAAAAATCATATAAATAGTTGAAAAATACTGACATGTCTAAACAGCATCATGCAACATACTCTGAAGGAGAATAACTATACCTGATATTTCCATTGTTGGTGGTTGTTGTTATTTAATGTGGAGCAAGGGGACTGATAAAATACAGGATAAGAATATCCTGGGGTTTATATTTATGGAAAAATAAGTGTTACAAAGAACAGTACCTAGTTCCTTTCCATCTTTTACTGTAATGTTTGTAGAAGGATATAGATATGTGGGTGTTTTGATTTGTAACAGGCATTTCTAGGTAAGGGTAACCTAAATAAATATATTCGTCTTCCTTGAAGAGGCTTAAGTGATCCCTTTGGTTAGGCTGTTCCCTGAGAACAGAGCACCCGAAAGTCATGTGGACTGTTCAATTCTTCTCATGATGCACCAACCAGTTTTCAGTTACCTTTTAGAGAAAGGTAACCATGCTGTATGCCACAGCATCAAGGAAAAGTACCCAAAATTATTTCATAAATTGTACAGTATAACACATGCTTAGCTTTCTTGCTTCTACAGGAATACTTTTTTGACAAAACACCTTATACTATTATGTTTGGACCAGATAAATGTGGAGAAGATTACAAACTACACTTTATCTTCAGACATAAGAATCCTAAAACTGGAGAATATGATGAAAAACATGCAAAACGTCCGGACGTAGACCTAAAAAAATTCTATTTGGACAAGAAGACACATCTATATACTCTAGGTATTTTTTAATTTGAAAGATTAAAAATGTATTTGTCTGCTGAAGCTTTTTATTTGAGTCTGCTTTCTTGTTTGTTGTAGTGTGTTGATTCTGAGGGGTGGCTGCTTAATGATTTATGCTTGAATGATGTAATGACAGGGCTTAACTGCAGGACATAAAAGTGGCTTTCAAATGCTGCTGTTTTATATTCAATTACAGGAAAAAAATACATCAGCCCTGGCCAGCCTTTAGTGTGAAGAATTGATTAGTACTCCAGGTACTTACATGATAAAAATATTTTTGTTAAGGAAGATACTAAAAGACACACAACTATTGAATACTCTAGGAAGACATTAAGAGTTCACAGGAATGCAGTTAAATCTGCAGCACACCACCTACCACTCTCTTCCACATGTTAAGATTTTTTTCACTAACATCTGCATCTGCAGCAGTGTGCATGAACAGATATGTTAATCACATTCTCTGAAGGTGAATAAATGAATATGGACTGTTTTTAATTCATGTGATATTTTTTTCTGTACCAATGAACAGTACAGCAGAGATAAAAGTTGAATTTCTTGGTTCTTCCCCCCTCTTTCTAATTTCTGAGGAAGAATAAACAGCCAAAGAATAGGCTCATCTGTGGCATACTGCAAATCCAGCAAAACTGATGTACTTTTGAAGTTCCATTGTATAATGATGGAAGGCATATTCAACTGCTGTGCCATGGGAAAACATTGTTTTTTAAAATAGATTACTGTTGCATGCCATGGCAAACTTTCACTTTTAGATAGTATGAATAAGTGAAACTAAACGCTGTCCTTGTGGTAAAGGAATGCATGTGTTCTTGTATTTGGGCTGCTCATAAGAAATTATGATTAAAAATACTTAAACTTGGATTTGATTTATTCTAATCATTCAAATAGTCTCCATAGAACTGTGTGATTCTAATGCAACTGATAACAGAAGTTTAAAAATAAATTCTTTGTATTGTATCTAAAGTTATGGGGGTGTTTAATTTTTGCATTTATGGATATTTTAATACTGTTAAACTTCTAGGCTGCAAGAGCTAAATTAGGTATTATCAGACTGTCATTGTAACGCTGTTACTCTGGTTTTCATGATCCATCTTTAGAAAACCATTTGTAAAAGTGGAACAGTATTTATTTTGAATTAATAACCGTTGTTGTGTTGAACGGACATTTGAATATACTTGTTAAGCACTTATAATGTGCTTACTGGTTATTAGAAATGGATCTGGATACAAAGCCTGTTACTGAATCTGACGCTGCCAAGTTCTGTGACCCTGGCTTCTCAGTTACTCATACTTGCTAAAATACTTAAATATTTGAAGAGGATTTTCTGTATTTGCAGTCTGCCATTTGAGGGAAATAGGTAGAGATTTGAATTTGAGAGAAATTACTTCTTTGATGATGCTTCAGCTGTGTTACTGACACAGTTCTTCTATTTCCATGCTTTCAAGTGTGAAATTGTAATTTAGTAGCAGAGATGCCTTTTGGGACAGAGGTTTGTCTTTCATTGTCTCCATTTTTAAATAAATAAATGAAGCAGAATTTTGGCTAAGTGGTAGGTTTTCGAAAAATCTCTTAGAATGTGCTTGGAAGTGATCCAGCAATTGAATTTGTTAGAGGTTTCATTTTGGGGGGCCTGATACTGGTCATACATTATGCAACTGTAGCCACTTTAATGTTTTGTGTCCAGATCCAGTAGCTGAGTGGGGAGTCTGTCTCTTGCTCTGCTAGCGAGGATCCTGTTTGCCATTATTTAAGTCTGTGTTTATTATATAGGTTTTGGTTAAAGATATTTGTAAAATAAATACTTCCCTTATTTCTTTAATACAAATTTCTTCAATGTAGTGCTAAAGCCGGATGACACATTTGAAGTGTTAATTGACCAATCGGTTGTTAGTAAAGGAAGTCTTCTTGAGGATATGGTTCCTCCAGTAAACCCTCCCAAAGAAATAGAGGATCCTAGTGATAAGAAGCCTGATGGTTGGGATGAGAGACCAAAAATACCTGATCCAAATGCTGTCAAACCAGATGACTGGTGAGGAGAACATTTTCATCTGTATAATACCTTTCACATGCAAGTTGTTAATTTGAAATATTTGACTGGTTTTATTTTGTTTTTTTGCTAACGATAATTGGATTGTGTTCCACTACTAAAAGTGCGAAAGTTTGAAAACATAATTGAAATGAGTACAAGGATCTGGTCTTCTTCTAAGGAGAGAAATAAAAATTGTGGGTTTTGCTAATTTTGTACCTTCCATGATTGCAGTTAATACCTAAGATTACTGTACCTGAAAGATTGGGAAGAGGGCTTTTTTTTTTCCCCACTGTATCGTCTTAATTTACCTTCAGTGATTTCTGCTTCCTTCTATGTGAACTACAGTTTATATGGTAATGTGGGAAGAGGAGGGAAAAACTTAATAGAAAGACCAGATTAACACCTTCTAGTTGATGGTGGCGATTTCTGGGCTAAGTAGTACTTGTGAAATAACGTAAATACAACTCAGATATTTAGAAACAGTTTAATTGAATGTTTAATTTGGTGTGTCTAATTCTGTTGTGCCTTTGAAAATTATCCCTTTCATGCCAGTTACAGTCCTTTGAACAGAATGTTGATTCAAAGTCAGGCTGCTGTATTTCCTAACATAAGTCTGTAATTGAAGGGATGAAGATGAGCCTTCCAAAGTAGAAGACCATGATGCTGTTAAGCCTGAGGGGTGGCTTGATGATGAACCACAGTATGTTCCAGACCCTAATGCAAAAAAACCAAAGGACTGGTAAGAACCTGGTTCAGTAAGTGCAGGTTGTTAATGCATCTTATAGATAAGCCCACCTATTCTCTGTGGCAAACTAAGAGTTGTGGATCAGAATTCAATCCAAATCTTACTGTCTTTTGAGGCAGTCAGTTGGAATGTATGAGGTATGGCCAAATATTTGTTGGTTTGGGATTGCTTTTAAAAAAACAGGAACATGTTCATTGCCTTTTGTTTTCTGAAGATATATATAAAAAAAAAAACAAAACAGATTATGAAGAGTGCCTTTGAAAGAATTTCCTATGATGTTAAACCATGAAACAGTTTTACATGATAATTTCAAGTTATCAATTTATAGTCTCAAGGGGATTGCTAAGCATTTTACGGAGAAGTGTTTCGAGTGGTAGTTAGGAATTTGTGACCTTTTAAAAAAACAAAACAATAAACAAAACCCAACCCAGAACAAAATGGCGTAGTACTCCTTTAAAAAAAAAAAGTGTTTAGACTGTTGGGTAAAGTTCTGTGAGCTGGTCAAAATTCTGAGGCTGTGATAGCAAAATGTGTATGGACCCTAACTTCATACTGAGTGCTAGTGTTCAGGCTAGTCCAATCTCAAATCAGTTGTTGGCAAATTTATTTTTTTTTTCCTGTAGGGATGAAGAAATGGATGGGGAGTGGGAAGCTCCTCAGATCCCTAATCCAAAGTGTGAGACTGCACCTGGTTGTGGACACTGGGTGCGTCCCATGAAGAATAACCCAAACTATAAAGGAAAATGGAAAGCACCTATGATTGATAATCCTAACTATCAGGTATTAGCAATATTGTAGGTTGCTAAAAGATAGAGAGTTCAACAGAGCAGGCAAGTCAAGTATATTTATATTTAAATATAAAGTATATTTATCTAGGCTTTTTCACAGTATAGTTATATTTTAGAATGAGTTTGAGTACACTCACTGAACATTTTGAGCTTTTTTGTATCAAATGTACTTTTTCTTTTAAGTATACTAGAAAATAGAAATGCTTTCTATGAAAACAGTTTCTTTGTTGGAAGTTGCTTTTGCAATGATTTGCACTGGTACCACTTATTTAAAGTGCTCTGTAGAATTGCATTCTGAATTATGTTATCATTTAATGAAATACTTTTTGTTGGGGTTTTAAGTATGGGTCTTTTAAAAGAACAATTTTTCTTGTTTAAAAAAATGAAACCTTTCAGTAAGAAGATTGAGGTACTAGGTCAGTTTAAGAGGAAGCATCAATTTTGGATAACTAAATTCCCCTCCTCCCCTCTAAATATAAGAGGTAATCAGTTGGATATTAAAGGTAGTTACATTGTATTAGTTATGGCTGGGGATTATGTTGAGCCGAAGATCCTAAGCACATTTGTAAACAAAATTTGGCTCTAATTTGCACAGGTATTACAAGGCTGAATTGTCCTACCCTAAAATTTTCACTAAAGTGTCTGGTTACAGTCGCTGTCAGTTTATATACTGGAAGGGACCACGTGGTTCATGGAATGTATTTCCCCTGCGGTCTTAGGCCAGTAGACAATAGATGCTTACCTCAGAAGATTTCATCACTGGCCATAAAATATTGACTAGTGCCCCTATGAAAATGTCTGTGCTATATTCACAGAACAGTCGGGGTTGGGTGGCACCGCTGGAGACCTCCCAGCCCAACCCCTGCTAAAGCAGGGTCACCCAGAGCAGGCTGCACAGGGTCACGTCCCGGCGGGTTCTGAATGTACCCAGAGAAGGAGACCCCGCAGCCTCTCTGGGCAGCCGGCCCCAGTGCTCTGCCACCCTCACGGTGAAGAAGTTCTC
>JAVJGJ010000001.1:12090188-12101720 GCA_035590215.1 Microhierax caerulescens | reverse complement strand
ACGGGACTGGGCCCGGCGCTGAGCCCTGGGGAGCACCGCTGGCTACAGGCCTCCAGCTGGGCTCTGCGCTGCTGGTCACGGCCCTCTGAGCTCCACCATTCAGCCAGTTCTCAGCCCACCTCACACTGATGAACAAAAGCCAAAACAATGTATTACATAGGGAGAGACTATGGGAAGAAGTAGTACCAATATCTTACTTTCCTGCAGTATTAGGAAATCTGTTTCCTAGACTTACGCTAGGAAGCTTACAGAGTGTGTGCTTGGAATCACCAGTACCAGGAAGATAAGAGATACTTTGTACAGTCAGTTACTACTGTAACCCTGTGTGGGGAAAAAAAAAAAAAAATTTTAAGAGGTCTGCTCTAAGCCAGAAAATTGACACCCATCTGCCAGTCTGATTTTATGTAGGTTAAACTCTATTGCTTGTCTTTTGAAACTAATCAGGAAGTCCTAATTATTATAAAATTTGTTTCACAGTTTGTTTGGTTTTTAGTGAGGGTAACATGATTACATTTTTTTTCCTTAAAAGGGGATCTGGAGCCCTCGAAAAATACAGAACCCAGACTATTTTGAAGATCTTCATCCATTCAAGATGACCACTGTCAGTGCTATTGGTTTAGAACTCTGGTCTATGACATCTGATATCTATTTTGATAACTTCATTATATGTTCAGAAAAAGAAGTAGCAGATCGTTGGGCAGCAGATGGCTGGGGCTTGAAGAAATTAGTAGCAAGTGCTAATGAGGTATAAACTTTATTATGTTCTTGATATCTGAAAGCAGTGAGTAAGATGTGCTGTTGGAAGAATTTTCTGTCAATTAATGCTGACAATATTAATTTGTCTTCAGTTAATAATATTGCTGAGTAATTATGATAGGGTTTTTCTTGTAGTTTGGCATTTTACCCTTCCTAGATCAATATGCTCTTGGAATTAAAATGTAACATCTTACTTAAACACCTAGCAAGAAATTGGGCGCATTATAGTTAATGAGACTTCTGCTTTTCATGGTGATGCTAGAAATTCAGTACCTGTCAGATGGAAGGTGAGTTACTTACACTCAAAGACCTCTTCCCCCCCCACCCCCCCCATGGCTAACTCCATTATATATGTTCTTTAGATGTTTCTCTCCCATGAGGAATGGATATATGGTTTTTTCTGTTTAATAATTTTATGTTTCTGGCTGCTTAGATGTATATTATGCGGCTCTGAAAATAGTGCATGTATGTTTATGGAGTTGCATCCGTTCTTCTGATTCTTTGTATGCATCCACATTTTGTTTCTATACTGCACTTGGCCAGCTGCCACAGTGTTTTCTAGATCTCTTTCCTATGCTGTAGGATGAACTTGTCCTGACGTATGGGATCCTGAGCCCCTCTAGTGGCTGCCTTTACTGACTACAGTTTCTTTCTAACAGTCTTGTATTTTCTTTGAGTGGCAAGAGCAGTTGTGGGAGAGAAGTAAGTGATGGGTTGGTGGCAAATGTGGCCAATTCCTGACAGCTGCTCTGTCACAGGATGAGCAAGTAGCAACAGCGTATCAGCCCATGCAATTAGGAAATCCACCTCTTCCCACAGTCTTTCCCTTTTCTGAAATCTTTGGGTTTATGTCTGGACTTGCATCTATACCTGTATGTACAATAGCAAAAAATTGAGACTCCTTCCTCCACTGTGCCTCTCAAATTTCCCATCTTAGCTGCTGATGTACCCTTTTCAGAGGTCTTACTGGACCAGGCATTTGCCTTCCTACCTCTACTGTGTAAGGCGGAACTGGGCTGGGAGGACAGTTTACTCCCTGAATAATTGGCTGTCAAGGGAGCAACTATGGTAGTACAGATGGAGCAAGACATTGCTCTTCAGGAGGCTGGTTGATGCTCTGAGGTTCTTGATGCTTTGGGAACTTTCAGCTGAGTTAGTACAGCATGGGGAAAAAATAGTGTAGCTGGGAAGGGTGTAAAGTGTGAGGTTGCCAAGACTCCAAATGCCACTGTACAAAATTGAGAGTGGCTAGTCTGGTATGTTTGGAGTACCAGATTTGTTCCTTCTTACCCAGCACCTGCTATTTATTGGCATCATGTTCAGCTGCTACTTTACTACCACTGAAATCCAATATTGGTTTAGTCATTAAAAAGCGAAGGTAAAGAAGGGTTTACTTTGGGCAACATAAAGCTTAAAATATATATGGTAGACTTTATAAACCTCTTAAACTGTTGAGAAGGATGTAAATGCAAAAATTTTTTATTATTATTGTTTTTAATATAGCCTGGTATGTTTAGTCAACTGGTGACTGCCGCAGAAGACCACCCGTGGCTCTGGGTTCTTTACATCTTGACATTAGCTCTCCCCATTGGCCTAGGTGTGTTGTTTTGCTGGCCAGCAAAGGTTAGAGAAATTTACTATATTTTTATTTGGCTTTATTCTTAATATTTTATTTGAAAACTGAGCATCTGTTCAATAATATGCACTTTTAATATGCCATTGATATTATTTAGCTTACAGTGGCTGTTTAATTCTTAATTTGAGCTTAAATGTAAATTGATTTTTAATTCATTGTAGAAAACAGATGAAGATATTGACTTAAAAAACCCTGATATATCTAAGCCAATTACAAAGGGAGAACCAAAACAAGAGAGAGAGGAGTTAGAAGATGATGAAATAGAATTAGAAGAAGAAAAAGAAAATGAAGATACTGCTGAAGATGGTAAGATAAGCAAGTCAGCTTGAAGTCTGATTAAATATAAAAGCATGAATAGGACTAGTTCACAGCTTACATTGCCAGTAATTACAACCAGTTATTTTAGAATGTGTGAAACCAGCCTTGCTCTGAGTCTCCTTTTTCTCTTTGACAACCTCTAGCGAATGGTGTTCCACGGCTAATAGCTCTTTGATAAATACAAGCAGGAAGTATGGCTCTCCCCAGTGTTTTTTCACTTTCAATAAATTAACGTGCTTCCAAAAGTCATGCTTGTAGACAGTGATGCATATTTCTCCCTTTTAAATATTTCATATATCGATCACATTTAAATGGTTCAGATACGTGTACTTGAAGTGGTTAAAGTCATATTGTTTTTAAAATGTGTCTGGAATAGCTTTAAGTCTTAAATGTAAATGTTTCGGCTTCTGCAGTGGCAGGGTTCTACCTTGAACTATTTTGTTGGTCACTGATTTTAGTACATCTTCATAAATCCTGAAAACATAGTAGAATTGAAATACTGAAGCCTGCTGCTTTCTTTGTGTTGCTTTCTAGCAACACATTGCCTACCTGCCAAGGTCTGTCCTGCTGTCCTGAGAGAGAAATTAGTGATTCAGTAGTTGAGCTATGCTTTGGCATCCAAGGATAAAATATTATTTAAATATTATATATTGTATTATAGAAATATTATTTATATTTATAAACATAGATAATTATATAAATAATAAAGTAAATATTTATTAATATATATTATATTTAAATATATAAAGACATTTTCTATATAATATAGATATATTTATATCTATATTATATATAAATAGATATATTTATATAATATAAATTTTAAAAAATCTGCTACTGTACCAAAGATTACTGGTACTATTCAACTATGGCTTTGATGCTCTCTTAGCATTTCCCAGAGTCTATAGTAATGGATAAAAACTGAATCACCTAACTTACAGTATGTTATCTTGACTTCCACAAGAAAATCCTTAGCCTCAGACCTCTGCAAGATTCTGCCCCTTTACTTTTGGTAGGAACAAAGAAAGTGTCAAGTAACTAGCATGGAAAGTTAGAAAGCTAGTAATGTTCATGGGGGTTTTGGGGGTTTTTTTGTGTGTTTTTTTTTCTCAGTACTGACATAACTTCGTGTTACTGACTGAAACTTTGTGGGTTTCATCTGTCTCTGCACTGTGTTTCATGAGTGTTGATGGCTTCTGCCTGTATGACTTCAAAGTTTGCTCAGCATCAGATATTCCCAATCCACTACTTAGAGAATTGAGTACATGTTGGCACAATGCTTGCCACATCAAACTTAGTCTGCCTTACCTAGGCATTTAATTATTTTAGTTATGCTACATATATTTTTTACATTAGCATAAATTGTAGGTACAGCATGTCAGCATTGTAACTTCCTGCATTTTATATCTGCATCTTATATGTGACTACTGTTTTAATTTATATGGTTGCTTTTGTTTCAGTTTTACTGAGCTGAAGCAGTAAGATTTGGGGGTGTTGGTGGTGTTGGCTTTCAGATTTTGGTTTTTTAACAGTGAAGGTGATACTTATGAGATGTAGGCATGACCTGACAAGGATAGAATTGAGCACTGCTCCATTACTGTTTTTAACTGAGCCACTGGCAGACTGTTAGTTGTAAATTGCCATCTTATGTCCTTTCTATCAGATTTAGATATGATTTCTTGGTTGCTCTTGATAGAACGTATTGCAAAGGGTACTCAATTTCTAGAAATTTTCACTTTAAGACCTCAGTTTGAAGTAAAGGAAGAGACTTGCCAAATCTCAGCAACTTCGCTTTGAATCATGCCGTGGTTGCTGAGGTTTAGCTTTTATAGTGAGCATAGATACCTAAAATGCAGGCATGGGAGTGCTTGCTTGTAAGTACTGAAGGAAGCCCAGAAACTAGAAATCAAAACAGTTGGGTGCCTGGCCTCGTTCATAAAATATGCAGAATATAGAGTTGGTTACCCTAGAAGGGCAACCTATGTGCTGATCAGAGAGCAGCCTAGAATTCACAATCCTTTGTGCACGCGTTGCTCTAGTGCAGTGATGTGGCCTCAGTAAGAAAGTAGAAACCACTTCTGTTGCTTAGCCTGTAGTTTGTCCGGGGAATTCTGGAGAGTAAAAGGGTACTTTTTTTTACTGCTCCCCTCCTTCCACTCCTGTCCCTGTCAGTTTAAAGGCCTAACTGACATCAGGTCTCATAGAAAGGTTACTGATTTGTGAGTAGAGGGCATACTTAGGTGAGCTGAGGGAAGTACAGTGCTTTTCTGACTAGTTTCTGTATTGCAGTAATGCCTAAGAAGGAGGTAAGCACAGAGCTGTTTGTCCCTCAACCAAAACAGTGTGCCAAAAGAATTCCCTGCTGAAAAGGGCATTACCTTAGGATGTAGGTGTCCCCTGTGGTGGATGACTGGTGACTGCAATATTGTACTTTGCTAAGTCAGAATTTAGGCAAAGATTTGTGATGCCTGAGTTGTCTTGTCTTGGACTCCAGTCTCAAACTGTGTAATACAATACTTGGACTTAAGCGATTCCCTAAAGGAAACGAACTTAAGGATGTAATTTTAGTCAGTCACTTACAAGTCTGAAGAGAGTATATGCTATTGTGAAGAGGCTAGTCTGAAGCTGTTACAATTTGTTATTAGATCTGACAGTGATCGATTTCTACTAATTCATGAGAATGTTACTCTGTATCACAGAGATGTTTTTATGGATTATTGTAAACAAGCAGTACATTCTAAGACTGAAATTGGCTTCTTTTCCTTACTAGTGTGCCTGGATATAGTGCATTTTTAATGCAGTTATGTTTACAAAGTAAAATTAATTTCTTTGCAGAAGATGAGGGTGAATGTGGTGAATATATTGTTGATGATGAAGAAGAAGAAAATGAAGTTGCAGATGGAAGTCAAGAAGAAGGTGATAAGTCAAATAAATCTGGTTCAGAAGATGAGGTAAGTTCATGTTTTGTCTGCCAGTTTTGTCCTTGCCCTTCTCCAACATCACATTTCTAAGGCTGGTTACCTACAACAAGAGAGTTCTTCTGTTGAGCCGTTAAACAAATCATGAGGTGGGATGTGGTTTTATTTGTTTGACACTTCAAATGCTCTGTATAAGTTTGTGAAATATGTCTCTTTCTGCGTAATTTTGGCTAGGAGGCGATATTTATTGTAAAGTACAGGTGTAGTATAAAGTGATCGTGCAGGTCTCTGAACATGAAACGTTTTTACAGAAGTATAATTTTTAACAGATTGTTAAATGAATTGCAAGTGTTGAAAATTTGGATGCTGTGGTAGATGTTAATCTCTTTATCATGATACTTAACAGAAAATATGTTTCTAACTGAATAGTCTTTCAGTGAAACACAGAAAAACCTTAAGCTTTCAGGTTGGGTTTTTTTGTTGTTGTTGTCGTTGTTAATTCCAAAATAAGGTTTTAAGCAAAATGACCATACTGGTTTTGAATTCAGCACTTGCAATTTCATTTTTCTTGTGTAGATTAATCCAGTCACTAGATAATCTGTAAAATGTTTTCATTAAAATAATATTGTAGAATGGAATTTGTGTGCTTTACTTGCTTGTCAGCTACTCATTGTCCTTTCATTTAGAAACTCAGGTATGTCTGACATGCTTTAGACCCACCCACAGTATTTATGTTGGTCATCTTGTGCATTGTTTCAGCACTGAGATTCTTCACTAATTTCCCCTTATTCAGTACTTCCTCTTGTTCCTGTAAGATTATTTTTTTTCCTGGTACATTTACCTGGGAATAGTGTCTGATAAACCCCATTAAAATGCATATGACTCTTTGTAAAAGTAATTACAAGATCTCAATGTGTGTATACCATTATACAGTATCACAGTAAGGTTATGACTTTTCTCTGGGTGTTTTCAGGGTGTAGAAGTTTGTCATGAATTAACTAGTGACCTACTTGAGAGATGTCATGTACACCATGTCCTTACTCAGGTTGTGCCACATTCTGTGAGCTCTTCCTTCTGCATGGGGTGCTCGCCATTAGGTGATGCAGGAAAGTGAGGAAGCAGTGTGTTGTCCGAGTGGAGTTCATGTTGGAAAGGCTTTTCATGCACCTCTGTAAGCGAATCACTTTTAAACTGAGAAGAACACATCTGATTTAAGAACAGTTTGTTCTCTTTGTAGCTCTCCAAAGGCAGCAGTTTAAATCTTTTAAGTACCTCTTAAGAATGGGAAATTAAAATTTGCATAAGATATGCTTTGAGGAAGTTGCTGAATTCATTAAAGTGTCACTGCTTTTAAACCAGTGAGTAAATGGGCAAAACCAAATTTCTGACATCAGTTTAGATGGTACTGTTCTTTTCCTTCTGAATAGAGAAAGGAAAAGTCTTCTACCCACTTTATTGTTAAATTAGTATTGTGGAAAAAGAAATGTCCTATCACTTCAGTGTTGCATTTAGTGATAATATGATTGGGGGTGTCAGGAGGAGGAATAAAGTACCATGACAGTTTCAATAATTAAACTAAAATTGCTTTACAATTTTAATGCTGGATTATTTTTTTTTTTCAGATGAAAGAAGCTGATGAAAGCACAGGTTCTGTAGATGGTCCGCTGAAATCAGTGCGCAAAAGGAGAGTACGAAAGGACTGAGTTACTTCCAGCTAGTATTTGTCGGTCTAACTAACAGTAATTTTTGGTATGCCACTTCAGTAGGCCTCACAGCATACAAGTTCCTGCGATTTGAAGGAAAAAAGGGGACTCACTGCTATGTAACCTATTTTAATTCTCTAACCTCTTTTAACCTTCCGAAACTTCCTTGATTCCCTTTTTTTAAGGAGAAATATCTGTGAGGAGTTAACTGATGTTTTGAATTCAGAATAGAAGTGAAATTACAAGCTGGCCAACTGACTTTAAGGTGAAGATTCTTACAGTTTGAAGATTCCTAGAAATTAATACTAGTTGGAGATAAACTTATTCTAAGTATTTTTTTAAATTAATTATAATATTTTTGCAGCTCTAGCACAAAATTAGCTGTTTACACTTTTCAGCTAAAAGTGGATGATAGTAGAGATATGTAGCATCTATAGCAGTTCACATTGCTATGAGAAAAGGTACTTTTTTCCTGTGCAGAGCTAAATGCAATAATTGGTTTTGTATGTTGATTTAGTGCTAGCAACAATTTTATTGTAAATTATTTATTTTAGTTGATCTTGTTAGATTGGTGGTCACCTGTTCACTTTAGACATTGGTAATAGTAATTTATTTTCAAGAGATATTTTAAAATAGAATATTCATAGAGCAAGTGGTAATTGATGTGACTTGTTTTACTTTCAGATGCAGATACCAAATCTGCAGAAGTGATCTACAGGCGATTTTTTCAAACTGTTATAGTTCTTGTGTTCCAAGCCAGAGTGGTATAACCTTTGTTTATAGAATACTTGCTAAGTGTACATTGCCTCCTAAAAATATTTAATAATTCTTGCTTGACATGAAATTTATTAATATAGATAAGAATTTTTGATTGATAAATTTTTTTACAGATGTGAGTAACTGGGCATTCTCATAATATAGTTTAAATAAACTGCATATTGTGAAAAAAACTTTGTTTTGTTAAAGTTGAGCTGTATGTTAAACAGTAAAACCGCAGTCACCTGATACCTCTTGCTGCTTGGCAGCTGCCAATAGTGTTAGTAGAATGTGAAATGCTAGCAAAAGCACTTACACCTTAAACCCAAGCAGAAATACATTAATTCATAAGGAATCTAAGAGATTTCCTCATGCCTGACAATAAGTTAGTTCACTTAAATATTTTCACAAGTTGAGTCAGCAAAGATTCCATGGAAGTCTCTTAACAAATGAATGCTTAACTAACCCTAATGAAGAAGCCAGTGTCTTCAAGTGCTTGTGTTGAAGTGTTCAAAAAATAATTATTTTGGACTCCATTTTGTGCAAACTACGGGGAAAGGCCTCTGGTCTTTTTGCTTGGGGTTTTTACAGTTAAATGCAGGTTCCCCCCTCTTTATTTAGGATCTATATGCAAAAATATATTAAAAAAAAAAAGTGAACACTTCTCCTGCCTGTGGCTTCTGAGCAATGGAAGTTGTTAGCAATGCAGTATCCTGCTAGTAACAGCTATTGTGAGCTGTCAGGGAACAGTTTGGCATTCCTTTTGAATGAATCTTGTCTGAGCCTGGTGAACATCCTTTGGAATAGTTACAGTATTTGGGTGTGGGTTTGGGGTGGCTTTTTTTGTTTGCTGTGATATAGTTACTCCAGGGATTGGTCACCCCAGCAGGGATGCTAGTCTTCCCTTAGGGTTTTGAACTTGGGGTTTCCAGAAAGTCTTAATTAATGCCCCGTCAACATTTTTGCTTGTGCCTTGCTTCAGTAAATAAGGAGCCATTTATTATGGGTAAGATGGTCTCGTGAGGCCATGACTCAAGGGTGCTGTTTGCAATAATTTACATTCTAAGGCCTGTCTCACTCTAACACAGACTTAATGACTTTGATTATCTGGAACCTGGAGATAGAAGACATCCTTTTGCATATTGGCTAACTTGGATCTAGTCTTATACTAGTAATTGGGGAAGAAACGTCAGAGCTTTAGGGGATTTGAGGCTGTAGATCTAGGCGGCCAGGCAAAAGGGGAACGTCCTTCCATTGACACTTTTAACATTGAGGTTTCACCCACAGTTCCTGCATGTCGTCCATTTATAGCTGAACAGGTATTTCAGGAAAAATATTTGATCTTGCTATCATGGCTGCTTGAAAGTGCTTTGAAATTAACTAATGATAATCCAGTTCCAGGATGCCTTGCTATTAAAACTCAGTCATCTTTGGAACTCCAAGAGTATCAGACCTCCACAGCCTGCACTCTTACCAGCTACATCGTAGCTTAGTAAAAAGTTGTCTTACTGAGAGGATGCCAAATCCCAGACTGAGAATTTTCTATAGTTGGGGAAGATAAATAGTACCAAGGCCGCCTTATTTAATTGCAACTGAAGCTGCTGTTAGCTTCCACCTTCAAGAAGATATAATGAAATAATAATTCTGGGGTTTGTCTAATGTAGAGCTCATTATCTGTAACATGAAAAGGTAAAGTCTCTTCTGTCCTGACTTGGCTTAATGTTCTCCCATGTGGAAAGACACAAGTTTTAGTTTTGACAATGCTGCACACAGTCTACCAATCCTTCTTTCTTTAGCCAGAACAGGGAAGTATACAGAAATGTGGAATTCATGGGTGAAAATACCAGGTGGGTCAGGAACTGGAAGCTTGCTGAAAACAGATTAGTTAACCCAGGTTTAATCTTAATACTTGCTAATTACATCTAGTCTTTCAGACACTTTATGTAGAAACAATGAGGACTATAGTAAACTATTACTTTTCCACCTTTTGACTACAGATAGTTATGAGAAGTTTCAGGGTGTACGAATGTTAAACCAAACTAGTAGAGATGAATCAAAAGGTTTTATTTAGTGTAAAGTCAGAAATACAACATTTTTAAAATGTTCATAAGTTAAATGAAGGCCACAGTAGTGGGATGTAAAATGATAAATAGATGGAATGACTACTATATACACACTGGTGGATAAAATGCCACTATTGAATCCTACAATACAAAAGCATGATTTTAAGATTACTTGATCTTGGGAAATTGCTGGAGTCTTAACAAGCGCATGCTCTGTTACCACTTGATCTCCTACAGTGCAGATGGAGATGTGCAGTGACATGGCTTTAAAGCTACAATGGCTGTAATGCAATGCAATCTTTATAAGTGCTTGGTGTGATTTACTGTTTGGTTTTTTTTTTTAAAATGCTCAAACCTTGGACTAACCATGTGATCTATGCTACCTGCTACAGTTCTTGGATGAATGTAGAGTTCCAGATAGGCAGTAAAGTGAGAGAGTAGTCCATAGAAGATTAAAAGTAATTTTGGAAGTTTACAGGACACGATGGTATCAGCCATTTGTGCCCTGGTGGGCAAAATGTTTTTCATCATCAGGTTTCTTGATTGAGACTTGTAAACAGCCCTCAAGACCAAACTGTTGGTGTCTGTTGTTTGCAGTCATTTAACTTTGCAATCATTTGACACTCCAGTGAGAGCTGTACAGTCATCTTAAATGGGGAGAATAGGGAAACCACTCCTTTGGGAGAGGGGAAACTCACAGCAGTGCTTAGCTGTCAAGAAACTTGGGGTTTGAGGGATTTATTCTATTACATCCGCTCATTCAGTTCCTGCAGTTTTACTTTATAGAATTCATCACAGCAAGGTTTATAGAGATCCTTGAACTCGTGGTTTCCTTTTGTTAAAAGGTAAAGTACAACAGCTTCATTACTGAAGAGACAGACCTCAGTTATAGGTAACATCCGCAAGTGCAGTGCTGCTGCATGGCAAGATGAAAGAGGTGCAACCCAGTACTGCTAAAACTGTATTTCAGCTTCTGCTCTCCCTTAATACTGATTATGCTAGAGGTGCCACCTCTGTGGGAGTGGGCAGGCCTGTAATCTGAGCTGAGCTCTTTTAAGCAACCTCCTAAGGAACAGCCAAGCCAGTAAAAGCACAGGGCACCTTAACACTAGGCACTGCTCAGAGCAGCACAGATCTGAGAGGCAAAAGCAGCCTTTGTTCCACTGCAGTCTTCTGCCTTAGATGCTTGTGTGCAGTGCCTCAAGAATACTTCACAAGCTGAGGTTCTGGGGCAGGGAAACAGCTGCTCTAAGGCCTGAAGCAATGACAAGTTTGGCACTTCAGGAGGAAAGACTTGTTCTCGGTTCTTCACTGCAGGTTGTTCGTGCATGAGGAACATTGTTGACCTGTTTCTGTAAAGCTCATTACTCAGATTTTAATTA
>JAVJGJ010000001.1:12043057-12083125 GCA_035590215.1 Microhierax caerulescens | reverse complement strand
CCCCCCCCCCCCCCCCCCCCCCGAAGCCTGACACAAGTACAAACATACTCAAGATCATTAAAACCAGAGCATCTTTGTGATCATACTTAAAATTTAATTATGGACCACTTGCTTCTAAAACATCAGATCATTCTCAAAGTCCACTTATGATCTGCATATTGGAAGTCTAGTTTCCTTATTTCTTGCTTGAACTTGCTGTTGTCCATCGTAAGGAATCTTTTTCTCTCTCACCCTTCCTATTCTTCTAGAATTAATGTTCTGCTCCAGCCTTAGAGCTACAAGGCCCATTCTGTTTGTTGCCTTCTGTGCCCCTGTTACTGTAATTAGTCTTAACTTCAGCTGGGAGAGATAAGGAAGACTGTTTCCTACAAAGTATATGATAGCCTCTTCCTGTTATATGTTAGGAATTTTCTAATAACTTTCTCTCTAGCCTCCAGGTGTTGCTTTCTAGCAGATGAAACGGACCAGGGTTATCCCTCTATGCCTTCAAGCTAAAAGCTTGCCTGAAAATGTCACTTATTTTCAGTTACTCTAAATTTATCTCTCTGCTTTTGAGTGACTGTCTCCACCTCCTGCTAGAGGAAAAGCTCTGATGTTGGTAGCAGATCTTGCATAAAGAAGTGTTATTTGTGGTCCTCTCTGTGTTGTGAACATGAGCTTTCTGTGACCTTGGATGTGTAACTGAAGTCAAGAGTCTAGTGGAAGTGAAGTGCACAGTTTCTGAGATGCAGTAGAATCTTATTTGCACTGTTGCTGAGCAGCTACTTTTGTAGCAGTGACATCTGTCAGGGCTTGGCATTTTTGAGTATCGAGCCCTGCATGCCTAGGTTGACTTGGGTATCTGGTGTCAGCTGGTGCTTGAATTTAGAGAGTTTTTAACTTTGTGCCTCTGTTTTCTCATGTGTATTAACGTTTTCCAAGCTGCAGGGGTCTGAGGTTACAGTAGTAGAAGAGGCTAGTGGGCATTCACATTTTAAAGAAAGCAACCTGACATCTTCTGAAAGACTAAGCAAGTAATATGGCAAAAACACCCATCTGTGAGGGAGAGCAGATTCAAATCCATCCAGTGTTATGGAGTCATCCCTAAATCAGCTACTTCTGGATGCTTTTCAAAGACTAGACAATCTTGCTGCTGTATGCTGCCCCTCCTCTGTTCTTGCCATGTTATCAGCTGTGCAGCAAGTCATGAAATGGTGTTTCATAGGATACCTTTTCCTTACTGTTCTACACCTTGCTATGGGGGAAGAGTGAGATTCACTGTCAGGACAACCCTTAATTATTGCAGAACTTGGACCAAGGTCTGCAACTTTATCATCTTGTGAATACTTTGGGTCAAACACATCTTGATGTCATTAGGCTATATGCTATATAAATGAAGTGCATTCAAACGTCCAGTTCAACACCATCACACTAACGTGAAATTGCCAGAAAACGGTGTTCTAAAAATAAGATTAACTACATGTTTTATTTTCATATAGGAGGTAAAGATAGCATGTGCAATAACCTTTTTTTATGCTAAAAATAATAATAAAAAAGAAAAGCTGGGGGGAATAGGACTTGTATTATTCATTAATAAGAAATCCATATTCTTAGTTAGTGTAAATTAGCACAGGTCTGTAGCAGCCATGCTGATGTGATCAAGTTGATACTCTGGCCACACCTTTTAAATAATTTATTATCAATTCATATTAACTTGCTTAATTTTTCCAGTATGTAGAGCTATCCTATTTTCCATGCCAAATAATTTTTATTCCATCAGCTAGAAGGGCGGGAAAAGGGAGGCAGTCTTTGCTTTTGCAGTTTCTTTTAAAGTAATTAGATGCTTAATAGTGGGGATTTACATGGATCAGCTTATTTCCATTACAATTAATTTGCATCACTTCTTGTGAGCTCTCACTAGAGTATGTCAAAGAGATTATCATTCCATATTCAGGAGAAAAGGCCAACATTATGTGTATTTTCTGTGATAGTAGTAACTACTGAGTTAACATTTCTGTAACTTTTTCTAAACAGTGAAAGTCTGTATGTGCTCAGATTATGAATGTGTATTACCATATGCTATCATGTGAAAAGTGGTATCCTCCATACCCTCAAAGTCTCAGTTCTTAGCTAATCACAAGGCTTATCCAGCTACACAACTAGAAAAGTTTACTTGAGGGCATTTGCTGAAAATACATTGTACCTGGTAATTAGGATCTACAGATTGTGTGCTCACCCAGTACTATTATACAACCCATGGAATTTGTATTGTATCAGTAGATTAGTGTAGTTTCTTACCTGAATCATCTGCCAAAGAAATGTTGGTGAAAGTGCCATCCTCCTCATCCAAAGGTAACTCCATTTTGCTTCTTTTTTTCCAAGCTTTTCAGACATGCGTTAGGCATGGCAGTTGTCAGCCATTTTTCAGTGTGCACGTGACTTCTCTTGTTAAATCTTTAATAAGTCCAACACACAGGTGTTATTGCATACTGTTGGCAACTACACTCGCCTTACTCTGTGTGGTATCTCATCTGAACCTTGAGCTCTTTTCCGGAAATTGTTAAGCTAGAAGGTTTCTGAGTTCTGCTTCATCAGATACGTGCTGAGCAAACACTGTTACTGCAGGTTCTTTCTGTGAAAAACCTGTGTATTCACCCTAGCTGGCTGCTTGTTGTTGTTGATTTTCTCTAGAGCTGTGTATGGGTTTTTCTTGGAGGGCTTTTTGTCAGAGAAAAGAGAGACAGTAACTTCAAGTGTTCAAAAATGTTACTTGCAGTCCAAGGAAACGCAGTGGACAGATCTGGGAGCAGCAACTTCAAAATGTAATCTCCAAATACTTAGGAATGTGAGTAATTTTACTTACATGAACAGTTGCATCAAAACCGATCAGGTAATGTGAACAAGTGAAGTTATGCAAGTGAGCATGTGATGTTCTGTGATAGTAGGAGGGAGGAGGGAAGAGGAATCGAGTTCAAAGAAAACCACACTTCAGTCTTGTTGTTTTGCTTCTTAAAGAAAATTGGACATAGTTTGAGCATATGAACTAGAAATTCATCTCAAACTACTTGCCTCTTTAGAAATAGCTTTCTTTTGTACTCCTGGAATAGAATGTTTTCTTGCAATTAGTTTAAAAGTATAAATGGCCCTCATCTTGATTAAAGACAGTAGAGTGAATAGTGGAACTACTTCATTTTCAGGGGGACTGCATAAGAATCTACCCATCTTTTAATTTTTTAATCTGTATTTAGAAAAAGGCTGTAAGTTTAAGATGTGAACAGATAATTTTTTCTTAATTGTAATTAGGAACTCCTCTGAAGGCTCACTAAAACTGAATCTTCATTTTGTGAAGCACTGTCCAACAGCAGAACGAGAGAGTTCTCAGAATTTACTGTTTGCCTTTTACACTTCTAGATGTGATTTAGACTCCTGAGACAGCTTCTGTGTGCAAAGGTAAATGCATGTGACTTTGCAGGACAAAGGGCCTGAGACACTAAGCACCGGAATTGGTGCAGCTTACAGAAATCATAAATGTAATGCAGCTATTTAGGTTTTACTTCTTGTCCTTTAACTGCTTCATTTTATTTAAGCTTTTCTGTTGGTGTCAGTGAAGTTACTGACAGCTGCCTTCAGAGGTTGATGAAAACCAAGCACATCTTGCATATTCAGAGTTGTGTTGAGAGTTAACTCATTTTTGCTTCGCGTTGCTCAGAACCAGTTCAAAATTTACCTTACTGGTCTTGAGTAGTCTATGTAAAGAGGCCTGCTGGTTTCATTCCAAATACTTGATATCACAAGGGTGGTCTGCGTTAGGTGTTTTTTTTTTTTTCTATTTTTCAGTGACGTAGCAGCATGCTTCAAAGCTCTCGTAGTGATGATAATAAAGCTAGAAAACATTTTGATCATTTGTCTTTATTATGTCTTCTATTGTTCTCATACATGTTACTTACAGTAGAAGCATTTCAATAACTCAGTTTGGAAGGGCAGATCCTAAAGCCATATCCAATTATATAATATGTTACCTATGAATTTTGTAAAATCATACACCTCTGGAGTTGAGGGTTGTATCTTGTCTGAACTGTGTAGCCCTCATCTAAAAGGTTTAATTAACTTCTTTAGCCTGTGTCAATATTGTTCTATTACACTGGTCATATGGGCTCCCTCTGGTAGATAAAATTTCCATGTAAATTATTAGCTGGTTTTAGACAGACTTTCACAGTAGCCAAGCAGATATGGATGTTGTGCAGTTGTTATTCGTGTCTAGGTCAAAGACATTAGTAAAAGTGATGCAGAGTAAAAGCTGTATTTTAATAAGAGTCAGCAAGAAAGACTCCTCAGGGTGCAGGAGAATATGATTCAGGGAGAAGCTTGGCTACCTCATGTGAGATGTACTGATGATCCCTGCAACTTACGGAGTCAGGCTCTTGCCTTTGTGCCAAGTGCATTCCGTTCAAGTGGTACCAAAAAGCAGGTTACCCAAGGAATTATTCTTCCTGACCTACAGAGTCAGGGGTCAAAAATAAGGCTGCTCTGCAAGTGTTTCAGACCTCATTAAAGCTCCCTTTGAAAGAGGCCTTTGGACAGTTTGCTTGCTTGTTTCCTCAATCAGGGCCTCTACTTCCAAAGGACAGCGTGGAAAGTATAGATATATGTGATTGGGTTCGTGTGTCTAGTTGCGTGCATGTGTATGTGCAGGGGAGGTTTAGACTGGATGTTAGGAAAAATACTTTGACTGAGAGAGGGTGGTCAAGCACTGGAACAGACTGCCCGAGGAGGTGGTGGAGCGGTAAAAAAAACACTTAGATGTGATGCTTAGGGACATTGTTTAGTGGTGGACTTGGTAGTCCTGGGTTGACGATTGGACTTGATGATCTCAAAGGTCTTTTCCAACCTAAATGATTCTATGATTCTATAAGCAAAGACCAACACAGGACTCTGGAGCTCCACTGTTTTACAGACAGCCTTTGCTTTTCATGAGGACCTGGGAATCAGAGAGGTTTGGAGGAGACCTACACAGCTTGCTCATGGAAATAGACTCATTTACCAACAGAAGAGGGAGGGAGTTTAACTGAGACGACTCTACAGATGTGATCTTGTTTCTTTATTCCCCAAAAAATTCTTCATGCTCAACCATACACCTGTGTTCTACAATTTTAAAGGCATTATAGAATTATATCTGTAGCTTGCTTGGTTTTGTGTGCTGTGGTTTGGTGGTAGCCTGATATTTTATTAGTGAAATAAAAGTTTGTGCATAGGAGATGCCATGTGAATGTGAAGTAAAAGTACCCATTTCTTGCTGTCCTATGTTTGTTTTATAAGGAAGAAGACAAAAGAACCACAGCAGAGGAACTCTGACCAGCTTTAAAGAAAGTAGTGTAATGGAATTAACTGTCAGAGTACAGTGAGTGTAGCTATTGCCATGTGTGAATTATTTTCACTGGAGTAATGGACATTAATGTAAAAGTTAATTTAGTTATAACATACCAGTTCATCTTTCTGAGGGCTTCATTACTGAGTTGAACAGAGGTTGTGGAGTACTTAGCAGCTGTCAGGCTGACTTTTGAAATAGGTGGCATAAAGTGTCAGGGGGGGTTGAGGGTAGGGGAAGTATGGGGACAGCCTCTCCTACAGCCACTCATGTGAGCCTTTTGTTTGACTTTACAGCAATAACATCAGTTGATGTAGCCAAGTGCTAGCCCATTTTTGATGAATGTTGATAACAAGCACATTAACATACCACTCTGGATGTGATGGTCATGAAAGCAGCAGATTAATACCCAGGAATGTCTTCGGGTTTGGTACTGAAATGGTTCTCCAGGCTCGGGATTTTGTAATGGGTAAGGTAACTTTGTGTCAAGTACAGAATTACAGGAGGGTTTCGATCTTTAGATTAAAAACACCGTAGCTAAACCTGCCTGGTAGTAGGTCCGTATTTTTATTACTGTAAGTACCATGTAACTATTTCCTAATTAAAATGATTTAATAGTGACCTGAATAGGAAGCTGGCTCAGAGTTAAATACAGATGTATGGTACATTTTAGCTAAACCACAGCATGTGCTGTGATTCCTCCTTACATTGAGAGTGGAACAGTGCTTATAGTGTGGTTGAGGCAGACTTCAATACCATGATTTTTTAAAAATTTTTTTTTTTTTTTTTTTTTTTAGAGTTCAGCCTTGCACTTAGGAACTGAGCTACAAAATCAAAACCTTCAACAGCCCTTTTCACCTGCTTCCCTTGTTTCCTGTTACACTGCTAATTTGTTATCCCTGGAAGTCCACAGCTGCAGTGCCTTTTGGAAACACTTTTCAGTGGCTATACTTCAAATATTTCTCTAGCTTGGGAAGGCAAGAGGGAAGAGTGGGGTCAGAGATAGGAAGTTGGTCAGTTGAGAGAAGCTTTCACTGTCTGCTTTGCTCAGTGAAACCTCACTGACTCCTTGTTCGAAGACTGTAATTGTGTAGAGATGCCTGCTGTTGCTCTGGTACTTTCTAAGTATCAATAATAAGAAAGATATTTTATTATTTTTTTTAAGTCAGAAAAACACTCAAGTAAAAGAAGGTTTCTGCTGATTTCAGGGAATACTGGGACAGAGCCAGAGTACTCTGGGTGGGTTAGATCCTTGTTGCAACACAGGTGTGATGGCTGATCTTCCGTCAGGTTGCACCATACAATCTCAGTGCATTTGTCTGCTTTTGTTATACAGTGGTTTGATCAAGAGTCCAATTTGAAGATAAGGTTTGCAAATGTAGATTGATATGATGTAAGCAACACAGTATGTTAAGTAAACAACTAAAGGATTCTGAAATAGGAAAGCTATGTTTTACATTCTTAGGAGATATTGTATCCTCCTGCTTTTAGTCAGCACATTTAAAAGCAAAGCCAAAAATATTCCTTTTGGTTTGTATTTTTTTCAAGTAAGAGAGTAAGGTCTGAGTAAAGATTAGAATCCAGCTCTGACTGTACAATTGGGTAATACACGATTGTATAAATTTGCCAGTACTTTCTAGCAGACAACAAAGTGTTTGGAATTATTTTTCTTACACAAACATTGTAAAAATGCATCCAGCATACCATTTTCACACTGTATATAAGACACAGAATTTTAAAAATATGTGCCTTGTTAGGAAATGACAGCTGCCAGTGTATTTCTGTTTTAATGAACTTTGACAGAAAGGAACTGTGGCACGTGTTTAGTGCATGCTAATAAAGCAGTAATCATACTAGTAAATTCACAGGATGTTCAAAGCTAGTCTGACTGACACTGTATGACAGTAACCTACTTGCAGAACAGCAGTTTACTAGGGTGGTGACAGAAGCTTATTAAATGTGTCATTTGCAGATTTAACCTGTAAACTGAGGTATATTTATACTTGTCAGTAAGTCTCCTAGGTGTATATTCTCTTCTCCCTGCTTCCCTCCTCACTCATCACTTAGCAGTGTAAGATACTTACAAACCATGTTGTGGCTGAGATGGTCTTGCATATTTTGAGATACTCTTCAAGGACATGTTACTCAAATGAGCATCATTATTTGCAAATGCTGCTTCTGAAGCTACATCCAAAATTGGCCACCTGGAAACCCCCTGCAACTGCCCACTTGCATTTATATCCACTCATTTATTACATTTAATTTTCATAAATGCATGCATGTTCTTTTATTCGTTAGTACTTTTCTTTTCAAATTTGGATAAGCAGTCTGAAAATGAGTGACTTGTTCATAACATCTGGTATGTATGTCTTAAAACAGACACACTTTCCTTCACACTTGTCCATTCTGCTCTCAGATTTCCTGTTGTGCATCTGCCTAGACTTGGAGAACATTTGCCCGCTAAATTAAAAATAATAATAAAAAACCCTACTGCTTCAGAGTACTTCAAATACTTCTTAAAGTTTAATTCAGTTATGGTTCCAATAAAACCCCTGACCAGGCAATGAGCGAGCCTATCTATATTTTACTAGCGTGTCCTCTTCCATTTCCCATTCCTTTCTCTTTCATCTGATACATCATTGTCTCATAATTCTTAACTAGGTGACTTGGCATGTGCAGCAGAACAGAACTCTCCACTGGACTTTGGAATGATCGATCTGCTTTTCCCTTTGAATGAAAGCCCGTTCTGCTTCACTCTGTTGATCTATAATTCTAGAGATGGCAGCAATTCAGGAACAGTGTTGGCTCAAAGAATTTCTACATGTCTAGTAATTTTTCATTGTGTTCATTAAAAGTACTAGGAAATTATTGGTTAGCTTGTTGGAAAGTACCAGTATAGAAATAGCCAAGATATTGTTTTTTCTTTCATCACTCTATAGTCATACAAAATGTTTCTTCCACCTGTTTGTAATACAGAGATGCGGAGAGGTGGGAAGTGCCCACACCATTCCAGGGTATGTGTTCCTTATGTTTTTGACAGTGTTCTCTAATGTGTCTGACCACTAGCATCCTTCTAAAGTGAGTGTGAGTGTGACCAGTCAGAACATAGGAACTTTTCCTTCTTTTCAGTTCTTCCTGGAGCCCTCCTGGTCTGTAACCAGCTAATTTGCATGTTTCTTCTGTTCCACAGTGCAGTTAAATGCAAAACACTTAAGATTTGAAATATGTAGTCATGAAAACTGCCATTAACTGGATGGGGGGGTGTGGTGTGGTGGGGATATTTAATATTTAGTCCAATCAAAGTTTGTTGATTAACAAACAATTAAATTCATACAATACTAACAGATTTTACTTTGTTTTGCAAAGTTGGGTGGATCTTAACGCAGCCATAGAAACTTCCTCCAAAACAGTTCAGGTGCCAAGATAGCTAGTTTGCGTAATTAGGCGGTCTAGCTGTAGCAACAGAGATTTCAGTGCTGCCTTCAGAGTTAACTGCTAGCTTCAGGAGCAGAGTAAGTTGGCTTTCATGAGCCCTGTGCAACAGCGGTGAGGCAGTCTGGTACGCAGTCTGACAGTATGTTATTCCACTGGCTCTTCTGTATCTTCTCTGAATCTTAGCACTTAACAAGGAAAAAAATAGGGGAGATGTTTTAAAGTGTTCTGCCATTTCAAACCTTTTTTGAAAAAAACAAATGTGATCTCTTCAGGGCCTGGTTCTGCCTGCCTTGGGCTTCATCAGCTTCATTGCAAGTATTCTGACTGGGATGCCTGCTGTTGCCACAGGCTTTGAAAGAGAGGGTCGTGCAGAATTGCATATGCTGGTCTTGCATACTTTGTGTACCAGGGGACTTTCTTTACAGAGTATTTTGACTTGTTCATAGCTCTGTAATGTGCAACTGGTGAAGAAAAATGGGTCCAGAGTACCAGGCAGAATTCCAAAACCCTGACGATTTATTAGCGAAAACAAATTTGGCATTTGTCACTTTCTCTGCTGCTGCCTGCCTTGTGGTCTGTCAGGTGTCTGAAACACTTGCCAAAGCACCTAAACAGGCTGCTGCACTTCGCCTGCTGAGTGGCCAGTGGAGCACCTTGCAGAATAAGGTGTCAGTCAGTCAGCAGTCAGATTCTAAAAGGCTGACAATGAGAAGGACGAAGTCTATAATACATATTTTTCAATGTCCCATATTTTAATGAATATTATTGACATGTGCATACAGGTGCTCCGTTTGAAGATCTCACATTGCCTGTTGTCACATACCTAGTTTCTAGAATTCTGAGAAATCCCCAGTGGAACGTAATCATGTGACACATTTGCTCAATCGTTTATGTCTTGCTTACTCTTGGACGTTGCCTATTTAAGCTGCAGTTATGCTGGCTTTTCTTAGTCTCCTGGAAGGTTATTGCCGATGGTATCTGTGGCCAAGGCTAGTCTGGAGAAATTAATTATTTAAGGTGTCTAATGCTTTTAATGGACTTGATGATCAATATTGCTTATAATAATACTATATCAGAGAAATCTCAGTTGAGAGAGACCTCATGTATGTTAAAACAGTTTTTGGAGGAAGGGATCTTGGGGCAATTTTTACCTCTATAAAATGGGCTATTTCCCAATGACTTTAATAAAATGGTGCTCAGTTCTTAGTTTTATCATGAGTCTTAACAATAGTTGGCGTTTCCTTAAAAAAAAAGTCTGAAATTAATAATATTTTTCTTTTTTTATAATTTTTAAAACGCAATACTTGTGATACGGAATTAAAGTTTAAAAGAATGATACCTGTGAACTGGGGCTGAAGCTGAACACAAATGTGAAGAATCTGAATGTATTAAGGAAAAATTCTATTACTTTGAATCTAATTCCTTGAGTCACAACGCTTAAATGGTGGAACACTTACTTTATTCCCATATGTCACTTCATAAAAATGTTTTATCAAGGTGGGTTTTTATTTAAGAGCTTAAAAAAAAAAAAGTTTGAGACTGTGCAACTGCTTGTTACAAGGTATTATCTCTTATATTTGTGTTTGAATGGTTTCCATTGCCAACTTACCTGGGTGGGAGTTGCATCCCTCTGGAGTGAAGGTTTCCAGCTGGGAAAGCTGAAAGCAGAAGGGGGAAAAAAGAAAACAGTTAAGTGTAGTGAACAAACTCAATTTCAATTTCCAAGCCAAGTAAACTGTTTAAGAAGGAAAGAATGAAGCTGTGATAGTAAAGCCAAACCCAGAGACTCAAAAGTGTGCTACTTTGTAAATGGTTCAGTCTCAAGAAACAATAAATATTGGTATTGTTTTATTAGTCTTTGCTTTCTTTAACCATCGGCATTAATGCTTCTAACACCCCTTCAGGCCCAAGCAAATTTCTATTTATTTATTTGTTTTTTAAATAATGCATCAAAGCTAAGATGTTATCAAAGTATATCAGTTCAAGAGTTGAGGGTGGAAGAAATACACCATTATGTTAACACAGTCCAGGATACAATTGTAACAATATCTCATTTAGTGAGAACCAGCTGCAAGGTCTGTGCAACGGTAACAGTACATATTGTATGTGAATGTCTGTTATCAAAAAATTCACCAAAAGCCAAGTAGCAGAGAAGTTCCTCTCAGATGTTGGACGTCTAGTGTAGAATTAGCTCTCATGGGCCCAAAAAGGGACCAAGTGAGGCAGTAGCAAGAAGTCTTCTTCTGTCTGTGCCCCTGTTGAAGTTTCTGTATAACATGGGGTGGACCTGAAAGCTGTTCTGTCATAGTGAAAAGCCAGGGACAATGGCAGTAACACATCTGTTCACTTCCCGTGGTGTCGGGTCTCCTCTGTTTCACTTGAGATGCAGTTTTAGCCACCAAAGGGAATCTGACTTTTAATGCAGTTTCACAGGATTAATCACAGAGGCTTTGTACCTACCCAAATACAAGGCAGCCCTGAACACCCATAGTTTTATGTGTCTTAGGGAAGAGTATTTCTGTAGACTAAAGCAAAGCTGTGACATCTGTTTTTTTCTCCTCTCCTTGCTTCATTCTGATACACACTTTAATTCTCAGTATCCCAGCTTCACGCTTCCAGCCCTTCTCCTGCTCCATCCCTCTTTCTGTGTACCTTTACCTTTTCTTGCCTTCTCAGCCCTCTTTACTTGACCCTATTTCTGTCATAAGTCACTTAGTGCAAGTCCTGACTCCTGCTGAGTTCTGGCAGACCCGGTATAGTAGGTTGTCTCCCACAGGGGCAAATTACTGTTATTTGATGGGCAGTAGCTTACCTCTGTGCTGTGGTTCACAGCTCCCTACTCTTTGATCATAAATATAAAGCAAGAGTCTAGTAGCTGCTCCACAGGGGAGGGATGAGTGAGAAATCTGGTCTTATTTTTAGGAAAATTATACTGAACAGCTTAATATGAAATAATGCCTTTACAGTGGAAAATGAAGAATTGTTTTATAATTACATTATCATGAGTTTTGCCCTTTGGGAATGCAATAATTTCAGAGGTGGCATCCAGTGGAAAAATTTCAGACAAAGTGAAGATTGAGTCTGCATGTACATGAAATTAATGGATAAACAGCTTTCCTAAGCTCCATGATTTCTTCGTAAAAAAGGCTTACTAGTTCTCTAAATTGAGCTAGTGTATGAAGAGCCAGATCCTAAGATGCCTACTCAGTTTTAATTTTGACAACTCTGAGGAAGAACTCTGGCTGAAAAAAACAAACCAAAACAAACCCACCCACGCAATCAAACAAAAAACCCCCACCTAAACAAACTCTTAGGATGTGACTCTTAAAGTACTTTCTCCTTAGTCAAACTGTCAGAGGGTGTATTGCTTTACAGTGGGGAAAAAAACCCATATTTTTTCATAATACTTTTTTCACAGAAGGTCCCCTTCATCTTTGACTTTCCCAGTAGGCTTCAGACCCTTTCCTTGTATTAGTTCCCAGTGGAGTGGTAGTTCCACACTCCAGCAGTGTTCTGAATCAACAACCAGTCTTCAGTGATGAGTTTGACATTCATTAATGCTAACTATTCATGCTCTGTGTGTTGTTTACTTTGCACGTGTATGGAAACCAGATCTCTACAGCTATTTTGTTTGATTAGCTGAGAGTGCTACCTACAGGTTTGCTAGAATCCATTGCTTTGTATGCAAATTATCCTCTCTATTGAAAGTAGGGAAGCCGTTGCCAAGCCATTTTATAATGTCCTTAAATACGTGTGCCGTTGTCATTTGAAGGGGGGCTGGTTCCAGGGGCTACTGCATAAAGTGTTAAATTTAATAAGTACTCTCATCTCCAGGTCCACAGAAAATGCACACATATGCACACATAGCATGAGATGTATGGTTTTTCAGGATGATATCTTTTAGATAAGATTTTAAACCATGATTATTTTTTTCTAAATTTCGATCACTGATAATTGCTCTGGTTTCTAGTTTGGTTAATTATGGTTTATCTAGCTTCCATCTACATATAGCAGGCAAAAATTCTGTTTTCCTATGCCACTTAACTTTCACTCCAGGTATGTCTACAACTTTGTAAAAATTATTAAAATGGCTCTCAGTCCCCTATAAAAGCAAACCAGCGAGCTCTCCCACCTTTTGCTTTAAATTACAGTACAGTTGTATTCTGGTATTTTAGAACAAAATGTGGCCTGTGGTTTGCAAGTTCTCTTTCAAGATGGACCTTACATAGGAATCCACTAAATGATGTGATACCAGGCTTCATTCCTCCAGAAGAGATCTTCCTGCTATATTCTAAACTGAAGAGCATTGACGTCTGATCCAAAGGAGGGCAGTGTTTTCTTTTTTTTTAACGGGAAATGTTCTTTCTGTTGGTTTGAAAAAGAGGTCTCATTGAAAGACTTTATTTTTTAATTGAAGTTGCTGTGACAGTTGCTTGGGTCAGCAGAGAGCATGGGCAGCTTCCAATTACCAGCAGCTAATGGAGAAATACATTTTACTAAATCACTGCCTGATACAGTGTCATTGATTTTAAATTATGGATGAGGCAATGACTATTTTCATAAGCTCACAGAGCAGCTCACAAAGGTGAGTTAAACTTAACACATTCTGCAACATAGCTGTGGTGTACCAAGAATACATCTAGTTACTACAGACTAATTCGGAAAGTCCAAGGGTAGTTCAGTTGTATTTTGTTCTGCTGAATATACCCAATATTTATGTAAAGTTTTGGTAACTGTTATTATTTTTATTATTTTTTTTTTTACAGAATGTCTTTCTGAGTAGAATAGACAGTGGAACTAAATCTATAAAAGCTCCTAGTTTTGAAGAGAATGTTTGCTTGATTCTAGGAGTGCCAGAGAAATAAAACTCAGCAACAAATTACACACACAGAGCAAGGAAGTCAAAGCTCAGCATTTGTACTTCTGCTTTTAGTTGTTGTTCACCCCTAATCTTAGCACTTAAATGCTGTGAATCTAATATCCTCAACACAGATCCCTAATTTAAATCAGTTTTGGGTGATGAGGCTCAAGTAAGCAATGCAATTGTCACCTGTGCACAAAGATTTGAAGAGTTAGGCCTTGGGATAGATGAATAAAATATAGGAATTCAAGCTCTTCTGGTAGCTAAGCAAGAAGCATAGCAACTAAGAAGTGTTACTCTAATGATGATAGGACACAAAAAGCTGAGTTTCTGTGTAAAGCTGCCATCATTTACTTGCTATAGTGCACTAGCGTCACTGAGTAACATCAGTGGATGCACACGCTCACTTCCTTCCTCTTTCTGCCTCTGTTTATATTGAGGCAAAACATTCAGTATCCCACAACTCATTGCCTTTATAGCCATACTTATTTTAAGATTTACAGCTGCGCATGGGGTATCACTGTTTGGTCATATCAGATCCCTATGCACAGGACTGCACGGTGGTGCAGGCTTGAGGCGATCTTGCCGTTATTTTCCAGTAGCTGAAGCATGTGGCCGTTTGTTAAATATGGGGATAAATAATACACAGATCTATTAAATGTTATGATTTTAACATAGTTTTCCTGTGACCTCTTTTGGGAGGGCATGGAGTTTCTTCTCTATATGCTGACTGTTACACTGTATGGAGATTCACTAGCTAGTTATTGCAGGTAACGCGGCAGTACAACTTAACTTCTAGAAATAATTGGAGTGATATTTGGAGTCTTAAGTAATTTTAGACAGTATAATTAAAAGGGTACTTTTTATTTTTTTATATTATATACATTATATATATTTATATTATATACATTAATTTTCTTCCTTTTCTGGAAAAACAGTAGTATGATAACGTTAATTATGTCTGATAAGAATGGGGTTTAGAACTGAGCTCAGTAACCTGCCTGGTTAGGTTAGAGAACCAGCTTTTCTAGTGCAGCGCAGTATTTCAGTAGGAGAAAGGCTGGCTGAAGAATACTGGATACTTCTGCTTGTTTTCTGTTGTGTGAGAACAGACAATGGCAAGGGAAGACTGGTGAGAGATAGGGAGAACAGTGATGATATGCCTTGGAAAGCCACACAGAATTTCATATAAGAAAAGAAAGAATGCTGAAGGTAGCAAGGGATATGAAAAGAATTCGTGGGTTTACAAAACTTTGGAACAATTTCTGTGATGGGAGACATTTCATGCGTAGGTCTTCCAAAGCTTATTGAAAAATGTTTCAGTTGTCTTTGAATTGATTCCTGAACTAATATACCTTAGATAAGATGTGAAGTCATGGACAAAGGGATATGCTTAGTAGCTGGCTGGTTTCTTCCTGTAGCAAAAGATAAAACCGATGAATAAAGAACGCTGGCAATATTAAAAAGTTGCATGTACTTCAAAGAACATTGGAAACATGCAAGAAGGGGTAGTCATTCATCATGGTTCTTCTGAGCATAGGTAGTCAAGAGACAATCATTAATTCTCTTTGTACAACACAGCTCCTTTCCAGAGTGGGGTTTTGAATAGAATTGTGGAAATAATAATGAGAAGCAAATTCAGTGTGAATTTTTAAACACAAGTTTGGATGTTTTATCTGTATCTTTTATTTTGTTTTTTTTCTAAATGTGGCCAAACTGGCCAGTTAAATCACAAAAAAGAGAAGCTGTATTGATATCTCTGATATCTCCCATACCTCAAACTCTATTGGTTTTACTCAGATTTCATCATTTGGTATGAGGTACTTTACAAAACAAGCTGATACTCTGATCCCCGTTTAACAGAAAGGGATATAGTGAATGCCTGCAGTTGAAGTCTGGCAGCAGAACTGGGAACTTATCATGAGTTTCCTGTGTCCTAGTCAGTACTAAATCCATTATGAAACACATCCTCAGAAGAAATATTATTTATGAGGAGAGATTAGATGAATTTTATGGCTTTACCTTAGCAAAGCCACATGCTTCTGGATATTTGGACAAGGTAGGTACCAAAGATGGAGGAGAGTTACATGGAGTGGTGTGCTAGAAGTAAAAGGATGACATTTAAAGGAGTAAAATTTAATCCAGATCAAGCTGTTTTGACTACAGGGCAACTGTAGTCAGGCTATACCAAGTGTGTAAACCTACTCAATCACCAGAAACTCTTGAGACCCAGGCTGGATAAAATGATAGGGAGATGTGCTTTTTGGTGAGAGCTGGACTGGGTTGTGTAACTGGGTGTATTGAATTCATTTATGTGAAACTAAGAATACAGAAAAGCTCTACAGATAGGCAGGTGAGATGCTTACCTCAAATACTTGAACTCATGAGACACAGGGGAGGAAAAAAGGGTTTGTAATGCCGAGTTTCCCTGCACTATAGTTGCTTTCATAGTAAAACTTACCTCTGGATTTAATCTAGAGTGCAGTAATTTATGAGGTTTTTGTTTACAGCTGTGCCAACAGCCCTAGCAAAATGCTTTTTTGTAATTTTTTAACTCTGAAATATTTTTGGTTTCTGCCAAAATATATTTTTAAATAACATTTTGCCAGAAACGGTACCTAGAAATATTATGACGTTCTTTTGAAATGAGAAAGTGTGCCAGCATAATTTACATAAATGTAGTCCTCCTTACAAATATGACTCGAGCTTACTGGCAGCTCTTCAGACTCTGCCCTGCAGTATTTTCTCAAAGAAACTGTGAACCTCTTTAGTTTTGTTATTGTTTTTATTTATGTTGTGTACCTGATCCTTAGCTGCAGATGGGGATTTCACTGTGATGCTGTACAAATACAGAACAAAACAATCGCTGCTCCAAAGAGCATACAATTAAGACAAACTAAAATGAGGAGGAGACGTGAGGAAACAGTGGGATAATGTTGGCAATATGCCAGGCAGTATTTTCAACACACTGACAGTCTGACTATTGTCAAAGCTTTTCTTTAGGGCACCAAGGGAAACAGGGTTCTGACGGGAATTGTGGAGAAAGATAATAGGGCAATATTGCCAATACATCGCAGCTATCTTTAGGGATCTGCTAATCACCAGGGGAAACATGGCAGAAAGCTCGGGAATGTAACGATTAGGCATGCAAGCTTGCATCACGGTGTGATCAGAATGGAGCATATCTGTAAGACACAAGAAGATGAGGGAGGAAAAGGATTGGGAAGCCTTAGAAACCAAAACAAGTGAGCTGAGTTTGTAGTAGAGAAAGGGCTGCTATTTGAAAACTAGAAGAAGGGAGATGGGCCAGTCAAAAGAATGAGCTAAGAGAAATCATCTTTTCCAGTAGTATTTTGAATGAAATAAGACAGGCAAGATTGCATCTGTCAAGGCCAAGAGAAGGATGTGGTAATCAAGATGAAAATCAGAGTTTGAGCTGTGTGGATGGATAAGAAAAGTCATGGCTTAGATATGCTGTACAGCAAGAATGTACAAGATTCACAGTTAGTCTGCTTGGGCTGAACAAATTAATTTCTAATGGAAGTAGGGGTCATCTGTCTCCAGCAGGTGTTTATTAAAACAGTTATTGAATTGTTCATTTGAGAGGAACTGGGAGGAAGGGTGAAAAGACAGGTGAAAGAGATAAACAATAAGCTGTAGCAAGGTTTTTCAAAGCACTGCTTTCATATGGCAGCGTACTGCAGCCAGAGTCTGTCTGCATAAATCTGATTATAAGGTCAAAGTTGGTCGTCTTCTTCACTGTTTCGGTGCTCTTTATATGAGCAGCATTGGTACTGTAACCTTGCATAAGCATTGTGTGTCCACCCTTACAGGTGATGATTCTCACAAGCTAAACTGAAACATAAGGGCCTGCAGGACTCAATAAATACACAGTCTCAAACACCAGCAGAGCAGCTGACTGGGCTTAAATTATTAACCAAACCCTGTTTACTGATTTATGGGTTTTCACCAGCCCTGTGTTGCACTGACAGTAACCACTTACTAGTCAAGTTTGACTTGATTCTCCTTTCTTACTCTATAGTAATGTTTGGATCTTTAAGTGTTACTTACTGAAAAATTACATTGGCTGGAGTAGTAAGTTCAGAGTTTTCTCCCAGTTCATGTACAAGTAAAGCAGTTTGTTCATTAGAGTTAAGAATACAGGCAGAATCTGACAAACAAGCGACCACAGAATTTGCTACTCTCTAGAAATTCTAAGGGTGATAATTGGACCTGCTCTTCTGATGTTCAAACCCTGGAATAAACCTTTATTGTAAAATAATTTATGTTGCTAAAAAGATACATAATTCTGCCTGGGTGTATTATACTTAGAGTTTGCCACCTTAGGAAGAAGGGGCAGGCAACTCTGGAGGACTATAAGGATGTCATGAGGTTCTGCAGGGAGAAAATTTGAGAAGTGAAAGCCCAGCTAGAACTCAGGCTAGCCACTGCCATAAAAGATAACAAAAATGTTTTTTACAAATGCATTAGAAACAAAAGGAGGGCCAAGGAGAACATGTATCCTTTATTGGAGGGATCAGGGAGGGAACATAGTCGCAAAGGATGTAGAAAAGGATGAGGTACTTAATGCCTTCTTTGCTTCAGTCTTCAGTAGCAAGACCAGTTACCCTATGGGTACTCAGCCCCCTGAGCTGGGAGACAGAATTGGGGAGCAGAGTGAAGTCCCCACAGCCCAAGAAGAAACAGTTAGTGACCTGCTGCTCCACTTAGACATGCACAAGTCTGTGGGACCGGGTGGGATCCACCTGAGGGTACTGAGGGAGCCAGTGGAGGAGCTTTGCCAAGCTGCTCTCCATCATGGTCCTGGCTAACCAGGGATGTCCCAGAAGACTGGTGGTTAGCCAGCACGACAGCCATCTACAAGAAGGGCAGGAAGGAGGATCCAGGGAAATACAGGCCAGTCAGCCTGACCTTGGTGCCAGGGAAGGTTATGGTGCAGATCATCCTGAGCGCTGTCACAGCACATGTAGGACAACTGGGGGATCAGGTCCAGCCAGCAGGGGTTTATGAAAGACAGGTCCGGCTTGACTAACCTGATCTCCTTCTACAACAAGATGACCCACCTAGTGGATGAGGAAAGGGCTGTGGATGTTGTCTACCTGGACCTTACTAAAGCCTTTGACACCATTTCCCACAGCATTCTCCTGGAGAAACTGGCTGCTTATGGCTTGGATGGATGTACTTTAAGCTGGCTTAAAAGCTGGCTGCATGGCCAAGCCCAAAAAACTGGTGGAGTTACATCCAGCTGGTGGCTGGTCACAAGTGGTGTTCCCCAGGGCTCAGTACTGGGGCCTGTCCTGTTTAATGTCTTTATTGATGGTCTGGACAAGAGGATTGAGTGCACCCCCAGTAAGTTTGTAGACAACGCCAAGTCAGGGGGGAGTGTTGGATCTGCTTGAGGGCAGGAAGACTCTACAGAGGAATCTGGACAGGCTGGAATGATGAACCAAGGCCAATTGTATGAGATTCAAGAAGGCTTAGTGCCAGGTCCTGCATCTGAGTCACAACAACCCCACACGATGCTACAGGCTTGGGGAAGAGTGGCTGGAAAGCTGCCCAGTGGAAAAGGACCTGGGGATGTTGGTTGATGGATGGATGAACATGAGCCAGCAGTGTGCCCAGGTGGCCAAGAAGGCCAACAGCACCCTGACTTGTATAGGAGATAGCATGGCCAGCAGGACTAGGGAAGTGATTGTTCCCCTGTACTGGGCACTGGTGACGCCATGCTTTGAATATTGTGTTCAGTTTTGGCCCCCTCACTACAAAAGGGACACTGAGGTGCTGGAGCGTGTCCAGAGATGGGCGAAGGGGCTGGGGCCCAAGTGTTATGAGGAGCAGCTGAGGGAACTGGGGGTGTTTAGCCCTGGAGAAAAGGAAGCTCAGGGGGGACCTTATTGCTCTCTACAACTACCTGAAAGGAAGCTGTAGGCAGGTGGGAGTAGGTCTGTTCTCACAGGGAAAAAGTGACAGGACAAGAAGAAACGACCTCAAGTTGTGCCAGGGGAGGTTTAGATTGGATACCAGGAAAAGTTTCTTGACTGAGAGGGTGGTCAAACATCAGAACAGGCTGCCTGGGGAGGTGGTGGAATCACCATCCCTGGAGATTTTTAAAAAGACATGTAGATGTGGTGTTTAGGGACATGGTTTAGTGGTAGACTTGGCAGTCCTGGGTTGATGGTTGGACTGGATGATCCTAAAGGTCTTTTCCAACCTAAATGGTTTTATGATTCTAAAAAAAATAAATCCTAGCTAAGTTGTTACCATGTTCTGTTGCTGGGGTTCTTTCTCATATGTCTCCCAATCAGTCTTTCCTATGTACCAAAATGTTAGCTCACCTGAAAGCTAGCTTGTAGCTCAGAGAACTTTCTTGGAATACTTCCCCATGACATCTTGTTGAGAGTTAATGTGAGGGGAGGATGCTTGCTGCTCCAAACAAGACAGTGTATTGGTAGCTACTCCTTTTACTTGATTGAGTGCTGAAAATAAATTCTTAATTCACAAAAGTTGCAGTTGCATGTAGATTTTATAAGTACAGGAGAAGAATGCAGAGACTTGGGAATTGTTTTTGGTAGAGTGACTTAGCTGCTTAAAGGAGTTAAAAAAAAAAAAGGCAACAGGCTTGTTACACAGGGAGGTGAGACTTACAGTTCTGCATAAAAGTGTGGCTCCTGTTCTTGAAGAGCGAGCAGTACATGATGTAAGGAGAGAGTGCTGCATGGTGAGACATTAAGGAGTTAGGGCTGGAAAATGCTGATGGTCCATTGTGTTCTGCTGTGAGTTATTTCTGTCTGGGTCAGTCACTGCAGCAGTCTTTCAACTACAGTGTTTTTTTAACAGTGAGGTACCTGCTGTTGCTTCTGACTTCTTTGGTACCCTCACATTGCACCTGGCATCTTACAGTCCTTTTTCCAGGGAACAGTTTGGCAACTGGACCTATCACTGACATTAGTAGTCCTGCATCCTTTCACAGGAAATTTCAGTTTTCCTGGGACATGTTCCCTTTTCCTGGTTGTTAGAATTTCTAGCATCTGTTGCTAAAACAAACTAGCTTAGGGCACTGAAGAGTGCAGGTCTTGAAAACTAACTCTAATAAATGCCCATGACTGCTTTATGAAACTTAAAAGACATTCTCTTGCTGTTGTGCTGCCTTTATGAGGAGGCCTCTATATACACACTGCTCCCCAATGCAGATGGATAATTTTTAAGGGAGATGGATGGGAATCATTAGGGTGGCTAAATGGAGTAAAATAATGGTGTTTGATTCTGTTGTTCCTACAGCTGTAGGGACAAACAGCCTTTTGCATCATGTTAATTTTTCTGTTGTCCGTGGCAGCCAGGGAAAGCCATAACCTATGTGATTTCATGTGAGGAAAGACTGTCCTGGAAGGCCTACTCAGTCACTGTCTGCAGAACACTTCTTGGCTTTTAAAATTCATATGTGCTGCAAAAGGCATGGTGTCCTACTTAAAGGTTTATACCTTTTTCTCACCCTAGGATGCTCAAAAGTCATCTAACCTGTCATGCAATATTATAGATGATGTGACACCTTTTTTCTGTTAAGGCTGTCTGGTTAAGATTTCACAGCCCAAGGAGGCAGACAAGGTCTTCTGCAAGCATTAGGGAAGTTAAAATTCCTTTCCTGTCCATTGTGTTACAGCAGAAGAATGTACTGTTCTGAATTATCTTCAGAAATCTCAGGATCCTATATTTTGCCTAGGTAGCTTATGAAGGAAAATTAAACATTCATCAGGTGAAATATTGTTTGTTTGGTTAATATAATCCATTGCTTCTTGAGTGGCATGTTAATTTCACCCATAGTTCCAACATTACTTGGGAGACTTGAATAACATTTAACTCTTACGTTATCTTGGCCTCATTTTATACCTGGGTCTCGTATTTCAATAAAAATTTCAAAAGGAATAGCAATTACAAATGTACTTGAATTACAGCTTCCCCTTTGTGAAGTTACTGCACCAGGCGTCTATATCAGGAACAAGGATTTGCCGTTTGTTACTCACTACCAGAGAGCTGTTCCTCTTTTACTTAAAGAAATTCAAAACTTTCTCACTCATATATTGTAAATAGTGTTGGTTTATTGCCAGTTGAAATACTTAGTGTACATTGTTGCAGCACAATTATGTGGCTCCAGAAATATAGTACAAAAATGTGGTTGTTGTTACTGACTATATAGTAAGGTCTGTGTGTCAAAACATAGGTTGGACCAATGCTGAGCACTTTTAAAAATCCAGTTTGAACTTAATTATTCTTTCTCATGTCTATAGTTATTTGTTTCTTTTGCCAGGAAGTGTCAAAACCGGTTCAGGAGTCTCCCTTCCACTGCCTGGTGTATGCTCTAAAAATACAGTTTGATTACAAAATAATTCCTTTACCCTCTCTGAGATGACAGGCCAGCTCAGTCTGTTTGCAGAGATGAACTATCTCTTGCACTGAATGACATTCAACCTGTTGAAAAATTACTTTTTTATGGTCGAAAAAAGATTTAAAGAGGTTGTTCTGTGTTTTTTCCAGTACTGATCATAGGGTAGAGTAACACTGATACTCAAAAAATGATGATTTGGGTGCAGCTTTTCAATAGATACACACAACCTGGATCTCTGGATTTGTTATATGCATCTTATTTTGGTGTTATTGCTGAAAAGATGGAACGTTTTACATGCACTGGGAAGTACACATTCAAGTTCTTAAGAGTTAGGACAACTAAGAAACTGTAACATCAGTGTGCTTGTTTGTTGAAATGTTCCCTACGTTTTTTAAGTAAGTTTTAAGTTTTTTAAGTGTTCCTGCATTCAGGGGGATGTTGTCACAGCTGATAACCTTCTGCAAACATGAGTGTGATAGATGAATTATTTGTATTTATTTATGTCTTGCTCTGTTTGGCCTAATAGTAATAAGGCTAATTACGTAGTAATATAATGACTTGCTTTCAGGCCTGTTTGGGGCAGGGGGAACACTCAGGACATCCTATGCTTCCGTTCAAAGTCTGTGTATTTAAGCCTGCTTTTAAGTCAGTAGGCAACAGAATAAAAGGAGCTTGAAGACCATGCTGTTGAGTGGAGGTGAATGAACAGAGAAGAAAGATATGGATCCTGGGCAAGTAGCAAACTTCCCAAGGGATTAGTTCTTCTTTCCTTTCCATTGTATCCCACTTGATTTAAGGGCAGTACTTGTGCCAGAAAATACAGCATATACCCTGAAGCCTCAGCATTATTTCCTTTGCTGTTCAAAGCAAGAGCAATTGTTGTTTAGTCTGTGATTCAGCATCAAATGAAAAAAAGCAGTTTCTGCTTCTCTCTTCCCACCTCCATCCTGGCAGATAAGGAACAGCCCAAGATTTTTTCCCCTCAGTCTGGCCAGGGTCTGCCAGCCCCTTGGGTGCTCTTCTATACCTACTCCAAAGTCATGACCTAGTTAGATCAGAGCTGGGGAGATCAGAAAATGGGCAGGTAGAATGAGAAGTGCTACTCTGTGCAAAGATGTTTGGTGTCTATTTTAGCAGCAGTTACCTCTACTGGTGTAAACTGTAGTGTTAGCCTGCTGCTGACTGCCTTACAGGTCTTTTTTGTCTTGCTATATTAGAGTTGTTGTGGCAAATGGTTTTGTTTCTTTTCATCTGTGCTACTGTGGAAGCAGAAGAGGAATGCTTCCTAGAGATTGAAAGACTAGGAAGTCAGGAGACAATTCAAACTCTAGCACTGATAAAAATGTCTAGTCTAAGTTCAGGCAAGGTCATCATTAATGACCTTTAGGTCTTGAGCTCTCTTCCCTTTCTCTAATTTGAGAATATCTTTTCTCCTATCATCTCTGTGGCTCATTTCTTTAGACTGTTCATCTTTCCCTGGGGAACTGTTTGTTGGTGTGTACTTGTACGTTACCAATTTTAGTTGTGGTTAATCTATCCCGTTACTCATCTCTGTTCTCATTTAATGCTTTGTTACTTCTCCTGTTTCAGTACTTACCAAACTCACTTGCATTTGTTCTAAAAAAATATATTTAAATTTTCAGGAGAACATCTAAATTTTGATTATCATATATTAACAAAGTTTGAGTACACTTTTCTTCAGCATCGCATTTCCTTGACAATAGGTAACAGACTTTCTTTTAAAAGACAGGTGTCTATTATAATTTTGAGGGCTATAGCACAATACTGTAAATCAGACTTTACCTGAAAAGTATTTGTCCATTATGATTGTCAGGATTTTCAGGTCTTCAGATTTTCAAGAAATGTAGAAAAAGCAACCTACTTGTCCATATTTTCCATTTGCTTATCTTTAGATTATGACACTTTTTGATGCTTTAAAATTAAACTGAACTGTGTGATTATTCTTTTTCGAAATAGATTGTAAATTTTCAGGCCCCTTATCTTTGGATTTAATATTTCAAAGTACAAAATATAAACTCATCTAGCTACTTCTCCAAGGACGTGGGCCAGCTGCCTGAGTCTAATGTTGCCGATGACTGTCCCAATTATCATCTTCTGTATTCCCTCCTGAGTAAGAAACAATGCTCATCGGCATGTTTTCACCATCCAAGAATTTGTGTTCTTCCTCATTCTGTTGCATGGTCTTTTTTGCTTCTCAGTATGATCTCTTTTGGAACAGGTATTTCTCAGTTTTATGATATCTTAATTTGCAATTATACAACCCAACTGTGTGCATCGCTCAAGATATGGTGATTCTAACTTGATTTCAGTCTACCTCTGGAGACTAGTTTGGAAGATAAGTAATAGTATCTTGATTTCTTTTCACTAGCATATTCTAAGTAGAAGAACTTGGGAATTCTGCCTCAAGGTGAAGTTTCACAAAACTGGAAAGGTTATAGATCAAACTAAGTGGACAATTGTGTGTACTAATCTAACAGAATATTTTAAGTAATTATATTGAAGCTGATCTTACTATGACTTGGAATTACAAAGAACAGCAAGAAAATGTCTCTGGTCAGCTGTTGGCTTTAGTACATTATGGTGACTTCTGTCTTTTCTTCAACTACAGAAACTAGGTCTTCATCACTGAGGAGCATCCATAAAGTTATTAAGTGCAATTGCTTACCTTTTTTGTAAAGAAAATGAATAAAATCTACATTCTGTGAAGGCAGATGAGCCAGGAAAGCAGTGCAGAAGTTTCTGTTAAAGAGTCTACTTCAGTGTCTGCTGAGGAGGAAAGCTATTTAGACTACAGGATTTTGTTGATGCAGAAGAAATGGGTGAAGGTTAAGAATGAATAAGTTACTATTAGAGCAGAGAATTTTGGTTTGACAGCATTTTTGTGCTTGCTTCCCTGAAGAGAAACCTGCTGTAGAAGGTACAAGGCAAAAGGAAAAGCATCTGAGTGAAGAACGATTACATTATAGAAAATTTGTCTTAGGTCCTGTGGCTCTTTCCCTGCTGCTTCTTCTGGAGACAAATATACGTGACTTTTGCTTTAGATTTGTTTGTTTACCAATTTTTAATGCTTCAGTAGTCTGTGGCCTTGGTACCAACTGTTAATCAGTGCACCTTTGGCCATTGGAGAGCATGACAGCACAAATCAAAGTGATTTAATTCTGATCACTGTATGCTAGGACCCTGAAATACTTTCATTTATTTTCTCTGAATAATATTCCTCTTCTTTCCTTGGAAATAGCAACAGGTGGGGTACATAATCTGCTACCCTCTTTGATTAAACACACAATTTTCTTTTTCAACTAAATGGTGCCTGTGAGAATAGTTTAAACATGTATGAAACATACGTTACTTTTATTTCATTTGGTTTTATTCTTAATGTCTACTCAAATATATTCCGGCCAAACTGAAGTTATTTATGCTTGTGTAATTAACAAAAGAAAATTTGCAGTTACAAATGAAGTGTGACAACTTGGTAACTTCACAATTTGCTTTTGTTATTTTATTTGCCTGCCTGTGACTTTCACATGAGTACCATGCTATTAAAATGCTTATTTGCAGATGTCACTTTAAATATTATTTTCCAGGAGTTTATTTTTCTTGGAAAACAGATGTCTGTAATTATCTTCTTTGACCTTCGAGACTTATCAAAGTCAAATAGGTAATCATCCAATCAGACGGGCTATCATTATCAGAAGAAAAGTAATTATAATCTGAATATGTTTGAACATGATTATTATGAGCCTTAAACAGTTACACTTCTGATTGGGGCAGAACTAAAGACATTATCACTTCAAAATTCACATGATGTAACTTCACTTATCCTTGTAATTTTGGAATATGAAGAGCAAAATTTACTGAACAGTGTAGTTCTTTAAACTTAAAAAAAAAAAAGTAATATCTTCTCTAAAGCCAGAAGAAGGATACTCAAAATCTTTATAGTGAAATTAAAGAAAACAGTGTTTAAGACCGTGAGAAGTAAAACACAGTATTAGAGAAATCTCTAAAAGGGCTGAAAAGTACAGCATGTATTTGTGTTTGAAAATGCACTTTGAATTAAATGTGTTTGCTACTCTGGGTCTAATTTAACAAAATATGGAGAGGTCCTTGGCTCTAAGCATTTATACAAACAGCTCTGTGTCTCCTGGGATCCGGCCCGAAGTTTGTACTTCTCCTTCAGTGCATATCTTCTCAAATTTAGTGGAGTTGAAGTATTCTTGGCTGAGTACAGCTTGAAAAGCAGAGTACTGGAGCTGTCCTGGGCTGAGGTCGGTGACGGGATGGCTGTGCCGCTGCGGAGGGGCTGGCAAGTTCACCATGGGCTGGGACCAGCTGAGGCAGGGGTTGCTGCCATGGGAGATGGAATGACACTGCTGTAACTCCTACAACCCCTAGTGCGGTTGCAGGGAAAATGGAAGCAGGTTTGAATCTCATTTATGGCAGGTTTGAAAATCCTGCAGATAGGGAAGTTTGCTCTTTAAAAGAGGGAAGTGTGGTAATGTAAAAAAAATGCAGTGAAGCAGAAAAAATATTGATAATTGGAGGCTAGTGGAAAGAAGGGGAGAAGGAGAATTCTTTAAATTTATAGGGTTGCCCATGGTAAATGTTTTTATTGCTAGGGTGGGATGTTTTTACCTGATCTGAGAGGTAAAAGCTCAAAGCTCAGAAGTTACGCTGACTTTGTAGTGAGAGAAAGGTTTATTTTGAAAGAAAAATCCTGAAGGGATTGAACCTGCTGAAGTCTGTGTGGATCTGAACAACAGTGTGATCATGTTCAGTTGCTGAATATTCCTGCCCTGCAAGAAATAACTGCAATGGTTAACTTCACAAAGTGTGAGCTAGCAGAGCTAGGACCAGCTGAGAGAAAAATGCTCCTCAGGAGCAGTCAAGATTCTATTTAGTGTATTTCAGCACTATGCTGTATGTTCAAATGTGGTGGAATAGAATGGTCCCAGACCTGCTTAGGCATTGGAACGTTTTTCCCCAACATAACAAAGACCCAAGTCCTATTATACTGGTCCTGCACAAAATGGGTGTGTGGAGTAGGGGCTGGCTAATTAAGCAGTTTCAAAGAGGGCAGAAGCTTTTCAGATCACAGAGGAAATCTGTCAGAATAATCTAACTGCACTGTTGGCCATTTCTGGGGTCTTGCATATACTTGAGAAAAATTATTAGCATTAGATTCTCTGTAGACCATTTGAAAATCAAATCATCTTAGAAGATGAGGAAATAGATTTTTTTTCACAGCAGGATATGTCCTGTGGCAATATGAATCGGGTTTGGTTTTTTGCTTGGGACGTATGCTTCAGAGCTTCATAGAGGATCAGGAGTCTTTTTACACATAGAAGATGTCTTGGTGCTTACCACACCTCTGAAGAGGAATCAGTACTCTTGCACATGATTTAGAGTAACCTGAAGGCTATCAATCTGTAATTACAGCAAAAGAAATGGCAGTTGTTCTGGAGAGAGAGAGAGAAGCCAACTTAGGCATAACTAGTAACACAAGAATTTGTTTGGAGGAAGGGGGGTCAGGAGCATGGAAATACTGCAGAACTGTTGACTCCCCCAAAACTCACAGGTCTGCAGGTTTTTAAAGGGCTCCATTCCCATTACAGAAGGTTTATCTGTAAGTTTACCCATATTTCAAAACCACTGCATAGGCTGGATGAAAAAGGGAAACCATTCCAGGAGTCAACAGCATGATTTAACATTTTTCAGAACTGAAAAGGGAGTTTGTAGCTCTTTCAGCTCACCTATGTGTCAGAGCCCTTTTGATGTTGGACTCCACTTTCAGAACTTACTGGCTGACACAGGACACAAATGATGTTGCTAGCTTGCTACAGGAGAGATCTAAACTCTCCATGGAGAAATTACTTGCACTAGCTGAAATTTACAGCCATGACTAAACCTAAAAGGGCTTTTCCACCATCAGCTGTATGGAAGAAAGTTTGTAGGCAGGAGATGAAGTGAATCACTTTGATGGGGACTTTGGGTTCAGGAGTTCTCAGGACATGTCACATGACTGGAAAAAAATACTATTGTGACGTTGCTGCTGCACTTAAGTCTAGGCATAAGCAAAACCATGCTGGTGGTGTCTGTAGACAGCATTGTGAGGGGTTATCTTTCCATGCAGGAGAGCAGGGAAGTGAAAAGTGTGTCTGCTGATAAAAGCACAGCTGTCACTTTTCCTCCTTGCTTGTCAGAAGTGGAAATATCCTAGTTCCCTGGAAGGAGGAACACAGAGAACAGAATTAGTCTCTAGTGCAGTTGAAAGCTTCCATGATACTAGAATAATGTATGATTTGCAGTTTTAGTTTCTAGTAATGGATTAGAACAGAATGTTCATATTCTAATCCAGCCACTCCACATTAGGAGTGAACTAGAAACACGGTCTCCTGATTTGCTAAAAGAGAATTGGGACAGAAAGAGGAAAAAAAAGCTCTAGAGTAACGTGGACAAAGTAGAAATATATTTGTGGGTTTTTTTTCATGAAAATGTTCTGATAAAAGTTAGGTAAGTCATTCCTTAAGTCAGTTGTTGAATTGCTGATTATTTTTTTTTTGTGTTGGGCTAAGTCACTCTCAGAGCTGACATTTGGGACCCAGAAATGGGAGTGTATCTGATACCCCAGCCAGTCACAGGTGGAATTATGGGGCATGCAAAGCCATTGTTTGCGTGGGCCTTATGGAATTAGTCCCTTTCAGCAGTGAAACACTAGAAGTTGTTACCTGTGATAGCATGGCCTTCATGGCAAAAAACATCTGGAAAAAACAACAGAGGAGATGAGAGGTTTCCCTGTTGCTGATTGCTAATGTAGGGTCTAAGGCACTGAACTAGAGATGTGAGTGACTGCATTTCAGAAGCAGAAAGCGAGAAAACCAATCAAGTGTAGGTTATTTGAGAGGCAAGAGAGACAGCTCGTTAGAGCACAGGATTGCTTAAAAGACAGGCTGGGATTTCTGAATGACTGCTTTTTGTTTGTAGTACATTCTGAGAATCACAATTTTACATATATGCATTTGTAGCAGAGAAATCTATCTTGCCAAAGAAACCTGTATTGTCATGTTGCTCTTGCAGTGGCCTTATGAAGCAATATATTGTGGGTTGGCCCAGGATACAGGAGAAACAATCAGCCAGCTTCCTCTGGTTTTTTTTTCTGAATCTGGAGTAATCTTGAATTTGTTTTACTAATGCCATCACTTAATAACTGCAACCTGGCATAAGCTTAGAGAGTGAGTATTTTCAGGTTTTATCCCAGGATTGCTAAAAGATTCAATCAGTAAAGTTCAGCTGTTCCTTCTGATTTCTTTCTTTAAAGACAGTCCGTAAAATTTTGGGGTGAAAAGGAGGTCTCCCCAGACATTTTGCTCTTCACAATAACTGGAATGCATGTCAACAATTTCTTATATAATGAAGAATTTCCTGTGCACTTCCCTCTTTTCAGCGACCTAACTCCTTGATCAAAGTCAAAACCAGACGGGATATCTCCCTTCAAGAATATATTCATAGATTCTTCTTACATGGTCTTCTCAGAGTTTCTTGAGCTAAAAAAAAATCCTATTTTACCCTTCAACAATTACAGCAATGTTGTGTATATGAAAACAACTCTCTAATTGTTGATCATTTCGCTTTTGTCTTAATTTGGAGCTTTTTCACATTTCTTTCAAGACCATGAATATTTAGATTAAAGAAGGAAACATCTGGATTATGATGGAGTGGATGGAAATTATTTTTCTGGTGGTTCTTTAAATCTTTTTTTTCTTTTTTGTTAAGAAGCTCAATACCTGTTCCTACCTTCGAGGCATTTTAAATTTCCTTCATGTGCAATTTCTTCCCTTCCCTCTCACTTTTTATTTATCAAATTAAATCAGAAGTCTTTTTGCAAAGACTCATACCTTGACAACTCATCGCAGCCTGTGGCTTTTGTTACTGTTCTGCCTCACTACATGCCCATAAATTTGCTTACCTGAACTGAGCTTTATCTTGTTGGAGGCATCAGTCTTTTCTTTCCTTTCCTTCAATTTCATTGTTTTACGATGGGTTACAGCTGCTTACCAAGGATTTTTTTCCACAAAAAGATACTTTAGTCTGGTCTGAAAGATGCCACTGTTTTTATCATCTCCCAGGCTCCTCCTTGCCCCCAGAGCTGCCTGTGGCCACACACTGCCTTTCTGAAGAGGGAGTCCTTCTGGGCATATCAGGAAATTAACTTTAGAGATTTACTAGAAACAGTACATAATCAGAAGTGACTCTTGTTTTGAATATATTATACTACAAGCAGCTGCTGAACTTCTCTATATAGTCCATTCTCTAAATTACTTACATTACAGGTTGTGCAAATTAAATAACTGATATCCCCTTTTTTTTCTTTTTTTTTTTTTCAGTAATAACAGTTTGTAGCCCTGAGCTGTCACAGCACATTGCTGTTTGTAGACAGCCAAGTGTATTCAGGGAGCTCAGTTAACTGAGTAATAAAACTAGTGTGAGTCTCCTAGTTCCAAAGCATTAATTCTTTGGAGCCAGTGGCATCTGCCTCAGAGAGCCAATCCTTACATGCAGTAGTAGGGCTTGAAATGTCTGGAGTAGTGCACATGCTGTCCTTCAACTTAGAATAATATAATGTCTTTAACTTAAAATAATCTAAAATTCGAACTGAAATTTAGACTCAGCAACAATGGGATTCCTGCAGAATTACTTAGTCATGTATTCCATGCCCAATATTTTCAGCAGCTAAAAGCAGCAGAAATTTTGTTAGCTAACTTCCCTGGAGAAAATTGAGGAGACTGGTTTCCAGGGAAGCTGCACATATGTATGATTATACATTGGTGTAAGTTAAACCAGGATTTGTCCTACCATTTTTGCAATAAAACTCTTATATAAAACTATATATTTTTGCAATAAAACTCTTATATAAAACTTTCTCAGAGAAAGTTATTATCCAGTTCTTATTTATCATACATTTACTTCCTTTCACTGTTTATGTAAACTACCTAACCTAATGTTGAAACATGCCTTTCAAAAAATTAAGCCCCTTTTCCCTTTCATTTCTGTTCTCTATCCTGTTCTCTATTTCTTCCTCAGATCTTAGTCCATAGTACTTGTGCATAAAACATAGGTAGTCTACTTGCTAATCTTAAATTAGGGGTGAATTTACATTTATGTTGCTCAGATCATGAATGCAATGATCACTCTCACTTGCTGGGGTTTTTGTTCAAATCGTGGATTGATCTGAGTGTACAAACTGACTTCCTCTTGCATGAAATGAAATCAGTTGGGTACCGGGACCACACTTCCATATACTCCAAACACTAAAAGGCCTATAGAATCAGCCTACAGCTAGTGTTCTGCCCAGGCCAGGGAGAGACAGAGATGGTGCAGGATTCTTTCTGGATCTCAATATGAAAGACATGATAACAAAGGTCTTAATAAAATAGCTGTTTTAATAAGGTAGAATAAAAAGAAGAATACAGAGAGCGAGTAAATGTTACGCCCTTCAGATGGTGGGAACCCCCCGCATTTGTGGATCTGAGGGGCCCTGAATGGATTTTTCCCACAGCACGCTGCACAGATTCTGTCTGTGGAGAGGTTCCTCTTCCCACCAATGCCACAGTGCCTTTTCTGTTGCAGACCTCGCAGAATCGTGTATCTTTTCTTGAGAGGCTGAAATATTGTCTCTGTTACAGCATCCACTGGCACACAGCACAGGCTGACGTGGGGCATGCCATCATTACTGAGGCTCCTCATGCTAACATACAGGCTTCTCAAGCCTGAAGTACAAGGCCCAAAAGAGCAGACATGGCTTGCTCAAGATCACTGACTCCTTAAATATAATGCTCTCCACAAGGCTCTCAACACCGCTGCTCCAGAGTAAAAGTGCTCTGAAATGCATACACAAGGTAGCTGTCAGATTCTTACTGCCAAGTCTTTCTTTTTATGAGTATGTTCCTATCAGCCCATGCTACTACATAACATGGGCAATAGCCTTGATGTATTAAAAAGGAACTTTCTCATTTCTGGTTTTGCACAGGTGTTACAGAATCATACATCCTAAAAACCACCTTGCCTCGTCTAAACCCAGTAATTTGTCTTGGGATGGGCAGCGGGGATTACAGCAATTCTATTTACCTTGGATGCCTTTAGCTTTCTCAGAAGAGAGATAGCTGATTTTGCAAGTTTTTTTAATCTGCTTTCTATCCGAAGTTATTGACCTTTCTGTCATTTGCTGAAATGAATCATGATTTACTAATTCGGGATGGATTTTTCTGTTATCATAAGAGAGAGGTTCTTTTTCACCTTTCCTTCTAATTCTAGTGTTGACTTGACACCGTGCATGTCTACTACTACTACTGTGGAGTTCTTTACTGTTTTAAACAACCCCAGTAGCTTTCCTAAGAAATCTGAACTCGCTTAATTAAGCAGCTTATCTAATGCTGCTTCAAAAGTTCATCTGTTCTGCATCACAGCTAATCTTGAAATTTGGCATGAAACTATGTACAGTTTATTTTGCGTTATCATGCTGTATTCTTCAGAAAGTATGACAGGAAGGTCAGTGTTCACATAGAAGTGACTGGATGCATTTTCAAAGCACAGAAGACAGACCTATTAAGCTTCTAACTCTGAGGCAAGGAAGTCCCTGAGCTACAAACACTTTACGAACATGGCAATTATATAGTGATACTCTTCCTGTGCGTAGTCTTGTGGTTGCTGCTGGAGATATAGTGTACTGGGCTGGACAGACCTTTTGTTAGCTTCTCTGCAGTTGTTCTAATGTATTTTATCAAAAAAACTGTATCCAAACTTGAAAAGAAGCTACTCATGACATGCTATAAATAATATCACTTACACCACTATTGAAGTTTTAACAAGTAGATGAAAAGACACTGTTAATTTTCTTAAATGATGATATCTTGGTATTGGAACAACAGCTTCTGTTAGTTCATTAGAAATCCTGTAGCTTCCATCAGTTCTTTTTAACTTTGTTGAATCTCAATGTTTGCAGTCACATAACCACAGACAGAATTTCTAAAAGAGGAGTTTAGTTGAACCGGGATTGACACACGTCAATCTTGGCTGAAATCCCACAGTCTCACTTAACATGTGGGCCCTGTTTCTTAAGTGTGCTTGTGTCATTACATCCTTGTACTTCCAGATGTTTTCACCTTTCACTAATTGGACAGGATATCTTCTCTTGTGACCAAGTTTGGGACAACTGGATTTGAACCTCTGTTACATATTCTAATACCAATACCCTTGTCTTTCACATGATATTTACTGACAGCTCTTCAGCTTAATGAGGTTTAAGAACCTGTTTCAAGGAGGCTGTTATTGCCCTAATATGTGTAGCTGACAAATAAAACAATCAGTTGCTTTGGAATAATTGTCAGCTTTGAGAATGATGACTATTATTAAATAGCATTAATAAACCCAACAGTTGTTCAAGAGAAAAGTTTTTTTCATAATAAAATATAAAGATTTAAGGACATTAACTAATTTATTGTTTTAAAATATTCTTTAAAATCACTGCATTGGACATACTGTTTCTCTTGACACTCATTAATGAAAATAATTTTATGTCTGTATATGTCCATAATCTATCCACACACAACTATTTTGGAATAACACTATTATGACTGCAAAGTCAGGTATTCAAAATCAATGAGTGTCATAATTAACACCTTATTTAAGCTATTTAATGTCCATTGTGACGTACCATTTGAATTATCATGAATTATCCTGTTGGTTTGGGGTTTTTTTTCCCCATTTGTCTGTCTTGGTGTCTAGCATGGACAGTGTTAAATAAGTCTGTGCATCAAAATACAAGTCTGTAACTTGGAACGTACAGTTAACACTGACAGTGGTGTGAAGGTTCCAGTTTTGTTATAGCATGACCTAAATATGTGCCCAGCCTCCCTAGAGGATGTTTACAATCTAGCACTAAACCTCTGCCACATTTCCATGGCTGCTTAACCTATCTGGCAGGGTTATGGAGGTGTTTATTTGCGATAACGGCCACATGCTGCTTTTGCTGTAAAGACTTACCGAAATTTTTGTGGTGGTGGGTTTTTTTAATGTTTTGTCTATTTGTTCAGTGTGTGGCCTGAGGCCTTCCTTATAGGTGTGCATCCATAATATGCCCGAGTGTTTCATAAGCATAGGAATTTATATTAGAGACTATTAGGGAGGTTGCTTGTCAAGGACAGTTGCTGTGCAGTTCCCGTGTGTGAACGAAAGGAAGCCTTGATACTGCATTGTGGAGGACAAAATCAGATGTGAAGATATTGGGAATATGCATTCATTACAAGCATCTCATTTAATGCACATAACGTCTGTGTTTTTGGAGTAGTTAATATATAGCATGTCAGTAAATTGAATGCACAAATTCCACTGGCTACACCAAAACTGTGAATACAGAGTATGTCTGCAGAGTTGATCACTGGAAATAGAATTACATGGAAAACTTGGGGCAGGAATGAAAGTAGTATACCAGGGTATTCTTCAGGTGTCTGAACTGTGACATACTCCTTTCTCTTCCCAGAAGTCTCTGCTTCACTTACTGTTTTCCATTTCTAGCAACAAATGAAGCAGAAATTAAATGGAGAATAGCTTTTTGTGCTGTCACCAAGCTGCACTATTTAAATAAGGACATTGTGGGAAAAGTAGCACATGATCATGTAATTAGTGTCATAATACATACACAAAAAAGGCTGCGTGGTAAGGGTAGTTCTGGCATTTGCTAATATTTGAGTGCATAGCTTGGCAAAACTTGCTGTTGTCTTTGGGAGATGCTATTTTGTATTTGGCACATAGCGTGATCATACTGGCATCTGTACAGATCATCTGCACTTTTGTGGATGAAGGACAACTATGACCCTTTATACTCTGCCTCCTCCAGACTGTCCTTCTCCTAGTCATCCTTTTCTTCTCTGCCCTCATTCCATGCTGCTTCTCTTCACCTATTTGTTTCCTCTTCCTTATTTAATCCGTCCAGGCTCCCTGCTCCAGTTCTTGACCAGCCAATACTAGTTCCCATCTTCCTGACCCCTCACTTCTCTGGCCTTTTTCGCAGTGACTGATTCTACACTCACTCTTTGACCACTTCCTAATACCTACTGCTTTTGGATGCCATGTCCTTTCTTTAGATATTTGGTACAATTTTGGTTCCTCTCTCCCCCTCCATCTGTTCATGGTCCTGGTACATCAGACTAGCTCTCGTAGATACTCTAGCATCCTGCCTAAACTATGATGTTCTCTGGTTTGCAGGTCCACTCTTTGGCTACTGCAGTTACCTTAATGAATCAGTTCCTTGCTCATCTTCTGCTTCCCTCCTTGATTCATACTCCTGCACTACTTGTCAGAATAGTACGTCTGTTTCCTTCCCTACTTCAGTTTTCAGACTGACTCTACCCACAAACGTGGTCCTTTTTCCAAACTGCAGTCATTCTTGCCTTACCCTTGACCTCTCTGTAGCTAATTCAAGAAACTATGTTGCCTAACTCGAGTTTGTATGTTTGCAATTTGATGGCTTTAACTAGGTACAACTTAGCAGTTTTGGTAGAGCTTAGAAATTTGCTTTATCGTTAAATTGTACTGGTATGTAGTGTCAAATAGCCAGAAAGTATCACAATCTCTTGACAGTGACCAGTGAAGAACTGTTAATGCAGATGGCTTTGCACATAAAAACAATATTACAGAGCAGAAAGTTGACAGAAGTTAAGGAGAGCAAACTCTCACAAATTCTCCCATTAAAAGGTTTTGAAGGACATTGAAGGATTTCCCCAGGTACAGAAGAGAGATGGCAGTTGCAGTGCTATCACTTGAAATCTTAAGAGAGTTGCATAAAATAAAGGTTCAAAATAATGTATAATACCAAATATTGAGCAACCCTGTTAATAAGATCATCTCTCTCTTCTCAACTTCTGCTCATCATGGTGATTTCATTTATTTTTTTAATAGCAAAAGCTGTATATGATACATCTTGCAGAGGAGGCTTTTGATAAGCACAGGTGAGGGTTAAGTGTCTGACTTTCCTTGACTTCCTTTGTGGTATAAGCATTTGATTGCTGACCATATCTTAGCAAAAGTTTTCCTTGCATCTTCAAATATACTGGTATAGAGCAAAGTAATCCAACTCCTGTGTAGAACTCTAGTTGTTCAAATAATACAAATATGCTTTTAAATGTAGTTTGTAATACTGGTCTTCATTTTCAATAGATGAGAAGTAATCAGTTTAAAAGCAGTGCTGTAAAAAAAAAAAAAGAGCAATAGAATGTAGCAGCAGGTCTGATGTGATATCTTTGTAATAATTTTTTCTGAAGAGAGCGAATTGATTGCAATGGGTTTTGACTTAAGATAGGTAGGAATTAGGGATTTTGCACTTCCACAAGTAATGCCAAATGCAAGAGGTCTCTTGAGAGCTGGAGAACTTACAAAGTATTAGTGACTTAATCATCTCATCAGCTGGTATGCTAAAAGGAAATTATTCTTCAAATTACTTTTCCAGGATTGTGTTATTAAACATTTAAATGTAGATGCACACATGAGGAACAAGTTATGTGTAAATAAGCCCAGTCCCTTACTAAACTGATAAATGTATACGTGTGCTTGGAAAAATGTATGTCAGCACTGGACTTGAAAACGCTGTCTTAGAGAGCAGACAACTGGAGTGAGGTTAATGTTCCTGCCGAGGATCAAGGAGGGCTTTCCAATGTCTTTTGATAGGCCTTGCACTGATGTTTACCATAGCTGTATTTCCATCTCCAGCACTGTCCTTGTTTTTCCCATGCACAGTTTCTGTCCTGGACACTGGCACTATGCTGTCACAGCCACCACCCTGGTACCACAGAGAAACTGGGCTCTGGGAGTCTATATTGGTTATTGAGAGGAACGGCTGCCTGGCTGACAGGAGAGCAGGATACTGGCATGGCAAGAGGGGGCAGCGTTTATTTTGGATATTGTTGCAGAAATTTGCAGAAAGGAAGTCTTTGTTTATAAGAGGATTAGAAAGAGGTGTCTGAATAAGGCTTTTAAAAATTATTTTCATTTGGGATCAACATTTTTAGTGGATGTGAACTGCAGTTATCTCTCTGGTTATACAGTATGCCATATTCACATGATTTTTTTTTGTAATATATAAACCTTATTAACAACAAAGAATATTCTGAAGTTCTAGTGAATATAAGCCATTGTTGCATCTTGGATGGGAACTAATAATGAGATACTTTCAGCTCTGCTTTAGTTGGACAGGTCTTCTAAACATCCACTGCTAGTGTTGGCTGTTAGTGTTCACCAATTGTTTTGGGGAGGTAGATTTTTTTCCAGGGGGCCTTTCAGCATGTGAGCAGAAAGGATCACTGTTTCTGAATCAGAAATTTCTTCTGGTGAAATTTACATGATAAAAGAAACTTGTAGTAGTATGAAATCTAATGGTTAGGGTTTGTGATTCTTTTTTTAAACTAGAGGCATTTCTCAGCTTCAGTGTTGTATTAACCTACATGAACTCTGTTTTGTTCCTCCTCAGGAAGAGCTGCACTGCTGTTACTGGTAGAGATCACAGTGTACTTAGCCTATAAACTCTTGGAGAAGCAAGGAAAACAAATTACAGTATTTAAAGTAGTCCAAGTATGAAAAAGAAACTGAGGGTCTGGAAATATTTTACATTTGTATACCGCCTTCTTTCCCAGCATCCACAAGGTTACAATAATGCATTACAGACTCACAGTACTCTCATAAATTGTGTATTACTACCTCCATTTTATTGATGGGGAGCTGAGATACAGAAATACTTGCGGTTTCTCAATTCATGCAGTAAGCCAGTAAAAAGAAATGGAAATAGTATCCCTCTTTATTGAATCATACTTGTGTTTGAAGAATAAAAAAAAAAAAAAAAAAAGCATTTTTTTTCTCTCATAAAGTAACAGCAAAAAATGGAAGGGGTCTCTGGCAGTCGTAAACTACATCCCCATTAGGAGTTTTACTCTTCTTATGTCAGTCTGGAAATATGTTTAACTTGTTCTCTAGTGACAAATACACCACAACCTCTCCAGGCAATATGTTCCAGCGTCTCACTGTGCTTATCACTGAAAAAGTTTGCTGAAATTTAAATCTATTACTTCTTGTTCACAATGGGCATGGAGAACAAATTGCTCCTTTCCTTTGAAAACTGTGACCATAATCCTCCTCAGTCTTCCCATCTGGATATTAAACAATTGCGGGTCTTTTTGATCTTTCATTGTAGGTCATGTTTTCTAACCCTCAGCTCATTCTCATTGCTCTTTGCTGCTCTCTGGTTAGTGACATCATTCTTGCAATACAGTGCCAAAAACAAGGCACTGCCATCATGGCTGATGCCTTAATAGTACTGAGTAAGGCAGGAGGGTTACTTCATTCGTCTCACAGAGCAATTGCCTCTTACACATCAGACAGGTTTGCCTTTTCTCCCACAGAATGACACTGCTGATTGATACTGCGTGTCCTGTGTCGGAGATCTGTTTTTCTGCAAAGGCCACCCGACTGCTCAGGCCCAGCCTGATCTCTGTGTGCCTACCCTGCCTTTGTCATACGTGTAGGTAGGGGCTCTTCTCATCTTCTTATTTGTGCATTGTGCCTCTTCAGCAGTGGAGAGCGCTCAAAAGGCATTTTGTTTGCTGTTTTAGAATCAGGCTGCCTCAAACTTGCTAGACTGGGTGTATGGAGGTAACAGAAGTGTAAAAGAGAGAGGCCACCCAAGCCGTTACTACTGCAGGCAACACTACAGACTCACAGCATCACTTAGGTTGGAAAAGACCCTTAATATCATCAAGTCCAATCATAAATCTAACACTGCCAAGTCCACCAAGCTGCTGCTTTTATAAATTCTTCAGATGTGAGCTCTCCCTCTTGCCTAGGCAGCGTTGACTGGATGGATGATCACTGCAGGACCTCAGTCACCACCTGTGGGTGGCTCAGATATTTTTGCTGATGCCCAGTTCCACCGTTTTCACTTGTTCTCAGGGCTGAACGTTCTCTGTGGTGTTGATACCTGTGCAAAGAGCAGCCCTGTCCCCTTTCTTTCACTAGGCCCTGTGAGCCAAGATGTTTCAGTCTCCTTCCATGTGATGAGTGCTGTGGTTGTCAGGGTCCTCTCTGCAGTGTTGTGTGTTTGACCTCGGTTTTCCTGCACTGGGGTGGCTGCAAAGCAGAAGGCCAACCTGCAGCATCTGGCAGGTGATAAACAGGTGTTGCATTTTACCCAGTTTTCTATTTATCTCCATTGTTTGCGTTTGTTCTCTTACCAAAAAAAAGGTTTGTTTTTTACCAAAAAAAAACGTTTTTGGTAAAGTTCTGCTCCAAGGTGAGCTACTCCTGGTGTAATACCCAGTGCATTTCAATTTCGCTCTGCCTTGCCCCGCCGCTTTCCGCGGGGCGGTTTGCTGCAGCTGCAGGAGGCTGGGGGGGATGTCGGGGACTGTCGGCGCTGCCAGGCCTGGACCTGCCCCGCAAAGTCCAGTCTGCGGCAGGGGTGGTGGCCGGGCGCTGCGCCCTGTCCTGGGAACCGCACCTGCGGTGCCCCCGCAGCTTTGCGGTAGGAAGCCAAGAGCGGCAGCGGCCGCGCATTAGTTCACCGATCCAGGCGTGAGCGCACGGCTTCCCACAGCCGGGATGCGAAATACACGCCTGGACGGGTCCCGTTCATACGAGCCCACGGCGCTGCGGGCCGGTGACGCTGCTAGCTGGGTTACACGACACACCGGCCCGCTCTCGGTGCCAGACCGGGCAGGCCGCGCCCGGTGCCGGGCGCACCCCGCCGGTCCCGCTCCCCGGGCGAGACGCGGCCCTCGCCGAGCGGCCGCCGCCTCAGCCTTGTGTGTTCCGGCGGCCGGGGGCTGCAGTGCCTGGCGGAGCCGCGCCCCCGCAGGGCACGCCGCGGGCCCGGGGCACTCCCCGAGCGGGCGAGGCGGGAGCTCCGGTGCCGCGGGGCTGTGGGCCCTGGCCGCAGGGCTCGGCCCGGAGGAGCGGCCCGGCCGGTCCCTC
>JAVJGJ010000001.1:12028098-12040148 GCA_035590215.1 Microhierax caerulescens | reverse complement strand
GGTAATTTTATAAATCTCGACAGAATTTTACCTTTTGTTCCTTTGCTAAAAATTATAAACTCCCTGATTTGTATCACAATTAAAAAAAAAAAAAAAAAAAAAAAAAGATGAAAGGATTTTGTTGCTTTCACCAAGTGCTGAAAAGATAGTTTGCTGATGGATAGGTTGCTAACTGGGCAGCGTTTTGTAGCTTGTCTTTAGTCAGGATTGGCCTCTTGTTTCACACATAAATAAATCAGGAGAACTTTTTAACTGGAACTGTGCTGGTATATTTCTAAGCATAAGATAACTTTGTTCCTATCAAATCATGCCGGTGATTACTAAGCAGGCAGAGGAACATAGAGAATATACACAAGTAAAGCAGATGAACAGAATCCTTGCTGAAAAAGGTAGATGATGAATTTGCAGCTTTAATTATATTGATAGCAAAATAGCAGTGGAGCATATTTTTATGTGTCAAGACTGAAGTGATGACCTTTTGTGGTTTAGGCTTGTGTTTGTCAACCTTTTCCTATGACATAGTTTCTCCTACAAAAATTACCTAAATATCTGATGGAAGGATGTAAAGATGGAGCCAGACTTGTCAGTAGCATCCAGTGACAGGGCGAGAGGCAGTGGGCTCAGAATGAAATACAAGAAATTTAATTTAAACCTAAAATAAGGCTTTTTCACTGTGAGGGTGACCAAGCAGAGGTTGCCCAGCAAAGTTTTGGAGTCTCCATCTTCAGAGATATTCGGACCCCAGAACACACCTCTGAGCCACCCGCATGGAGCACGGGGCTTGGAGTGGATAATCTCCAGAGGTATCTCCTGGCCTCAGCTATTCAGTGGTTTGATTGGAAAGTGGCACCAACAGGGTGGTAATTACATGACAGCGTCAGTTGGCATGCTAAATTGTTAGTGCTTTGTAATGTTAGGTATATGAAAGCCTAAACGTTTTTGTTTGTATATTAAGTTTGTTCATAGTTAGGAGTCTAAGAATTTTCCTTTAGCAAATCCTGTAGCCAAGTCACAGAGAGCTGCAAATCACCCAAAATGAGGTGATCATCTGGGCTTGCTCTTGCTTGAGAAAACATTCAGAATGAATAGTCGAGATTAGGATTTTGTGTGAGCCCATCCTTGAAGGTAGAAAAAAGGAAATTTGGATTGATCTTAAAGAAGAAGAATAAGGAATTAAATTTCAGAAGGTTATCAGAAAATGAAAAGGCAGAACAACAAAGTAGGCACTCCAGTGGCGTATGTTTGTGCCTATATAGCCTCTCCTGCTACTTCACCACTTTGCTTACTTGTCATTGACACCAGGTCACCATGAGTGCAAAACGCTACTAAAGTTTCATAGTTCATGTGTGTGCTTTTCCCTGTGCTACCTGTGCGAGTTCCATAAATTACAAGCACCTTGACAGCAGTCAGAACTGGGCTCTTGTGCTGGGCAGAGCACATCTTCCTCCAGGTCTCTTCTGGGCACATTTCTCTGTATAACTCAGGCACTTGGGTTTGCATTAGTATTTTTTTCCCCATTGTTGCAGGAAGTATAGGCACCCTTCCTGCCCTTGTGCTCTGCTGCCCTGTGCATTTCTTATGCCCCCCCTTCTGCTTTCCTTTCCCAGTTGCCTTAGCTTAAAGTGAAACTTCCTCAGTCTGTGAAGGCTCTGAGGTCCCACTCCAAGTGTTCTGGTTGCCACTTTGAAATCATGCAAAGTGGAGTATGTGTAATAGAGAGAAGCATTCAAAGGAGTCAAGTTGATGTAGCAATAACCGAGCAATATGAGAACACTTTTTCCTTGTACATTCTTCCACTTCGAAGATGGTTTGTTGCAGCTTAACCTGAGCTGGCGTGTAAGTACCACACAGTCACTTGCTCACTCCCCCTCCCCAGTGGGATGGGGAGGAAAATTGGAAAAAAGGTAAACTCCATGGGTTGAGATAAGAACAGTTTAATAATTGAGATTAATAATAATAATGATGATGATGAAAAGGGAGACAACAAAAAGAGAGGAATAAACCCCAAGAAAGACGAGTGATGCACAATATACCCGCTCACTGCCTGCTGAGTGATGCCCAGCCAGTCCCCCAGCAGCGATTGGCACATCTCAGCCAACTCCCCCCAGTTTATATACTGAGTGTGATGTTCTGTGCTATGGAACATCCCTCTGGCTAGTTTGGGTCAGCTGTCCTGGCTCTGCTCCCTCCCAGCTTCTTATGCACCTCCCTGTTGGCAGAGCATGGGAAGCTGAAAAGTCATTGACTTAAAGCAAGCACTACTTAGCAACAACTAAAACATCAGTGTGTTATCAACATTGCTCTTACACTAAATTTAAAACCACAGCACTGTACCAGCTACTAGGAAGAAAATTATCTATCCCAGCCAAAACCAGGACATGCTTTCTTCATCTGTCTGCTCATTGCTCATTTATCCCTCTTTTTACCAGAGTTTATCACCCTTTGCTTCCCTCTTTTGCTAGTGTTAATGAGATCAGCTGGAATGGGATCAGTGAAATGAATCAGGATAAACAGAGTGGGCACAAGGCAAAGAGCAGAGGGCAATTTCTTAAGCCTGTTTTAGTGCTGAAGCCAATGTAATGCAAAACTATAGCCTGAGAAGTGAGGAGGATGCAATGCCCCCCTGGTGATGCAATGAGAGGCAAAGAAAGGTAGATGCATGTGCTGTACAGGCAATGCTAGTGCAAAAGAAAAGTACAGTGTGAAAGCTGGAGTGTTTAAGGCATGTTTACACCCGTGAGGAAAGTGCAAACAGTGAACCTGACAGGATTCCCATACAGCTATTGTATTATGGCACAAAAAAACATTGCGACTTTGGAATGATGGTTTCATTTGCTGTACTGACTGTGCTCCTCAACCCAGGAAGGAAGGAAGAAAAAAAAAGAAAAAAAAGACATATAAACACCAAACCCTATTGTTGATTTTTTATATTCCCAGAGTGTAAAATACATTCTGATAATATGTGCTGTGCTCCTAAATCACTTGGGCCCTTCTGATACTTTCATTTACTGTTATTATCCATTGCACATGGATGCAGCCCATACTGATGCCCTAATTGTATATGCTATGGGTTTGTGGGGCACTTTGTATTCTCCTCCTTTTGCAGAAATTCCTGTTTGTGCAGCCTTGTGAGAGCTCCCTACCATACCCGTGTGAAGATCAGCATCCTGTAAGAGAAAACCCAGGCTGATTTGGTGTAGGATTCTTTCACATGAGCTGTATCTACCTATCTGTACAGATTGAGTCTGCAGTTCTGTATATAATACAAGTTTTACTGTCTGAATGCTATAATTCTAAAATCATAACGTGATATAAGGGTAAGAATGCAGGTTTTGTAGTTCCCAACTCCATCACAGATTTCTGTGTTGTTTTCAGCAAAATGTTGAATGCATCTGGTATTGCTTTCTTTAGCTATAAATTTGAAGAGGTAAGAGTTCCATCAGTGCATGTGTTCTGTGGTCTTGGTGCTAAATGACTGCAAAACATTTGGCAATTTGCACCGTCTGTATATACCTGATATCCCAGAGTCCCAGATGCCTTGGGTGATACTGTTTGGGTTTACCCTGAACTTTGGCGACTGGCAGCAAGGATTCTGTGTTTTAAAGGATAAAATCCCACACTGCAGGTGAAGCTCACAGGAGCTAGCAAATACAATTAAAGAGTCTTAATCTCCATTTGCTGTCACTGTCAGTTCCACAGGCTCATGGCACAGCTCGCTGTGGTGTGTGCAGTGCCTGCTGTCAGTCAGGGGGGAAAGAGCGGTGTGCCTGCCCGGCAGCCCCATCGGGGGTCTGTCAGAGCAGCGGGGACCGTGGAAGAACTACTTCTTCCCTTTAAAGAAATGGATTTAGGGGAAGGAGAGGGGCAGGATGAAGCCTGAAATACCCCATCCTTTTAGTGTCTCGGTTGGTACAGGGAAGTGGGGGCGGATTGTTGCTCGCTCTTAACTTTTAATACAGGAGCATGGGAGCCTCCTTTGGGGTGTCCACACAGCCAAGCCTGGGGGTTACTGTCTGGGCAGGACGGTGCTGCTCGTCCTGCTCTCAGCAGCCCTTTGCAGCTGGTTGTAATTACGTGCTGCAGCTTCAGAGGAAGTTGCTGGCTGTGGGGAGTGTGCAACGCTTGGCTGCAGATCCGCTGCTTTTAAGGGTACAATGGAGATGGAGAGAGTAAAAACAGTGGCACAGAGGGAAGGGGAGGGTGAAAGCCTAATTATCCCCCACTTGAACTAGCTGCCTTGTTAAATCGTTACATATTTCTGGAAGTCCCTTGATAGGCATATAGCCTAAATGAAGGCAGATGAGGGAAAGGCCATTTTCAGATGCCAGGAACTCCAGCCACAAAGGACTAAAACTTCAGTACAAAAAAACCCTCTAAAACTATCTGGAAAACTATTTATTATTTATTTCACTACTGTCTAAAAAAAAAAATAAAAAATTAGACTGATTTATGTCTCTTGGAAACAAAAATTACATTGAACTGACATATTGCAATGACTATTTTTGGCCTTACCATTTAAAATTATAGAGTTATAAATAGAGCAATGCAAAATGCAGCTATTTTGATTCTCACTGGGGTTCACGCAAACATGTTCTTTGGTTTCAGTCATTGGATTCAGCCCTCCACTCAATGCTGATTCTGCTTTGAATGGAGAGGTTTCCTTATTTTTGATTTTTAAACAGCCAAATCACTTTGCTGTTGAAGAGGTTTTGCTGACTCTTGACCTTAAGCCATGTATTGTTCTAACATTACCTAGTAATTGTCTCAAGCTCGCAAAAAAAAAAAGTAAAAATTTCTGTGAAGGTGGCTGTAGTCTTGGTTTTGCAGTGAAACCCAAAAAGAGGCAAGTTTTGTCTGGCACTGGACGTTGTAACAAAAGCTCTGGTTGTAAATCTCAGGAAAAGAACATTCGTAATGGAAGTGGCCAGTGAATCCTAAATAGCAACAGAATGTGTTGCTATGAAATGTGTGTACCTAGAGGGGAAAAAAAATGATCCTGCTCTTGATAGAAAAGCAGCAGCTTACTCAGAGCTATTCTCAGATGTCAGAGTCAGTTGTCAACTCCCTGGTCTGTGGTTGCATCCTTATAAATTTTGGCCCCTCCAGGCAACAGTGATTTATGTCTGTAGCAGATGAAGCAGCCAAGGTGCATAGTAGAGAAAAGATGTAAAGGTGGGCAAGACTACCTGCTGTGCTGGATTGTATCTGGGGATACAGCAGAACTGTGACTTGGGTTTGTTTTTTTCTCCTTTTACTCTCTTTCTCAGATGTAGACACTTCTTGGGGCCATCCAGATGACTTACGCCATGAAGTGTCTGATCAATTCAGGTGTTGCCTAATCACATCAGCAGTTCTTTCAAACAATTTCTGTGCTACATATCTCATACTTCAGGGCTGTATGTGGATACTACATATAGCTAGGCAGCTACAGCTGTCTTGAGTCTCGGGGGCAACTCAAGGTTGTTATGGCTGCTTTACTACCAGAGGATATTAAAACTAGGATGCTTTGGACAGGATTCTCAGATGCGCTTTCCTGTTTAAAAGATGAGGTTTCTTCATTCAACAGTATCTAACACCATGAAGGAGTATCAGAATTCATAGTGTGAATTGGAATATGCCTCAGTGGCAATCAGAGCTTTGGGGTAGCTTTTATTTTTTATTTCCTAATTTACTTACAAATTCTCACTGTGATTTTCATCAATCAGAATTAAGAGGATAATGAAAATAGCTTTCATTTTCTTTAAAATTCCTTGCCAGTTTTTAAAGAGCTTGAAATTTTAACATAAATAATTATTACCGTTGAATGAAGACTGTTCCTGAAGCCTGAAAATCCAGTGAGTTGACTAAATTTATGACCCTGAGCTAGTGACCCTTCAGTCACAAAGGTGCTGCTTGTGTGGAAGTACCTCTGTCTGTCTATACAGGCTTCCTAGAGAGGTGGTCAATGCCCTGTGCCTGTCAGTGTTTTAAGAGACATTTGGACAATGCCCTTAATAACATGCTTTAACTTTTGGTCAGCCCTGAAGTGATCGGGCAGTTGGACTAGATGATTGTCATAGGTCCCTTCCAACTGAAATATTCTATTCTATGAAACAAATTGCTCCAGTTTCATCCCACAACCCTTAATGATTGCCTTAAACTGTTCTTTTCAATGGCTATAAAAGAGCCTGCTGCTGGAAAAAAGTATGACCCTAAAGGTATTGCAAATATCTCTGTAAAGATTTGCACAGCAAATAGTGACAATAAAGCACCAGTATTACATGAGCAATTCACGCAGCACTTGAGATCGGATTCGTAGAGCTGTGATGCTCTTCAAAGCTAACAAAAGTGTCTTTGGACCTTTAAGGCAACATACTAAGAATTTCTGGATGCGCTTTCAGGCATCTTTTTGTATTCCAACATGAAGGAAATACACAAAACTATGCATCAATGGTATTTCTAGTTCAAAGTTGTTGCATGCATTGGTGTTTAATGCATTTACCCTTACAGGTCTCTTGTTGAGCCCAGTGCAGAGTTATGAGTTGAACATTTAGAGGTCTGGTGGGGAGATGGATTTCACCATAGTACCACCTAACTATGCTGCCATTGTTTCTGTCTTTCACTCATACAAAAATGTGTAAGAAAGAGTATTATGTACTGCCAATGGACCAAATAATTTGCTTGGTTTAAAAATACATATTTATTTATATAGATATATAAATATGTAAGAATAACTTCACTGCTTTCAGTACAGTTACTCCAGAGTCTCCAGATGTTTCTCTGAAGGTTGTCCTAGCTCCTGTCTCCTACTTACTCAGACCAAGAATTTGTCACTGTTCCCATCTGATTGTGTATTAGGTTTCTATGAAAATCTGGTTGTGGAGGGAGAAAGCTGATGCCAATAGGAAGACAAGATTGGTCAAGACCTAGGAACTCAGGAGTATTCAGACATCTCCCAGTTTACATACCTGTGCAGATGGAAGGGAAATAGAGGAGATCTGTAGCTGATAAATCTGTATTTACTTAGGTGAATAAACAGCCTAATTGTTGGAGGTGAAGAACTGTTATGTTCGCATCAGAACAACAAGGCTTATTTCATGGCAGGAGTATATGTGTGACTTCATACACTTATTTCAGGCATGTAGTATTATAGGCAGTTTGACCCAAAGACATCACCTGTGGTGGGATTTTCCATGAAAAAAATGACTATATTTAATAACAGTTCCCAAACAGTAAAAGTGCAGAGGTACATATCTATTAGCTGATACATTGCAAGAAATTAACCCAAAACTGACATTCTTTTTTGAGTTATAAAAGCTCAGAAAAATACCTTACACAACAAAACCTCTTTGTCACCCAAGAGGTTGAAAAAAAAAGAGGGTAGATTTTTCCCAGCTTAAAAAAAAATGAAAGTGCTTATGGTCTGAAACTTACCTACTAGAACACATTCTTAAGGCTAGCTTTTAGACCTGTAAAAATAGGGAGTTACTGTAAATGCAAAGCAGTGACAGTTTTCGAAATATAGGTATTGTATGGTTGCTGACAGAGGTTTATAGTGTCTGGAGATGAGGTTTTGTTTATTCGCATTAGGCATAAATGTAACAGCTTGAAGATACAGGAGAAATTCTGCTCTTAATGGTGGGAGTAAGTAATACTGAAGAAATGGTCTGAATTTATTTTATGTAATACTTTTTTTAATAACGATGTCTATTAAAGACATCTGCTGAAAGTCTGTAACGCTGATTTAATAGGGAGAAAAAATAACAAAGTTCTTTAGCAATCCTGTCTTCAGTTTAATATTATGGGCTGTTAAAAGAGGGTTTATGTGTGCAACATTATTAACTGAAATTCTGCTCAAATTGAAATCAGGCCCACAAAACTAGCATTTCTTCAGTACGTGCTAGGTTTTTAAAACAAGTATTTAAAACTATACAAGAGAATGAATGTATTTTTACCTTGTTTAGGATTTTTAAAGGCAATCAGGTCAGGCAGAGAAATATTTCTAAACACCTATGCTCTCACTTACAGCATGTGACCTCTCTAGCAATGTTAAAGTGTAATAAAAAATTACCAACTTCCTATACTAAGTCATTACTATAACTACAGAAAGAAAATCCACCTCCAAAGTGACTGAATTACAGTTTGTAATAAAACACCCAGTATTTTATACTGGCTTTGTCAGGGCTGAAAGATACATGTTTAGTTATGAGAGAGACTGGGGGCAGAGGGAGGTGGGAACAGAATCCCAAAGATCATGGTCTGGAAGAAAGCTTCCTTACAGGAATTAAATGCTGAGTTTAAAGTAATCACATTGTTGCCTAACTATGCTTGATGTTGTTGTAATTTTTTTTGAAACTTAAATTATGAAGATGAAAGTATAGTAATAAAACACTTTGTATTTTTATCACTGTAATTTGGAGAGGCCTCATGTTTTCCATGCCTGTAGCCTTGATGATTCTTTTGGCAGCTCTGCCAGTGATAAAAGGAATAACTCACCGCTGTCAGGGAATTTGGCTGTTTCATCACTGACATGAGTGGCCAGCATAACTCCATGGTGATTGCTGTCTAAATGACTTATGTAGTTTCTTCATATACTTTTTGATTGAGGAGTGATAATTCAGGCAATGAGTTATTTGGCATCAGCCTCTGAGACAATCTGTTTTCTTTTTATAAATCCTAAGGCACCTTTCAGCCACCCATTTTTAAATAAGGCTATAGTGGATTAGGTTCTAATGTGCCTGGTGGATTTAGCCAAAGGATGGTTAAATTAGATTTTGCTGTCATTCTTTTGCTTTGCTTGTTTTTTTTGTTGTTAAATGGCAGTTCTTGAAGTAGTATTGAGGAAATGAGATGTGGGCTAAAAGACTGTCTTGATGTTACACCACAGGGAATTTAATTCCTGGTGGTAGTGGCACTGTCTCTTCCCAAAAGTAGACCACATTGTCAAAGGATCCAGAGAGGAAAAAGCACTAACAGCAGCCTAACTGTATAGTCTTTGACGCAGAAGACACATCCAAGAGGAGGGAAAGGAGTATTTTAAAAAATTTCTACAACTGAAAAGTTTTCTACAACAAATTACAGCTCAGAACATCTTTATTAGAGATTTAAATAGACTACCATTGTGCAAGGTAGACAGCTGTTGTACATTAAAGTTAGTATACAACAGGTTGAATTACGCTGTGTATCACAGGAATTCATGCAAGGTTTTGGTTGGCAACAAGCAGTTTCCTCGCTAAAGTAACAAAGATGGTTAGATTTGCTGGAGTTGCATTTGCAGGGTTCCCCACATAACATGATGACTGGAGTGCTGACTGTAATCTGGAGAGCTGCAGAGGTGATGGGTGCTTTGGACGTCCCCTTTGTTAATGTCTGCTGTACACATGCTGTTACTGTTTTTATTAAAGTAAACCAGTTAAATCTTACAGGAAGAGTTGCAGCTAATATTTATGTTGAACCAACCAACCTCTTGTGCTTCTCTATCTTTTTTTCACCTTGGCTTTTTTTTTTTTAACTTTTTAGACAGAGCAATAAGTGAAAGGTATAAGTGAGTTTTTCAGTATTTATACTGCAGCAATGCACAGGGCTCCAGTCAGAATCCATATCCTTTTGAGGCAGATGTTGTGTAAACAATTATAAGGACATTCTTCCTTCTTGAAAGTGTGTATGAGCCATCTGCATCAGGCACGTGTCTTGATTTGGGTCACAAGAGATAAGATACCATATTTTTTCAGTTCCATTTAAACTTTGAAATGACATGGCATCATTAAAGTGTGGTTACATTCAAAAAATTCTGATTATGCAAAGTTTAGTATTTGTTGAAGGAAAAAAATTGTACGTAAGGGGGAAAAAGTTAACTGCAGAGCAGTTGTATGTACAGCCTGAGTCAAAAGACTGTCTGCTGCCCTTACTGAGGCAGTTCAGTTTAACCTGGGTTAATTTCATATGGGGAGGCTTGGGTTTAGATCTGAGTTAGTCACCCAGAGCAAGTAAGAAGAGGATTATGGCAGACGAGGGGTTGCCATTCTTTACTTCTCTCTCACTCTTATTTTTATCCTTTCCTATTTTTTTCTCTTTCGTGTGTATTTATAGGTTTTAATTTATATTTTTTTGTTGCTCAGAAAGTTCTCCTTTATGGAGAAGAGGCACTTGTGGTCTTCCTTGCTGTCCAGAAATAGACTGTTAACTTCTTCGATTCTAAGTGGCACCCCAGAATTGCTGGCAACAGGTGAAGCAGGGCTACTGGCCTTCGCACGATGTAGGGCACGTCTGAGGCACAAAGCTGCCTGCTATACTCGGGTGGGCAGTTCTGAGAGCCCCTCCTGTGGATGAGGAGACACCATGAGTGTTGAGGAGTGGAGTTCAGGAGTAGTCCATTGGTGTGCAACCATCCTACTCACAGTATTAGTTTCAGTGACTGCTCCACCAATGCTACAATGACTGCTACGTTGTGCTTACAGTAGATCCTGCCTTCTATTCTGTTTTTTATTCTGTCCGTGTGAGGGTTGCACAAAGGTCCAAGCTTTCAGATCTGGATTTGCTGTCTGTGATTCTGACATTCAGATTTATTGTTGTTTGATTTTTCAAGCTGACAAAACTTCACTTTTATTTTCTAATTCGTATTCACTCTTTCTCCACAGCAAAATCTGCCAGTCATGGCAAATTACATGAATGATTCTGTGGAGGCTAAACCAAGATTGCTGGACTCATTTTCATGCATGGCTAAACACAGAATTGAACCCCATGCTCCAGAAGTGAAAGGTTAGTGATTTTAGATAATTTTAAAACGATTGTATAGGAGTTGATACAGCTACTGTCAGTCTACCCTAATCCTGTTCTTTGTTGACTCTGCCCTTGCAGAGGCACTGCTTTCTGTCAGCGATTAAGGGAAGACATTGCTTTCCATGATGCTGATTCAGCAGAGCTAAGAATCAGTAAATTAGCAATGACTGTAAGGGAATTTTAAATATTGGTAGAGTACCAAATTTCTATTGTTACTGTGTCTTAGAGGTGAAATTCCAATCGAGGTACTGTACCAGGCAATGTGGGAGAGCTGACAGTCCTCAGTTTCTGAGTCACAAGACAGAAAAATGGGGAAACTGTTTATCCAGCATTTGGCCTCTTAGTGTCACCACTGTAAAATCACATCAAAGAACCATGCACAAATAAATAAGTCTACCGAACTAGTATACATTCTGATGAAATATTAGTTTAGTTACAAAATTATGTGGACAGCTAAAGAATAAGTAACTCTGCCAATACAATATCTTTGCTGTTTATGGAATGATACTGTGTACTCTTCAGCTCTCAGTTTTTTCCTGTCTGCACAAAGGTAGATGCTTTCATAAGTACAATATTCAACTTGACTAATTTTCATGGATCACAAGATGCGCTTATGTACATGATCCATACAGCAACTGAATGGTGTGACAGTGACATAGAAATTGTAGAAGCAGCACACTATTAAACACCAAAGAAAGCACACCAAATAAACCCTCCCCCCACCCCCACCCGTATATTTGGAAGTCTGATTTAACCTTTCTGAAGATGGGTGGCTCAAGCTTGGAAATAGTATTGGAGATGCTTTCTCTACCAGAGCAATGCTAATTTCCTTTCTGTGCTGAAAAGATGATACGTCCTGATAATTACGGCACCATTCCACTTAAAGAAATTCTGTGATGTGTTAGAAAAATGTACATCCTTTCTTTCCTTATAATTTCCAGTGTATATCTAACAGCAAAGAACTGGATTGAAATTCTATGTGCTTCGCAAATGCTCACACCCCCATGCTTTTTTTTTATCTCAAGTCATTAAGACCAGTTCTTTCTGTAAGGTATTCTGCACCATCTTTTTTTGAGAATACCTCTTGGCTTTGCATCAGCAAAAAGTTTTGATTGCACACTTGTAATGTGCCGTAAAGCTTTTGTGAATATATCTACATTTATTATTATTATTATTATTATTATTATTATTATTATTATTATTTCATTATTATTTCATTATTATATCATTATCATTATTATAATATCATTATTATATTATATATATCAGAGATCAATAGTGAAGAACATCCG
>JAVJGJ010000001.1:12017782-12027998 GCA_035590215.1 Microhierax caerulescens | reverse complement strand
CACCAAAGAAAGCCCACCAACGAAAGCCTCCCCCCACCCCCACCCCACCCCCACCCCCAGCTGGCAATGTGCATAGCTATACTTGGGACAAAACTGGTAAGATCGGGTTAAAGGGAGTAGCTTCTGGGTATTCCAGCTTAAGATAATATGCAACACAGAGCTTGGCTTACCATCAAAGCATTACTATTGTCTAGTGTGTGAGAGTACTGGAAGGACTGGTAAATATTACCCACTGGGTAGTGTACAGTTCAGCTTTTTCTGCTCTATAGTTCTTACAGGAAGTAAAGCCTGTGACCCTGCTTTAATTGATAATTAACAATGGCTGATAGCAGTCAATTCAGAGAAAAAAGCATCAAGCTTCTGGTGCCATACTAGCTGAGGCAGCATGTGTTTCCCTTTTGCAGAAAGGAAATGTAGATTCAAAAAAACTCCACCAAACCTGTAATGAAAAGGTACTACCTTCCTGTATTCTATCATCTGCAGGTCTTGACAAGACAAATTGGTTGGCTAGTGAAGCAAGTAACTCTACCCCCAAAATTAAACTGTGGCCAGTGAACTGATCTAGAACTTAAAATACCAATATGCAAGTTACTGTGAAAAAATGGTGTAGACTCTAGAGCAGTACAGACTAAGGTGCAAAATTATTGTGCTGACAGGTTATCTCCCTGGAAGTGAGACATGCAAAGCTAAGGCTATTTTTTACTGAGTTCTGGATGAGTAACATAGACTAGAAGCAACTGGAGTCAGAAAGGTGAAGTGGAAAAGGAATGACTGTACATCTCATAGGACAAGAATTGGGCAAAGAAAATCTATACACTTAGGTTTGATGCTATTAGTTATTTCCTGTTTTATGGGGTATTGTTTATAGACTGTGTACTTTTGGAAAGATAGTTCTCTACTATTCTTTTCATAGTCATAGAATCATTTAGGTTGGAAAAGACCTTTAAGATCATCAAGTCCAACTATTAACCCAGGACTGCCAAGTCCACCACTAAACCATGTCCGTAAGCACCACATCTAATTGGTCGTTAGGGCTCGATTTTTCTAGAATGATTCTAGATTCCCACATGAATCATGGGAACATCCATGAGCTCAGAGCCCAAACAACAATGGCTTTGTGTCTGTATTGCCTTATTCAATCAGAATGCCCTGTTGAGCTATGAAGTGCAAAGAAAGCTTAAGAAACTAGTAAGTTACCTTAAGGTATCTATTGCCTGAAAATCATGCTATGTTATATTGTTACAACACAAGTGTTTGTTATATGCAGAGAAAAGAGACTGAAAATACAGTTGTGAACACCTTGTCTGGGCATGTTCACCACATAAAATCAACTATAATTATAACAGTATGATTGGAAAGTAATGCCCCCCAATAGTTCGCAGAGTTAGTGGTTCCTGGTAAATAGAGGAGATGCCACTATATGTAGCAGAGTGAAATGAAGAATCATAGGTACTGTCTTTTGTCACTTCACTGTTCTGTGGCTCATAATGGCTCTACAAAGAAGAATAATGATGCTTAGAAGGATTTGAGAGCTACATGCAGTAAATGCTAATTATTATCAGTGTATATTTCAGGCAAACTCAGAAACGAGATTAGATCCAAACAAACCCTCACTTATGTCTGGTTTTATCTGGAAAGAACCAGAAATTCTTTCGCACTTTCTTTTCAGTTTACTGGCCACATCTGCCCTATATTTCAATGTGCACAATTATATATAATAAATACATATATACGCACACATACATATGTGTATATATATACTTAGATGTACATATATCTTGCTGAACATTAAGACTGCTCTTTAAGAATGACATAACAGTCATGGATTCAGTATCTTTGGGGAGCACTAGGGCCCAAAATGCCCACCACCGTTGTGTTCATTTCAACATGTGGAACTATGTAAAAATGAGAAAGTTTACCGAGAATGAACAGAGTGGCACCCAAGACAATTAAGTACGTAAAGGGGGCATGAAGGCTATAGAAGGACACCAAAAAGGAAGCATGATGCCAATGCACAGGATTTACTGGACATGCCTGAGAAAGTAAAAAGAAGCAGTCATTTCCAAGCAGCAGAGAGAGGCTATTAGAATAAGGTGTCCTTCCAAAAGCTGAAAACATATCCAGATGAAAAAAAACCCCAAAAACTAAATATCATAAACAATGACAGATATACTATTGAAATTGTTTTAGGCAGACCAAAGATGAGTCTGAGATCTAACTAGCTAAGAGAATAAAAAATAGTTCAATATCCTTCTTCCAGCACATCAAGAGGAAGAAAACATTATCACCAAGTCTGAATATGACAAGGATATAAAATGAACTCCCAGGGAGAACAAAGTCTCTGGAGAGAAGCTGAACCATTTGCATCCTTGTTCACTGTGGAAGATGTGGTGGGCTGACCCTGGCTGGACACCAGGTGCCCACCAGAGCCACCCTGTCACTGCCCTCCTCAGCTGGGCATTGGGGAGAAGAAATAATGAAAATAACAAAAGGCTCATGGGTCAAGGTAAGGATGGGCAGAGCACTCACCAATTACCGTCACAGGCAAAACAGACTCGACTTGGGGAAATGTGTTTAGGCCAGTCAAGTCAGAGTGGGTTAGTGAGAAATAAAACCTAAATCTTAAAACACTTTCCCTCTCCCCTGCCTTCTTCCCAGGCTCAATTTTACTCCAGATTTTCTCTACCTCCTCCCCTGCAGCAGCACAGTGGGATGGGGAATGGGGGTTAAGGTCAGTCCATAGTCGTTCCACACTGTCTCTGCTGCTCCTTCCTCCACAGGGGGAGGGCTTCTCACACTCTGCCCCTGCTCCAGCCTGGGGTCCCTCCCACAGGAGACAGTTCTCCATGAACCTGTCCAAAGCCAGTCCTTCCCACAGGAAGGGGGTGCCCCAGCCTGGGGTCCCAGGGGTGTGTGTGGGATCTGTTCCCCCGCTGCCTCCTGTGGGCTGAGGGGCACAGCCTGCCTCACCAGAGGCTGCTGAGGAATCTCTGCTCTGGCACCTGGAGCACCTCCTGCACCCACCTGGGGGGCTGCAAAGTTGCTGCTCTCACATGGTCTCACTCCTCTCTCCAGCTGCACAATAACTTTTTTCTCTTCTTAAATACATTATCCCAGAGATGCTGTCACCATCACTGACGGGCTCAGCCTTGGCCAGCGGTGGGTCCATCTTGGAGCCAGCTGGCATTGGCTCTATCAGACATGGGGGAAGCTTCTACCAGCTTCTCACAGAAGCTTCCCTGTAGCCCCCTCTGCTACTGAAACCTTGCTACTAAAATCCAGTACAGAAGGAATCAGGGAAATTGTCCCTTCAGACCCTTTCTGGGGCATTCAGGGAACACAGCAGAGAATGTCTCTGAAATTGAAGTAATCTGAAGATGTAATGGTACAAAAGGCAGATGAATACAGATGAATCTCCAGGATCTGAATGATTCACCCAAAAATTCTAAGAGAACTCAGGGATGAAATATCTACTAATAGCAGCATGTAACCTGTCTCTTCAATATTCTTCAGTAGTGATGTCAGTCACTTAGAAAGTTTCCAAGAGCATCCAGCAAACTAAAATTCTACATCTGTTACAGGTGAATGAGTAGATACTGTAATAAGAGAGAGAATTAGTATCTATCTGAATAAATATTACCTAATCAGTGAGAGTTAACAAAGCTCTCGTAATTCTTTGAAAGGGTCAGTGATATGTAGATGAGGATCATCTGACTGATACAGTCAACCTGGATTTGTAAAAGACAGAACTTTTTATCAAGGTGTTTTAGGAAAACCAAGCAACACAAGAATGTTGCTGGCATAAGAAGGAAGGTGCTGGAATAGATGAGAACATGGTTTAAAAGATGTCAGCAGAGGGTAGACCGTGATTGTATGGAAGTAAATGGTCAATTCTTGCAGGTGAGGGAGGTGACTACTGAAATTCCATACGGGGTCTATCTTGGGACCTGCGCTATTCAATATATTCTTAAAGGACCTGGAGAAGGGAAGCCATCAGTGACGCGATAAAGCTTTGCCGATGAAGGGTTATGGAAGGTAGTAAGGACAAGGGAGGCTACATAGCTTGCAGAAAGACTGACTGTGCAACAAAACAACAGGTGTAATTCAGTGTAGGTAATTATGAAGTGATACATTTGTGGAGGATAGTCCTATCTTCACATCTTGGATCATTTCTAAGCTGTCCCAAAGGTCTTCAGGAACAAGACCTTTGGGTTATGGTAGACAGTTCCATGACAGTATCACTTAGTATTAGCTGAATTAAAAGAAAAATGATAGATTAGGAATGATTAAGAAGCAAATAGAAAACAAACCAGAAAGGACTGTAATGCTTACTGTTCAAGTGCATATGATGCTTTAAAAATCCAAGGTTTACACACCTGAATACTGCATGCAGTTCTGGCCCATTTATCTCTGACAGGACATACTAGAACTGAAAAGTATGCAGAGATGACAAGGACACACAGAAGTATACTGTGACTTCCATTACAACATGCAAGGAACTCCATCCACTGAATAGCCAAGAATCTGGATTTGGAAAAAAACAGGACCTAGGGGGAATTTAGGAAGAGTGTGCAAAACTGAGAGGTCTGGAGAGAAGCGGTGTGGGATTGGCTTTTCACTGTCTCTTCTAATGCAAGCATGAGGGATATTGGAAGAAGAGCTTTGTTCAGAACAAGCCAGAGGAACCAGTTCTTCAGACAGCCTATGTGGACTTGTGGTACTTCTCAAATGACTTTCTAGATCTAGGAGCTTATAGAGATGGAAGGAGAGACTGGAAAAAAAAACCTGGAAGAGCTGCTGTAGATTCTATTAACTGGATAAATCACATAGCCTAACTTGAAAATGTTTGAAGGCTGGAAGGCAGAATGTGCTTACCCTGAGTGTCCACTCCCATGGTTGCTACAGGAGATAGAGCTCTGTGCTAGGTGGACCTGTGGTCTGAGCCAATGTGTAACTTCATATGTAACTTCATTGTACACCAATGTCAGAATGAAAGACATGAAGTTATTAACAGCTTAAATCTATTTATAACTTTCAAGCTCCCTAAATAATTGTAATGTTATGAAAAGTTAGGACCAGAAGAAACTTTGAGAAGTCATCTAATCCATCACCCTGTTCCATGGCAAAATCAGTTATATTTGTGTCCTTACTAACAAATTTGCTTAACCTGTTCCTAAAGCTTTCAATGATGGAGACTCAACAGCCTTTGTAAGGAATCTATTTAAAGTCTCACTATTCATACTATGAGAAGGATTTTTTTTCCTGCCTAGCTGGAATCAAGTCAGCTGTTGTTTGCTGTAAACCATTAGTTAACTGCAAGCCTGAGCTAAGATGGGAGGCATCCTAGACTTCTGATGAATGTTGTCGAGTAACTTCAGTGACTCTGGAAAGAGTCTGAGTACAGGCTTGGGTTTTTTAATGTAGCTAGTAGTTACTGGGGTTTGTATTGTGGTTAATATGACCGAGCATGAACAGGGATCTTTTCTGTTTCCGTTAGGCATTTTCATGTTATTTTAATGTCTTACCTCTTCAGTGTTTTCTGGCTTCAGGTAATCTTTCCCTGAGCTGTACTTTCTAAACCCAGCATGTTTTGACTTTGCTTCAGCAAAGGCTATTTGAAAGGTGTGTCTGCAGAAAAAGTGGGACAACAGATTTCTTTTAAAATATTACTGGAAAACAGCATGTGATATTTTCTTTCTTTCCTATAAGGTCTAATTTCTGGGTTTGCCTGTAATTTACTGAACTCTGTGTTTGAGATGAAATGTTTGAGCTGTCTTAAGTGATGCTACTCAGTTCACATAAACTGCTTCCTGCAGATGATCACTAATCGCATTCCTTGTTTTCTGCCTTGAGAAGGGGGTTCTGCCTAGCAGAAACACTAACCACCTACAGATTCAACTGAAGTTGATGTGGGCTGCTCTTAGAAAACACAGTCTACTTTAAGTCTTTTTAACAAATCAGCTCAAATAAGGTTTTAGCAAAACTTTTAAAGCATTATTTCCTTGTTTCAGTTTCCAGTCTCTAATGCGAGTAAGAGCACTGTCCTCTCACTTGCAATGAATTGTGAAAATCAGTTTATTGCTATGTGTGAAACACTCAGGAGCAGTAGTGGTGGCTGTTCTGAGGAAGTGAGTGTCTGTGAACAGGGTTTGAATTAGTAAATTGGCATGAGGTGATATGTGGAACAAAAAGGAAAAAAAAAAAATTAAATAGCTGCTCGCTGGTGAGCACTGACAGTTCTGCGTACAGACTGAAGGAAACATCCTGTGGAAAAATAGTGTGTAAGGGTGTATTTGAAGAATTCATCATACCGTTGACTGCGCAAGGAAGCCAAATAAAGATTGCGTAAGCACTTTGATTTTGGTAGTTTTAAACTCATTGACTGCCAGACTGCAACCTCAGTGATGTACTTTTAATACAGGTTTGTAAATATATGTCATATAACATGTGTATTTGTAGATTGGGAACTACAGCAGTTCCAATGAAACAGTGGTGGTGTCTGTCAGTCAGCACATTGGCATGGGGAGGAAAATACTGTATTCTCTATCTTGAAGACTGGACTTACACGTAACTTACAAAAATTACCACTGTGGAAGATGACCCTGTAATTCTTTTTTCCTGTAATTTATGAACTTATAAAAACATTCTTGTTTGAATATTAAAATCAATTGCTTATGCCAGGGATTGCAGAAGAATCATCAGTCTCTGATATGAAGGAGGATGAACAATAGTTTTCAATAGGTTCAGTCTTTCTTTCAGCTCAGGAAATTCAAAGTGATCATGTTCACTCTGAAATTCTTACAAATGGCTGATGTCTAAACAGCAGTTGCCTTGGAGAAAAAAAAATAAATAAATTCCCCCAGTTGGTTCCTCATCACCAAAGTTTGCATTTGATTTTATTGACAAGGGATTTTATTTTGTTTGTTGCCCTGTTAATTCAAGCTAAATGGAAAAGGGGCGGTCTTTACTGAGAAGCAGTGGGCTGCTCAGTATAAGAACGGCTAAAGAAATTTAAGTTCCTTCATGTATATTTCTAGTGTAAGCCACAGGGAACCTCCAGAAGCATCTCTCTGGGATTTTTCCTAGTGTCCTTTCTTCTCACTCTCTCCCCTCCACTCCCCTGCCTCCTCCATTACAACCCAGTTATTCTCTTGAGACCAGTGTGACAGATCAAAGGCTTAGATGGGGCCTGTGCCTGAGCAACGATTTCCCTCTCCCCTCTTCAAGCTCTCTGCTAGCTCTCTCCATGGATGTATCCTACAGCTGTTAGCTCCAGAACCAGATTTTCAAAATAACAGAAAGACGTACTGTGGTATATTGGGATTAATTATCTGAATTCTGCTTCTTAAGCTAGGATGTTTTTCAGTAACATTAATCTGACAGGAGAGTGTGTGGGTAACAATGCCAATTTGTGGCATTCACTTTTTTTTTTAATGTTCTTGTTGTGACCTATCTGTAATCAGAACAGGAGAAAACAAGTACACATTTTGCATTCCTTCCCCATATTTTTCCAGCCCTGATTTCAGCAGAGTACATAGGTATGTGTGTATGTCAATCCATGTGCGTGTCCTGCTGTAGTACCTTGCTGAACTGGAGCTTTCATTGTTCACAACAGGGAAGATTTTGTAAAAATTCTGACTTGGATTCCCTGTGTTCTACAATTTGAAATGTATAGGCTGGAAAGCGTAGGTTTGTGGATGTTCTGGTTTTGTTTGTATGTCCACCTAGTGATCGCATCCTGCAGTGCCTTAAAGCTCTGACTTGCAATTTTAACTTGCTTTCTGATTTTCCTTGTTGCTTCCCCTTTCTCCCTTTATTGTTTTGTTCTTCTGTTCCTCCACAGCCTTGATGACTTCTTCCTTAACTATTTAGAGAAACCTCCTTTGCTGCAGACTCGGTTCATCCCTTGAACAATTCCTACAGCTCTGGATGTTCTGTCAGCTGTAGCTCCCTGCCACCCCAGCTGTCATGAGAATTTTTGCCATGCTGTAGTTGGATTTCACAGACACATTCATGGAGGTTGTGGGTTTTTTTGTTTTCAGTCAACCCTCAACTCTATGGCTGTGTTCTAACTACTCTCCAAATGCTGTTGTTATTCTTTTTTTGACTACAGACACATTAGGCAACACGCACTTAAATAGCTTGTGGTAATAACTGAAGTACACCTGATGTGCTCGCTTAGGTAGCACTGCATCCAAGAGAGCCTTCAGCAGAAATCTTCTGAAACCCTTTTCACTGTGTAAGCGAGCTGCCTCTTGCAGACCCAAAAAGAGTCTTTTAGCTGGTTTTCAAAGTTATATTCAGTGGGCACACTGCGTGGTTGACTCTAGGTTTGCCTTTCAGCAGATGCCTGTGTCACCATGTCATCCATCGATTTAGACATAAACCATTTAATTATAGTAGGAGCTTCAGAAAGGTTTCTACCCAGGCAGCCACTCTAAAGGTTAATCTGCTGCCCAAGATGGGTTGAAACTTGCTGCCGCAAGGACTGGCAGCGTCAGGAACTGAAGTGTAGTTTCTAATAGAGGAGGATTCATATTTATCCTTATGGTGATATTTTTAATGTCACCCATCTACTGGATAACCCCCAGCTCAGCTGACAAAAGGGAAGCGGTTTCAGTATGTTGCTCTGCAAAGGCGTGTTTTCTATATTATTTATGGAGCTCCTCCCACTAATATGACTAGCTAGATTATCTGTGAGGCTGTACTTGTTCTGAAACCACTATTGATTAAATGCTGAGATGAAATTTTTTTTTAGAAGCTGTCATTGGAACATGCTTAGGCTGCACTTGCTGTCAGCTTAACAGTCATGTTTCTGTGTCTTCCTCTAAATTCCTCTCCCAGCTGGGCTCTTTCATATCTTAGCATTAAAATAGATTCTTCCTAATTAGACAGATCTCTGTCATGATAATCATCTTGAGAACGTATGCTGTATTTTCATACTGCGTATCTTTTCACAGATCAGGCCTGTACTTTATAATTTTTCAAAACCATAACGCATTGAATAGATCCTTTACCAAGCAATCATCTCTTGTAACTAGTAATTAGTGTCCTGTCAGCTGATACCGGTAGGCATTAGTGTTCAACTGCTGGCATCAGCAAGTTCATCTTACATCACTTAGAATTCTGATAATTTGATTCTTTTGAAATTTCATTTGTGAAGATAGTTTTCTAAAGCTGATGTGCAGGGGGAAAAAGAAAGGTATAAAGCAAATATACACATTTGTGCATGCAAAGTAAAACATGCATGAGGGGAGTGTGCATAAGGCCGTGGTCCTAAATGTAAGTGCAGGCATCCGTCATGAGTGAGTCTGTGCTTGTGTCTGATCACAGAACAGAGTTGTTTGGTCAAGGCTGTGAAGAACATCTTAATGATAATAATCAGCAGTGGAACAACACTGAGATCTCTATTTCTTGCATTGCCCAGGCAATAATCTGAAGGTTTTTCCCACCGTTTTTATTTATTCAGACACAGTGGCTTAGCAAAGTGTTGTCCTTCACAAAAATGGAATTTAAATAGTTCCCTAAATAGCTCATTTTGGCCTTAGTTTTTCAGAAGCTGGTGATTGTGTTAAGTGTCCTTACAAGAGAAGTGATGCAAAAATTAACTGTGAAATCTTATTTCTATTATGCTATTTTACAATTGCCATTCAATACTTGGCTTGAAGAGACAACTCTTCCGTTGGAAGAAATTTTGTAGTTAGTTCTTAGGTGCTGGATGACAGCTGTAAAATAACATAGTACAACTGACATTTTTTATGAAATGCCGATCCTCTGAATTGTTTTAGGTAGAGGGGATAGTGCTTTCTCTTACAGAAGGCTATAAGTCATGCAAGTATCACCACTGTGGCTGTTAAAATGAGTGAGGAAACAGACAGATACATATTTGCTCAGCTTTGGTTTAACCTCATCCAGTTAAAAATTATCTTTTGAGCAGAATCAACCGTTTTTAGAAGGGTTTCAGATGTTTTTTCCACAAACCCAATGATGGATGTGCTTGCAAAACTTCCAACACTAAGCACTGGTTACTACAAAACTTTGTTAGTGAAATCACCACCCCTGGGCTGTGCAGCCTGGCAGAACCAAGATCTGTAGCTGAGAGGGGAAAAATTCCTCCATTTTTAATAGGCTGGAATTTAATTCTATAACAATCCAGCACTCGCTTTCAAAAAAAAAAAAAAAAAAAAAAAAAAAGCCGCGTTTGATGCCGAAGTGA
>JAVJGJ010000001.1:11998616-12013002 GCA_035590215.1 Microhierax caerulescens | reverse complement strand
TGAGGCCGCCCCGGCAGCACGGCGCAGCCCCCGGGCACGCCGGCCGGCGGCGGGGAGCGGCCGGCGCGGCGAGGAGAGAGGAGCAGGGCCACACAAAGCGGCGGGGGGTGTGTGTCTGTGTGCGTGTTGCTTCGCAAACAGGAAGCAGAAAAACCTCACTGACATCTTGTCGCTTTCCTGGCGTTCCCAGCGAGGCACAGCCACGTTCCTGTCCCTCATCACGCCTTTCCGCGGGGCCGCGGCCCCCACACCGGCTGCCCGCACCGCCGTGCCTTGCCTTCCCCGCAGCTGCGCCTGGCAGCGGGCTCCGTCGGCAGGGGCTGCCTTTTGCCAGCCAAAACGGCCTCAAATCCCATTTCGCATCCCGTGCTGTTTCCACGAGAGCCGGGAGAGGGGCTGGAGGCTGAGGAGACCCCGGGGTCCCTTGGCTCCGGGGAAGCATCGCGGTGCGCTGTGCGCCCGTCCCGCTCCGGAGCAGCCGCCGTGCTTCCAGCCCTTGCTGGCGGTGGGGCCAGCCTTTCCCTTCCCGAACCCGGGCGCTAAAGGCCGGCATTTCTGGTTAACTGGCTCATTTGTTGGCCTGTCCCTTGAAGATCCAGGGCAGATACACAAAGCCATGCTATAATGTGAAAGTTGTGGAAACAAAGTAACAAAAGAAGGAACTGCAATTAGGGCTCCGCTATTATTACTTTGTTGCAGCTTGGGACACTTGAAGAGTTAAGAGTAGCCCGATTAAAAAGGGTAGTTTGCCATGTAATTAATCTTAACCGAATTTTTGTGCTAGTGTTCGCGCTCTTAGCATGTACTCGATGTGCGCTATGCTTTTAATCTTAAAAAGATAAATTATAATACTTTATAAAGAAAGACCCGTTTCCACCGACTTTTTTTAAAGAAAGGAGACACAAAGGTTGCCAAAAAATTTAGAAACATCATCTGCTTTGTTTCACTTGTAGAGTGTTGATTATGATTTTTTTCTAATGTCTAAGAACATTAAGGAACATCCATGGGTACATGAAAGTAATACTTAAGACCTGAGAAATTGCTCCTTTTAAAACAATTGAAAAGTACTTTATTTGAGACATGTATGCTTTTTATAGTACAAAAAACCCCAAACACCCGAAACTTCTTCATTTCTAGCAATCATAACAGTTCAGTAAGTTTCACTGTTTATCTGCATCGTTTACCAAAACAGTTCAACTTTATATAACATCTTAGTTTGGCATGAGAAAACAGTAAACTACATCTTGGGGTTTTCTCCCTATATTTATTCTCTGTAAAATAATAATTTATTATTAAACTCCAGCTGAGTGGTTTACAGTGGAACACTCGTGTGGATCTGCTACTGCTTCACTCTTCATACAAAAGCATTATTAAATTCTTCCCTCAGATTATTAAACAGCACAATTTGGAAATGAAGCAGTCAGGGTTAAATGACAACAAATACAATGAGGCTAGGAAGAAATACTGTTTCTAATTATTCTTTTATCAGGGCAAATCAAAGGAAAGCAGTATCTCTGTGCGTGTGTGTCCCTTTCCAAACTGAGAGACGCTGAGAAGGAAGGGAAATGTCTGCTGGGTCGAGGCAGCCGGTCACCCAAAAAAACCCTCTCAGAGGCTGGTGCTGGGACACGTGCTGAGGTGCCCTTCAGCAAGCTGGGTAAAAATGTCCTTAGAAGATGGTTATTTAAAGACATGCGCTCTGATTTTCTTCATTTGACGGAGTACAAACTATCCAGTCTGTACAATGCTCCTTGTCACCACCCCCACAGTTTACACCCTCACTCCCTGAGTTCATTAAAGGGATTATGCAGTTTCCACTGTTTAGGGCTCTGTCAACTGACAAGCAGTTATCAATGGGAGCCTTTTTTCAAAAAGGGATGTAGGAGCATAGGCTTGGCTGTATTTCATGAATTGCTGATCTACTCTGAATTTGTGTCTTGTTATAGACCCAAGTTTTCACTTGCTGAATTTTGAAATATCTGGATTTACAACTATTTCAACCTCTTATACTTGAGGAGAACTGCGGGCTTCAGAACTAGTTTGCTGCCATACAGGCATTGATCGGGACGTGCATAAAAATCAGAAGTGTTTATAAATGTCTGGGAGGAGTTCCCCTCCCCCCACCCTCACCCCCTGCCCCAGTGCAACCTGGCAAAAGCCAAAGTTGTTTTCCATGCCTTTGAGTTGGATTATTAGAATGCTGTACCAGCTTGATTTTCAAAGGAAGTATTGGGAAAATTTGCAGTCCATCCAAAACTCTGGTGCTCATCTTCGGACTGGTTCCAGGAAATATCAACACATTATTTCAGTTCTTTAGTTCTTTGTGAGCTAATCTGCTTTCTTGTTTCCTCCTTGCAGTGCAAGCGTCTTCTGGCTCTGCGTCCATGTTACCGTATGTGGTTCAGAGAGATTGTGTGTGTGTGTGTACACACATATATAAAATAAATCATAATTAATGTATATTTAGCATATAATAAATAGCCAAGTATATAATATATAGCCAAATATATAATAAATACTGCAAGTTATATCAGCCGTTTCTTATCCCTGTCACTGCTGTTCTTACTGTGCATTTTTTGTCATTTTTTTGTTCAATGAAACACCATGCCTATAGTTACCATATTGACCTTCTAATGTATGTTTATTTACATCTGAGCTCTACTGTGAAGTATAAAGGAGCTGGAGCTACTTTTTCCTACTTTAAAAGCTCCTTAAGACTTTTCTTATTTAGCATCATTATGGGTTTGATAGCTACTGTCATACTGACATTTCTAACCCTAAAACAAGCCTTAAGAAATTGGGAGTTTTACACACCATAAAACTAAATTGTTATTTAGATCACAGAAATTAGTGATGGAAGTCAAATGACCTATTAGATCATCTCTTCTGTTCCCCTGCCAAAGCATACTATGCCAATTCAGAATTAGTTTAAAGTTAGAGAAAACACGGCTGGCAAACACAGTATTTTCCAATACCACTTTTTTCCCATCCTGGGCTCATGCAGTGCCACATGGAAGTTAATGATCACATTGCCCTTCTACCTGAGGGTAGGGAGATGGGCAGGCCAGCCCTTTCAGCTTGCTTGGTGTATGACAGAATGACATGTTCAGAATTATAGAAATCTGCTTATCTCTCTTCCTTGTTAGCAGATATTCCACCACAGAGAAGTAATTCCCTCCTCTCCCACAGTGCCTCCTTTTCTGTTGAAAAAGGTATCCGGGATGAAAAGTATAACTTCTTAATTTGTCTTAGTGATTCATGGATAATGTCGTTAATGGAACTGAGTGCTGAAGAATGCTGTCAGTCTTATGAGTAGTTTTTTAAAGCTTACACCTGCTTTATTTAATGTGTACCTGTGTGTACAAACACGCACATTTCTTGCATTCTTTCTTGTGTAATATTGCCATTCAACTTACTTTGCAGGTTCTGAGTTCATCAGTTACACTGTAGGAAATGTCTGTTTCTCTAGCACAGCAAAGACGAAAGATGATTTTTCAGCTGCTTCTTTTTATTTTCCACAAGAGGTCAAATACTGTAGTCCTTAGTCATGCCTGATGACTAAGTAGGATTAAGCCTCTCTTCAGTTAATAAGCTATGCCTGATCTTGCTCACACTGGGGTAAAGTCAGTAGTAAACGCAAAACTGGGATGATACCAGAATTAAATCCCAGGCCAGCAATGCTCCTTCTCTTTCATATGCATCATAGGAGTCATCGTGTAACCCTTTTTACTTTGCTCTTCCTATAAGGGTGGATCTCTGTGTCTTTTCTTATTCCACACCCTCTCCCATTTTTCTTCTCCTTTTCATACCAACTCACGCTTGATGCTCCGGTGTGATTACTGTCCTTTAGAACAAGGAGGTTTTGTGGTGACCTCCTTTTGCAGCTAGTCAGCACAATAGGTTTCAGTTTAGCAAACTGAGAGGAATGGAGACTCTTCAAGCACTACTAGCCTCTAATGACCTTTATATGCTTTGATAGGAAGTGTGTCCCTTTAAAAGATCCTGGGTTGGGTTACTATGAGCCATAGCTGGAGCAGGGCAAGTTGTATTTTGGCATAGGGTAGCCAGTCATTGTGAAATACAAGCTTCGGATTGACCATATAGCATGTGTTGAAAGTCCTGCAGTGAAGCCCTAGGCACTGTCAAGTCCAGGAAGAACAACTTTGGCTGGAACATATCCAAAACTCATTCTGCTCATGCAGAGCCAAAAATATTAACGTGTGGTTGTGTTAGGACAATCGGTTGCATTTAGGTTAACCTAAACTTCCCGTAACTTAGCCTAAAGCTTAAGGCTCCACAAGTGGCTTGAGCTGGTGCAAACCTGAGCTGCCACTGCTGAGGAAGCCTCATCTTTCATGCCCTTGTCAGTGGCCATATTTTCTTGCTGCCTCCCTTTGCTAATGTTAGCCCTTCCTCGTGTACCTCCATGGCCAGCTGGTTCACCATGCAGGTAGGGAGGACAGACCCGTTTCTTCCTTCTGGGTTGGTTTTCAGCTGGATTGCATCCACAATTTGTTTGACTGTCCCTCCCATAGGCAGCACGGTCTTACAACACCTTAATCCTCTTGTGAAACTTCACCCTTATCCCAGGATAAACATCTGGGACCTATTAGTTAAAACATGCTCACCTGGTAGCATACATTTTACCTGAGCTAAGTAACACCTGGTGTCAGTGCACATGGTTCCATTCCTGAATACGGATGCTGAAACAGGGAAGGCTGTAAGTAGCAAAGGAGTCAGAGTTCATTTTTACTTAAACACTTGCATATATATGATATTTGGTTGCATGTTACTCTGATATTTATAATTCATGGGGGAGAGGTGCTTTGGATTAGCAGGGGTTTAAGGACAGGTCTGACAACCAGGAACTGCTGACTGGAATCCTTGGAGTGTGTTGTTTGGTGAGTTGAAATGTGAGGTACCATCTCTTGACTGAAGTTATGAACCTGTAATCAGTTTTCTAGCTGGGATCTCACAGGCTGTTCAGATAAGCAACGTACTTAGACATTCAGTGGGAACTTGGGAGTCTTAGCAACTTGAAGTATTTATTTTCCTAGTTTGTTGGTGAGTCACAAAATCATGTAACTTGGATTATGCTTTTGCTTCCCCCTCACACACTTCACTTTCACAATGTTTGTAGCTCAAAAGTCATCATAGACTGCCCTTGTCTGCTTTTTGAGTACTTGAAACCCAGTTTCATAGGGGTTAAGAGAAAATGTCCTTTTAAACTTGCAGTAGTTAATAAGATAGCAGCTGCTGAAATTTTGTGCTTACAGGAAGGGGCTGAGCTGCCTTCTTTTGAGACTTCCCTCTTTTGTATTGATTTTGTTTGCCACCACATACCGTTAAAATTGGCAAGGAGATAAGAATACTTTAATCTTTAGCTAGACCTGAGCGAAGTGTGTCCGCCTATAGGAACTCTGAATTTTCCATGCATTTGTGTAACTGCTCAGGCTAATGCTGCAGTGCTGTTGGTAGCATAGATGATCTATTGATGTTTGCCTGCTGTCAGTTCTGCACAGCCACAGCATACATGGAGTAGAAAAGAGGTTTGAATTTATGACTTTCAGAATAACTAAGCTAATAAACAGAAAGACCAACAGCTCAAGGATTTTCTTTCCCGTATTTGTTTTTTATCAAGGCCGCTTTCTGTAAGGTCTTCATATAGGGCTCTGTAGCGTTCTGTGAGGTTCTCGGCTTTCAGCAACAGAAGCCCGGTGGAGTTGCATTTTAGCTGATTGAAGGTGGGGCTGCTGGGCTGTGCCTCTTCCCCTCCTCCCTTCTTCATACTTCAGTCTCCTCCTTACATCGCTTTAGCTATGTGCCATACAGGAGCCTTTTGGGTTTAAGAAAACGGTTCAACTTTATTTTTCTCTGGTCTTCAGATTCAGAGGAACGGCTGTTAGGCGCTGCAGTGAAGGTGTGGCTTTTCTGCCCTGCCTTTCTGCTGCTTGTGAAAATCTCAGTTCAGAAAGTCCTTGGATATTGTGTACCTAGGTAAAGAGCAGAGAGTTGGTCCTTAACCTTATCCTTAACCTTGCTCTGACCCCAGGTGTTATCACAACAAGAAGCCAATACACCTATGTATGTGTGTTTATATAAGCCAGTACATGTACATATACACTGGTTTTCAAACTGCACTGCAAGGCAAAGTGAAAGAATTTATGGTTGGTGATCAGTTTTGATGGCAAAAGGGGGATGTACTAGTCCGATAAGTTTAAGAACCACTGATATGCACCCGTTTTCTGTACTTTCAGCCTCTTTCCTTTAGCTTGTATCTAATCCGCAGTGATGTTTTGGCGCGTCTTCATTGTATTTAATCTAAAGGAGGAAGGGAGGTGGTTATGGCAGATGAGATGCTGGAAGAGTTCTGGAAAGTATTGGAGTTTTTTAATCGTTTAAGATATTTCCTTGCATTAAGGAGGATAGACCAGCACTTTGCCAGAAGAGAAATTGTAGCATTTCCTACCACTTCTGCTTATGCAGTATATTTTGGTTACAGACTGTCTAGTATTTGAGGAAATTACTTTAAAATACGACTGCCTTAGCTGGCAGTAGTTGTCTTTAGGCTGCTAAAAAGATTGTTAGATTTCAGCTGTGATTTTTGCTGCTGTTTGTTTTTGTCTCCAAAGCTGGTGGCTGTTGTTCTGACTTCTCTGCATTGCATTCCAGTGCATAACAGGCAGCACAGGGAAAACTACTACTGACATTAAATAACTGATTTTTAATGATATTTTTGGCAAGCAGTATCTCTCTATTCATTACACGTATTTTTAGTTGTCAGTGCAGCAGGTCATGTGGCTTTGAAGGCTTTAGTGGACTCCTGTCTACAGAAGACTGTAGACTTCTGTAACTGAGCGGTGGCCACGTTGTTTGAGCTCCAAATTGGCTGAAGCGTTCTGGCCTGTAATCTGTGGCTGGGTATGAAGTAATGGTTCAAAATGATCTGTAGGTCCTTCTATTACAGCACATTCCTGGGCTGAGCTTGCAGCATTTGCATTCCATTAAAAGTGGGGGTACCATGCTGAGGTTGCAGTACTATCTTTTTTTCTAATTTGTGCTAACTAGTTTGTAGACTGCAAGGCTACTTAAGGGCTAGATCGCTGCAGTTTTGAAAATTCACCTGAAGGAATTTTGCTTTACATTTTTTTTCACCCCAAAGGAGTTGACCGGGGCTTATTTTTTCTAACCCATTTTAATCCATAGTGCACATCATGCAAAACAAAACAAAAATACCTATTTCTTTTCTCTCCCCCATTTCAATTACAATGAAGCAAACCAAAAAACTGTATTCACGCTAGGGTTTACTGCCCTTCTCCCTGATGTTTTTGTTGTGGGAAATGCCAGCGGTGGGTAGGGATAATGGAGATTTGTGAATGTAGAACAGCAAAACCAAAACTGATTTTGACTAGTGGTGTTAAAAGCTTCACCTCTCCCTCACCTATTGCTGTGATAAAGGTTATAGCAGTCTAATTACAGCCAGAGAGGGGTTCTGGGAAGTTCATGTAGACCATCTTTCTTTACAGCTGCTATAGATATTTGATAGGTATATCTATATATCTATACCGTATAGATATGGTATTCTGTGGGTTTTGTTTTATGTCAAAATACAAAGTATCTTGGAAAAGTGATTCCTCAGGAATGGCAAATGTCTCTTACTCTCTTTTTACTGTGAAATTTCTCACCACTTTGAGACAGTGGTAAGAACACATGATGTTTACCTGTCTTTTAAGTAGTTTATCCAAATGAAACACCTGCATTCTCATAGTACACTGCATACAATACAAAAACTTTATTATGCAGGTACTGAAAACTATTATAGTCTCTGGAAAACCTAGCTGGTTAACCTCTTTGTGGTCTCTTCATGTGTTACTGCCTTAGGGTTAGTTAGATGAGGCAGCTGAAGTGAGTTAACAGTTTGCTGCCATTAAATAGGGTGGTCTCCTCCTCCTCCTTTTCCTTCTGTGCTGTAGTCCTGTACCTCTGCTGGTGCTGCCCTGGTGAGCCCATCTGTGGCACTTGGCTAGCTGGAAAATTACCTGCCTGGAAGAAAAACAGTGTTGATTTTTTGGTGGAAGGTGAAGTTACATGGTGGTACCAGGGAAAGGGGAATAGAGGATAGGGAAGGCAGAAGGTACCACATCAGCAAAGCTGTGAAATAAGCTCTGCCTGTGTCTGTGCTCTTGTCCTTGGTGCAGCCCCCATCTGAGAGCCTTGTAGCTGTGGGATGTTGCTGGCCTTAACTGGGGACTGAAATACTGAAGCAGTTTATGGAACACCAGGCAGAGCGGTGTTAGAAGTGTCTTTGGGAATGCTGATGTGATTGCTCATAAGGATGAGATGATGATCCAAGAAGGCTGAGAGGAATATCTTTTCACCCCAATCTAGTCTAAAGAAGACATCATGTTGGCCACAGTGTGGACTTGTTTCAGGTAGGTGACCACTGTCCTTCGGGGGGGGCGGGAATAAATACTTGCATTTGTATTTCTTTTGTTTCCTAATTTCCTTCTGAAAATTGCTAAACTTTGTTTATGTCTCCTTGGTCAAACAAGGGAAAATATTCTCTTTTGCTTGATCTTTACAGTGTGGCAATTGTATTTTTTCAGACTAGTCAGATGGTTATGCTTATTTTAATTCCGTGTAGAATAATAAACTAGGAAAAATTATTATGAGAGGCCCATGTAACAGGTATTGCCATTCATGGAATGTGATACCTTGACTTACATAGAGGACTTGAGGTAATAGGTGAGCTGCTGTGTCCAAGATAAAGGCACTTGCACGTAGTTTTACTTTCCTTCTATCTGAATCCGACTCCAGGCAGTACGATTTAGCTGATTTTTAAGTAAGTTAGAGATGGGAGGTTCAGTGGGAGTTGTTTTGTTTGTTTGGGATTTTTTGTTTGTTTGTTTTTCCCTCCTTTGTCAGATGTTTTATTTCAGAATTAGCTTGTTGTTACAATCCAACCTGTTAGCACAACAGGTAATGACTCTCTTAGCAATATTGGTATTTCTAATGCAGCGTGTTCCATATGTCAAGGTTCTGTAGTGGTTACTTGAGAAGGTATTGTTTCTGGTTTCAAAGTTATTTACTTCCCAAATCTGTGGAAGTAAACATTATCTGTTGTGGATAATGAACACCTGGTGAACATATGTTGCAAAGTCACATAAAGAGTCAGGTTATCAGAACAGATTTGGACTGGCCTGTGTGCACATAAATGTGATGGCAGGAGCAAATTGTGCTGATCATCTCAAATAGCAATAGAATATGTACAAATTTTACTTCACGGTAAGTAAATACTTTAGAGTATTTATACATAATACATAGTAAAGAAATACTTTACTCCAAAGTACTTCATCTAGTCTTTTTCCTCGTTTCTAGAAATGTGCTTTTTTTTTTTTTCTTATAGAAGTTAGAAAAGATTTTTCTGAGCTCTTAATTTGCAAACTTAGGTTTTTGTAAATGTGGGAAAATAACTGAGGCCAGTAAGTGACAAACAATGACTAATTAATATACACAGGGCTGTGCAGAGGAACATGGCGTAAACAAACTTATATAAAATATTTCATAGTATTCAGAGATGCACTTTTTTTTTACAAATACACAGTTTTTACATGCTTTAAGGTTCAATATTTAAGCTGAGAGTTGAATCCTTCCTGTTGTGAAGGGAGGAAACTAAATGCCTACAGCTGTATAAAACTTCTATTAGTGTGATATCAAATATAAATGTTTTTTTTACTAGACAAGATCCATATACTATTAACTTTATGATGCACGTTGACAGAGTTTTTGCAAGAATTCACTTTGGGTAGGATCTTTTTCTTGCTTTTGCTCTTGGTTTAACTGGTCAGAGGGGTTGTAGAAGTCTTTTTGGTTTATTTTTTCTGTTCTTGTTGGGGTTTTTTTGGTTGATTATGCCTGTTTCTGCTTTAAAAGGTAGAATTCCAAGTATAGTTGTCCTAGTGGAGATGGATTAGTAATCCAAGTGGAGATGAGAGTCAAATGTACTTCTTGTTGTGGTTATCACAGTTTTGTAGCTGTCTGGATACTGCCCTCGGAGGTTGTGTGTTGCAGCAGTTGCACTCACGTGTAGCTCATGATATGGCTGCCTTCCTAAGGCCAGGAGTGGGGTTTTCTTGAAAATAAGGGTCCTGTTTTCAGTTGCTTATATTTTCAAAGCTGGTTTTTCTTAGTTGGAAACCTGGGGAGAAATTTGCCTAAAGTGGTGTCTTTATTTAATCTGAGAATTAGATTAAGGGGAGAAAACCTACTGTTTTCCCTGCTTTTTTAGGAAGTTCTTGAAACCATTACAATGAGAAACTGTAGTACACATGAATTACATGTGGGCTGCTGTTTGTGGTCCCCCTAACAGGAGGGGAACTAGAAAGGAGAGGGAGATCAGCGCTTTCTTACCTGTATGGAAAAAAAAACCCAAAACTTTTGATGTGCTTAGTATCTGCTTGCAAACATGTTCTGAAGATTTAGCTGGCCCTCTGTAACCCTGACAGACTGACTGGAAGGTGTCCACGTGTGCCAGACCATGTTCCTACTGATGCTACTGGGAATGTGGTACGTCTTTCCCCCAGTGTCTCCTCTCAGATTTCAAGGACCACTATCCCACTCATCCTGGGAGTGGTAGATAAGAAACTTTGCCTTCTATGCACTGTCAGCTCCTTCCAGTTTGGAAGGAGAAAGAAGGTGCTGCATCAGAAATGCCAAGACCTGAGGAGGTGAAAGGGAGGACAGGAAGAAAGTGCGGGTCAGGAGATGGGTAGAGCTTTGCTTCTGCCCATGAGCTCAGGCTTCACCAAGTGCTGGCTGTGGCTACTCAGTGAGAGCACAGGTTTTGTAATGAGCTTGGCTTTTGCTGGCTGGAGTAGCCAGAGCTTGGTGCTGGGGCTTTTAACAGGGCCATCTCATGGGTCGATGCAGATGTCAGGCAAATCAGTTGATTAGGAGTTGGGGCTTCTTGCTTTTCCAGATCTTGCATCCATCAAAGCATTACAGTGTGTTATGCTGTCTGGTTTTCTGCACTGTTGTTAGGTGACTTTTTTTTTTTTTTCCCCCCACATTTTGGGGAATTCTAAACACTTTGCAGTGGCATGGATAATGAACTTATATGACAGTTGTTCAGCAAATGTAAGCCTGCAGACAGCAGGCTTGCTTTTCCTAGTTACCTGTTGCATGTTCCTTGGAAGTCACCAACAGACTGCAGTAGTTCACATGAAAACCATTGCCCAAGTGACCTCTCACACATTAGTAATGGTCACATGTGTATTTCAAGTCCTTTATGTCCAAATCCTGTTTACATGAAGTTGGTTAAGTAAGTGGCGTGGCTTTTTCTTCTGATGAGTTAGCTTTGTTTTGCTACGACAAGCTGTTTTTCAAGACTTTCCCCCCCGCCCCCCCCAAAGTGTATACATTCAGTGCTAATATAAACCAGTTTGCAAACTTGATTGCTGTGGCAGGTAGAAGGTAATGTGTATTTCTCAAACCAATGGAACAAGTGGAAAGTATTTTAGGTACGGTGGTTTAGTGGCTGGCTGTATTCCTGTTTCCTGATGGGTATTCCTGTTTCCTGATGGTATTTCTCTCAGCAGAGAGAAATGCTGAGGAGTCTGCCGCAGGCCTTGTGTTACTGAACAGCTCTGAAAGATTTGGTTTCCCTTGGGTGGGAGTCTTGTATTTTTGGAAAGGAGGGAACAAGCTTCTATCCCGGAGGTCCAACTACACCAGCCAGCCAGGGTTTTCAGAAGATGTACAGACTTGATAATGCAGTAAGCCATAGTTATAATCATGTCCTCTTGGCTGAGCAGTCCCGGCTGTGCCATAGTGTGTGAAGCAGGTGGTTAGCACTTCACGTTGTTGTGGGGGTTAATGGAGTTTCTTATTGTTTAACAGGTGAGCTTGGAAATTAATGTCATGTTTCATCAGACCTACTTGCACCTGCACAACTTAGGCCATTGCTATCTCAGGTGAGAGAGCTGAGTTCTTCTGTAAAAATGTCTTAAAAACTGTTCAGAGTGCTTTTGTGGTAGGATTTGTATGATCCAAAAGTATGCATTTTGCAGATTTAGATTGTTTGGGTAGTTGGCAAAACTTAATTCTGTCTGCAGTTTTTAATGTTTCAGTCATAATACTGAGATAGCAGCACTCTTCAATTAGTAAACACACATAATACCGACATTTCAGTAAGGGACCTTACCTCACAGAGTTGCCCTCTTTCATCTGAGGGGGGTGGCAGAAGGACAGATGTACCTGGCTATGTATTTTCAGCACAGTATTTCACCTCTCCAAGAAGTATCTGTACTCAGTTTTGATAATCTGACTTGCCTTCATCGCAAGAAGTTTGAGTTTGACCTTGAGGTAAAGACAAGGACAGATGTGGGCACTTGGTGTTGCAAAAGCAGGGGAAAAATCCATCGAGTTCCGCACCTAGGATGTAGGATGCACCAGACCGTAAAAGACAACCTTTTCTTTCTCCTAGGACTGTAGAACTATAGGTCTGGTGGGTTTTGGTAATACCAGGTAATAGTGTGCTTATCTTCCTCTGTCATTATTGACAGCTGTGGTTTTTGGTATTGCTTCAGATCCTTTTGTTGTTCCGTAAATATCAATATAAGTCAATCTCTTATTCTTCGTTATGTTATGAAGAGATTGTTTGTATAATGAGGTATTAAAGGGGTCATTTAACTTCATTTAGTTCATGTTTGCAATACAGAAAAAAAACCAAAGTGAAAGATATCTGTGGAGACAGAAATGGGAGCTTAGTGATAATATTTAGAACAAATTTGGGGGGAAATGTTGGAAAGTCACTACTGACAGGCAGAATGTGATACTTGCATATAGAACTATGCTGAGTCTGTAATAAACTGAGTTTTGGCAAACTGCCAAAAGAAAAAAAGCCCCAAACAAACCAGATTAATTGTTTTCTTTTGAGCCATTTATAATGATTTTATTAACAACTTTTGTCTGTCAGGTGTCAGGGCTTCCTGGCTCTGTTTTCCAGTACTCCCTATGCGTAGTTTTTGTTTCTAAACTCTAGAATTTAGAAATCCAGAGCTGTCATTTCTCACGTATAGTTGGCACACTTGTGGGATTGTGCAGTGTTCTATGAATGACGGTTAAGAAAAGAAATTTGTGTTTAGGAAATTTCTGAAAGTTATCTGCATCTCTGCTGGGAAACCTCTGCTCTCTCCCTGAAAGCAAAGATTCCACAAATTGTAAGCCCTTAAAAACTAATACAGATATTAGAAGCCATGTGTCAAATGCAAGATATTATTGCAAGTTTAGGAGAGATTAGATTCAAGTTATTGCTGAGGTGTGTGGGCTGGGCTCTGACTGGAAGAGGATAAAGGATTTATGAGTGTGAACCAGACCACTTCTTTTACATCCAGTGGCCGGGACCTGTGTCTGTCCTTCAAGGGGAAGAGACCCCAATCTTCTAAAATCTCAGTGTTTGTGTGTAAACATTATTTGTCTGGGTGGTATTAACTGACGTAAAAGCACATAAATACTGTATTTCTAATTCCTCACATACCTGTACATACATGTTGTATATCTGTGTGTATTTATGTGTGGTCACTGCATGATTTGTTTAATTCAGCGTAGATGATGTCCACTGATGGTTCAGTTTTTATTAGGAAAACATACTTTCACAAGCGCTTTATAATAATAAATGTGTCACGTTGCTCTAAGGCTATCATTCTGTGAAGCAGAGGTTGTTGCATTAGTTTTTTAAGTATCAGGGAAGAGATGTATGGCTAGTCTTTACAGTTCACTAGCCTCACGCTGAAATTGCTCATAAGACAGTATAATTCATATAGAGAGAACCTTGCAGTGACTAATGGATTTATTTATGGTAAATGTGTGTTTTGACAACTGGTACCATACTTTTAATTTCCGTTTGTAAGGTGAAAGTTTGAAGAATTGGAAGGCTCTGACACTTGCAGAAAATTATGTGATTGGAAAAAGTCTTCATTTCCTCCAAAATCATTTTTCTGCAAAGGCTTTTCATCCTGGCACTGCTAAGTTAGTTTAGTTCCTCCAAAGGAAGGTGTGTAGTGGTGGTGGGGGGACACCCACAGCACAACCCTCCCTTTCTGTAACAGGGTTTTTGCTGGCTGCTTAATTCAGTACCCCTATTACTGGCAAATGGATTTATCTCCATAATGGCTCAGTCGCATATAGGTGACAACATTTCAGAACTAGGCTATATTTAACAATTTGTTTAGTGTTGGCTTTATTCGTTCTGGCTGAAGCTTCTGTGAGGTAGACTGTTGTTCTTGTGAAAACTGGATTGCAATCTAGTCATCCCGTTGAGTGGAATGCGTAGGAGTGGAGAGGTGGCAATATCTTTCCCAGCAGTGGTATGTGAAGCTATTTTCAG
>JAVJGJ010000001.1:11964168-11994086 GCA_035590215.1 Microhierax caerulescens | reverse complement strand
ACAACACACCCCCCCCCCCCCCCCCCCCCCCAATAACTAGGGTGCAGACATCGTGTCAAAAGAAATATTTATGTTTAAATTCAAGAGTAATGCCCTAGATTTCATTCTTCAATGTTTAGTTTAGAGTTAATTAGCAGATGGGCTTGAGGGTTGTGAAATGCTGATACTATCTCTGGACTCTTAGTTTCAGTGCCTAGACTGTTAAATGGCTAGTTTTCATGGTCTTGATGCGGGAGGGAAATCAAATGTAGTCAAGAAATTGTGAAGTACTAGTAGAGGTGAGTTCAAGTTCCTGAGCTGTATTATTCAGTTGCTGTTCACATCTCTTAGCCTGTCTTGTCGGAATGCATCTCTTTATCTAGTCTCCCCCTCATCGTTATTTAGTTGTATAGATTACAATAAAATCAGTACAGACTGAGGCATGTTTCCATCACCAATGTTAGATTTGCTGGAGACCCGATTCTCATAGCTCTTTATCCTTAGAAGGACACAGGGGGGAAATATGAGGGTGCTTGACAGTAAAATTCCTTGAGGAAATGGATATATGTGGGGATCAAAAGAAATAAATTGTTTGGCAGATGTTTTACTTTTCTGATTGTACAGATCTTGCTGCAGTGGAAAGTGGAAGCTACAGGGTTTTAACTTTTCCCAGTACTTCTTGGAACAAGGAGTCTGTGACTGTTCAGGAAGTACCTCGCACAGCTGAGATGATGCAACATTGATCAGAGTAAATAATAAGCAGCGTGGTTCACTGTGGTTTTGATAAGTTTGCTTCATTGTGGTGCGTGGAGATGCACGGAGACAAAGACAAAAAAATTCTGAGGTTGTGTTTATTAGAAATGACTGAAAAGAACAGTTAGTTTAAAGATTATTACATAATATATAGTATGACATGCAGTTTTGCCAAAAATGCTAATATTAGTCTATGTTTACTTAACAAAAATGTAATTGCTGTTGCCACTTCAGCATCCATAGCGATCTAGCAAATGCAGTAAATACTGCTTTCTCTAGAAAAAGACAACCTTTGTATCGTGGGAATAATTTGTGTAGTTTGCGAACTGTAACCTGCTGGACCACGTTGGAGAGTGTGTAGCTGGAGGTTGCTTGAGTACCACAATCATTTTTAATTTGTAGATACGTAAGAGACAACTCTTTCTCTTTTGCTCTCTGCAGTTGGATATTGAGTGCAAAGTAATAAAATGTATTTGCATGCATTTTTTTCCCCTCGGATTCTGTGATTAGGAAAACATTAGCAAATCTCAGCTATGACCAACCTTTCCTTTCTGACCATGGAAAAAGATCAAATTCTGATAGACTAAAAATAGAATTTCTAAAATTGGACTGTGGGAAAAATGGGAAAAACGATGACATGCAACAGATTAATGTAGAAGCATTTATGTGGGTTGATCTCCTTTTCCCAGTTACGTTGTGTTAGAATGTAGACAGATACATCTAGGCCATTTCTTGGCAGACCCACATGGCACAAAACTTCTGTATATAATGAACTCTCAAAAAATGAATCATCATCAGTTATTTTGCAGGAATAAAAATGGATACCTAATGGAGTAGTACAACAGTAGGAATGGTCTGCCATGTGTTACAGTTATTAATAAGTACATACTTGTAGAGTTTATTTCTGTATTTAATGATACCTGGAATGCTTGGCTCAGATCCACCTGATGTTCACAATTGGTTCAAAGGTTTTACTTTTCTATTGAAATTCAGACCAGATTTTTACCATTACCCCTCAGTTTTGCTGGTGTAAGTAATCTGTACTATAACCTTAGCTGTTTTTCCTTAATCGCTGTGAGTACTGGAGAAAGTCTCCCATCACCCCCAGCCTCTTGGTTATCTCGCAATATTTGCTAGAAAATACCTTTTCTGCAGTTTGAAACTTCAGTTAAACGTAACATTTTCTTTAGGTACTGGTAGGCACAGTAACTCCCAGATAATCTGGTCTGAGGACCTGATCCAGCAAGAGCTTGGAGCAGGCTGTACGGATAGCTACAACGCATTCCAGACAGAGACTACATTCAGTACTCTCATACCTGTAGGCGGATTTAGGCTTTAATATAATAAATGTTAATGAGAAATATGAAAACTCGCTAAGATGGAAATCTATTATGAGAAAGGAAGGAGAAGAAAGTGGCAATGGCTCTGGTGTCAGTAGTGTCTAACTGTTCATTATGCCAGGGTGGAAAGAGAAATCAAACAGGTTTATTTATAAAAACTGATAGTGGTAACTTTACAAATTCTGGCTTGCATCTTTTTTACATGAGTTTGGAGTATTACCGAGTGATACAGAGGGTTCTGTTGGTTTCTCCATAGTTAGTAGCTTGTTGTGTAAGTTTTCACCTTCCCTAAAAGCTGGGCTTTCTCAGGGGAGGTGTCTGTGGTAGCCTGTAATTTAATACCTCTCATTACTCATTAGCAAAGGCATCCAGGTTCACATTGTAGGTGTTTCCCTTTAGTCAGGCTTCACTTTAGAAGATGTGGTTGATTGTGATTTGTGGCTTGTTTTACAACTAATATTAGTTTACTTGTTGACATACAGGAATGGTCACTACTGAGAATTTTTGATCGTGACACAGTTTCTGTTTTCACCTGGCAAATCTGTTAATGGTTGTCTTAGAAAAGGAAATGTTTTTATTAATCCTACTCTGCAGCATATATTCTTTAGGATTAATATGAGGTCTGCTGTAGGGAGATAGCGAAGGAATGCTGTGGCTTGCCTTTCACAAAGGTGAAGATCTGTTAGGGGATTTCTTGTGTTTATTCCTGAGGAAAGGCTGAACACTGACTCAGAGTTATGTGGGTTAGATGCTCACCAGCCTGTGTGCAAGTACTAGTTCTACAAAACAGTAGGTTAATGATTTTTTTTTTTTTTTAATCTTACTATTAGGAAAACTATCCTTCTTACACATTTGAGAAAGAAGCAGTGAAAGGGGATTCCGCTCCTGTAATTCTGTATCTAGTAGTCAACTACAAATGAAGCTGTATTCCAACAGTTCTGATTGAAGTTGCTAAGTTCCTTGGTTTGAGCAGGAGGTCAACACTGTGAAAAGCACAGGCTTGTTGTGAAATAAACTAGGCAAGTGTTGGTGGGATTAGTCCCAGCTGCTGTAAAGCTTCCCTTCTACATAGTGCATCCAGCTAGCAAGCCCACACCACCTTTGGACTTCAGGTGAGATTTTTGAAGCACATGGGAACCTGTAGGATAAGAATTTAAACTTAGGATCTTTCTTTTTTTTCTTTTTTAAACAATAGCTCTTAGACAGCACAAGTTAGGCCTGTCTTTCAGTTGCTGTAACGCCTAGCAGATAAGTGTTATGAATGCAAGATCCTGCATCTGTATGAAAATAAATCTGAATAAATTAAGCCTGAGAGGATAGATAGACCAGAACAAAAATGCAGTCAGATACTTATTAACACGTGCAGTGACAATGAAGCTGGAGATGCCTGACTTGTCCAGTTGAACATGAGTGTCCAGTTGAACAACACATGACTTGCTGTTTGTGAACATGGTGGCTCATTAGTATAGAAGCAGTCTGTATGCAAGTACTAAATGTGCAGATACATTCATATCTGGTATGCCTGTCTGGAAACATCTCATTTGGCAAAGCAAGTATCAAGTATTATACCTCTTCTCTTCAGCATGCTGCCAGCTACAGTGCTGGCTTGCAGCTTGTATGCCTGTACTTATAGAGGAGACTCGTGATAGATGCAGGCAAACATGATGCATAGGTGCACAGGTATCTCTGGTTGCTGCTTTTAGTGTTTCTCTGATGCTTCCTCTCACTTTTAAGTGTGATTCGCATTTCCGTGGGTTTTTTTTTCTCCTCTTGCCTGCTGAGCTCATCACATTTTGGCTTCCAGCAGTCTTCACTTAGATATAAATGTAAATATTATATTTAGATATATGTAAATCCAGATAGGTGAAACCTTATTGTAAGATTTTTCTGACACATGTCACTTTCACTGGTAGGATTTTGCTTTTCTGAAGGCTGAATACTCATTGGGTCACAGTGATTTCTGTATAGGTTTACTCCCGTGGCAAAAAGCCATTGAAGACTTTAGAGCATTAAGAAACGGAATGCCTCAGAACAGTGTGAGATATTGGGCATTTGTTTTTCTGCCTTCATGTTTCTGCACTGGGTTTCTGCTGTCAGGCCACCAGCCTTGCTTCTCCATCTGGTCCTTTCCAGCTGGCTTGTTGCCAGCAGGCTGCAGTGTAAAGCCTTCAGTGATCCTGTGCATGCACCAGATCTCAGCAAAAGCAGTGTGTCCTGCTGTTCCGCTTCCCCCACCCTGTGCCACACTTGATAAGGAATTGGATCCTTGCAGCAGCTGTGGAGGTGAAGAAGGGCTTGGGGACAAAAAGGACGTCCTAGTGTAGAAGCCCAGTGTTTTGACTGAGTGTGTGGAAGACAGGGAAGCTGGTGAAGGAGCTTCCCAGCTGCCGTTCCCCCAGTAGCTGAACTGCACCAGACACACAGAGCACTGAAATGGCTGGATTAGTGCAAAGGTAGACTTGTGGCCTTTCACTGGCTGGTTTCCAGTGTGATTTTTATAAAATTCACGCACACACCTCGCCCCCCAACTAGTTGTACACAGTGCTGGCAAAGATCCCATGTGGTGGGGGTGGTGGGTGGCTATCCATCAGTGGCTGCTTTCTAGCCCGTCCCCGAGCACTGGTCTCTAGATGTGGAGATGCAGTGCCTGGTGCACCAGCAGTGGGTTTTACCTAGTAGTATCCAGAATTTGCTAGACAAGATGCTCTCTGACCACACTGAGCTTCCACAGCATGCTGCCGTGGCCCTTGGCTCACTCGGGTCGTTTCTGAAGTCACCCCAAGCAGGGAGAATGCTTGGGCAGTTATGAATGAAACTGTCTGTCCTTTAGAGCTATTAAACAGTTGATAATTCTGATTTTTCCCTGTTTTTCTGACTTCATAGAGTCAACACTGAGCAGAGCTTGCTTTTCATTGCAGATTTGTAATAATTAGGAAAATTCTTGCATAATAAAACCAGAGCTTGAAGAAAAGAAGAGAACCTAATCCTCATTTAGCTAAACTGTTATCCTGGTTTACTGGATTACGCTTTCAGTTTTTGCAGTGGCTACGGATAGGTATTCATTTACCAACTGTTTCATCAACAGTGGCAGGTGGGTTCTGTCAGACTAATTCAACTTCTTTGTCTTCCTTCTGGACAATGTGTCATGTATTCTGCGCAGGGATATTTATCTCAGATTAGCATTGATGGAGAGAGCTGGCATGCTTCTGTAAGGGCGAGAATTGGTTTTTAGACTCTGCCTATTGGTTTTGCATCTCCTGTTTGAATTAGTAGTGGTTTAGTAAGATTAAAACCAGAAAGTGGCACCTCAAGTCTAATACCTTTTCATAGGTCAGATGTTGCACACACAGGAACTCCAAAAGACGTGGCTCGTGCAAGAGTGAAAATGTGTTACTTGAATTGATCCTTCCCATGGAAGGGAGAGAAAAAGGAATTAAGGGCATAAGTGTGAGCGGCAGGGACCAAATGTTCTTTGAAGAAGTGCTGAAGTAAAGCATGTCTGACACTCAAAGGTTATTTTTGTTTTCTTTAAGATAACACGGTGGTTTTGATAGTAGTGACTTGCAAATATAGTAGAAGAGACACACGGCAACAGTAAGACACCAAGGAAATAAAGGCAAGGAATATGTTTGAGAGACTGTACTTCCACACCCGTGAAGTAAAAAAAACAGTCTGTGGACGTTGTCTACTGCTGTCATGGAAGAATCACCAAGCTTCCATTTAAGGTGGCTGGCCCTGATTAATTCTTCACTGGGAGACGTCCAAGGAAAGCCATGGTGCTCGAGGAAGAGTTGTTCGCAGTGCTGTAGGTGGCACCCTTCCCTTTGAGATGGTGCTGAACCAGTGCCAGAAGGAGGGGTAGGGGCAGGCAGCGGATGGGAGCCCTGGGCCAGGTGTGTGCCTGGTGGATATCCTCACCAGTCTGCTGAGATGCCTCATTTACATCAGCTGAAAAAAAAAAAAAAAAAAAATTCTGTCCTGTCTTAAACACACCAGGTGAAAGCGGAGCTTTGCCTACTTGTCATCAGTAGACTCATGCTCTACGGGATGTGCTGCCTAGGCTAAGTCTGGTGCCAGGCGGTGCCTGCTGCCACTCCAGAAGGATCCGGGAGCTTGGGTGGGCAGCGTTGGCAGGCCCTGGTGCGGTGGTGGAGGTGGCTGCACCTCTGTGGTGGGCAGCGCCACGTGCACCGGCACTGAGCTTGTGTCGCAATTTGGGAGCGAGGCACAGCTCTGCAGGAGCTTACAAATACTATTACCTTCGTTGGTTATAATGCTTGATTTGGCTAATCATTAAAAAGGTACTTGTTAAATCACAGCATCGCTTCTCTTTAAAGTAATTTTGCCATGAATGCTGGAGGTGACGTGAGTATATGGATGCGTGCTTGAGCTACGCTAGGGCTGAGGGTCCTCAGACCTATTTGTGTTCCTGTAAGTACGGACTGAAAAAGACTGACTTTTTATTTACCTTGTGGCTTGGGAGTTGAGAGTTAGGGCTCTGGGGCCCAGGCGTACAGTCGAGTTACTGTGTGTCAGCTGATCCGTGGTAACAGTGTATGGCAAATGCAAGTAATGCGCTGTGAATGAAGCATTCAGTTCCTGGTGCTGACACTGTGGCCTAAAGCATCCAACTAAAAATATGTCTCTAAAATGGGCAGTCATCTGACATTTTTATTTACTAGTGTGGTTTGGACATGGGTAGATGAAATATTCTAATAAATTACAGTATCTTTTTGTCTGTCCATTTCTGATTTATCGTATTTTACTAATTCAAGAGGTATTACGTGCCTAATGAATTGGAGCTTTGACATTCTGACCAATTTGCGTTAAGGTGCTCGAAGGAGAAGGAAGCGTTGGGGTAGGGGCTAGCAAGCAGAAAGTGAACCTTCTGTCATTGATCGTAGCTGTGACCTGATCCTCCAGCACTAAATTCTGTGCCAGAAGGTACTGTATTCATATCTACTGCGGGATGAGGGTCCAGGGCGCTTGCTGTCCAACACTTGCCGTAGTTCAGGATAGGTGCTGCTGGTCTTTGCTGTATTCTGCTCTTTAGTGTGGCTGTTCTCTCGGCTCCCTACAAGGCAGGGAAGTTGTGTCCATGTTTTACAGGTGCAAACTGAGTCTAGTTTGCCCCAGTCCAGAAGGTCAGGGGAAAAGTGCTCAATCAGTCCATCCTAATTATGGCTGTGGCCATAGACAAAGGAATAACGTTTTATCATTTTCTGCCAGAAATGAAGAGAACACTGTGATCCTTTAGGGACGGTGATGAGAAAGGGTACAGTTCTGAAGCTGTTCCCACACCTCTGCTTTAAAAATGAAAAACAAAAGGGTAGCCTGGCACTTTGTTAGGGTGAAATGGAGAGGAGGAGCTGCTACTCAGCTGTCTTGGGCACAGGGTTCCCTCACTGTGTATAGTGACATGATTGCTTGAAGAGCCATGCTGCTCAGTGAAGCTGTGGCTGCCGCATGGTGCAGTATGGTGCTTGTTCGTTTTGATAGGAAGAAGTTTTCCAGGAAGGGGAGTGGAAAAGAGGGCAGCTGATATCCTCTCTTCACCTTCAGTGCAAAGCCGAAAGGATCTTAAGTGATGCACTACGAATAGAAGAGAAATTTTCATTTATCCCTCTTAGTGGTTGGTACATTTGCCTGCTTCTGATTAGTCCTTTAACACCGTGAAGAGATAGTTTGCTCACACTGCTACACTTTTGTGTCAGTCACAGCCTTGCTTTTCTCTCCTTCTCTCCCTCCCAAACCCACTTCAGGTTTCTTTTGGGTTTTTTTGTTTTGCTTTGGTTATGGTTTTCAGTTGTGGTTTTGGTTTTGGGTTGGTTTTTGGGTTTTTTTGTTTTTGGTTTTTTTTTTCAAGGCAGCCATGTGAGAGGAATAAAATAATTTTGAAGAGCATTATATGGTGAGAATTTTGACAATGAGTGGAAGATTGTAATTACTCTCTTCCATTAGACTCAGTGGCTTTGGACAGATAAGCTGTATTGAAACGTGTGACCAGGGCATGGGATCATGGATTGTCTTTCACTGTTGTCATGGCGACAGTGATGCAGGTGGCCTATAACTGCCTGGCTGTCAGATCTTATACATCAAACTGGTGCTAAGTGAAAATATGTTAGAAGCATGGGGGAAAAATTGCCAGCAGTGTTTATAGGATCAGGTGGAAGAGAGCTAGGCAGCTTTAAAAGCAGCTTTTTGTGAAAGCTATAGATGGCTCAGGGATGGTTCTTTAGAGTGTTTATGCCTTCATATGAGCAAAAACAGTTTTAAAGGGGAAAATATATACAAATATATGTCTTTATTATGTCTTTTCTGCGTTCTCGGAGTCAAGGTGATGATGGTGTTAGGCTGAAATGGAAAAGAAATGGGAAGAAAGGCAAATGCTTCTACCTGTCAGCTGGAGCAGACCCTAGAACCTCAATACTAACTGAGGAAAATGTGTTCACTGCTGTATCTTGGGATGCAATTGCTAATAGAAAGTTGACCAGATGTAGAGATGTTAAATTGATATCAAAACTTAAACTGTGAAATAGTATCTTAAAGTCAAGATATCTTATAGGAAATGTCTGTTAGACTGGCTACAAAGTAATTTCTTTTTCAGAGCAGTTATCTTTCTGATGGGTTTGTAGTCTATATTCCATGAAGTTCCAAATAGATTCTGAGTCTCATCCCTTTCCTTTTCCAGCTGACAGCACCTTTCAAACTGCTGAGACTTATAGTATAGTTCCTGGCACTAAAATTAGTTAATCTGTATAATTTTACGAAGTATTGCTGCCTTGTACTAGCTATTGACCTACCTTCATTCTCTAATGTAGACAAATCGTTTGCAAAGAGAATAATGAAAATGATGGTAGACACCTCCTCCCCTTCCAACCCCCACCCCCCGAAATTATCTTCTAGTCAAATGTTAAGTATTTGTTTCATGTAATAGTTTGTCCATGGAAATTTATTTGGGTGGCTTTGGGGGTGCTTTTGGTCTTGGTAACTTACTCTGATTTGAAGGCAAATCTTCTGTGGGAGACTTGCCTACCTCTTTCCACTGTTTGAAATATGCTTTCTGTTAGTTCAGATATGCCATTCATGGTCTGTCTGAAGCATAAATTCATATCCTCCATGCTCCTTTGGGTAAACTGTACCTAGAAAAAACAACGTTGCTTCAGTGCGCACACAATAGTTCAGTTTCCAACTTTATATCCCGCATCTCATTTGCTCTGTTAGACTGCTGGTCCCCAACCAGTAATGCAGCGAGGGGGAAAGTGACGACTTCTCACAGGGGTAGCCAACATCTGGCAAGCCCCACTCTCATCTACTCATCCTGCCTTGATGAGGCAGGTCTCACTACTTCAACTGCAGAGGCAGGCATGGGAAGCATCTATGAGGAAAAAATCCCAACCTCTCTGTTGGGATTTTTAGTATTGAAGACTAAAACCGCTAGAAAAACTAGCGTTGAAAGTAAGGCAGGCATTTGAAAGAGTGCTTCTAATCTTGCACTTGGCTAGGCATCACGGGGCTTTTGTGTTGTCACCTTTGGAATTGTGGCACCTCTTGCAAGATCCGAAACAAAAAAGCACCAAAAGTGAAAATCATAATCGCAACAGTTTTCATTTTGACACCCTACCTGTCCACAGTGAGGTTGGAATCGCTTAGCATTGTTAGTTGCATGGAACTGTGAATTGGAAAACAGCAGCCATGCAATGTAGATGTTTTATCAGTTGAAAAGTATGATCAATCTGATGTGGCTAAAGTTTTCAAAACCAAATAAAATTATTTTTTTAACTTCCTGGCTTAGTGCGTGTTTTGGTTTGATGTATCTCTTGAGTTTTTAGATGATACAAATGCTTCTGGTGGTAGTAGGAGCTTTTATTTTTCACCAAAGGTCCCTGTGGAGGGAATCAAATACTGACTCAGGTCAGTAGTATTGATGTAGGGAGGTTTTTTTAATATTTATAATTAATTAGCAAAAATAAAAACAAGATCTGACAAAGATACATTGTATAAAGGCAATTTCTGGTCTGTGCTAGAGCAGAGGACCTTCTAGGTTCTTTTTTTGGCAACAGGCTTTTTTGCCACACACTTGACCAAGGTTAGGTCTGTGCCCCTGTTCTAAATGTTGCAGTTTTAGAGGGAAGTGAAGAATGGGATGGGAAAGGGAGGTCCTGCTGTTCAACAGTTGCCTCTGGGCAAGTAATCTGTTCCTTCTCTCTAATGGCCAGTATGTTTGCAAGAATTTGGGGGGGGGGGGTTTGCCTACTTTTTCATTCTCTTGATGGAAGACCTTAGGTAGATTTAAACATTATGCACAAATACAAGATCAGAATTAAAAAGTTTAATATTGAGGGAATAGTGTCTGATGGTTTGAGCATATGAAAAGGAATTGAGCACTGAGGTTTTCTGTTTCAGGCTTTGCCGTTGGTGAGCAGTGCAACATGGAGAATGAAATCAGCCATTCAAGCTTTGGTTTCCTATACTTTAAAACAGAGATAAAAACTGTGAAGATGAATTGGCTTTACTGGAACTCTGGGATCCTTGCCTCAAAGTGTTGTGGAAGTGCATGCTTCCCACTCCTTAAGTACTTCAGGGACTGAAAGCCTATGTAAAGTAGTGATGTTCTTTACCAAGTGCTGGATGTTAGGTAGTGGTACTTGAGTAACACAGTCGGCATCCCAGTAATCCATGAGGTTGCCTTCAGCATGTGCTTACCAAGAAAGAAGAAAAACTAACTGAGATTTAGGCTTTATATGTGTTTCTCTTCAAAAGTACCCATGTGTCTTTAGCTTTCATTCAGACCCAGGATGCATTAGATTATCTTATATAAAGACTTGCATCTTTAATATAGCTTTGAGATCACAGAGAGCAAAAAAAAGGCGCAGGTGTATATATATATATAAGGGTTTTCTAGCTTAAGATGAAAAGAGCCTGTTTTAAGATGATGTCTTAATTCATGTGCTTGGGGTGCTTCATTGTTGTTTTAATCATAGGTTGTTGGTACCAAATTAGCATTTGTAATAGTTTTAGCATTAGTATTCAGGAAAAGTCCGGGTAGGAGGGGGTTGTTTTTGTTTTTTCAGTATTTTTTTGTTGTTGTTCTTTTTCTCTTGAAGCTGAAACAGAGATGGTTTGATGTGTATGTTTACAGTAGCTGTACACAACTTTTAAAGAGCAAAAATAGGTGCAGAAATGTAGCTGCTTATAACCATTTCCTGACTAACAAGATGGTCTGGCTGGTGAACTAGACTCTTGTTTCTGGTGTTGTGAATCTGATAATGCAGTTTGGATGTTAATTTGGAAGTAACCGCAGAGGCTGTAGGCTGGGCAGAGTTATTACCTCATTATCCATTGCTCAGGGTTAGCTGTAAGATTTTGACCATCTGTGTGCACGCAGAGAAGAGCAGGGAAATGGACAATACAGCTTACATATTTCAAACCGATATGGATCCTGATTAAGTTTGCAATTCATTGCAGCAGGACAGATCTGTCTGGTTCTGTCTCTTCAGCTCAGAAGAGTGGCTGCAGCTATTGCTTGCTGTAAAGCCATACCTTTTAAGAGGTATTTTACTAGGTTGCCAATGTAGTGCTTTCAGTTTTGAAAGTAAGCATCACATCCCAGATTTTCTGTAAAATTGGACCCCTGGCTTTCAAAGGGTTTAATCGCACTCTATATCAACAATAACTAAGTAAAAATACTATTATTCTATCCTAACTTTTTCTTTTTTTTTTTTTTATACAATGCTAGACCTAAATAATTAATAAGAAACCACTTCAGCATTAATCCCAGCACAAGCAAGCTGTACCAGCGTTGTGGCTGTTGCAGTTACAACTGTACATGTTGTTTTACGTTATTAGTAAAAACACAGAAGCTGTATGGTGGTGTATCCTAAGTTTGGTACTATACTGTTTGCTGGGTTAACCCACAGGAAATATTTTTTTGTAATATCCTGTTCACTGTCAGTCCTTGGAATTAAAGCAGGTATTTGTTGAGTGAGTTGAAAGATGCTGCATCTCAGAGACGTTTCTCATTTCAACTGCTGTGTAGTGTGTTCCAGCAACTACTAGCCCAAAGCTCCTGCGAGGGGAGCAGGGAAGCAAAATCTGGGTGGCTGCCTCCATCCAGCCTGCAGAGCAGGGCGGGGGGCTTCCTGTTGTAACAACAAAGCCAACAATCCTCAGGATGCTTGTCTGCCATGGAGGAGTGTCTCTGTTTGGGTGTGAGCTGTGTTTCCTGCCTCCCTGTGAATCAAGAATCATTTATTTTGGATCTCTGAGGGTTTCTGTCCCCTCCCCTGTTCAAAGCCTCCCTCCCCCTCCTTCCTGTCCCCCCACCCCCGTATTTCTCTGCGGGCAGGCTTCATGTACTGAGATCCTCTAAGAACAATGGCATTTGCAAAAGTCACTCACACAGTTTCAGTGCAACTGATGATGTCTCTAGCTGTACTAGCACCCAAATAAGCGCAGCAATGTACTGCTTTTAATTGGGTGGATAGAAGTCAGTTTTGGCTCTGATGCTCTGCAAAGGGGGAGACTAAAGTAGCACATCAGTCCTCTCCACATATCCTGCGTTTATGAGCTCCTTGGGATGGAGATACAGCCTTTTGTCTCCCTGGAAGTGCCCCTCGCATGTAGACAGTACTGGAAATAATTGCTGATTGGGGTATGTTTGAAGATGAGGCTATACAAAGGCCGATCTGTGCACTTTTGGTTTGGGAATGGTGGGGAAGAAGATCAGATTTAATTCTCCACTATGCACTTTTAGCCTCTGAGATCATTTATTACGTTGCTGTGTTGGAGCATACGCAATTTCCTGCATTAAACTCTGTGCTGAGTGTAGCGTGCCTGCCACATCCATTTGCAACTGCTTAGCATGAGCCTTAATACGAGGACACATGCCACTTAAACCAAGTGACTGTGTCTAGTGCCAAGAGCCTTAAATCCACTCGTGGTTAGTGTACTTCCCAGCGCACTTAGCACAGCCTGGTTTAGCTTGTTTACAAAGAGATAAGGTATTACGTGCATTGCTGGGGCTGTAGTAGCATAAGAAATGAGCCACTGGATTTGTCTCCATTCACTAAATCCATGCTTTCTTGCACAAAACTGTAAGGAAAGACTGGGGTTTGTGAATGGTGAGCCTTCAGTTTCACAGGTTCCAGATGGGCAGAACCTGTTCCTTTAAAAATTATTCCTGGTCCAGGTGCATTCTTTCCTAAATTTTGATTTTATTATTATTTTTTTATTTAAAAAAAAAAAATTAACATTGCTGCTTTGGGAGCCCAACAGTCTCCCTTTCCTGTGTCAGCCTTTGTCTCCTTTGTTCTGCCAGTGATGCCAACGTTGACATGCTGTCAGTTTAAGTGCAGCTGTGCCACAAAACAAAGGGGATCAGAGCATGTGCTTTTACATGTGCATGATCCTACTGATCAACATGTGCCCTGGACCAGCCAGAGGAAAGCCAAAACTATTCACATCTTAATAAGAAGCTGTAGTTGTGGTATAGGCTAGCATGAATTATCCTGGCTTTAGTGTAGCTGGCACGGGTAAAAAATTGCAATGAAGATGGAGTCACTGCGTAGTCCATTCCCAGGACTGACAGACATTTGGTGTCTGAGAGTTTCTGTTCTCTTCAAAAGCACATACCAAGCCTGGGTTTTAGCAGGCCATTGCTGTCATGTTGCTTGATGGGTCCTCCATATGCCTTTGGATTATCATCTGCTAGGGAGAGCAGCTCTTCCTTTCTCTCTGCTTGGAAATATCCTAGCACACTAGAGGAAATAATAAATGCGCTGAAGAAAAAGAAAACACACCCCTTAGGGACCAGGGTAAAAATTCCAGCAGCAGAGTTTTTTCCCATTCCTTCTAGCAGTAATGGAAGAAAAGTAAAAAGGCTGCTTGCTGCCCAAGTGGTAGAGGAGGTGATGATGATAGTGATGATTTCTGAAGCTTTTGTGCAACTTTTTTTGATGAAGGCCAGCACAGGTAATGGCACAAGTAAGTGCTTCTACAGGTTAGTGTTGTAAGTGGCCAAATCTATTAAACCTTTCTGCAGTTTCCCTGTTACTGCTGCTCTTAACTTTCTTGTATTACCAGAGTATCGAAGAGCCTCGGGCTCTGGCTAAGCTGGTATGTTAGGTGCTGTACAAGAAAAGACAGTTGTGTTCCAGATATAAAGAGAGACAAGGGATGGAAAGCAGGCAGAAAGCAAAGTGGCAGTGACAGGATATTGAACAGCATGATAACAAGGTCTTGGTACATTCTCCGTCCCAATGCTGGAGGAATTTAAGGAATTATGAGAGTTTATGGAGAGACTCTTGACAGGCATGAAGGAGAGCACATTAAAGAGCTTGAAGAGATCTGTTTGACAGTTTAACAAGTGGAGAGGGGTCAGTGTCTGCCATGGGCTGGTCGGAGGTGAGAGTCTCAATGTGATTTGGGATGAAGAGATAGGCTATGAAGAGTCGTGGATGTGAAGAGAAGTAGCTTCTAAGAGAAGCAAACATGATTTGTGATGCAGTAAAAAAAAAAACCCAAACCAACCAATCCAGAAGCTAACACAACCTCTTTGCAACGCATTTGGGATGGGTGCAGTGAGGCTAGGCTGTTTGTCAAGGTGGGAGGCAAGAACGCTGCTCTCAGCTGCCTCCCCTGCTCCAAAAGCAGAGGATGCTTTTTCCAGACAAATACTAGTGTTTGAGTGTGTAAGTATGCTTCTGGGAACTTCTGGAAGCCTAACTTCAGGCACCCATATTTGAAAATTACTGAATGAAGTATTTTATAGTGGAATATTGGTGCTCGTATGTTCTTCTGTAATAAAAGCAAGTTGGTGTACTACATATGGTTGATTTGGAAATTCGTACAGACTTGTGTTTCCTAGGAAAAAATAATTTTCCAGAGTTCCCTTGAGACAGGGAAGTAGATGATGAAAAGCAGGCACGTTCTCTGCTGAACTGTACGTTTGGGGAAAACAAAACAACAACAAAAAAAGAGAAGCTTTAAAAAGGTGTGCTTGGTGCATTTGCTACTTTAGTAGCTGAATATTGTATGTAGAAAGAAAAAAAAAATTACATTTCCCATGGTTTGACTTTACATCCTCAATTTGCTTTTAATAGAATTTACAGTGTACAGTAGTAGTACTTCTTTGCTTATGTGATTTGGTGTTACTAAGGCATCTCTTTCATTTATGAGTGTTCATTAACTATTGGGATTGAAGAAATATTTCATCTACTATGTGTCAAGTATTGCTTGAACTGAACACGTGGGCAGTGAGGGAGTTTGAGTATGTAGCAGAGATGCGTGTTCAGTGCCTCTTTGCCTCCAAACCCGTAATGCTCCATAATATGCTCCATAAGCCTCATCATCCTCCATCTCCATATTATCCTATCTCTGCAGAACTGGAATAAAGTATGAAAGAAGGGTTTAATTACAGAGATCAATATTCAGACTCTTCACTGCGGTGGAGGTCACCATACCTATATTCTGAGTTCCTAACTCCTCCAAGGGTGGCCTACTTCTTGTCAGTGCTACTTTGTAAAATATTATTCATCAGTTGAAGTGGTTAGAGTAATAGCACTAAATAACCAGATCTTTGTAGCATGTTCAGTGTCTGTAACTGTGTTGTAAGACACACCTTAACCTCTGACTTTGGTCCAGACAGTTTGGCTAAAGACAACGTAGCTCAAGCTAGAGTACTGCATCAGTTGTGTACGATCAAGCTGTATTAGTTACAGCTTGAGCTGCACTGCCTCGAAGACAAGCTGATTGGGTTTCAATAGTAGATGTAGGAAGGGGGAAATGGACTGTAGATGTAGAAGAGCAGAAAATGGCAGGGAGAGAAACTTCAAGCAAAAAAAAAGCTGCTGCAGACCCACAGAGTAAGAGACTGGAGGGCAGGGAGCAGGTAATCCTGGAAAACAGGCCAAGTCTGGAATTGAAATACAACCTAGTAGGTGCCAAGCACCCAAACTTCAATTCAGTTCCGAGACTGGCGAGTGCTGTTTGCCTCTGGAAATCTGGCTGATTGCTTACTGTCAGGATGTAAATTATAGTCAGGTTACTTCTGCCTGCTGTAGCAATTAATGATTGCTGTTAATTGAATTAACTGACCAGTGGGAGGGAAACTGAAATGTATACGTTCTCAGCTGTTTCAGACAATATGTGCACATGCATGCACAAGAAGCTCTGCTTCTGATGCAACACTAAATCACAGTCCCAAAAGAGCAGTGTTCTGTCCTCTGTGGGTTTAAAAAAAAAAAAAAAGTTATTTGTTGCAATTTTGCCTGTGTCTTTCTTATTATGATCTTCTAGAAGACTATATGCAATATTAACCTGAGAGCTGGATTTTTCTTACTGTCTGACTCATTGTATTTGTTTGGGGATGTGGGGCAGGCAGAAAGGAAGCTGGCTGTATTGTGCATCTTCCTTCAAAGTGGTCCAGGATTTCAGTGAACTTTGTCTTGCTTTTTATAGTTTAACATTACAATAATTACTGCTACTCAGCCAAGGCCATGGTCTATCTCAGTTGGGAGGACCCAACATACAGCTTTTATAACCTAACCAGTCAACCTATTATTTTGTCTGTGGTTCAGGTAGAATAATTATCTGAGAATTCAGTATGAAGTGGTATTGTGCATGTGAAGATGGTGGCGATGGATACTGAAACAGTGAATTAGGCTGACTTAGAGAAGATCTAAGATCCTTCTATAAAACTACACGTGGAGAGTGTTTCATGCTTATTGGTACATGGAGGGTAGATACTGTGTGCTTAAGGGAGCAACTATCTTTGGGTAGGATGGGTGCACTTACATCCCTTAGCTTGTATGGTAAGGACAGTGAAATCAGGAGCAGCTGCAGGTTTTAGTCAAAGCTCCATAAAAAGGTGACAGGCTACTCCAAATATGTACTAATTCAGCTGCTCTGCTGATGGGAAGCTGAGCCCTCCGTGGCCAAGATCTTATAGCTATCTGAGAGCTGGCTGGAGCTGTTGCTAAAGGCAGGGTTAGCAGGGTAAGCCTGCAGTGGAGCATTTGGCCAGGGTCATCTGGAGCTAGCCTTAGTCTTTAGCTACTGTCCAGACTGTCTTGCTGTGTTACTTTGAGAAGCAGTGGCAGTCAGTGAATTCATCCCAGATGATCCCAGCAGATTCTTCTTCCCCAGCTGTCATTCAACTTGTCTTAAGAAATTCCCTCTGTGGAACCTCTCCACCTAACAGATTTGATGCCTACACCAGGCTACAGTTCCACTTCTAAAAGCACAAGGGAAAATGTGTACTTCACAAATGCGGATTTTTAGTTTGGCAGAACCAGATCAGTAAATCAAGAAACAAAAGGCTGCATTACATTTTGTAGCAAACACCCCCACCCCCCACCCCCCCACCCGCCTTTAATAATACAGAACTGCAGGAGAACACAAGGTCAGTCAAGCCAGTGTGAACTGAAATGGCAAGACAGATCTGTGCAGTGCCAGTGTTCAGAGTCAGGGTGCCTCAGTCAGAAGTTGTGCGGACTGTGGTGGCTGTGGGAGTTTTTGTTCCAGAGACCCTTTTTCAAACCCTTGTTTGCTGTCTGGCTTAGCATTTTTGTTCCTGGTGATAAATGGAAGGTTTCCAAATCACCATTGTGTTGTGACTCAGTGCAGGGGGAGGGAGAGAACTTATTCCCTATGAAAGTTTCTTTTGGCTTGAAGACAAAAGAGAAAAGAGCAGTTTGGCTCAGTTTAGCAGATAGAGAGCCAGTAACTGATCAGCTTATTAATACAGAGGGTTTCAAATATACAGTCAGCCAAAAAAAAGCATTTTAAAACACTTAAAAAGAAACAAAAGAAAGGGTGAATTACTTGTGTTGGCCTTCAATTAACCATAGTTAATACTCTGGTTACTTACTTAGAAGCTGCTTTGGCTTTATTTAAATATCCTTTCCTTTTTTGAGTGGAGAGGTCTTGATGGCAGGGGACGGTAAGCTCTGCATGTGTCAGCTTAACATGCATGTGCATTTCTTAACTGGGAGCAGCTATCTAGGTGTCACAGCAAATCTTAGTCTTCCATTGTTTTTTTTGGTGGCAAGTTAAGAAAAGACATGCAGTGTATTTTTGTTTTGAGTTGATTTTACCTCTGACTTTGGTTAGCATGGAGCGAAATGCTTCTTGGATATGCCTTGGATAGTTTATACCCCTATGATTGCAGCTTATCGGTGACAAACAACCTTTCCTTAACACACTCAAGTAGGAGGTAACATTTGTTCTGCACTTGCTGGCTATTTGTATCTCACTCCATTTGTGCAGTGGGTGGACAGTCTGAGTTGCCCACAGAATTTTGTTTAATTCTCTCGCTCATGGGGAAAACCCATGGAAATGTGTATTGTCAGCAAATAAAACCGATGCTTCTGTACAACTGACTCTTTTAGGCTTCAGAAATCAGAAGAAACCTTATTTCAGTTACAGAGGCCATGTTGAATCGGAATCTAGCTAGAGTGGTTCTTCCATCTCCTCAGGGGTATCTGCTGCACCTCAGGTGGTGATGAGATGTCACGGAGCGGGCTGACAAATGGAGGCAGCACTGACTTTTCTGTCAGGTAGGAAGACTGATCCCCCTGAGCTCCAAATACTATTAAGTACATGGATTGTTTAAAGAGCTGAAACCCCTCTAACAACTGGGTGGTGAACTTCCATTGTGCTACTTTGCAAATAGACAGGCTTCAACCTTTAGGGAGGGGAATCCATTAAATATCGATATATTTAACATGATACTGGCTTAAGCTGCGCCGTCTAGGAAGCAAAGCAACAGGTATGAATAGCTGTAAGTGCAGTGTTTTCATCTGTCCTCCACTGAGCATGCAGTCAGCATCTGCCCTCTGGATTTCCAGCCTCATCCTAAACCCTCTCACATCCACTCCCAGCTCTAGGCAGTCAAGCAATAGCGCATCATCAACATGTATCCTGACCATTGCCTCACCAAGAGGCTGAGAACCCTTGTTCCATCCTCGTTCCTCCTCAACCAGTCCAATACCTTGAAACTGCTTATGTATGCTTTCTATTACTCAACAGGGACTTATTTGTCTCCCACCACGCTGTCTACTCCCTATTCTTCCTCTCTCTGTGATTTTTTTATTTTTTTTTTTTTTTAATTTATGCTTTGGAGAAACATCTTCATTCCACTCAGGCTTTCTGTGCAGATGTCCTTTACCTCCTGTACCTCCTATCAGGGCAATCACATGTGCAGGAAAAAACTGGAGTCACTGTCCATGGCACACGACCTTCATGTCTGCTCCTTTGTGATACACTACCTCCTTCTCTTCTAAGTTAAAATGTTGGCATTTAGTTCTGGCATCTTTCATGGAAAAGATTTCGGCACAGCCTGTAGTTACCCCTCTAAGACCACTGAGCTGATCCACTTTCCTCTTGCTGAAGATACTACTTTTGTTTCTGGACATCTCAACAAGAGCTTGTTGAGGCTCTCATAATGTCACTTTAAATTATTGTGACATGCTTTTGCCCTGCCTTTGCCTCCTCTCATGCAGAATGCAGCAGCAGATATAGATATATATATATATATATGTGTGTGTGTGTGTGTATAATATAAAGAATTCATCCTGTTTCTTTGAATGTAACCCATGCTGTTTCAATAACCTCCCTGGCTGCTCTTTGCTATTTGCATCAGGCACAAAATAATTGCATTTGTGGCTGAGGTCCTTCCCAGCCTTGTCCTTTTTGTTTTCCTTAAAGATTGCCTCCTCCGTCCGCTGGCCCCACGTTGCCATCTCCGTTTCTCACTTGTTAAGTTTTCAGGGAAGGACCTTTCCTGGCCGCCCTCCCTCCGAGCTGGATCTCTTCGCAGCAGCAGAGCCAGCCGGCCCCCGAGCGCTTTTTGGGGAGCCGGCCGTGAGCCTGGCCTGCAGCATGGGGTGCTTCGGTTCTGCTCCTTGTGGCCCCGCTCGCAGGCGCTGCCGGAGTTGCGGGTATCTCGCAACAGCAGCGGCCAAGCACGCCAATCCCGGCTCGTCCCGCTTCGCCGTGCGAGTGGATTTTGAGTGGAAATAGCGAAAACCACGCTCGGGAGGTGCGTCGGAAGCAAGGCTTGCGCACTTCGCACCGAGCGCACGTCTGTCGCGGGTGAACTCCTGCAGACTTCCTCGGGGGGCTGCGACAGGCCCCCCCTTGGCCCTGGGGTGCCTTGCCCACCCGGGGGACAAGCCTGCTGCCGGAGAGGGGGGTGGGGTGGGGGGTGGTGGTCCCAGGTGCCGTGGCGTGCCCGCAGCCCGCCTGGAGAGGCGGCTGGCTTTGCTAGTGTTTCCCTGTGGCTGGTGCCTCTGCCCGGGCTCCTGATGGCACACATTGAAATGCAAATGACAGCAGTAATTGGCGAGAGATAAACCAGGCTGCGAGGGAGCCAGGGAGTTAAGTGCCTAAGTGACAATTACTGCTCTGCATCCTCCAGCATCCTGAGCAGCAGCCCCCTTTGGTCTCTGCTTTAAAGGAGCTGTAACACGTTAATTGGAGTGCTTCTCTGTTAACATGTCTCACTTAGTTTCTTGTCTGATTCTGCTTTAGTGGGGAGGTGGGGGAAGGCTCCTCTTTGTTGAGGTGGCTGTTTATTGTTAAATCCTCTTGAAATGTGTGTCATTTGTCATGTCGTCTCCTAAGATTGACTAGCTGCCTTTTTTTTTTTAAAGGTAGGAGCCGTTAGGAGAGAAATGATACAAGGTAGATGTAGTATTAGCTGTAAGTTAGAAATGGGTTTTAGTCTTCCTAATAAACCGTAGATCTTGATGATTACAAATTAAAAACGTATGTTTTGCACTGACCAGTTTAGGGATGACATATTTCCTTTGCATCTGAAGAAAAACTACCGGCAGTAACTTAAATGGATAGAAAATATACGTGTGTATTGAGTAGTTAATTTTCAGTGTCTACACAATTCCTCCCTAATTTGGAAATTATTTTTTTACAGCCTGAGATTCAACACTAGTTATAAGACACTGACTGGGCTTCCTCAGTGTTACCGTCCTGCCTTGCAGTAGAAGCAAGTGGAAATGGTTCATTTGCTAATGTTCATAAGTGACAACCAAAACTTCCTTCTTTACAAGATTTTAAAGACTTTAGTAGAAGAGAATCTGAGAACAAGAGACTGTTGCTATTGCAGAACAGGCCAGATGGACAGGTCTGAGACATAGTGTGGGCAGTGAATATTGTAATACTGGCACATAACAAACTGTATAGAAAATGCAGGCTGTTTTTACTGTGGAAAAGTAATGCATTGCATAAAAGATTCCGGGAGCTCTCTTGCAGGAGTGTTTCAGTGTGAAGGACTATAAAATAGAGAAATGGCATGGATAAAAATTCCAGGACAGACAGTAAAGCTGCAGCAGTAAGTAGTGCACTGTCAGTCTCTGGATCAAAGCAGTGAGAGCAAGTGTAGCATCTCAAGAAGAGTTTAAAGAGCCAGCAAAATTAGCCAGAAGGGCAATAATGGCTCCATCTGCCTACTAATGTAAACAGGTTGTAAAGGATACAGGACATAGCTTGTAGGAGTGGGTAAGGAATCTGTCAGGACCCCAAACATAACATTTTGGAATGGGGTTGGTTTTAGTTTTCTCAAGTATTCAAGAGGAAGTCTGTCTGGAGTTTTACTGCAAGATTTCTTTCTAGAAGTAAATATGGCTGGCCCATTTTGATGACTCGTTTTACGTCTTCCAGTAACTATCTTCAGAAAGGGATGTAGTTGTGCTGTACTGCAAAATGCAGTCTCATCTCTGTGAACTGTTAGGCTGGGCAGGTCACTAGTGGGTGTCTCTAATATGACTAATTATAGAGGGAGCGGGAAAAGTGATAATTTCGCTGAAGAACACGACACACTTAAGCATAACACTCAGGTGCTTACAGCTTAAATGCCTTGAGTCCATGTCCAGGTGTTGTAGCGTTAGCTGCACGATGAAGAATAAAAGAAGAGGAGAGCTTACATGGAATGTCTGTTTTCAAGAAAGGTACGGATGGAGCAGAATTAAAACTGTTCTTGCATGCTCCTGGTCTTGGGCTGACCTGCAGCTTGAAGCAACCTCAACATTATTTACACAGTCTAGTGGTCTCTCATCTAAATAGAGATGACTTGCATTAGGATAACTGGCCAAGATATCACACTGAGCTTTTTGCTGCACTTCAGCTCTATGGGTAGCAGATCTGCTCAGAGTAGCTTTTGAACCTGTGGTTTACAGCTTAATGTTTTAGCTGTACTGAATCTGGCGGCTACCTACTTAAAAATGGGGTTGTTATTACAAGTCAGGATACCCTGCAAGAGACTGTCATCCACATAGCAAGTAACTTGGATCAGCTGTCCTACATAGAGGCACCATATGCTCATGAGTGTGTGACCTGGGATCCTTTGCGCTGGCCACAGGAGCACAGCACTACTGGGTCTGCAGTCCTGTTTGGTAGGGGCCCCCTGAAATGCATTTCTTGGGATGCTTGTTTTATATCACAGCTTGAAAACTCCTCCAAGAAGGACCATGAAGTGAGCTGTAGAGCTGGCTTTTACTGTTGCCACATCATGGGAGCTTTCATGCAGGAGAGCTTCCCTTCTCTTTTCCCTTGGTACAGAAGCACTGGAGAAAGAGCTGAAATTTCACCTTGTGTGTGTATTTTAGATGAAATGCTTCCTCAAGAATTTGAAAATGTTTTAAGTAGTAGCTATCCCATGACACTTTTCCCAGAAAAAGGGTGTTAACAATAATGTCCAACCCAATTCCAGGTGCAATAATTATGTTTTGCTCACCTAACTTCACACTCTGTTGTCAATTTGCAACTCCCATCCTATTGTGCACCCTGTTTCCATGTGCTGATAAACAGCTGCTGTATATCCTCCTTCTGTTCATGGATGAGTCACTTCAGTGAATGAAACTGTAGAGTTTCCAAAGCTCTTTGGGATCCTTCTAGATAAAGGATGCTATATACACTGATGTTATTAATATTAATGTGATGCCTAGTGTCAAGACGGTGGGTTTTTTTCAGGAAAGAGAAATGAAAGAGTATCAGGTTGTCATTACTAGAATAGAAGACTGAGGAACCTAATTGAAAAGAGCCTGAAACAAGATGGAGTAATCCATTGACTTAGTATGAGGAAGACCAGCTTCTCTCTTGGTCTTTGGCTGTACTGAACAGCTCTGGTTTAGCCCATTTTGAGGGTATGGGCCAGAAAAAGAAAAAAAACGCCACAACTACCTAATTGCATACTCCATGGAACTGATGGCTGCAGGGTATCTCTGCATCCATCAGCATGGTACTATTGAATGTGATTAGATGTTTATATGAATAAAAGTGTCACACAGAATGATGACACTTTATAGTGAAATGGGAGAGAAAGGAGCAGGAGAGAAAAATTTAAAATATGCTTAAATGAGGAGGGACAAATAATATTTATGCAGGCTAGAGAAGTAGCTTGGTGAGAGGGAAATAAACTCAACACGAGTCATGCAAGTAGAGTGAATTATATGCTTTTGTAGGAAAGCTAGACACAAAGATGGATGAAAGGAAGTTAAAAGGACAAATATATATATATATATATATATATAAGATAATCTCTTCCAGAATTATATTAGAAATCCACTGGAGAGCTGATGAGCCTGAATAGCTCAGGAGGCTCAAGGGACAATTAAGAAGAGAAAATTAGAATGTAAAATACTTTTTACACTGGTCTTCCATACAGCAGAGGGATACCTTTTGAGCTTAGCGTTAGTTTTGGTAAAGGTAAAGCACTGGCAGAAGCAGAGATAATTTTATTGTTAATAAGACCTCATTGAGCAACACGATTTAGCAGACAACAATACAAGCATGAGACTTGGACTGTGCTTGTAGTTTTGCCCTATGATGCCCTGGTCTATGCTTCATTTTCCTTGTCTTCAGAATGGTATAAAGATATATCAGCTTTGTTTTTGAAGCATTTTGAGATTGTTTTGAGATTGACTGGTATGTGTATGTGTATGTAAATATAGAGTGTATTACTATTTTTAATATTTGGACTATGCTAATCTGTGAAGTCAGTAGTTCATTTGTTTGGTATTACCTGAATCACCTCCCAGGAAAAACACAAACCCCAAAATAACGTAATTTAATTTATCATTACAGCTATAATAAGAATCTGGAAGATTGCCAGTGTTCTTATTGAGGTGGGAAAGATGATAAGGGTGATCCAGGGAATTATAAACTCATGACCCTCATTTAAGTACCTTAGAAAATTGTTGAGAAAGTCATTACAGATGTCATTATAAAGTTCCTGAGGCACAAACCAGCATAGCTTTCTCTGTCTAATATATTAGAATTCTTTGAAAAAGTTAGAATAGTGAATAATGGGGGTTATGTTAGATACACTGTAACTTATTTACACCCCTAGAAGGTTTTTGTTAAAGTTTCTTGGAAGAGGCCATTAGGAAAAGCTGGTAATTGTGGGGTGACTTTTTTAAACCTGTAGTTTGTCTATAAACTATTTTAGATAGGAAGAAAAGAAATAGCAAATTTTTATCAGGGGAAAAGGCTGATTTGTCATTCTGGGAAAATATTAACAGTGGAGCACCTTGGGGGTCATACTACTGTACTGAATGAACGGTAACAGTACTAATGATCTGGAAGAGGGGCTAAGCAGCCTGATTACCAACCCTTGAAAGAAATAAGACATTGGTTTTGTCAATCAAGCCTGTATAGAAGAACTGGGAAACCTTCCAGGAGGAGTTTCCGAAGTGCTTAGTGTGGCTGAACTCTGTGTGGGGAAACATTGACTGAAGTGTAAGGAGTGTGACGGTGGTGCCCAAAGATAAAGCAAAACCAGGCATAAAATAAATATTTGACAATATGTTAAGTATTTGTGGCATAGTCGTGTGAAAGCCTTTTCAAGAGGCTCTATGGTGAAACAGTCACCTTTGCATGAGAAAGTCAGCCCTGGTTGTGTGCAGCTCTGATCCACGCTTGGAAAATAGCCACATTCTGGAAGCAGTTTCAGCTAGTTTGTGCAGGTCTGCTTGCCTTTCTGGGTTAAAATCGGCATCTTCCAGGGTGGTTTTGGGCCAAGTTTGTATTTGACTTTCTGATTTCTGGCAGCGGCCATTAGCAGATCCCAAGGGGGCAGAGAGGGGTCCTCCTCCTATCCTGCCTTACAGCCATCCAGTTTCTGATAATCAGTGGTCAAAGGATTTCCTCAACCAAAGACCTTCTTGTTTAGAAAAACTGGATGGATGAACAGCCTATTAACTTGTTTCAATCCCTGTTTGAGCCCATTCCTGGTTTTGGCCTGCACCCACCGCTGCCCGGTTTTCCACCGGTTGCACGGTGGGGAGCTTTTTTCTGTAGGTTTCAAACCTTCTCCAAAAGGTTTGAAAATGGCTTGCCAAAAAACCTCCTCAGAAAATAAATTGTTTTTCTGTGTGCAAGTTCCTCTCCCCATCATTTCCGGCTTCTCCTGGTCTCTGCTTCCTCACTTTTTTCGGTCAATTGTTAGGCCATCTTAGGAGGGGTTTTTTGTTTTTTTTAGCTCCCTAAAGCACTAGAAATCTGTGTAGCTTTCCTGCCCACCCCTAGCATTCTCCCCTTTTAACGAGTTAAAATGGCTCATTGGCAGATATTACAAGAATGGGTACAACACAGAGTGAGCTTTATGAGCTGTGGCTGGGAGGAGTGAGGGGCTGCGGGCAGCACGAGAACATGGGAGCTCCGTGTTTCAGTAGCTGTGAGCTGGTAAGGAGGTTTGTGCCCTAAGTGTGACTTCAGATCTCCTAAATATCCATCCCTACTTCTCTATGGTTGTACATTCTCACATTCCAAAGAGTGGTTCCAAAAACCAGAAAATTTTTATGGCTTGTGTGCAACTCACAAGAAGACATGAGATGCTGAAAACCTGTAGCAAGATTCTCTCTGGAAGTTAAGTTGCATTATTTTCCCTGACAGTTATAGGTGGCGTTCCTCTGGATACCTGCTCATCTATGGATACACTTTTTTTTTTTTCTTTTGGGAAGAAATGGAGCTGTGTAGGCTAGCGCACGATGGAACCCATGCCTCCAGATGTGAAAAGCTAATGCATTCAGAAGCTGGTTTAGTGAACGCTCCTGAATATAAAGGAGACACATTGGGGGAAACACAGCAGGAATTCTTTATATTCTGCAGCTTCCCAGCCCGTTCCTTATGCTCACGCAGCAAACCTCATTGGACAGCTACTCTCAGGCTATGTTTGTTGTTTTTTTTCCTGTGGGAGCAGTCACTTCAGTTTATCCCTTTGTTGCCATGGCTTCTGCTTTAACTTTACTGCCCCTCTGGATTTCTTGGAGCGGGCCTTCAAAGCAAAACTTCCCGTTTTGCAGAAAGGCACCTGGCAATAAACTAGGTGAAGGTTAATGTGGGAAACGTAGATCTGATAGAAGGAGTGATAGTTTAAACAACTTCAGCCCCATTCCAGGAGGGCCTTTGATGGTGATATGCCTTGTTTATTAAGGCGGGAAGGGCACAGGCTGCCTGTGCCTAGAACATAGTTTCTGTATTTTAGGCTTCTGTCTAGGTGAAATGGCAAATATAGGCCTCGTTTACTAGAGCACTGATGAAATCTGATCTGCCGGAATTCGCTGTGTACTTCTACCAAGCAGCAGCGTTATGGACTCAATCCCTTTCCTGCTCTCTGCCCTCCTGTGGCTTTCCCCTCCTGGGGGATGCACACTGGAGTGGAGCTGGTTCCTCCTGGCACTGCACTGCAGTCTCTAATGGCACCAGCACCAATTTGCCTACACGTGTGGCTTTATCCACTTCAGCCCAAATAACTAAAGGTGGCCCCAGAGTAAGGAACTGCCTGGCTGGACCGGAGCAGAGGGCGATGACATTTCTCTGTTGTGCTCCCGGTGTTCCTGCCGTGCCTCCTGTGCCCTCAGTTTTCATCGTGATTCCAACAGAGATCACTTTTTCATGTGTGACTCAGTACATGCATGTATTTTTGGTTTTTGTAGTGGAAAGGAAAAATATTATATAGCACTGCAAACAAACTTTAATGACTTGGAAAAGATGTTTTCAGAAGTGAATATATATATATATTTAAAAAAAAAAAATCACCATTGTTCCGTAAAAACTTAATGGCTACCTTGGGTATTTCAAGTTCATTAATTGGCTGTACATCAGCCAGAATTAAAAAATAAAAATAAATAAATAAAATTTAAAAGTGGTGGTGGGACACCTTTTGATTCTCAACTGAACAGTTCTTTTCAACTCTGTAAATATTTTTAATGAATTGGTTTCAGGTTTTTTTGGTTTGTTTGTTCTTGTCTGATTGTTTTGGATTTGTTGGGGGATGGTTGTTTTTTAAACACATGCCTGTCAGTAGGATATCCTCACACAACTGAGAAGAAAATGCAGTTGTAATGCTTAAAGCCTTTTTATTTTTTTGCAGAAAATGTGAAGCCAGAGCATGTAAAATAAGACAAAAGGAGAAAACAAACACATTAACAACCACAGTCTTTAATTTGAAATCTTGTGAACTATGTTTTGAAAAAGAAAAGAGTAATAGTAGTAAAAGTTGTTTTGGAGGCAGCGCTTGCCCGAACTTGCCTGCCAGTTAGTGTTTTGTAACTGCAGTGTCACTACGCTGTAGCTGGCTGTTTCTGTGCAGTGAGTCTGCAGTTGTAGTAGAAATTGTAGTACCACAGTGAGGCTGGCAATTCACAAACAGCTGGAAGAGCGTTCTGTTCTGAAGAGATCTTTTTTCATCTCTAATGTATTTCCATTATAGTGCTTATAAATGTTAATTATAAGAATAGCGAGTGTGAAACAGAAAAAAGAAACGGGTAGCGTGGGTCTTCGGGAAGAAAAACCCTCTCTCTAATTAGGTACAACTTGTGTTGGAGTTTTGCCTGATTAAAGCCAGAAGGATGAGGTGCATTGTTTTTCAAGTTACTTAGCTCTGCTCTATCGCATTCTTTGGCTACATAATTTATATTCAGATTTACCTGAGAAAGAAACTAAGCATGATTTTGAAGCACTAAGCTAAATTCATCCTGATATAATCAATCCAAGTGGAATTACACTGAGGAAGAACTTTGCCTAGGCTTTCTAAACTTATTGGGAGAGAAATTGCAATCTAACCTGGAAGGTAAGCATGGAAAAATCTTTATCTGAAAGAGCACAGGAATACCAACAGCCTTTCTAAAGCACTTCCATTTGTCTTCCCTTCTGATCATTTTATGCTGATTACATTTGTGCTAATTACACATGTTCCCTCCTCCTTTCCTGCAAATTAACCATTGCAGGAGAAATGTATTTGTACACAAATATACTTTAAAACATAAAAACTTTTTTTATAGTCCTGTTTACTGAAAAAGCTAAGCATTGCTTACAACTACAGATATACGCTACTTAATCAGATCTTTAACTCTTGTAAATTGAAAGAAAAATTGAGTTAATAGATTTGCTTTCCATATTAGGAAGAACTAAATTAATATAAATACTATGGAGGGGTGGGGTTTGGTTTTTTTCTGTGGAATATGCATAGAACAGACAGCGTAGAGAATTCATATAACTTCTCTTGTCTTCTGTAAAAGACTCGTTATTCTTTACCTTCTCTCTACTGACTTTTATAGGTTTGGGCACGTCATTTAGATTCTTGGTGCATCAGGTCGTATCGTCAATGGGATCTGTAGAATGAATACAAATTTATCTTCCTGGAGGGTGTTTTAAACATCTGGACCAAGTTTAAAGTCATTAGTACCAGTGTAAGTCCATATCTGCAGGGGCCTGTTGTATGGAGATGCTTTAGAGTTTCTCTAGTGCAACAGAGAGTGGAAAAACATTCCACTGAGCTCCATCTAAGAGCTTCTGGATTTGATTCACCTTGCATTTTCTCTGTTTTACAGCAGTATTACCTCTGTGGAGGTTAGTCAAGTAATGGCAGTGCAAAACAAGCATTATAAAAGGAGCTCCATGCCATAAATGACTGCTTATTGGCAGTATGGACGTTCACTTCGGCCTGGCCAACAAGTGCTGAGGTTAGCCATCCCAGAACAGAGCTGTGGATGCCAGCTGCCATTCTTGCACAATGGTCCTAGCCCTCGGCAAACACTTCTGCCGAGAGGATGCAGTTGTTGCTGAAACTGCACTCACAAGTGCGGGCAGTTCTTCAGCCAAAAAAAAAACCCCACCACACACAAAACACCACCCAACAAAGTAAATTTGGACTTCTGTGGAAGATTTTCCTATTTCTTTACCACTTTGAAAGAAAAAAAAATATCCTACTTCATTAACTGTATGCAATGGAAATTAAATCTGTTAATAAGAATTTAGCCATGTAAGGAACTGATGGTTTCAAGGACTTTGCAGAAGCATGACTTACACTGTCATCCCATTTAGCTAAGCTAAACCAAACTGGATCAGGATATTCTTGTTCCGCAGGGGGATACCCACAGTTGCAGTTCTTCAGGACCAACAGTTGTGCTTTAGTTTCACGTCCTACCTTAATGTGAATTAATGTTCAAGTTCAGGCAAGTACTTTTGTTGGAGGAAACAGACTCTGTAAAAGTAGACAGAAAACCAACTATTTGCTGTATGTGATTATACTTAAGTTAATTTCAACATAAATACACCCACGCGCTGATCTTCCTGTTACACAAAGTTCATAAGACTTATCATTAGAAAGTGGAAATGCTGCTATCCCAGCCCTGTTTGAGGGACACGGCTTCATGTCTCAGCCTGATCCCTGCCCTACCCAAGCTTCTCCATGACCACAGCCAAGCCTTGGCACCAGCCTCTGCTCCCGCACAGGCATTCAAGATGCAGCAGCTACAGCAGTGACAGCCTGCCATTCTGCTCTGTGCCTGGCCCCCCTCCCTGCTGCAGCCCCCCCAGAACTCTCAC
>JAVJGJ010000001.1:11952793-11964068 GCA_035590215.1 Microhierax caerulescens | reverse complement strand
GCCAGCCTGTTCCTAGAGATACATTCCTGTGGCTGCCTGAAGCTTCACGGGAGGAAAAACCTTCTTGAGCCTCCCCCAGAACTCTCAGCCTGCCTTGCTCCCACCGAGGGTGTGAGCGGCCGCCCCACCGCAGCTGCTCCTCTGCCGCTGAGCCCCCCCTCCCCCTCCGACATGGCGTCAGAGCGAGCTGCAGCACTGCTCGGAACTTGTTCTAGCCAGTTTACGCAGCCAGCCTGTTCCTAGAGATACATTCCTGTGGCTGCCTGAAGCTTCACGGGAGGAAAAACCTTCTTGAGCCTCCCCCCCCGCCACCCCCCAAGCTGTTTATAGGCAAAGGTCAGATCGTGCTGCTGTTTCCTGTTCCCTAGGCGCACACTATCTCTTGTGGCATGGCTCAGGGGGAAAAAAGCCAACACACAGCCCCCCCCACCTTTAAGTGTGCGCTTATAGGGGAAGCTGTGGAATGAAAAAGGGAAAACTTAATTTTCCTAATTTAAAAAAATGTTTTCTTTCCTCTCCCTTTTGTCCCGATTGAACACTTTTACATAACAAATCAAATGGTCACAGGAAAGAAACGAGAGGTGAGCTGGACGTTTTACAACTCTGTGTATAACTCTATTTAAGAATGCAGAATTTCTTTGGCGCTCCATGCTGTGGAGAACTTTAACTGAGGTCACTGATGAAAGCAGAAAGTGTATTTATAGCACCCAATCCAGGCATAAGCAGATGACAACTCCATTCACTAGCAGCTCAAATGTGCCGGGAGGCCACTAACCAACACAGGATCCTTCTCCCCATTAGCCATCCTGGAGGAGAGCTGGTGGAACCAGTGAGGCTGGCCAGACGAGTCAGCATGCAGGGGGCACGGCTGGGGAAAGAGGGTCTTGTCCTCAACTCCTTGTTGGTTTTTAAGGGATTTGGATAACTATGATAAACCACCCCTCCTTCCTTGGTGTTAAGGTTATTCTTTTGGTCTGTGCTGCTGTGGAGCTGCTTACACTCTGCTCGTGGTGGGCTGTGAAAATTTATGCCTATGGAAGAATTAAGATGGTGACTCAGCAGGCCTTCCTCAGCACAGGTTATTGAGAAGATTGTGTTGTGTTTGCAGCTCAGTGTGAATAAATGGTTGGAGAGGTATCTGTATCCCAGAATTAGGCTGCTGGGTGTTTCAAGTCAACCACAGACAGGTAGCTGGAAATACTTGCTCGGGGAGATTGTGAATGAAGGTCAGTCAGGGTTGATGAACGAGTATTGTTAAAGTGGGGACAGCCACATTCTCTAGTAAGAAAGCTGCTGTGAATCCTAATTGTGGAAATGATCTACAGATGCACAGCACTGAGGCATAATTTGGCCCTGAAGCCTGCAGAATTCAGGTTCTGCTCCCGGGCATGCTCCTGCTGGTGGCGAATTTTCTCTGCAACAAATACCTCATCGAGGGACCAGATCCTGTCCCTTCGTGCTAGCTGACCTGACAGAATTGCTGCCACAAGGAAGGGTGGAGGGAAGGCTCTGGGAGTTGCTGCTCTGTAGGGGGAAGAGTTGAAAGTACAGGGGTTAGACATGATGCACGTCAGCTGGCAGTCCACTCTCCCAGAGGTGGAGGACTTGGGGCTCCAGGACAGCATTAGCAGGGCTGGAACAGGCTCCGCTCTGCAGCACAGGCAGAGGAGCTGTGTGAGCACCCTTGCACCTCCTGGGGCATGCTTTGGTCTCTGGTGCTAGGCACTAGAGGGAGACGTCAAGACGTGATCGTGCTTGAAGGCTGCTCCAGTAGCGTGCAGGTTCCCAGGTACCTGATCCCTTTCCAAATCATCCGTGGGAGTTCCAGTACCACAAAATGGGTTATATGGTAATTAACTGTAAATGCTTGCCCATTCAGACATAGGCTTGGCAGCATCTGGCTCAGAAACCTTCATCATAAAGTCTCTTTAATGTTTTGGCTGAAAGAGCATGAATCTGGGAATGTAGGAGGCCTTCTCTTTCTGGGTGATGACTATCTCGCTGTCTGGGTGTGGACGCCCCCTCAACAGTAGGAAAGGCTCTCCCATGTGGTCAAAAAGGCACCGATAAGGTGTGTTGGCCAGTGGCTCCTGTCTGGGTGAGATTTCAGTCTGCATTTTGCTTAACTTCTCTTCCAAAACGACTGTGCCCCTGAGTAGCAGCAAGCAAGGTACTGAACAGCAGACCTACGCCCTGCTATTCAGAAGCAAAACCTCCTAGCAACCAAGCTCCTCGCAGCAAGGGGAGATTGTCCTGCGAGCACATGGTCCCTGCTCTTTCAAGGCATGAAACCAAGATGTCAAAGGAAGTTACCCTTTCAGTATCTATCACATACCCAGGGTCTCACCTTTACAGAGGCCTTGTAGTCAGCACAGCAGCGTAACGTACCGCTCAGTTGTACCTTTGCCCTTTTGCAGCGTGCGTGCCATCCTTCTCGGTGCAGTCGCAGTGTAAAACCAGGTCAAGTAGTTCTGTCCCGAGGCTGAGGCATACCAGTCCTGGAAGCAGCTCAACCACAATGACTAAAAGATTCCCTGGGAAATAGATTGGATCCTTAACAAGCAGGTGTTTTATGAGCTGATAAAAATGATCTCAAAGGCCAAGAATCAACCTCCCAAGTGGAGAGACCAGAAATGATCAGTGGCTGCTTTTCCTGCTGTTGCGAGTCAGAAATCAGACTGAGGGTTTAGCGCAAAGAGGGTTAAAACACTAGTAATTCAGTGCCTGCCAGCTGGGAAGAATAATAAAGCCTGCATTTCTGTGTTGGTACGGGGCGAATGCTGCAGAAACAGGAATTTTATTACATAATTATGCCTCCTACATAAAGCTTGGGGAGGGGGGGGAAGCTAGCAGGGCTGTGCGTTATTAAAATGACACAAAACGTGCCACCACGATCAGAGTCCTGTGTGTGCTTAAGACTGTACAACATGACATACTCTCCCTGGCCTTGCTGCATTCATGAATTTCAGCTCACTCGGTTTCACAGCTGGGAGGGAGGCTGCCTAATCAAAACATGTGCTGTACTTTCTGCCATGGAAATAGAAGATGGGAGGGTGGGGGTGTTTTGTTATTGTTTTACCAAAGATTTAATTAAATGATTGAAAGGGAAGGGAGGGAAAATGCAATTCCTAACTCAAAACCCCCAAAAATGCTGACTTGAGTGAACTCCTGTAAAGGGCAGCGAGGCTCAGGAGTGCTGCAGGGTCCCTGAAGCCCTTCTGGATTATCTGTGGTTACTTTGTGGTGGGCCCTTTGCCTTCTGTAGGGGTGCTGCTCACAGGCATTGGTGGACGTTGTACTCTGCTCTTGTCAGGAGGAGGTAGTCCACCCACAGTGGGAGGCCACGAACAACACTTGGAGACTCGGGGGCGGGGGTGTGTGTGGGGGAGATGTTCTGGTAATTTTAGTATTGGCATAAAGAGGACTCTTTATCTTGAAGTACTGGGCAAGCAACAAATCATATTAATGTCTTTCGGGATAGATGGAGCAGCACTTTTCCTGTTGTACAAGTGAAGACTCTGACATTGAATGATTGTAATTCTGTTCCAGAAATGGCAGCTCCATGGATTTTCTGTGAGCACATGCTTAGTGGTCTGTCTGATGAGATTTGTAAGTGTTTTCTGTTTTCTGATCCTTCTTTAACATCCAAAGCACAAAGTTGAGAGGAATCGAGGTGATATTTCCTTTTTTTGTGTGTGCTGTCAGCAAGCCACTGATGTAGCCATGAAGAGCATTCATTTTTCCATCTGATTTTTCAGCTCTGTGTAAGCCAAAACTAAAGCATTCTTTCTGTCCCAAAGAGCTTACAGTTAAAGGATTTTATTCAGAAAAATATTTAAACGGTCTGTATTAATGACAGCGTTTAAGTACTTGTTTGGATTGCATTGTAATAAGGATGCTTTGCTGAATGGGGCTAAAGGGAAAAACCAAAGGCAAGGTATGGAGTATATTAGTGAAACACCTGGTGATGCTTGGCAAGCATTTTTCTGCTTCCATCTCTTCTGATGGAAGTCACTTCATCTTCTATTTTGTTTTAATTGATTCCATTTTTACCATTCAGTGGGTTGGGTCGGGCTAGAGGGAGGTGTGCAGACGCAGCACCAGTGGCATAGGGAAGAGAGAGGAAGCAAAAGGGTGAGGTGACGTACCCAGCACCATTCTATAGGGGAATGGCAGAGGTGTGAATGAAGATCAGACTTTCATGGTTTCTTTTTTTTCTTTTTCTTTTTTTTACACATACAAAATAAAGTTCATGACTATGTTAGTTCCCGTATAGATGGGAGGCATGGAAAACCAGGTCTCCTTTAACACTGGGTTCCTTTGGGTGTTCATTTGGCTGTTGGTACCCTGTGGGATAATCTTGTGTGACTTTTGGCAGCACTGGAAAAAGAAAGCCAACTTGGAAATACTGGGTTAAATTCTGACCTTTATCAGTCCAAGCAAAGTTAATGGGCTTGCATTACTCTAATGAGGAATGCAAAGGTTTAGAGGTTGCCTAGTTACTGGGCCTGCAGAGATTTCAGACAGTAGGACATAATTGATATATCCCCAAGATGTATTTTTATCACCACAGTCATGATAACATGATATGTCATGCTGCCAGTCTGCCAGTGTAGATGAAAAATTTCAGCTGGTGGTCTGCATGTTGCACTAGACCCATTGCGTGCTTCTGTGTCACCTCCTACTTCTTCCAGAGGATGTGGGAACACCTCCTCCCGTGTTTAAGGTGTTGAAAGCCAACCTTTGTTGTGCCATCTCTATCTTTAAGGATTTTAATTTTTTTTCTTCTCCTGTATGCGTGCAAGGCCCCACAGATGAGTACACCAGAACATCAGTACCACATGCAAGGTTTTCAGGCTGGAATACAGCTGCTCCCAAGGTGAAACCACCTACTTGATTCCCTCTGTTTCAACAGATCTCTTCCCAGCACATCCAGCAAGTCATAACTAGTCATTTCAGTGACACAACCGAGATTTTACTCCTATTAGCGTTGCTGTGTCAGTGGAGCAGCAATGGTGGGTCTCTTGCCTGAATGAAATTATCAGGTAGTTCTAACACTGCAAAGTCCTTGGTAGTGGCTGTAATGTAAGAGGCAGAGAAAAGCAAACTTCACATTGGATCTGTGCTGAGCTGACAATAGCAGAGGTTGAAATCGATCGAAAATCATTGAGAGAGAACAGAAAGGCTGACTTAGTTTTAACCCCATTCTTCAAGTGCGCTCTCTGCCTGACTCAACATGCAGAATCTCAACAGCCCAACTAAGGTCAGGGTACTGGAGTGACTACAACTGTTTTATCTGTCTTATCCACAGAAAACATTTCATGCCTGACCAATTTGGGTGAGCCATGAACAAGTTATTAGATTATAAACTGAACATATTAGAAGCACTGATGTTTTACAAATCTCCCTGTAAGTCTGCAGTTAAACAAGAGGTTAGCAAAATTTCTTAACAGCTGAACAGTTTGCACAGCCTGCCCAAGTAAAAGCTGCATTTATGAAGTCTCTGCCTACACAACGCAGGTACAGGAGGTCTGTTCCATGTTCGTCACATTCACTGAGCCTTTCTAATTTAATGTTAAATGATGGAGTTAGCTTTAAAGTACTGCAAGCTGTAGTTAAAACAAGCATGGTTGGTATGATGTGTCTGCATAAAGCCCAGGCAACGTGCACAGGTGAAATTCTGGCGCCACTGAAGCAAGCAGCAGGCCTTATGGTGACTGCAGTGAAAGGCAATTTTACCTGCAGTGCTTGGCAAGTTGCAAGTCAGGCCTGAACCTTTCGTTGTTTCCCACTTCCCATCACTGTCATTGTAAGGAGACAGATGCAGCTTTATTTTTCTTGCAGTTACAGGGAGCTGCGAGGAACAACAGAGGGCTGAGGATATGTGAAAAGAGCCTCTAAACAGTCTGTGCAGTTGCATGTAGAAATATAACATGTAAAACATGCATTACAGACACAGGATTTACATGTTAAACCAGAATGTGTGATTGGTTACCAGCTATTAGTAACTATATAAATGTATATAACAAACATGTTGATTTATTCTTTGCTAAAGCTTATAATGCAGAACACACAAATTTTCCCTGAAGAGCCTTACAGATGAAAGGCTAGAGAAAAAACAACAACAACAACAACAACGTAGGGATGAAGATGGAGCTGAATAAGCCATAAACCACAATGCATTTGCCATCAAGCTTTACACGATTCCAGTCAAGTGTACCTTCACTGCAGACAGACCATGTCCTGTGCTTGATCTCATACTGCCGTGCTGGTACACACGGCACCATGTTCTGGGGTACAGCCCAGCAGTGTATGACCTGTTCTTAAGTATTCGCTTCTCTTTCGGTGAGTAATGAACTTTGAGTCACTAGTCTTTCAAGTGATTGACTTTCCCAATAGTGAACTTGTTCTCTTCCCTGCATGATGAAATCAAAGCAAAATTTATACCACAGATATTAAGCAGTGAGGGAGGCTGGGCAGTTCTGCATTTTGTAAGGCACCCTCAGACCTGAGTCGGTTTCCCAGTATTTCCAGCAGTCATAGCTGAGTTCACAGATTGTCACTCGATGTGGGGCAAGGTAACTTTGAACTCAACTCATCTTTGTGCCCAGCACTGCCTGCTTTCTGTTGCTTTTTTGCTTGTATAAGAATGCAAAATATCTGAAGGAGCCCCCTTCCATTTCTCCTTTTGCAATTTTCTGATGACCAGACTGCAGCCAAATTCCTTAAGTACAATTGAGGAGATTGGGTAGATAAGAAACCCCAAAGACAGGGTTATGTTAGATGATTCAAAGAATTCCACTGGGCAGAAAAAGGGGATTCATGTTCACAGTTTTCATAGACCAGAGATGCCAGTAAAACTGAAAAGCGGATTCTGTTTTGCATTATCACCACCCACTTTTTCCAAAGATGTTCTACTTTTCTCAGCAGCCTCCCTATTGCTGTAGCTATAAATAAGTATATATCTTTATGCGTGTGAGAGATTCAGGTTTAAGCTTATATTTAAGCTCCAAGGTTATATATAAACAGGACTATTAAAGATGACAAAAGCCTTAATGTTCTGTTCGTGTTTTATCTCAGCATAGCGTGTGTGTTCATGGGTATGTGTGCACACAGACATACATTAACATATGTAGGCAGGCATAGGCCAAAAAACCAATCCAGATTATCTACTTGATTTTTGTGGTTGGGTGTTGGTGTAATTAACTTTCATGATGTAAAGGTAATAGCTCTGTTATAAGGCTGGAGCAACAGCATGGCAAAGCCCTGTGCACAAAGACTGAGATTTAGATATGTACGTTCTGTCATAAAGTATGTAATTACTGAGTTTGGTCATTCCAGATTCACTTCAAGAATCTTGCTTCCTCGACCTTGCCAAAGCATTTCTGAAGCTGCTTTCCTCTTGGTGTTTGGAAAGTAACTGTGTTTTATCCTTCCAGCAAGCTTCACAGTGCTGCTTTATTAATTAGAAAGCTTCACTTTGATTGTTGTGTAGAGTGGCTGTGCTTTTCTGGACATGGAAATGTTGGTCCAGTTTATGTAGAACAAGGAAAGTAGCTAGTCTTGAGGAGCAAGACAGAGTTGACTGTGGCCTGCAAATATTTGGATAGTAGGGATCACTTTCCAAAAAGAGCAAGAATCTGGGATGCCTGTCCTTTGCTCAGAGGAGGCTCTTTGGCAGCTTGCCAGGCATGTTCCTCATTTGCTAATTGTGGAGCAGGTTAATGATGTGAGTACCTGTAGTTCATTTTGCTGGATATAAAGAGCGCAACACAGAGTTTTTTGGAGTGCAGTTTCTTTGTTGCTCTCATTCTCCGCAGACTGTTGAGGGAACAAACTAAACCAGCTAGAAACTGGATATTCACCTCTGTGAAATTGTTGGAGGACATCCCTCACTCTCTGCAGCATTAACCCTTTCACTGTTCAAGTCTGCTCCAACCAGCTTGGCTCTCAAAGGTTCAAAGTGCTTCTTTTAGGTGGAATGGGGGGATTCAGATGTCCATAACAAAGTTGGCTGGCACAGAGCTGTGCAGGCAGCCTTTGCTCCTATGCCACATGGCAGTGGCTACCAGTGAGGGATTTTCCACATGGAGGATGCTTTTGCTTGTGAACATGGGGTTAGTTATTAGCACTCAACTCAGGGGTCCTGTGCCTGCGGGAAATTCATGGCTTTGCAAAATACCCAGCCTCAGCTGAAGAGTTAAATGACTTTGTGTGAGCTCTTAGAAAATACTAGGTACAATGTATGAGTTTATACCTCAGTGGGAAAGTTGTAAGTTAATGAGCCTTTACCTCATATTTGCTATGATCTAGGAATGCGCAAATAATTACTTACTGTGGCTCGTCTGAGTCCTGGTAATTTGCTGTGCTTGTAAACTTGGCTACTTCTGTGAACTCACACTAGTGAAACCCCTAAACTGCCTTATTCTGTGTGACTTTTTATTTTATTTTAACTGATTTGACATCTTGTCTGTTAATCAAATGTAAATGTTTCTTAGGTTAGTAAGAAGGCTTTATGGTTGGTCAGCCATTTTCGAAGAAAATGGTTATTTTTCTTAGATACTGAACCCAGGGAAGGAGGCTGTTATTTTTTTTTTATTATTTTATTTTTTTCCTAAAGTTATATAGATAGCAAATGTTTTTTTACTGGGCATAAGTAATAGCTGGTTTCACTACCTACTTATGTGAAGGAGTCCCATTTTGTGGGGAGTAATAGCGTTTCTGGAGTCCGAATGGCGAAGAGAGAGGTCTTAGTCCCTGTGTATTTGCACAACACTGGATTTCCAAGGGCGTTTCTTTTTGTTAGTGCTGTTTGCTTGTTCTTTTCAAATGAAGGAGAATGGAGGTATTAGCGAATGAAATCCAGCACAGAATTCACCACCAGCCACTTGATAGCGTGGGGCGGAGGAGCAGTAAGGAAGGTTTCTCACGAGCATGCCGGGGATCAGCTGCAGGGTGATAGGCTTTCAGTATTCTGCCTGGGTGTCAAGTCTGCAAATGGGATTACAAACCAGTGACAACTGTGATGGCTGGTATTATGTGGACACCTGTTCACCCACTGCTGGATGCAGACTAGCGTCCACATAGGATGTTGAACAGTCACCAGATGGTAATGGCTTTCAGTTACTATGCATTTTTTTTCTGGATTTGATCCAGCAGTTTAGACAAGATGCTCTTTGCTAGCAAAACAGCACTAGAAGGGACACGTAGCTCTCAAAGGGTTTCGCGTAAAAAGGTTTGTTAATGAACCACAAAATTCCCTGTGTGGAATGAGTTTGGATTGTCGCTGGAGTTTAACCGGGTGCCAGGGTCTGAAGTAGCCACTTAATAACAAATGGTTCCACCCTCCAGTCATTCATGAGAGCTGCTGTGTAACACAGAAACTTAAGGTCAGTAAAGGTAGGACCAGAATGTTGCTAATGCCTGAACAACTTAGGGTGGCTCAGTGTGTCTGTTCCTGGTTGAAAGTCTCAGCTTGAATATGACTGTGTGCAGTGGGGGGACACCCTGGGTGTTGAGGAGCAGGTCTTGTCCGCGCCTTTGGTTAAACTGGGGAAGAGGGTATGTCATTGTATCACTGCTACTTTTGTTGGTGTGTTTTACAAGTTCCTTCTTCCAAGTCTAACGGGATTTAATTTTCTTGCCAGAAGCCTGTGTTTATTTCATGGGACAAAACGTGGACCCTGATGGGGACCCACCCAGCAGGGAGGGTGGAGATCAGTTTGAGCATTGGAAAAAAAAGAGTCTGTTGACTTACTCCTTCCAGCAAGTAGTCTGTCTGTCTGACCTTCTGGTGGGCTCCAAGCTGCTCCGTGTTCAGGGAAGTCCCAGGGTCTGAATTTGCAAACTAAGTGAGGAGGGAGCCCCTCGAGTGGCCTAGACTTAACAGAGCTCCTCCAGAGTCACTGGAGCATGCCTCTGCTGGCATACGCCACTCTTGCTTCATCAGCATCGTATGCGGTTCTCCTCGGAGATGTAAATCAGCATAGCTCCTGCTGGCCCTACCAGTGGTTTGTATCACTGTGAAATCCAAAATGCTTTTTAAACGGTGAAGAGGTAGCGATTTATAATAGGCAAAACATACTCCCACTGATGTCTGTGGTGCCCATAAATCTCTGCTTCTTGGGTACAATGGTAACACTTCTGTTCTGTCTCTGTTCTTCAAATTGTTTCATTTGGCACTCAGTTCACAAGAATTCTCTTGAACACATTATTGTTTCTTGTGACACCATAATTCCTCTTCTAATTTTGGCCATTTATTGCCCTCTCGGTCCCGTTTCAGGTTTTCTTTCAGATCTCTCATGGTTTTACCATAGATTTGCTAAAATGATGTCTTTATTTCTTGGTGTCATGTGATTAGCACATTAAGGTGGGTATCTGTCACGATTCACTTCCAAACTGTGCTTAGGAATTGTTATACGGGGAAACTTTTTATATTCCTTCTTTCAAATATTTTACAAGCTTTCCTTTATTTTATGAGCTTTTTTTCCATAATTATTGCATTCTTCTCTTCATTTGGACTTTCTTGGATGTAGAGAACATCTTAAACTCTTACATGATGTCATCTGCTTGATGTAGAAGGACCAGTCAAACTTGGTAAGAAAACGTTGGGCTGTTGGAATGTCACACGAGATGCATACTGCAGTTACCCTTTATCTCAGTGTCTTATCCCTGTTTTAGAGAAAGATTTAACAGCTGTACCTGTGTGGCTAAAGAGAATTACTGGCCTGCTTGCTAATTATTTTCTCTGGAGGGTCAGTTTTTCTAAGATTCGGGCTATTAAAATAAGAACTGACTCTCTCTCTTGTCTCTCTCTTCTCTGTCTGTCTTGGTGGTGGTCTTCCCCACCCCCCAAAAATAATGCAAAGGCCGTGAAAAACCTGGTGTATTGTTTGAAGTACAGGAATAGGTTTTGAATTATAGGTAGAAAAATATTCTGTGAATTTCTCTGTAGGGTTCATTAACAGATGTTTTTACCCACATAGCTAAAATGAATACATAAGAGTGTTACCTGCATGGTGGTTATTCTTGCTTCGTTGTATTTCTGCTGGAAAACAAAGGCCTCCCCCCTTCATATGTGGGATGGTTTTCAGCTAATGAAATATATATGAGATCTTTGAGCCCTGGCTAATTCCTGTGTCCCTAGTCTGTGGGGATTTCTTGTTTGTGTCTCTATGTTATCTCCATTTGATACATTTGGTAGTAAATGGTGGAGAGGAAGTTTTCTTCTTCAGTGGCTATGATATTGTTGGGGGGTATGTGTGTGATTAAAGTT
>JAVJGJ010000001.1:11917309-11951333 GCA_035590215.1 Microhierax caerulescens | reverse complement strand
TGTGCCCTAAATGAGCTGTGAGAGTTGGTCAAACAGTAAAACCCTTTGGACTGTATAGGATCTGGTGATCCACCCTGTGCAAGAAGGGTGTGACCCCACTGAAAGGTCTAGAGTTGCTCTGATAAAATGAGGCAGAGGAAAGGTCCCCCCATGAAGTAAGAAAGTCCGTTACAAAAGCAAAAAGCCAGTGGTTTAGTGCCAGGTCATGTTTACTGGGAATTCCTAGGTGAGACTGCATAGGGCCTGCGAGTTAGCAAGATCACCTCCTTATGTTTTGTTTACCAGCTGTCTGTCACCAAAACGTCATCATTCTGTGTATTGGCCTTATTTCTGTTATCAAACCTGATATGGACATTTTAAAAGCAACCTGTTGTTTTAAGAGAATCCATATACAATAGAAGTAAACCTCAGTTTGAGAAGCAGTGGGGAATTCCTTTGGCTGCTAAGAATTCCAGATTATTTACACTAAGAAAACCTTTCTATAAATGTTTCCACTTAGTTTACAAAACCAGTTATGCTAAAATGAGTGGCACGAAAAGGTGAGAGCTTGGAGCTAGCTCTCATGTTCATCACAGACAGAAAGATTGTGGTATGGTCATGCAGGGCTAGGGACTGGGTGAAGAGTGATACTGCCTCCTCTATCCCTCAGAAAACCTTCCAAAACACACATGAAACTAAATCATGTGCAAAGAGAGTGAGGACATCTACTTTGGTGGTAGTTTTATTGTGATGGAGTCCTGTTGGCCTAAGCTCTTCCTCCATGGCTGCTCAGGAAGGATGGAAGGTAGCTGGGTTTTGAGGGAAAAATCCAAGCCATTTCTGAAATGGTTTTGTCCTGTAGGCTTTTTCTTGTTCTCGGCATACATTCCTGCTTTTCCTTCAATGTGTTGAAAGGAGCAAGTTTGTTTATGAAAATCTTGTCTGTAAAGAAAAACCCTTCCCTCTAGCATGCTCAGTTCTTATCAACAAAACAGAAACTAGACAAAAGGTGTTTGGTTTTTTTTCTGAAGAAGTATATATTGTTTTCGTTAAGGCAAATCCCCTATTCTCCCTTACCAAATGAGAATCTTTAACTCCAAAAGTAGAGTATTGATTTGTCTCCTACAGTGAAATTGCTGAAGCATATAGGAAATGTGATGTTTGTGGTGTTTAAAAAAAAAAAAAAGAAAAAAAGAATCACTTAATGACTCCCTTCCCCCCTGCTTATTCCGGTAACTTAAAGTACAAATTAAAAGACGGGCTGTTAGCAGACATGGTTCTTCCTCAGGTCATGCCAATTCAGAGCTGGGCATCCAACTCAATCCTTCAAGTGCAAGCTTTTGAACTGCATATGTGTAAAGTGGAAATCATGGGACAGCCCTGAGCCTGTGCAGACACTGTGGGATACAGTTGGTATCTCCACAGCTTGCTTTGCAGGTGGGCGAGAGCGCATCTGATGTGCCCCTGCTTGGAGCCATGCTGGCTATGTTAGCACCATCTCAAGGTTCAGCAATGGGGCTTTGCCTCTCCTCAGGGTTTGGTGCCTCCCAGAGCACAGCTGCATGACTTTAGTCAGTTCAGAAATCCAACTGAAAATCTGCAGGTTTTTCAGCCAGACCATCTTGGTGTGATCACGGTTGTTGGAATACAGGAAGGATTGGGGTCATGCTGCTCACGATAAGTACCAAACAAATGTAACCACTCCTCACTGTGTGAGCAAGATGGATGAACACTGTGGTCCAGTCCTTCTGGCATCGCTTGGCCTGTGGACACAAGGCTGTGTGCTGTCACAAGGAACTGCAGGGTAAAACAGAAGATTACCTCAGTATGCAGTGATTCAGCCTGATATACTAGGTCACTTTTTATTTTGAAAATTGGAGCGCTGCCATTATTAGGGGATGAGGAGGGGGCTAGAAACCTGTGAGAGAGAATGACATTTGAAGTACATTTTGTACCATAATACCTACAAGCACTGTGGAGCAGGCTGCCTTCAGAAATGCTACGTCTTGTAAGGCAGGATACTATTCTTGGCTCCCAGCTCTTCCTGAGTTCAGAACTCAGCAACAAACAGAAGATGATGCCTTCAGGAGAACGGAGTACTTGCCTTCCACAGGGCTGCTGCTGTTGGCTCCCAGCTCCTGGCACCTTGGCGCTCCACGTGAGGTGGGCACTGGGTCTCTGAAAGAAGTGGGTAATTCTCACCTCGCTGCTGCAAATGGATAAGAGATGAGGAAAAGGTCTCAGACATACTGACAGGCAGAGGGCCTCGGTGCTGCCAAGCTTGGAGCCCCACCATCACAGCTCTTTTTGGTTTTTTCTCTACTTAAAGCATTATGTGCAGACATATGGAAATGGGATGTCAGAAGGCTAAATGTGTTATTGGGTCTGGGCTTTCATCTCTGCTAACTGCATTGATATCGCAAACAGATTTCACATTCATGGGATTGCAACAGTGACCACAGCTTTATTTAAAATTACGAATGTATCCCATCGGGAATCCTCAAAGCCATCTAATACCTAAGTTTACGTTTTCAGTCAGTTCTTTAGGCACTGATAAAGATGACTGCAACTTCAAATGCAATGCCTCAAGTAACCTCCTGCAAAAAGTGTTCAAAGGCACCTTCTTAAAAAGTCCACCTAAATCCCAGATAGGCTTTTTGCAGTCCTCAAATCCCCGCTCCTTTCCCTGGAGCTTGGCAGCTTTCCCCTTGGTGCCGCACATTCATGCATTCCCAGAGCAGTTCTGCAGAGGGTAAGCCAGGTAAACCCCTGGGGAAGTCATGGGCTACTGTGGTGGCTGGTGAGACGATGGCAGGCAGTAGCCAGAGCTGTAGGTGATGTTGCAGAACCAAGGCCCCAGGAGACTTTGAGGAAATTGAATTACACCTCTTGGTTGTCCCTTGAATGCAGGTCATCAGATGGCAGGCAAACAGAACGTAAATTTTGGATGCATAGAACATTCGCTGGTTAATATCCAAGGTAGCTGCAATGTGTATTTTTCTGTATTCCATCTGCGTCCAGGGTTAGCATTGATGTGACTGACTTCTGCATTATGCCTTTCATATTACTGGTGAAGGTGATCAGTATTTCTTTTCTTCAAATTACAAAATCTGAAGAATTAAGCAATTTTCAGTAAAGGAGCATTCACATTCCTACTGGTTTTAGTAAGACTTTGACTGAGGTGCAAAAAAGGTGACCGTGCCAGGGCCTCACTTCTGTCAGGCTTTTTCAGTCTTAGAGCTGTGAAAAGTGTAATGGATCTAGTGTAAGCAAATGCATAAATTTTAGGAACAACAGGAAGCAAACTGAGAGGATCACTGATGTTTGCATCTTCAGGACAAATGTTCATACCTCTTCCTATAATGCCTTGAACTTATTTGTGTGTGTTAGCAATGATTTGAAAACTAACAAAGGTGAAAACCCATCACTAGTGCAAGAAGAAGATGCCGTGAGAAAGCGAAAGAATGGCAGGAACAAGGAAGGTGCTAATATAAAGCAGTGGTGAGCAAAACCATAGCTGAGTTGAAAGAAGAGGTGAAGAGGTTTTAAAAGAAATGAAGCAACAAAACCCCAAGCAGCTGGTAAATCCAATTGGAAATGCTTTAAAGCCAAAGGAGGCAGCTGTGAAGCAGCCGTGGGTGAGAGCCCAGGTGACGCAGCAGGGTCAGCTGGACCCTGGAGCGGGCCGAGCCAGGCAGGGCCCTGTTGGCTGCCCTCGGCCCTCGTCTCTCTCTGGCTCTTCCTCCAGACTGACAGACCCCAGAAGCGAGGGGTGAGCTGTGGTTGCAGAGGCCGCCCTGACAGGAGCAGGTTGAGCAGCAGGGTAGGCAGCCGCCTCTGCAACCCCGGCCATTGTGGGCACCTCGGCTGCTGAAGAAGGCTTCACCTCGGAGATGACTTCTCCCTGTCTTAGCCAGGGCATCCTGAAAATTGACCCTTTTGCTGCTCACTCGCATTTACAGGAGGGGCAGAAAGGAAAGCAGGTGTTTGCCAGGCCCTGCCACAGCGGCCATGGCCTGCCTGCGCCATGGGGCTGCCCGTGGAGGCCGCGCTCCCGGTGCCCTGCGCTGCCTCCAGCCTCTGGGTGGAGGTTGGGGCGATATCGTTCAGGTCACATTTTGTAGATGCTAATTTTCATTGGAGACCAGCTCTAATACTTTATTTTTCTTCCGATCTCTTGAAACTATGTGACAGCAAACTTTGGTTTTGGCTCTGCACTGCATGGCTGCGATTCCTACGTGCTGTGTGGATCCCTTTTCATCTCGGGGCTGTTGGCTTCTTGCAGTGGTCTTTGGTCCTGCTCAGGCAGGTAAATTTCTCAGTCTCTTTTTTTCTTTTTTTTATTTTTTTTAATCTTTTTTTTTCCCCTTTTTTTCTTTCTTTCTTTACACCAGACTGCTCCCCATAGCACTAATGGGGTACTCTGGATCGCCAGCTTTTTCCACCTCTGTCCAGTTCCTGAAAGCTGTAGGCTTTGTTGGCAAGGTGAAATCCTTCTATGGAGGCAATAATAGGAGATCTAGGCCTGTAACCCCGGCTACAGTTCTGTTCCTTGGAAAATATAGGTACCTTTTTAACAATTACATATACATTTTTGATATATTGAATCTAGGGAAGTACCATTTCCTTTCCTTTATTACATATCCATTGTATTGTTGAATGTAAGGAAAGTGTAATAGAATTGTCACACAAAAGAGGTGAAAAGGATAAGACAACACACTTGGTTGATTTTAAGCCCTGCATTCTAAATAGCAGGAGGGTCCTGGTTGGTTTTTTTGACCCCATCTGTTCAGAGCTGAAGTAGATGTTCAGCTGCTGTATTTCAATAGGCTTTGGCCGTTTGCAGTGTGGGTTTTATTTGAGATGTTAGGTGTTTAAATACGGAAAGGCTAGCAGTGATACACTCCACACGTAGGGGAAGTTACATTTAATTTTAACATTCAAGGTGAACAGAAATGTAGAGCAGTTGGGAAAAGAATAGAGTCAGTTACATTGGCTCCACAATTAATGTATTTAGAGGTGGGTGGGGAGGAGGGAGACATGTCTTACATATAAGAAAATGATGCTTTCCCTGCTGTGTGCTCAGAGCTCTTCCATAGCAGTGATGGGAAGGAAAATATCTGATGCCAGTCACATGGGAGAGTTGCAGGCTGTATGTTCCCTGTGGAATGATCTGCATGAAATCTCTTATGTCACTCTGAATGGCAGCGTGAAAAAAAATCTCTCCACTCAGTAATCTCTCAACACAAGTCTCTTGTGTTTCATAAAGGAACCGAGATCTGCAAAGTAAGTGTTTCTCTTGTCTTACACCTTGCTTTGCTATTTCTTTCTCTTCTCAGTAAAAACCTGTTTAGAAGTAGCAGGGATACAAGCTCATCCTTCTGGAGGTTGAGTAACACTACAGACAGCATCTACTAAAGTTGGTTAAGTTTTGACACTTTTTTTTGCCTTAATAGTGGGAGAAAAAGTAGATGAAAGTAAACTCATTTGTCCTTTCTGCAAAACCATAGCTTTTCATTCCTTTCTCATTGTTGTGGTTTGTTTTTTTTTTTCCTTCTAACATATTGCATTTTATATCCTTATTGTTTGTTTCGGGCACAGAAGACACCCTTTATGACTTGCATTAAATGCAGGCTTTATTGAGATTGTCTGTTGTTGTTGTCAGTAGACTCTAATTAAGCTCCTATATTAAAAAAGGCAATATGCTGAGCATTTGAGCAGCTTTCTGTGGGTGGGAGCCAGTGGGATGCAGAGCACTGGCACCTGTTGCTGCCATCCCTGGAGGTGCACAGCACTTCTGTGGAGGGGACCCTCTGCATGCAGCAGCAGAGTACATTGTCTAAAGCGTTCTCTCTCCCTTTTTCCTCCTCTCAGAGGCGCACGCACACGTAGATAGTTTTGCTGTCTGCTGCTTCTGCTTTCTGTTGCTAAGTGAACAGCTCTAGCTCACACACAGAGCGGAGCCAATAGCATTCTGACCTCCAACGGCTGGTAAAAGCTGAAGAAAGGGAATCCAGCCGTGCTGTCTTTTCTTTGCTCTGCTCTCACCCCCCTTTCACAAGGAAATGGGGAGGTGAGAGGGAGAACACAGGATGGTGGAGATAATTCATAATAGCCATTCATGTTCTGGAGATAAACGCAGTAATACCTGGGGAAAGAAAGAGAATATGATGCTCCTTTGTATTTATAACGTACACACAGGCAAAAATGTTTCTCCTTGCGCTGTGAGCTCCAAGCTGTGATTAGGAAATGAGTTAACACTGTGAAGTTATTTTGCTGTGGTCTTCATAGCTGTTAATCTTCTACTAATCAGTGATACTGGAATACATTGTGAGGCTCATCTTTCCCTCAGCCAGAGGAACACTAAGTGAGGCTTCAGCCTTTCCCTTGCTAATTATGACACATTTATCACCTTACAACTATTGTTTCCCTGCTCTCCTTCATGAGTATTTGGGGAGAGGGAGGTTGCACAGTGCACTGCAGTCCTTGTGTGATTGTTGCAGTCCCAACGAGCAAACAGCCACACAGTCAGTAGCTGTAGGAATTGGCCATCTTGTAGTCATGTTTCATAAAAAGAAATAGGTTATGGCTCACTTCTCACAAATAGAGCCCAGGATTTTTGGGATTCAAGTGATAAGCTAAAGCGTGTGCTTGGTACCTTAATGTTCATGTTAACCTACTGTGAAGCCTTCTTGTAGGTTATTTTTCTTGTATTTGAAGTTCTCCCTGTTTAAATGTGTTTGCACCTTGATCACAGTTGTCTAGGCACAGCGAAGGAGGGTGAGGAAATTTTATCTGTAAACCATCAGAGCCAGTGACAAAGTGCCAGTGTTAAGTACTTGTGTTTGCCCTATGGCTGGCTTGAGTCTGTTGTTGTATGTGGGGAGTATAGCACTGGCCTTGCCTCTAAGCAGCAGTGTGGCTGATTGCAGTTAGTTCTGGATCTGGAAGGAAAAGACAACCTTCTTGTTAAGTGTAAATGAGAGGGCCATGTTCAGCAATTATTGCTTGGGTGCTACAGCCACCAAGTTCCCCCAGCTGCAAATCTCAAGACAAATGGTGAGCAGATAAATGAGATATATGGAGGGATAATGGTTGGGTGGGGTGAATAACCCCTTGGAACTGGTGGTTGGACCTGATGAGCAGAGTAAGCCTGTGAAACTTAGATATACCTTTAAAGAAATGAAATTTTTTACAAAGATTGTACCCACATCATGATTGTTAACAGACAATACATTGATGGCTCTGAGCAGTAGCAGTGAAGGCTTTCCTGATAATCGAAAAGGATCAGCACAGATCTCTCTGTTCTTCAGTTATCACCAGAAGATGATGAGCAAACAGTGAAGCCCATAGTATACCACAGTGCATAATGTAACCTATAGGTTTGTAGGTAGGGTAACAAAACATGCAGATTGGCATGAAGGAGAGTTTTATCTGTGGTGCTGGGGTGGCTCTGCTTCAGCATCTCTGCCTGCTGTGGGACACTGAAGGCAGGGTGGTGTTTGAGGATGTCAATGTCAAGGCAAAGATTTGGGGACAAAGACTGTTCTCCTGTCTGCTAAGGAAGAGAAACCTGAAATTTGAATGAATCCATGTGATACAACAGTTTAATGTAGGGTCAGCAGTGCTTTGCTGCGTGTCCCTTTAAACTGAAGGCCACTTTGCTTACAGTCAGGTACCATGTGAATCACTCGTGTCTTCTGCCTTGACATGTCACAGCTGTTGTCGAGGATGGACATGACACAGGCCCTTCCAAGCCAACAGAAACTGTCTTGTTAGTATCTGACGAATTTGTTTAGTGCTTTGCAGAACTAATACCATTCTTGCCTCTTAACCCTGCTGACTACTGAAAGAGAGCGATAAAACTTCGAAGAGCTTGCCACACTTAGTAATTTTGCATTGTACAATGAAATATAATGTTACAGCTGTCACCTTTAATTAACAGATAGCATGTTGTCAATCCACAATTGTCAATCCAATTTTAATTTCCAGTTTTGAACAACTGCCTTTGCAATATTACCAGCTTAACTGCCCTTACATAAAAAAATATATATTTTTTACACAGAAGCACAGAAGGGTACTTGACAAAAATATAGTTCAGATCCACAGGTTTCAAGAAAAGGAACAAAACTACTCAGGGTAAAGTCTCATTTGTGTCTCTGCTCTGAGACTCTGCTCTCAGAAGTGTCTTCTTCCCTCATGCAAAGCCTTAGCAAACGGTGAGGGATGTAGCAGGCACCTGAGCCTGTGGGCCAGGCTGGGCGGGGTCTTGTTTCATGGAAGTGGTCTCATTCCCTCGTGAATCTTGGCAGCAAGGCCACTGGTGCTGAGCTCTTCTGGGCCTGGGCTACCTGCAGACATGTCCATCCTCTGGCTGCTCCTGCCCGTGGCTCGCTGCCTCTGCAGGGCTGGTGCTGGGTGAGCTGGGGCACAGCAGGCACCTGGCACCTATCGCCCTTCTGGGTGAAACGTGGTCGCTGTCCTGCCCCAAGTGCCTTTGCTGTTCCCCTGCCCCAGTGCGACCATTGCTATATGTGCAGGGCTTGCGCAGGAAAGTCCATGCACTTCTGAAAGGTTGTTTTTGCTTGCTTTAAGTTGAGATCTCTGTATAATGCTGCATGAGAATATTTCTTACTGCTCTGGCTTGTTTGCACACCAAAGGTGTGAGTTTGCATGGTAGGCCTGTTATGTTTTACTGCTTTTGTAAAATTCCCATGAAGACTGGTGGTTTTCCCCTCTTTTGCAGATTTATTTTAATTCTCTTGTACAAAATTCACTGTGTGCAAACCCATTTGTCTATCTCAGCTGTCGTGTTGCGTGGTGTTCCCTGTGTGCCTATCGCCATGGTATCTAAGCGCTCTTTAATACATTCCATCTGAAATTTGCCGCGTGTTTCAAGCTTAACAGAGCTTCAATAAGAGGAAGGACTATGGAAGAAATAAGTTTGCAAGAGTAGTTGGGGAAGAAAAATAGGTTCAGATAATTCTAATGGTTGCACTGCTCCTTCCTTCTCGCAGAGGATTTATACAAATGAAGTTTTGGTATGCAAACTAAGGCCGACTTTTGTCAGTTCAGTTTACCCTCTGAACCTGGAGTTTATTGATTGCCCTGTCACTTCCCATAACCGTGCTGTTTGCTAATCTCTTCTGCCTTTCCCCTCTTTTTCTGCCCTGACACAGCTCGCTCAGGCTTTGTTTGTGTTAGGCAAGTCTGCAGCGTAAATAAATTGACGTATCAATAGCTGCCCCATTGTACACTTCTCTTGCAAGCACCCTTCTGGCACAACAGGAAACGCAAATTGTTTAAGTTGGTTTCGCAATTAACTCCAATTAGGCTAATCTGGAATATAGCCTTGCAGTGTGCCAATTTAAAGATTTTTTCACTGGTGTAACTAAATCAATTCAAGTGCTGCTATGTTTTTTTCTTCTTGTAGCACAGATAAGCTGTTGTGCAGCCCAGCAGTAGAGACGTGGGTCTCTAGATGAAGTTTGAAGCTTAGCATCAGCTCGCTCGGGCCGGCAGCTCTGGGCACTGGTGTTTGGCGGTGCTCTCCCAGTGTTTTCAAAGGTATCTCACAGGTTGGTGGTACCTGTGGCTGGTGGTACCGTTCTGGGTGCGGTGGTCTCCATGTCCCCTCCTCGCTGGTGCCACAGTCCAGCTGAGGGCACACAGTTCCCCTTGCTTTGGGGTTGATACTGTTATTCCAAACCTGGGCTCTTCCCACAGTGTGCAAGAGCCCATCCATGTGCAGCGTCGAGATGTTTGGTTGTTGCACGTCTGCACAGAACTGGCTGCTGGGGGGTAAATCCACACAGCCAGCACACCTCAACACAGAGTAAAACTTACGGGCTTCGAACAACTGTTTGCAGTTATGTTTAGTCCCGCATAGTTGTCTGGTTCTTACCAGCCCCCTCTCCATTTAAAGGTACATTCTTTTTTCCACCCGCACATTCTGTGAGGAGGGGGCTTTGTTAGTAGGGGGGTTTCTTTGCTGGAGGGTGGATCTTTTAGCATGCTAATTAGGATAGTTCAGCCATAGTTTCATAATTTTCTGTTTAGTCTCATTAACTATTTGGCTCTCCTTGAGTTTATCTAGTTGTGTCCCAGCTTGATATGTTTATGGTGCCTGTTCCTTCTCCCAAGGCCATGTTTTGTTAACTGCTTGTAAGGATTTAACTAACATCCTCTGTTTTGCAAATTCTTTCATGTTTTTCACTGTAGATATTTACATTTTTTCTTTTATCTTTTTCTTTTTTAAAGTAAATAATTCTTGTATCGGTATGAAGGACTCTGGGGTGTGATCCCATTGAGATGAGAGGACATTTGAATATGCCTTTGCATGGGTGCATGTATGTTCACATGGAAGGTACCCTTTGCTCCAAAAATCTTTTGGGGAAAAACAGATATTGGCTTCCTCTTGCCTTGCATGTGTTTTTTTCGGACCTGCCAGACTGGAAGTTAGGCCACATTCTATAGGGTCAGAATATACTTAAAGTGGAGACACAGGCTGACTTAGTTTTGCCCTCCCAGTGTTCAGACCTGCACTGTATAAAGAGGAATCTTATCATGCTGTAACTGCTGCTCTCGATTACTTGAATTTATACTATTCCTGTTGTCTGGAGAACTCCAAATGCTTTAAAAACTATTCTTGGTGCAGGAGAGTTAATTTCAAGACACAATAAGTGTATGTATTAGAATGCAATATAAAATCATCTGTGGCTCTTAAAATATTTAACAGCATAAAGTGGATCATTCCTTCCCGATTTTACACAACTATGTAGAATTCCTATAGTGTCATACGCTCGTTATTAATCATACAGATAGAACTGTCATCTTTGTGGGCTCCACTGGAATTGCTAAGGTGCCCTCTGCAGAAGATACTGTGGCTAATGTTCTCATTACCAACTAATTGGCTAAAGAGACTTCTCTCACATTGCATTTAGTCTGATTGATAGTTTTCTATCACCTGATGGGTGGAATGGACAGCCAAACCAATTATCACAGCAAAGAGTGCTATATAGCCGAAGATTTCAGGCAGAGACAAAAGACCCTTATAAGATTATGTCTAGTCAGTGCCAGCTGAGATTTTGTTAAACTGTTAAATGGTTTTGGGTTGGGGTTTTGGGGTTATTTTTGGTTTGGTTTCTTTGTTTGTGGGTTTTGAGTGGGTTGGGTTTTTTTTTGTTTGGGTGGTTGGTGGGTTTTTTTGGGTTGTGGGTGTTTTTGGTTTTTTTTTGTTTTTTGGGTTTTTTTTTGTGAAAGCACAATTCGGAATGTCTTGAAACTTCTGTAAGTCAGACAACCCCTGTACTGATTTTGGGTTGGGGTATTATTGCTTTGACATTAAGTGACCTTAAGTGGGTGTGGCAGGTTAAAAACAAAGGGAGGCATCATGAGGTGTTAAAAGCTACTATTCTGGAGAGATTTATACCTGAATGAGCCTTGTGATCCATAAGTGCTGGGGTATGTGCTATTTAGATAGTAACCCTTAGACACAGGCATTATTCAGATTCTTTCTGTGCTTGCTTTCCTTTCATGTAGCTCTAACAGGAATGTTTGTGAGGTAATTAAGATGGCAAGTTGTGAGGTTTTTTTTTTATTCTTTGTAGTTAGTGCTTTAATTTTTTAAATCTTTGCTTGAAATGAAAATGCAGTTTTGTGGAGAAGGGGAGAGCATGTTGTAAAATTCTCTCACAGGCCGAGTTTCCAGCACTTTGGGAATGTTCGCTATTTTTCCAGCATCGGCAGCAAACCTAGAATTCCTTCTCTCTCTGCCCGGGAAGCCAGCGTGGGCTTGCCCTGTGGCCCTTGGCACCCAGCGCCAGTGGCCCAGTCACCAGGACAGAAGATGCTGGGAAGACCCGTGCCCCTGTGTGGGGTTGCTCTCGCAGTTTTGGGAAGAGCAGCTGCGTGGGGCTACTCTCCTCATCCTGTTGTCTTCTGCCTCAGCACTGTTTGCCCAGCCCTGCAGCCCTCGGGGTGGCACAGTGCAGAGCTGCCCTCCTCTTCCTCCAGCACAGCAGTCCTGCCAGACCCTCTGTGCTGCTCCAAGGTCCCCAGGAGGCAGAGATCTGCCTCCCTGGTACTGTGCTCCCTGTGGATTCTGTAAAAACATGCCTTTAGAGAGTTGTCTAGGAAGCTCACCTCTAGTAATGCATTACTTTTTTTTTTTACTTTTTTTTTAAGTCAGCTCATTTGTAGCAGAATGATTTTAAATAAGCTTTCCTTGCCTCATTAAAACTATAATGAGAACCAGAAGAAAAGAAATTTCTCAAATAAGGGCAGGTGACACGGGGGGATGTGGATTCCTTTTCATATACAAAATGGAAAGCACGTGCACACTGTATTCCCTTTTTTCTCTTAACTTTACTATATATCCGTGCCCCTTCGTAAGGGGACCACTGAGGATGTCAGGCAGAGAGTGTGGGCTCTGTCCGCCAGCGTCTGTCACCTGAATTGATGGGAAGGAAAGGGAGATGGGAGTAGGGTAGAGAAGAAAGGAGACTGTTACCATGAGAAAATCACATGGCTGTGTGTGCATGTGAGTGCATGGAGTGTGGTTTCTTTAAGTGTTTTGTTACTGAGAGCGTATAACCAGTTGCTCTTAAAGAGCACTGCAAGAGGGTTGAGCAGAGCTGAGGGGGAATGTGTGGGAGCATTGAATCTTCTTTAAATCTCATCATGTACTATGGCTCTGCATGGCTGGCCCGCAAATTATATCTTTGGGCCGTTGCAGCAGTGAAGTAGAAGAAGCACTGGGCACTGCTGTTCTACAGCTATTTTGAGAAAGACAAGTTTTAAGCTAAGCATTTCTGTCATCCTCAGTTGTTATTGACTGACAAGGACGATGGAAGCTGGAAGGATTCTCGCCCTGGTTTTTGGGTAGCAGTAGCTTTGTAGAGAGACTGCACCCTCCCACATGCTGGGAAAAGCCAGAGAACATGTAACTCAACGTGACACAGGGCTTGTTTGCATTGCAGAATGTGTCCTCTTGCATTAGTATGTAGATTAATCGAGAGCCAGTCGAGGAAACATCACGAATATGCATGCTAAGTGTTGATGCTTTGTTATTTAATGAATACACCAAATAAAGCTGGACCAAAGGGCTAAGTGCAGTTAGTAGCCCCAAGAACAAGAAAATGCTGCTATATTATGGTGACAAATAACTTAGAAATGCAGTAAGCCTCATCTCTTAATTCCTTGTGCAGTTTGCTCCCTTGCATAGACAGGCTTTGTTTCTTGCTTCAAAGTTCATTTCAGTTCATTCTTGAATATAATGCAGCTCCTCATAGGCCCCTCAATAATAAATACATCAGAATAAAACTTTAATGAAAAAATAAGACAGTGTTCTGATCGGAATTAGACCAAAGCATTTGCTTTCAAACTCAAGTGGGGGAAATTCGGTGTTAAACTTTATTGTTCTATTAGCATTTTAATGAAAAGACTTCCCAGGAATTCCCTAAAGGTAAAGAAATGAGCTGTCTCTTAAAAGCTATATTTTATTAAGAGATGCACTTAAAAGCTATATTTTATTAAGAGGTGCAACCCAAGATGCGATAATTGCACTTCTGGGTAAGGAAAAGGATGGTTTGGGCCAAGGCTGAAATTAGTCAGCAAAGTAGTGTATGTTTGCTTCTTTCACCCACTAATAAGGTGTGATTTTCCACACGCTAGGCATAGCCAGCTGAAGTGGGGTTTTACTCAGTGTGAACATCTGCTTCTCATTGTTCCGGGTGACCCATCCCAACCTTTTTCTTAACTTTGAAAAAAAAATATTTCAGGATATCATTGTAAGTTTCTGTCCAGCCTGCCTTGATTCTAGCATATGTAGCTCTTCATTGTAGGTAGGATTATGCTGCATGTGAAGAATTATTCAAGGTTTCATGACATAAATCTTCTGGGAGATCTTACCGTGCCAACCGCCCACATGTCAGTGTGATGCTCCCTTCAGACAGAACAGTGTGCCTCTTCAGCCCCAGTGCACTGCTGGAGCTCTGGCTCATGGCGTGGCCCCAGACTGGTGCTCCAGTGTCCCAGCAAATGTTGCATCTGCCAGACAAGGAGAGCGCTGCTGCCTGACGGTTACTAAAGTTGAATTAAGAGAGATAATGCTGAGGCTAAGTTACCTTTCACTACATGCTCTCTGTTTGCCCTAATGTGACTATAACAGCTTTGTGTGTGTGTGTTTCTTGTAATTGTTAATTATGTGTATTTTCTGTCACAATTAATTAAAAATTGTAATTATTGGAACAGGTAATGATGTCTTATTTGAGACATTTGGACTCTGATTCAGACCTATGGATTCTACCAATTATTTCACTATGTCCAGCTTATACTGGATCAAGTTTTGATTTTAAAATGTTTGTTGTTGGCTTGATTTTTTATATAGTTACATAAACTGAATGTCTACAGGACCTGCCAGTGCCTTAGGGTGGGCTTCTGTGCTCTAGGCACCCGTGTGATGTACTGAATGTTCTTGGAATAATGTGAAAACACCTGTCCATGGGATGCGCAGCTCACGGCTTCAGTAATCTCAGAATGAGTGAATATCATCCTTGATTATCGAGTCAAATCAGGTGAAAATAGACACAGCAGAAGTAGGCATGCAAAGAGCTAGAACATACTAGCACTGAAAATTACTTTAAAATAATTCTTCCTTCCAAAATATTTATGTAAGAATTAGATTATCCTCCCTTCACATTTGCAGTCAGACTTTGCTGTCCTCTTCTTCAGTACAAGTTTACAAGTGTCCTAACTACAAGGTGAGTTCCTTGGGCTTTTGGCTGCAGTCACTGTTTCACTTTCATCTAGTACAAATCTGCACTGCTGCCAATAGTGGTGGTCCCACTTTTGTACACTTGTTCCTCCTGCCTTCTCACATCAGCACTGAATTTCCAACACCTGCATAGGAAACTGGCTGGTAGGGCTCATCCAGCAGAAAATAAACCAATAAAAACAAAATCCAGGCTCCTGCCATACTTGTAACAACATTGGCTTACAGGTTAAAGTCATTGTATTGTGATATCCATACACTGTGAAAATGTAGATCTGTATCTGTGTCCTAGTTTCTGCTTTTGAAAACTTAATAGTAATTCAAGGATTGGCATCACATTCTCAAAGTAAACCCCAGGTGGTAAGTTCCCTTCCCCGGAAAGCTGACGATCTGAATTACAAAATCAGTGAAAAAGTGTGGGTGAATGGATGTAGGCAAGGACGGTGCAAATGTGTAGATCGCACATGTGTAAACACAGGACATTCTTATTTTGCTTTCTTTTTAATTTTAGTAATGCCTTGTTTTGAGATGTAGTCAAGGTCAGGTTGGATGGGGCTTTGAGCAACCTGGTCTAGTGGAAGACTGCTCCCCCGTGGCGTGGAGGTTGGTACTAGGTGACCTTTGAGGTCCCTTCCAACCTGAACCGTTCTGTGATTCTACGTATATCCTTTCAGGCAAGAGGTGAGAAGAGAATGGATAGCTATGGAAGACATCAAGAAAGAGTATTAGCATGGCCTCACAGGCAGGGAAAGAGTGACCAGGTATCTTGGCTGGGGAAAAACGTCTTTGCAAGTTATACGGCACCAAGTGAAACGCAGTGCTGTCATAGTTGAGGAAGGATGTTTTATTGAACAGGCAGAAATAGCAGTAGGTAAATACAAACCGAGGACAGAGTTGTGGAGGACAGGAGAGCAGGATGCTGCTGCAAGTGTGGGAGTCCTCTCCTTGCCGCTGTGCTTTGCTGTGTCTAATCCACTGAAACACAACAAAAAGCTCAGGTGGCGGCTGGGATGCAGCTTGCTGGGGTTTTGTAGGGTTGAGCATGTTGTAAAGGGGTACAGGGCAGCTGAGGCTCCCAGCTGGCCTGAGGGAACGCAAGAGAAGCAGCCATGAGGGGGGACAGCGTATCTCTGAGCTTATTCAGAATTGTCTGGGGCTCACTGCTTTGAGCCACTTTGTTCTTGTGACTCTTGACTGTTGGGGTAGTCTATGGGAGAGGAGCCAACCTGAAGGTTGATCTGTTTTCTTGTCTCCAGCAAGTGTACCTCCAGCACAAGGGTTGAGTCACCTCGCAGGCTGGGAATGGGCTGTAGGCTGCTGGGTTACTAGTAGGCTGTGGGCAGCGGTGAAAGCTTGCGGTAGCCTTACCATGGGATAGTCAGACATTTTTCCACACTTCTCAGTGACTTAGGCCAGCACTGTGTATTAAACAAGTGGATTACAGTGCTGTGGTGGCTCAGCTACAGATTTTAGTCTTTATTTTGGCTGATTAAAATTTCATCAACTTTTAAAACTAGTTTTAATACAGTTTTTGGTAAGAAGTCATCATCTGATGTGGGGATTTGTTGCTGCTCTTTGTGTGGAGAGTGGTGAAAAAGAAGTGTTTGATAGCAAGGGAGTGTCTGTGGGGGCTTCTGCACAACCATTTCAAACAACTTCTGTTGCTGTAACAGTTTAATTTGGAAAAAAAAAAAGTTTGTCCTAGAATAGATTATACTTTGCATGTGGCTTAAACCTTTAAAAGCACAGGCAGGGAAATTATATGTGGTGAGAGAGAATATTTAGGCCACAGCTACGTTTCTAGCAAACTGAACTGTACAGTAGCAAATTGGTACCTCTAAGGATCTGTGTTCAGGCCTGCTCAGTGTGGTCTGCTTGATTTGGAAAAGGTGTCGCACTTCTTTGTGCCTCCATTTCCTTCTTCATGAGGAGGTCTGAAGGCAAAGTCTGTGGTTGGTAAAGCTCCCTGGTGCTTTTATGAAAATGCAGAAGTGTTTCTAGCAGTGATGAGACAGAAGAGGAGACCTGGAAAGAATCTGGTCTTACCAGCAAGGGAGGGAAGGAATGAGCAGAATAGCAAACACCTGGCCATAAGGGATGTGCAAATGGGAGAATAGTGGGGAGCACAAGAGCACAATACTGGTGGACCCCAGACCATGGTACATGCTGACTTGGGGTGAGCCTGCAAACACATGCCTGTGATGTGGCCAGGTTCAGCTCCCAGGCCGGTTCCTGCTCTCTCCCAAATGAAGGAAGCACATCTCTGGGCTGCAAGCGTCACCTGCAGTGTTTCTCACAGCTAAGGAAGTCGGAGGCAAAGGGCACAGTGACAGAAAAGAGCAGATAGCATTAAGGGGCTGTAAGAAGGAGCTTTACAAAAGGACAAATGGAAGAAAAGGGGGGAAGAGGAATAAAGAATAGCACGGTCTTAGCAAGCAAGTTAAACAAGCCTTTTTAATGTCATTTCTTCCTCTGAGCATCCTTAGACTAAAGAGAATTGAGGAGGAAAAAGCTCCCTAAAAGAGGAGATAGAAGGGAAATGGATGCTTTCTGCAGCTTGTGCTGTTCAAAGGGAATAGGAATTCTGGGTTAAGAATCAAATCTATTGTGAAAGAGGTATTTAGATTGATTTATCTGTAATTTACAGAAAATAATAAATTGGTGGTTTGCTTATTGCATTTTGTGACAAACACGCACAACTGTTGGGCTAATGTAAAAATGGCATTTCAGTAATAATTATGGATATCTTGCTTCAGCCTCATTTAGAAACATGTAATTGAAGTGATAGATAGATAGATGTAGTGCTTATAAATAGTTTAGGTTTGCTAATGTAATAATGAGCAGTTCTCTCATTCTCTCTTTCTCTGTTTTTTCTCTCTCCTACATGTTTTTGCTTCTGAAGCATTTTTTTTTTTTCCCCTCATTTACCCTTCACTGCTGCTGACCAAGAGCATTCCCAGGGCATGCTTTGCCACACTTTCATGGTTTTATGCCCTGGGAGCATGGTCCTTTGCTGCTGGGTGGGTGTCATGAGTGCGTAGAGGCGAAATGAAGCAGATGTACCAAAACAATACAGAGTTGTAACAGGCTGGGGAAGATGTGTGTGGACATGTGCTGCCTGCCTGGCGAGTGGGTGGGTGGGAAGTGCAGCTGGGTGAGGGGCTCCTCACTGGTGGTGAACTGGCAGGAGGGGATGGAGGTCATGGAGAAAGAGGGGTGGGGGAGGTGATGCCATGTGTCATGGATTAGTAAAATCACCGTAGCACATCCTGATAGTGAAGAGAATAATGACAAATGGTGCAAGAGATGAGGAATAAAAGGATAATGTGCGTCATGTATGCTTAAGGTGCTAACAAAGTCCGTGGAAGGAGGAGGAACTAGGAATGTGAAACTATGGGTACAGCAGTGCTATGCTCCCCTGCAAACAGACCTCTTCAGACAGATGACTTTCTATGTGTAAGTTCTGCTACTCAGATCTCCCTAGACATTAACAAACTCCAAGTTCACTAGTTTTTGCACTTGCAAAGTAAGGGCAGATGAATACAGGCCTGCCAGCTCTGTGTACCAAGAGTGTGTTGAGACCAGCTGAAGGAAGAAGGTATGATATGGGCTGGGGAGCTGCTGGGAGAGACTCTTGTAGGATGTCCCCCGCACTGCCTAAAGGGCTGTCTGGGCCTGTGTCATGATTTAACCCTGGCCGGCAACCAAGCTCCACGCAGCCGCTTGCTCACTCCCCCTCACCCAGCAAGATGGGGAGGGGAATCGGAAAGGAATGTAAAACTCAAGGTTTGAGATAAGAACAATTTAATAGGTAAAGCAAAAGCTGTGCATGCAAGCAAAGCAAAGCAAGGAATTAATTTGCTACTTCCCGCGGGCAGGCAGGTGTTTGGCCATCCCCAGGACGGCAAGGCTCTGTCATACATAATGGTTACTCAGGAAGACACACGCCATAATGCCAAATGTCCCCCCTTCCTCCTTCCCCCAGTTTATATACTCAGCATGATGTGATATGGTATAGAATACCTCTTTGGCTAGTTTGGGTCAGCTGTCCTGGCTGTGTCCCTTCCCAGTCTCTTTGTGCCCCTCCAGCCCTCTGGCTGGCAGGGCACAAGAAACAGAAAAATCCTTAACTTAGCATAAACATTACCCAGAAACAACTAAAAACATCAGCGTGCTATCAATATTGTTTTCATATCAGAGCCAAACACAGCACTGTACTAGTGACTAAGAAGAAAGTTAACTCCATCCCAGCCGAAACTGGGACAGCCTGTAACATCTGAAGATTTTGTTAGTGTTTTCCTGGTGGTTTAGAGGTTTGGCTGATTTTTGTTTTAATATATGCTTTAAGACCTACCAAGGAAGCTCTTAATAGCTTCTGACTTCCTGCTACTTTTAACATCTGTCACACAATGACTAGCGGTCAGGTAGCCATAACCTGTAGTATTGATAATGCATAAACGTTCCTGAAAAATGTTTCTTTGTTCTCATCAAATTCTAATGGAGGAGTGCTTTGCCACTTAGTGGTCTTTTATTTTACAAAAACTTTTCCCCCTAGCATCTTTCATTTTGTTTTCTTGTGCATAGACAAGTTAAGGTCTGAGTGGTTGTTACATGATTTTTGTTTTAATAGAACAAATGTAAAGTGTCCAAATGTTAAACTGAAGGACAGAATGGAGCCAATCAAGCTTACAATGGTTGTAAACTAACATTATCTTCATCTGTTAGTAGTGAAATGGTTGCAGGTGGAATCTGCGTGTGACAATGCACTCGTTGTAGCAATGTCTTCCTTGTTATGTCTGTAAAAAGGATGAAAAATCTTTTTCAGAAGTAGGGACAAAGTAGAAGCAACATAATAGCAATGTATTTTCATTTTGATGTTGAAAGCATTTGTTAATGTGACTCTTGCTCTTCCCTGTCATCGGTGGGGAATGTTTTCAGATATTGGCAGTCTTAGGTTCTTTGTTTTGAACTGCAAAACTAGTAACTTCTTGGACCTACCAACATCAAGCACTAGCTTAGAGTTCTGTTAGCGAAGCATTGGGCATGGACTAACAGAAAATGAGGCAGGCTCAGGGCAATCAGTAAAAGTAGCGTTTCATGTGTAGTAGACCTTGTTAAGGGGAAAAAAGGAAGTCTTTTCTTTCGTTGCAAAATTGCTAGGAAAAACTTAGAGTTAATAGTTGTGTTGTGCTCTGTGGGTTTTTTTTGTTTTATTTTTTAATGTGTTTCGCCTATAGGCTTATTACTTAGTAACACTATTCAGACAAGCTAGGATCAGGCCTCAGGTGCAACCTCTTTCTGCTCTCACTGAAGTAAATGGCAAAGAAAATTTCCTCCGGCATCACTGGCAAAGAAAGTTTCCTCCGGCATCACTGAAAGTGTGATTGAACCTAAATTGCCTTTTGAAAGCAGTGGCAAAAAAGAGGTGGTGGAAGGAGAGGTCACTGTAGCTTTTTTAATGGGTGGGCAGCTCATTTATGTGGCGTGGAACAAATAAAGTTGGGAGACAAGTCAGCATTTGAGATCCAAGTAATCGGGTACAGTAAGTGTGGAAAGTATGACTGACCTTCCTCAAGCTGTGGAGAATATCCCCTGCTCTCTCTGTTTTAAGAGCAAGTAGGGTAGTTTTCCTAATGCATCAATTCCCCAGAACAAAATTATCAATGAGAGGTTATAGGTGGGAAAAGAGGGTAAAACAGAGTATATAAAATGGGAGGAAATGGAAAATGTAAATTCCAGGGCCAGATGTCTGCCTATAATGATGTTGGGTGGTGAGGGAGCTACCTTAGTGCTGCTGCATGACTTGCCAGCTTGTAACCATGGCACCTTTGTATGTCCCTGGCAAAGTACGTATGCATGAAAATGATGGGTCCATGATGTGTGTCTTAGGGTTTTTGGTTTGTTTGGTTTGGGGGGTTATTTTCGTTTGGTTGGTTTTGGTGTTTTTGATGGGTTGTTGTTTTTAAACACCCAAGGAGAACAGCTGTCCATTGCATCCCTCCTGCCTGGGTTATGTGCAAGGCCCTCTGTAAAATAATGACAGACCTTTTTATGTATAGTGTTATAGTTTCTTTCATTCTGTGAGCAGAGCTGGTTATTCGATTTCAGTGTCCACTAGAGCAATCTCCAAAAGCAGTTAAAATAAAACTCATTACAGTGTGTATGTGATATGGTATGTTTAGAATCCTGAGAATGTGCTGCAATAAACTTTCACTGGCTTTCCCTCTCCACAGCAGCAGATAACAAAATTTACATTTCCACTGTGTATAAGGAACTGAAAAGATGAATCCCTACAGGCTACAGTCTGAGGACCATTGTTTCTTTGTCTACTGAGTAGTTATTTATTTGTGAGAGAAACCCAGAAGTCACCTCCAAAGGTGAAATCTTCTGTATTTCTTGAAGATGGAAATAAGCATTCTGTGAATGACAAACCGCAGAGTTCTCTACAAACATGGATTGTTCCCCCTCTTCCCTCCCCCCTTATTTTACCACTAGGTTCTTCTAAGCAGCATGAAAATACCTTTGGCCTCTTTTCCCTGTTCCTAGGATGTGCTATCCTTCCCGGAGGCTGGGCCGCTGTTTGCATAAAGCCACTTATGCAGGCAGATCTTGCCTAGTGAAATGTGGCTGTGGCTGAGATAGCACAGGCCTTGTTAATCCTTAACACTGAGTAAACAAGGCAGGTCATAGCCATTGTTACTACTTATGTCCTAATGTAGTGCAGCATCCTTTTTTTTTTTTTTTTTTCCTGTAAAAGACACAGAAACACTAGATTCTCAAGCTCTTGAGGGTGGGCTTTTGTTTAAGCAGGATGTGCTGCATGATGTAGGCTGTATGTACTAATTACCGGTTAAAGTGCAAGCTCCAGGAACCACAGTTCCTCCATTTTGGAGGCTAGCAAGCAGAGGTATTTGGAAGGGTCAGAAGAGGTAAGGGATGGCCTGGTTTTCAGTTGGAATCATGTTTAGTTTATTTTTACAGTGTAGTTGCTTCTTTACAGGCCATCTATTTTCCCAGTGCATGATAATCTTCTTTGTTTTGGTAAATTGTGGATAAGGTTGCTGCACTTTGACATCACTTGTCTCCTAGAAATGTCAGGTTTTATTGTCACACATGCAGACTTTGTGACAGCTGTTTGAAAGACAACTTTGCAGAATAAATTAACAGCCACAGGAACTTTAAAGTATCTGTAGTGAAGCTCCTTGGATTGGGTTTGTTTACTGCTTGTTTCAGCATGTTGAAATGATGCTAGACGTATCTTGGCTTTCCATTAGAAATTAGAAGTCTCACTCAGTAGAATGGATTAAAAATACAAAGTAGGTGTTCCCCCTTCCATGCCTAACTAGCCCAAAAGAAATTAAGTGCCAACCCCACTACCAGAGACTTTGTCCTGACTATGGGGCAGACCAGCAAGAGAAAAACCAAGTCCCATCCCCAAGGCCCCTTTACAGAAATTATTCCTGTTGTAAACCTCCACCTTCATAGAGTAGAAATTTGATGCATGCAAAAGTATGATGCTTGTGTTAGGGTGGCTCTCAGACCAGTTGGAGTTTATAAATCAAAAGAAGTGTTAGTAACCTGAGGTCTGCTCTCAGGCCCATAGATCAGAAACACCAGAGACACTGCTTGCGTATCCTTTTGAAGCTGCAACACCTTACAGCATCTGCAGTCTTGACAGTAGTGTAGGACACGTCTTGCCAAGTATGTGTCATTAATCTCAAAATGGCCTGGAGATGGATTGTGTTGATGATGTGGTATCCAAATGAAAGCTGTGTAGCCACCAGACATGAGTACAAAAGTGCTCTTGTTGCTTATGTGACAAAATAAGCCTCCAAAACAACTCAGATCCTCACAGATTTTCAAGCTATAGACTTTACTAACAAATGAAGTGATGAGCTGGCTCCATTTGGTCAGCTAACACAGGCTGTGCTAACTTAGTCCTCCTGATCACCTCTAACTAGTGCAGAGTGGGTATCAGCCAACTCACTTTCACCAGGACTTAAGTTTTGCTGCGAGCTGAAACGTTACTGTACGTTGTCAGCTGCTGCCTATGTATCAGAGGTGGAACAAAATTCTTCACGTAAGTGTTTAGGACCTACTTTTGCAGGTGTCTGGCTGCTTCCAACTTGTAGGCCTGTCAAGGGAGAGGGTGCCTGGTAATAAGTGTGTAAGATCCAGCCTCGGTCTAGCAGCACTTAGCATCCATTGAGATAAAGGACGCAATCTGTGATTGTTATAAATGATTTGTTTGAGTTCTGCATAAATACAGCTAAATCAACAGCGTAATCAGGAGGTGATCTGGGCTGGCTTGTGGGTTTTCACAGAGCTATTTTCTGTGCTTTCTGGCATCGTTTAAGAAGTGTTCTCTAGCTCGTGGTTACGAGCATAATCTTCCAAATGTGAACAGAATCTAAATTGGCACAGAGCAACTTGTCAGAATCGGCACCCAGTCTACAGCAGGAGCTCAGGGAGGGATGTGAACCGCCTTTGTTCTTTGCAGTGGGGGTGTTAACACTGAAGTTTATGATAATGTACTTGCCAGCATTGTTAATTATTCCACTGGAAGGAAGGAGCTGGAGAGTCTGTACCATTTGCTATCAGTAAGAGTCTTGTTTCAGCGTTCCACTTTGGCATCTCAAAGAGGTGGTGTCTGGAGAGTCCTCCTTTCCTGGGGGTACATGGGGGTGTGGGAGGGGCTCTTTTCCATCCCTGATTTGTGTCCTTCTCATTCCTCTTTGATACAAATAGGATTCTTCTGGAAACCTGGATGAGCAAGCTCTGAATGCTTATGATGATAAAGAAAGGAATTTTTTTTTTTTTTTGGTGGATCCTCACAATTGTGGAGCTCATTAACCTGAATGGCTCAATTAGCCAAATGCTAACCTGCTGCCAGTGCTGCTGATACTGTCACCATTGCCACTTCAGAAATGTTGTTTCATGCATATGCTTTAAATGTGCCACTTCTGGTTTTCTCTGGGGAAAAAGATCAAGCATATACCTAAAAAATACAGATACATATCCTTGCAGTAGTAACTGAGATAATACTGAGTGGTACCTGTCACAATATGAACTGTCAACAGTTAGAACGTTTTCCTGAGGTATATGGAGTAAGAGACTTTGACTGTGGGGTGAGGGTTATCAGAATTAGCAGAATGAAATTCATGTGCTTCTGTTTGTCATGGTGTTAACGAACATTTTAATTTTATCTGAATATTTTAAAGCACGTTTTGAAATAGCTTTATAGAGGTCTGGATTAAAACCTGTTGATTTCACTCATTTTATCTGTGTCATGTGTTCCCATTCAGATGCCCAGCTAAGATGTTACATCTTGTTTGCGTTACAGTGCCTGTGCTCAGGACAGTGTAGTTGCGTCTTGATTCAAAGGAATGGGCAGCGATAAAGCAAAACCCTGAGCTTGGGCATAGTGCGTGACTGCAGGCTGATGGGGAGCATTGCATTTATGTGGGGTCTGGTCAAAATAGGGCTTTTTTTATACAGTTTCGCCCCATTATTTTAATTGTTGGGATTTGGCAGTTGTCATTGGGTAACTGCCTAAAGCATTTATTTCTTTAGTTTATCCAGTGAAGCTGTAAAATGAGCATATTCAGACCAACTAGCTTGTGTGTCAGGTTTCAGGAGACATGCTGTATAGTTCGGGGGTTTGACATGCAATTTCTCCATACCTGACCAACAGGGCAGAATGCATGTGGTTTGTTTGGATTAGTTTTTTCTCTCTTTTTCTTAGAAGAATAAATAAAGCTACCCTGTTTTTGTACCTCGGGACTGTTCTGTGTCACCAGCCTCTTTCCCACATGTTCCAGGATCTCTCTCAATGTAAGCTTTGTTTTAGAAAGTAAAATAAAAATGGAAAAGGGCGCTTATATTCCTTTGGTTATGAAAATAAGAATCCAAATGTCAGTTGGTACACTGACTGACTTTCCCAAATACTCAGCACGTGCCTTCACAAGTAGTAGAAGTCACATTGTATAAAACACCATACTGTATAAAATGAAGCTTTTGAGGAGAGAGAAAGATAGCTTATCATAAAAGTTTTCTGTTTGTCTTCATCTACCTCTAGAAACCAGGGTGGTGGATGGATCTCTGCTTTTGTGTACCTCTACTTTGTTTAAGCTTTGCCAGCTCTTCTGAAGTTTGACTGCTCCTACTGTTTCCTGTGGGGAAAGACAAAGCATGAAGGTATCTGATGTGGCCAACAAGCTTAGTCTTTTTTTTTTCAGAAAGGAAAAGCTGAGTATCTGAGAGAGTTACCCAAGGGGTGTACTGTCAGTTAGTTTGAGAAGTAATCAGAATTGAGACAGTTTTGGTGGGGGAAATGGTATTGACAGGGAAAAATAAATTTTAAAAATCAAGGAAGGAAGTGATGCTCTGTGCATGTGACAGACCAAGCTTTTAGCCAGGTGGAAGCCCAGGAGAAGAAAGCCTTTGCCTCCCATTTCCTTTTGCACTGGGGAGGATGGAGATGATATCTTAGTGGACCTAGTTCTGTCTCCTTTCCTCTGTGTAAGCCAGCAAGCCATGTCATTTAATCCAGGAGCTTTGAAAGGGAAAGAAAAGTGTCTTGCTCCTTGCCCACAAAGCCTGGGCTCTGCTTGTGGCAGCAGAGCCAGCAGCTGTGTGCGCCATGCAGCCAGGGACATCAGCTCAGAACGAGAATCCAAAGGATGCGGTGTTTGTCCTGATACAAGCTGAGTATGTAGGCAAACTGTGCAGGCTGGAAAGGAGTGGGTGGGTGTTAAGCCTGCTGCAGTATATGCCATAGCAATGATCAGGTACAGCCAGCCAGACAAAAGTGTTACGGTACCAGCCACAAATGGAAGGGCCTGACCCTGCAAGTCGAAGTTAAGTAATGAGGGAGAGTCTGCAAAGCTATTTTTGTCCTTTGGATTTCCAAGTCTGCAGTATCTGCACTGGTCTCAGTTGTAAGAAATATTTTTATCTTTGAGTTGTGCTCCTCTCTCTTGACCTTACTCTCTTGATGTGCACTCTTGCTAACCACTTAGTTGGCAAGTGGATTGGGGAAACAACAGCACGTTAGGGGTTAAGGCTTTCCATTCATTTCGTACTCCAGCCATGCCACTATGCAGAACAGTACATGTGGAACAGCCTGTTGGCTGCTAATCTCCATTTGTTCTTTTTTACAAGGCATGTCATTTAAATTTACCTCTATCCCACACAGACAAGGTCCTAGTATTAATGCACTGCATTATTACTGAAAATTATTTGCATTAGCAGTGCTTTATCTTAAACAAAGGGTAAAAAAGACTTCTATGATGTGTCAAAGCATGGCATTTCATGTCAGCCTTCCTTGTCTACTTCTTTTACAGAGGATCTCTTACTTGGGTTCTTTATTGCACATATAAAAGGTAGCAGCAGCAGGTTGGACTCCCGTGTGCTCAGCAGTGCCTCAGACCTTTTTACAAGCTGCTGCAGTGGTAAATAAGGATGGAGTGAATTGACTTGGTCCTGTGTTTTATTTTCTAGTCTCAAGTAATCTGTTTTGTGGGGCAGGATGGGATGTAACAGTTCAATTACAGTGAAACTATTAATGTCACCTTTTCAACTCTGTTCATAGTTGATATAGGACACAGGTCTCATCTATTTCTTCCACATTTGTAATTTGAAAGAAATGAGATGGGGATTTCTTGCTATGTGGAGTTACTTTGAGTTTGCTGGTTTGAAGTCCAGAGGACATGCTGACCTCTGAAAGGCTTGTTATGTATTGCATGTCCCCAGAGAATGGATGGACAAAGCTGGCAGTGCTTGGAGACCGCATCGCTCTCTGCATGGGGTGCAGCTCCCATTATCAGCTGGAACCGCCGTGAGAGGCCAAGGCCACCGGCTGCAAGCTGGAGCTCGGGTGCCAGGAGCCACTCAGGGCAGGTAGTCCTCTCTCCCCCCAGGGCAGCTCAGGGCTCCATGAAACTGGTGTTAGCCAGAATCCTGAGGAAGGTTGTCCATGACGTTTTTCAGAGATTCCTGCCCGACACCAATCCCTTTTGTGACGTGGTGCTTCTGAAATGGTCCTCGTGTTCCGTGCCAGAGCTCTGCCCTGTGCCCTGGGGGCTCCCCTCAGCACTGGGCACAGCCTGGATTCTGTGCTGGGTTTTGATGAGAGCCAGGGTGCTGGTTGCTCGCAGGATCCAAGGCTGTCAGTCAAATGTAGTTTGTTTCAGTATGTTTTCCAGTGTGCCTCTGCTCATTCACACCCCACCTTTCCTTATCTAACCAGTTTAAAAATGAGTAGAGGAGATACAGTGCTTTTATATTTTCCCAACAAAGATGGAGAGATGGCTATAGCAGAGCTCTGAGCATTGCATGCAGCAGAGTAAAAGGCAAACGTCCACCTCTCCCCTCCAACTTCAGATTATAAATTGAGCTAAAGAAAATGAGTTAATTCCTTGTCTGGTGGACAGCTCTGATTTGTTGTTGTAAGGCTGTGCACAGAAACATTGTAGCTAAGAGCATGCCAGGCTTTATTTGCTGGTTGGTTGGATATTTATGTCAGGTTGCCAGGCAAATTCATATACTGCTATGCTGCAGGGAAGGTCTTGGGGGTGGGGGGGATGGGTAAACGTCTTAGAAAGATCTAAAGGTGTAGGAAGAGCTTTGGAGGAAAAGAATGAGAAGCTGGGTTTGCAAGTTGTAAAACTTGCATCTATTTTTGTCCTCTGTTGCTGAAGCAGAGGTATACATGGCTGAACTGTTCTGCAGCACTGCCAGGTTAGCAGCTGTGCAGTTCTGTACCCTTGTGCTGTGAGCAGGCAACATCTCATGGAAAACTTCACAAACCAGGCAGTCCTTGCAATGTAGTTTGAGTTTGTGTCACTGCTTGGACACTTGCATGTTTATGGCACCCTGCATACTCAAAACCTGTAATAATTTCAGTTAAAGTCTCTTCTGCCAGTGCAAACCACAAAACAAAATTAAATAGACAATAAATCTATTTGCAGTCTACGCAACAGTTCCCTTTCTCACCCTCAGCTGCCTTCTTTCTACAGCCTGTGTGCCACTCTCAGGTTCAGACCTGCAGTTTATGATACAGGACGATTTTCTAATCACCATTTGAGTGCCTGGGAAAAGCTGGAGACTCCCTCTGTGTTTGTAAGTGCGTGCTGTGATTTACTGGAAGACAAAGTGTGTAAGCCAAAGTGGTAATGTTTTGAAACAAAAGTTAAATCAGGAAACAGAAATAAAGGCCAATATCAATCTTTTATATATTTATTTACCAAACAGCATCATCTCCTTTGTCAGCAGCACATGTAACAACCACAAAATAGAGCTGTCCCTCTCTTTTAGTTACTGTATATGTCGGGGCATTCTGTTCTTGTATATGCTTTCAGAAATAGCTGAAATGATTATAAATGTGTTTCAGCAAACAGCAGCTTTTTTTGTAGCAAATGTAATTGCTAGATAAACTTGGGGGTTGCAAAATGCTGAGGTTTAGCACTTCACTGGACAAGCTGTGCACATTTTTGAGACAACTAGCATATGGGAGACTGTCAGCAAACCACTATTAAAGACATTTGTGACTCACAGCAATGGAGAATTTTGAAAGGGAAATCATCTTAGGTAATCACAGCCTTAGCACATCAGGGAAAGCGTGTTCTTCAGTTATTGCTCTTTCATCCTTTCTCAGACTTGGTTATAAATCAGTTTGGTTTCGTTCTTTTTTGACTGAGAAATTAGAAATTTGTATTTTCAATCTATCATCACTTTTATTTCTCCTTTGGAGGAAAGCAATAGGCGTTTATTTGAAATGTGGGTTATGAAGGAGTCATGTTTCTTTCTCTAAGTATCTGAGAAACAATCTTTACATTATATTTAATGTTTTTAAATGCAGGGAAGTTGGATCTGTTTAGCTACTTGCAAAGGTGGTGTCACCTGTTATTTTGTTCCTGTCCTGTTTCTGTCTGTCCTCCCCAAATGTTTAATGTGCTGAATGGCCCATCTCCCAGAGAGTGATAATGGGACAACCTGGAACAGGAGGACAAGGTATATGCAGAGCTTCCTGCCAATGAACAGAACAGCTGATGTTAGCTCATCATTCAGCTGCTTTGCCTTGGCTGAACCGCCTCCCAAAAAACAGTGGGACTCGGTGATCTTACAGTTTTTTTCCAACCTAAATGATTCTACTGAACAGATTCCTCACAGGCAGGTAGGGCAGGTATTTAGCAGTTAGCTTGCTTGCAGCAGAAATAAAGCAGTTTCTTGTGTGGGAAGATAGAAGGGCGGGAATTTTTACTGAAACGAATTCTGGAAATGGACAGCCCAGGAGAGAGGTAGCTCCCAGTTTATTTATGGAAGCTCGTAATGAAATGGTAGATAACAAGCTAGCATGATGTGCAATCTGGAGGGATGAACCTGTACTTGAGATCTGACAACATTACTCTTAAGAATATTTACTGCAGCAATTTAAGTAGAGAGTACCAAGAGGAGCAATGTTTTATTTCTGTCAGTTGGCCTTCACTATAACATAAAAACAAGTAATTTAAATAGTAAAGGTTCCAGTAACTATCATGCACATTAATATGCAACTTAGCGCACACCCAGAGATTGTTCTTCTCTTGCCTTGAGTGGGAGGCTGGGTATGTGTAGTCCCTTGCTGCCCTTGTATTTTCCTTTCCTACAACTCCAAACAGTAACCACGGTGCACCCCTTACATATCTGGGGACGATGTCACTGCTTATGTTCATTAATGAACCAGGTAGGTTAGAAGCAGGATTGTTCTGTACCTGAGCAAGATGCTTTCTGTTATCTTCATTCTGAAATACATGCAAATACCCAGATGTATTGCTGAAAAAGAGCAGGTCTGGGGCAGTAATTGGATTGCAATTACTCAAATAACTGTTACATGCCTTTTTTTCATATGAAAGGCAGTATTAGCAACATCTCATATTCAGACTCTGGTACTTGGATCATCCAAAGAGATCTGAAGGTCCTGATGTGATTTGTACCCAAATGTTTTTCAGCTAAAATTCCATCGACTCAATAACAGGTCTGCATGTCAAAGGGCAAACCTTGTCTTTTTTGTTCCTGTTGAAGATAGTGGTAAGATTCTTCATTGGAAAGTATGTCCTGCATTTTAAGCTGATGATAAAATAAAAATATATTTTTCTTGTGATCTGCAAGTGGGCATTGGCAAAATTGTACATATTAGTTGCCTTTAATGACTCTTGATGCTTTGTGATATTCTTTCTTTCCTTTTCCTTATCTCATTATTAAGGGCTAAACAAAATATTCTGCTTTACTGACAGAGCTTCTGATCCTGTAGTTTTTCTTTTGCAAGGAGACTGGCTTTGTAGCTGCTAGGCATAGGCTTGCATTAGTTAATCACAGTTAAGTTTGCTTCACTTAGGTCCATTTAAGCCCAGACCAGAACAAAAAGCAAGCAGTCAGTGTGGACCAAGATCAAGAACTGGAGAAACCAAAAGGCGTGCTGTTACCCAGATCCAGGTGAAAGCATGGTCAGAGACCAAGCCAGAGTACAAGGCGAGGTATTATTTGAAGGTATGTCCAAATGCCAGGAAGCAGGGGAGTCCACATGGGGAGGAGAGAGAGTCAGAGACAGGCAATAGGGAGGGCACCTGGAGGGCAACGGCAACATGAACAAGGTGGTCCTTTCCCTTAGGCATCCAGCTAAGGCAGGCGCTCTCGCCCAGAATCTGCCAAGAGGGTTTGTAAGCAGATAGCTGCCAGCAATGCCATTGTCTGAGTGCAGCCTGGCAGAGGCTAAAAGACTGAAAGTAACTTGTGGTCTATAACTTCCATCTTGAAACAACTATGTGCATGGCAAGACTTGGAGTATTCTATAGTCTTAGAGCCTATAGATCCAAATGCAGAGTTTGGGTTGCTGCCTAAAATTATCTGAGATTTTTTTTTTTTAAAAAAATATACTATTATTTTTAGAAATACTTTTCAGGAAGAGACATATTAGAAACAAAGAGCTGACTACTTACGTTTTAGAATATGAAGCTATGTCTCTCCATGTGGTTTCCCAGCAGTAGTCCAGTAACATGGCAGGTCTAATGTCTAAGCTACTGCCTCAGTTTTACATGCTGAGATCAGTGCTCTCTCACCCTCCCGCTTCCCAGATCAGCAAAGGATTTATTAAAACTGTAGCTACCTCCTTGGCTGATTCAAGTCTGCTCTTCTTGTCACAGTTCTGCTTAATATGTTGGCATTATTAAAAATCTAATCAAGCTTGCTACTCAGTGTGACTGCAGTTACCTCAGTCTGGTTTACAGCTTTTGCTATCTGTCCTCTCTCACAAGTGTGATCTTAGCAATCATAAAGAACAAAACTCTCACAGGAGAGAGTGCTGGAAAAAAGCCTTCAATGAAAATGCCTTGGAGTTTCAGCAAGGGGGTGATTCTGCAACTTCAGAAAAAAGGTGAACCAGTCTTAACTGGGGGGGGGGAAGATAAAATCTTTTCTGGATACTTTTTTTTTATTATTTTTTATTTTCATATCAGCAAGACATTTTGTCAAGCTGCCTTCCTTTGTTTTTACACATGCAAGCAAATTCCTAGGGGTCTCCCTGAACGAATTACTGCATCATCCTCTGAAAGCACTGGTCTTGGAGAGGGATGCCTGGTATTTATTTAATTAAAATTGAGGTTGGAGCAACTACCATTGTAGTTTAGGTGAAGGACAGATCCATTGTGTGGAGGACGAAACTTAGAAAAACACTTCAAAACAAAACCCTGTGCAGTCACACTTACTTATGGGCTTTATTTTGGATCCCCTCTCGTTGTCCCTTCTAGTACAGCTTTCCAAGGGATAGAGATGGAAGGATCTTCCTACTACAGTACTGAAGGGACTGCCAGGCAGCTGTGCTAGGCAGCTGTATGAAGTTACTTAAAATCCATTGCAGAAACAACTTTTTATTTAAAAAAATGCATTAAAGGCATGTGGCTCATGTAACTTTACAGCTCAGGTATCAGGAGGTGCAGGTTTATGTCCAGAGATCAGTGCAGGACAAGCAGAAGCTATCTTGAGGGCAAAGCGACCTTTTAGGGAGATGTATTGGGGGGAGTTATGTAAAAGGGCTCAGCTGAGCCTGGAGTTCAGATTGTTCTTTGCGGATATTTTAAGCAATGGCTGAAAGTTAGGTGTAAATTCAGCCCCTCCTAGTGTAAAGACAGGCAGATTTACTGCATTTTGAATTTGTCTCCACCCCAGTACTCCTGTGATGCCTGTCCCCTCATCCTTTCTGGTGTCAGAAAGATCGAGGAAATAAATGCTCATTACTTTATAATTTATCCTGCCATAGAATGAGGCTCAAATTTCTTGTTTGGAGTCACTTGCCAGCAACAAATGCCATACTGTTCCTTGGGATATCTGGCTCAAGGTGAGGAAAGTTCTTGCAGGATGGAAAAGTGATTTTGAGATGAACTGTTAGGAGTTAATTCCTTGAGTAAAGCTCTGTTATGGAAAATGGATGGAGAAATCAGCCACTCCTGGGTTGCTGGTTTTGTCACCTCTGTACCTCTTAGAGGGATCTGGTGGTTGTTCTTTTTTGCTTGACCAATTTGAACTTTTCAGACAGCAGGTGAGCTGGGCTGTATTTGGAAGTGGGTGCTCAGGAAAGAGGGTGTCAGGGAACGATCCTGTGGGCTTTACATAGCAATTGACAAGCAATGGCTGTGCGTGCAACAGGAATGCTGCCTGTGCTTGGCTCTTCCATTTGAAGTTTAAGGTATGTTTAATGGTGACCGTTTGCCACTCAGAGAAAGTGATGTGATAGATCTGTCTGATTTGCCTTGGTTATTGTTGATAATGAATTCAGTTAGAGCAACACTGCATCTCTGCTGCAAAGTTAAGCAATAGCTTCTGGTTTAATCCCATGGTACCAGCATTTGTCTCTCAGCCTTCATTGTTCCCTTGTGAGTACCGGGTGTTCTTTGTCTGCAGCTGCTTTCTTGTCTTGCAGGCCTACTATTTTCATTCACCTTCTAATTTCTTTCTCTCCCTTTCTTCTGTCTGTCTCCCTCCAAATCTGTGTTAGGTGATGCATATGTGCAGAAGGAGCTGGTTCTAATGAGCTCCTAGGCAGGGAGAAGGCAAGATAGATCACTTTTAAAATCAAGAGAGAAGGGTGGGGGTGGGAGTTTACACTGAGGGGCACTGTATTTTTTAATAGATTCTTATTTAATTAAGAACACTTCTGGAGGGATGAGGGATGATGGTGTCTTTAGTAACACATTAGAGAACAGCAGAATAGTTGTTTCGATATTTTTCCCAAAGCATTCTGGGATTTTTCTTTTTGAGAACTGCCTTTGTGCTTTTACTTCACGTGCTATGGTTAAAAAAGAAAAGAACACAACCATAAACCCATTGTGACGTACCTGTGTTGTCTCAAATGCGTTGAAATGAGCCCTTTTTGATGCACGTGTGAAGTCTGATGCCTGTCTGAATAGGCATTAAAAATGGGGAGGAGGTTCCAGGCTTATACTGACCTTGATTGGATCATATTGACTCCCTTTAATAAAGAAAAAGTATTTTTAATTAAAAATTCACAAATAGAAGTATCAACTGAAATGAAGAAGAATTCCCACTGTAATAGATACAACTGAAATACCAGTTTGACATAGTAAGTTTTTTAGTACAGGTTATAATTTAAGAAAGAAACTGATCAAATGCAGGGGAAACCCCCAAGTTAGTTGTGGCGTTTGCTGGTTTGATGTCATTAGTGCCAGGTGTTCATCCTCAGTGTCCAGCATGATTTTGCAGTGCAGGTAGTCAGAAAAGGTCCTTTTATCTGTGTGCCACCCTGAAGTGAATAAGATAAAGTGAGACTTCACTGTACCCACCTATGAAATTTCATTTTAAATGAATTTTTCATTTCAGAAAATGGTGAAAACGGTGCTTGTGACTTCAGGTACGTTGCGTAGCCTTAGTGACGAAGGCAAAGTTGTTGTAAGGGTAGAGTATCAGCGAAGGCCTGAAAAGGAACTGCTTAAATTTTCAGAAGAAACAGACAAACACTCAGAACAATCTTAACTTACGCTGTGGGCATGTGGTGTACTGAGATAGACCAAGCAGGCTGTTTTTATAATATCCTGTATTCCTTTCATATTCACAATTCTAGATGTTTCCACCATAAATTCTGGAATTGTAGAATGATTTGGGTTGGAAAGAACCTTAAAATTCTCTCATTCCAGACCCCTGCCATGGGCAGGGACACCTTCCACCAGCCCAGGTTGTTCCCAGCCCCATCCAGCCTGGCCCTGAGCACTGCCAGGGATGGGG
>JAVJGJ010000001.1:11874362-11917139 GCA_035590215.1 Microhierax caerulescens | reverse complement strand
GCTATTGAAAGGCTGCAGTAAGGTCTCCCTGGAGCCTTCCCTTCTCCAGGCTGAACAACCCCAACTCTCTCAGCCTGTCTTCACTGGAGGGGTGCTCCAGCCCTCTGAGCATCTTTGCGACCCTCCTCAGGACTTGCTCCAACAGATCCGTGTCCTTTTTATGCTGGGGGCTCCAGAGCCAAACACAGTACTCCAGAATGGTAAAGAGGAAGAGGCTTGGCTTACAGTTCACATCATCTTTATCCAAAACATCCCATTCCCAAACATTTTTCCAATCCGTGGGATAGCAGAATGACTTCTCCCTCCAGCCTTTGCAAACGCAAGAAATTCTGAGCCCTATTCAGAGCCAGCATTTGCAAGCTCAAGGTAGGGCTAGGATCTTCAGAGAGCTGTAATGAGTTTTAAAGAGTCTAACCTGCAGCTCCTGCTAACCCTTGCAGGAGGTGAGCGCCTCCGCCAATCTCTCTTGCCACTGCTGTGTGAATTTTTTATGTGAATGTTTTATACACTGTGGTCAAAAATCAGCTGGCTTCAGTTAACTGAGTTAAGTGTTGGGTGTTCACTAAGCACAAGGGGGTTTAGCTGGAAAAGGTTAGGGAGCTCTCAAACAAGGGGTAGTTTGCAGATCTGGTGGTGCCGGGGGGATGTCAGTGAGCTGGTACCTTGCTGAGCCTGGCCATGCTTGGATGCAGTGTTTTCCAGGACAGAGCAACAAAGTCTGAGGTTGAGAGTTCCTGTGGCATCACATCAGTTTGAAAGTTAGGCACAGTGGTTAAACCCATTTATTTATTTTATTTTTTAATCTGCCCTGCGGCCTTGCTATCAATGGTGATTTTTGCCATCTACACTATCTTGTTTTCTCTTACTACAAATAAGAACAGTCTTCCCACACTCCGTCGCTGCTGTGTTAGATGCAACCATCTCAGTGTAAACCAATAGAGAGCGTTTGAGAGCGGCAGCGAGAATGCCCGTTGCAAAATACTGTCTGATCCCTTCCCGCTGTAAGGGCACAAAACAGGCCAGTTACTTGTGATGTTGCCATAGAACAGGATGGTTAAACAGATGCAGTTCATGTAAAATATATGGGAGTTCCTCATAATCACTTTAGAAAAACAGGAGTTTGTTTATTTTTGAAGCAATGTTATTAGCTACAGGTCCCATTGTATCCTAGCAATTTAGCTGTGTCAAAGATGTGATTAAGCTGCAGCAATGGGACCCAAGTAAAACTGCCAGATCACATTAGTAATATAATTTGTGTTTGTGCAGCAGCCATTTCCAGGTTTTTTCTACATAAGGGTCTGCTGCAGATTTGGGTTTTATTTCTCACTCCTTTTCATTGGAGGAACCCGAGGGATTATAAATCAGTAGCTAAAATTGGTATTAGAATTTAGGAATTAAGAAGTAATTTTGACTCTTTGTATTGATGTTTGGACTATGGTTGATGACAAACCTGAGCTGGGGCCAGATGTGTTCTGGTTTCCGATGAGCCTCGATTTTCAGGGCTTTGGCTGCGCACACAAGTGAACTGGCATATCTGCACTCCATGCAAACCCCATGCATGAAAAGCTGTCTTTTAAAAGAGGTAATCTCCACTGAATGTATTTATAGGTAGTTCAAGGGAAGATTTTTCAAAAGCAGATAAAGCAGAAGGGGCCTTTGTCCCTCTTCCCCCCACCTGCCCTGCCTGCCCCAACCCCCAGTGGAAGTGGAGTCCTAACCAGTAGGTATTCCCAGATCTCTCAAAGGGATCCTAGTCCTGTCTGGGACCAAAATATTCTCTCTAATATTTAAGCAGCTTTACAATTTTTACTATTTTTGTTAATTTTTTTTTGATGAATTCTCACTTACTTAAATGCACCAGTCCAGAATCAGTGAGCACAGCAGAAACTAGATCCAAGGATGAGAGTAGTCAATTCAGATAATTTTTCTAGAATGAGTAATATTTTCTTTTTAGCCATATCCCTTTAAGCCTCTCAGCCTTCTGCTTGCTGCCTTATCAAGAAGTTGGGTTTATGATTTGCATTCTTGATTGTGAAGAATTGTGGCATTTTTATTTAGCAGATTGAGAAATGTCATAAAGAAAAAAATGTGAGCAGGCATATTACTTAGCCACGTGTTTAATTTCCTTCAGTCTTGCAAGTGCTAAATTCTGTTTTTAATTTCATTATTGAAATTACAGGACCTTGTAAAGATCTGGCTGCATCCCAAAATGGCCTCTTGAAAAATACCTCTTGAGCTGCAGCCATGCCAGCTAACCTGCTGCAGACAAAGGCCTCAAGGTATCACCGGTAGCAAACAGTAATTGCTCGTTTGCAAGGACAGCTTAGTAGGTCCCTATCTAACAGATTCCTTGGGAAATGCAGACAGGTATAGAGGTGTGCTGTCTGCCCTCTCTTAGCTAGACCTGCTGCAGAGACGTGGACAAAACATCCAGTCAGACTGGTGACTTGGACAACACTTAGAGGAACCAAGCCTGGAACTGGCTTGTACCTTGGCTGATCCCATCTTAATAACGATGCATGCAGATGTTGCTTGATGAACTGGCCGTTTTGGGCACCTGCACAGATTTGGACAGCACAGGACAGTCCCAGTGTGTGACATGGCTGCTGGCTGTGAGGCTCCTGAGTCTTGGAGCAGCTAGAGACCAGCCTGAGCAGGGTAATGCATGGTTCAGAAGTGCTGGCCTTATCTTAAACGTGCTTAAAAGCACTCCTGGCCGTGTAAGAAGAGAAATGGCTGTTTAATTTCAGGTTTTGATGGTGTTTCTGCTTGTGGGGAATGAGAGAAGGCTGTGTGTTCTAGCAGGGTGTACATCACTGCAAGTAGCATACTACTCCATTTGAGATGAACCTCAGCAAAGGCTACAAGTTTTAAATGTTGTAAGTTTTCGTCTTCATTTCAGTGCCACCCAGTTATGCCAAAACTGCAGGCACATGGCAAGCAACAGCTCACAAGTCTTCACATGAACACTTTTAATCTTTGTGCAAATATGCAGTAAAATCACAATTAAAATGTAAGATGGGGCCCTTGGAGATGCAGATACTGCTGCCTGAAGATTTCCATTGACGGAATGCTGTGAATAGCTGAGCCCTGCATAGCTTGGGTAAGAGTAAGTTGAAGGGTTGTGAGTGTTGTGCTAAAATAGCAAATGGGTGCAAAAGACAGATGCAGAAGCTGCAGGAATCCTAGGCAGTCGGTGCAAATGGAAGAAGCAGAGCAGGTAATGAAGCTGTGAAACTTCACCATAGACTTTCACCCATTATTGCAGCCTAAATCGGGTCAAAAGTGAAGTTGGGCAAATTCTTGGGAGGGAGGACCATGTCAAGCTGTGATGGTCTGGGTACCTCTTTCAGGTCCAAGGGTGCCTGAGCTGCTGGGTAGGGTGTACAAAGGGGAGGCATCCTCTATATTTGCTTTGCTTCTTGCAGTCTTTCAGCGCCCATTGCTGGGCACTGTTAAAGAAAGGATACCAGGCTAAGTGGATCTGTAATCTAGTATAATGGGGTAGTTCTTGTAAAAAGCCTAAGAAAAGGTATTTTAAATCACTTTGTTTAATTCCTTTTAAAAAAGGTCTGTGAGACAGTGTCTTGGGAGAACACACAAGCTAAGTGTACTGCTGTCAGTCAGTATGCAGTTCACAATGGCTCAGGTTTGATACGAGCTTTCTATTTATCTCCACTGGAAAGGAGGCGCTGGATAATTCTCAAGTGCCGTAGCCACTTGATCTTCTCACTTGTGAAGATAAAATGTACCAAGGCTTAGTTACACTGCATTGTGTGTGTGCGTGCATGAGCATACACATGGGGCTCCGTGGCTGGTAAGAGCTACACAGCTCATACTGCTCTGTGTAAACTATGACCCAAAGTGCCGTCCTCCCTTTTACGGATGTAAAGATTTTAAATAAATTGGTTTAAGCTTTTACCAGGCGGTGCTCGCCTTGGCAGCACAACAAAGATACAGCTCACTACCTGCCACTGCATTCTTTGCCATCAGCTCATGCCACCCAGCTGAAAGCCTGACGCTAAACCATGAAGGTCAGTGTGCTTCGGGTCTGGACCATCAGTGAAGGAACCGCTTCCTAGAGAGCTCACTATCGAGCTGTACTGTTTTTCTCAGGTACTTGGAGTAGCCTGGATTGAGAAGAATCCTCTTCCTTTCTGTAAGAGCCCTTTTGAAGTTAAAACGTGATGCTGTCATTGTCTGGAAGCAGTTAGCTCCCCTGCTCCCTTGTGTCCTGTCTGGCAGCCCAGAGGAGGCAAGCCTGAAGGCAAGAGCTGCTCTGAAAGCACCCTGACACCACTTCTGTGGGAGTGGGAATGCATGAATTAACCGGTGCAGCCACTGATGTGGAGGAGAGTGGTTGATCTGGGTACAGGGCCTCTTGGAGGCAGTCACTGCCCCTCCACAGGCTAGGTGGAAGGGGTAAGAGCCAGCCTGCTGCTGCATGTGCCCTCAGTGGCTCAGGGGATGCATGCTCTACCTGTTGGCACTTGTGGGGTCTGTCTGGTTCCCTCTGCTAATCCTTCTCAGCTAGTACATCCTGCATTTAGCTTTGAAAAATAAACATGAGCTTCCAGAGTCAGATTTGGATGCCAGTAAAAGCAGTCGCTATAGAATCCCCAAACCATTACAGGATTCTGGTTTAAGTCTAAATTAACTTCCTTTAGTCAAAAACTTTTCTGGTTTTCTAGCTATGAGTACCTGCAGAATCTGAAGAGAAAAAGCAATCTCTCATTTTCAAAAAACCTGAAGTCTTCTTTCTAATTTGTTTTTCAAATTAATAATTCCCATGGTGACCAGGAGAAATGAAAAGGCAAGGAGGGATTGGGTGCTAGCAGTAAAGTGGACCTGCCCAAAGCTACCATGTATCAATTGTATTTTCAAAACTATCAATTGTAATTTTCAGATCCCTCAGACCATGTGAGTTATTTTTGACAGATTCTGCCGACCACATCCTTTGACATCTGAGAATGAGGGGAGTCTGGCGGTAGCTTTTGAAAGAACATTTATCCTCATCAGTAAGATGAAGCTGTCAAAGGAACCCAGAGACATTCATGGAAATAAATAATGATTCAATATGCAAAACTAGGTTTGTAGTCCCAGAGAAAGGTAAGAGAGGCGCAAGTCTGAGAGCAGCATTTGAGCATTCAGATGAGTGAGGGGAGGACTGGAATGACACAGTGAATATTCTGGAGGACTTAAATAATAGGTATTATTTTATTTCTGAAATGTTTGCTCAAAATACCAACTGATCACGGATAACCTCTTTGTGGACCTTGTTGTGGCATTTCAAGCACTTATGTATGCATCTTTAGGTATCTGGTACCTAATGCTGTGGAGAAAATGCTGATGTTTCTGAATCTGTATTTTATCTGGGTATGTGGAGTAGCCGGGAGAATGAGTAGACTGTGTTGCAGGAAAGAATTGGTTTATTGCATTTTTTTTAAGAATTGAATTGTATAGTGGAGTGCAATAACAAGTTACTAATAATTTCCTCAAAGCAGCCCTTAGATGGAGCAGATGGTAAGAACAAGAATAATATAATGCATGGCATTAGCAAGTGTGCATTGAAGTAGCTTCTCTCTGGTGTATTCTCAGAAGTTTGTGGCCAACAGGCTTGCTGAGAAATCATTCCAGCTTGCAGAATACAAACTTGCTGATTTAATGTCTGATCACAAGGAGCACAGGATCTGCTTTCCTGTTCTCTGCCTTTTAATGTACTTTTATTGAGCAGAGAGTGGTTGGGTGTGTGTGTGTGTTCGACGGCAGATGTTGGAGAGTATTCCATGCTAGTAAAAAGCACCCGACTAACACGCTTCAAGCTGGCAACAAGCTTGTGCTTGTGGAAGTATTTATAAGCCCTAGCCACATATCAGGATCCACTGTGATGGCTGAAGGTATCCACACCTGGGCAGCACAGATATACCAGAAAAAATTATACCCTTGTGCCTTCAGTAATCACAACTGAAATAACTGAGTATCAATAATGAGAGTGCCTGTTTCTCTATTCTCACCTTCCAGTGCTCTTCTGTTCTGCTGTATTCTGAGGCTAAACAGCAAGAAGGGGGAAGAAATCCCCAGAGCTATGTAGGTCCTTCTGCTAGAACTGGCATTGCAGAATAAGGATAATGTAGTTGAAGCTCAGGAGGTCATCCAGCCCAGCTCCTGCTCAAAGCAGGGTCAGCTGCATCAGGCTGCTAAGGACCATGTGCAGTTGAGCTTTGAATATCTCCAAGGATGGAGAACTCACAGTTTTTCTGGGCAGCCTGCTCCAGTGTTTGACTCCACTGCCAACTGAAAACCTTTTTCCTGGTATGTAATTCCAGCTTCCTGTGTTAAAGTTCATGTCTTGCCCCTCTATCTACTCCTGTGTGGTCCACTAAGAGACTGGCTACCATCCCGTTCATTGAAAACAGCAAGCAAACCTCCCCTTTGCCTGCCATTTTTAGACCTTAACGAACCCAGTTTGTGGTCATTACTGTAGGCAGTAATGGGGAGGGAGCATGTAACAGTTGGAGTTGTGGGCACCTGTGTTGGACCTAATGCTGCACAAGGTCATTTTGTGCAGACCAAGTTGCATTTGCTCCCATCAGCCTTGCTTTATGTCATGAGCTTGTCAGGCTCAGTCAGCACTTGCTAGAAGGCTGAGACATCTGGAGGTATGAGAAGCTATTGTCCTCCTGAGGTATCTTGAGCCCTAGAATTGAGCCTTTGAAAACTGGCAGTTGTGAAGGATTCCTGTGGCACTTTTTGCAGAAACAGGGGAGGGAAAGAAGGGATTAACTGTCATTGCTGGTGTACTTAGGGCTAGCCCTTTCAGTAATGAATAATTACTAACTAAGCAGGGCTCTTAGCAGAAGCTTCTTTCTTAACAGTTTAATGAATCCTCACTGTGCATTGTGGTGAGGATTCTTCTTCTTTTCATTCTACACAATGAGCAAATTTTAGCTAAAAATCCGAATAGTTATTGCATTCTGCCTGTTGAAACTCCCCCCTGCTGTTCAAGCAGGTATGGTATACGTTGCCTTATGTCCTAGGCTGATGCTTGCTGATGAGGTAACCCCAGAACAGATGAACAGTAATCTTGGCATGTGGTTTGCAAAAACAAGTTGGTGGTACAGATCTGCACTATGTTCATTTGCCAGTTTATTATTATTTGGAAAAAAAAAAAAAACCCAAAAAACAAAAAACAAAAAACCCACAACATTTTCTAAAGTTAATTTCCAGTGTTCAGAGAAAGGGCTGCCAGGGAAAACACAGTTAGCTGCAGGACTGTTACCAGAACTGTCTCCTTGCAGTTGTTTGATAATTTCTTAATTTTATTTATTTTTTTTTTTTTTTGGTGATTGAATGCAATGTACTTGTAAAGACATTTTTGAATATGTTCCATTTGCTGAATGATCCCTGTGGTCAGTTAAAGTGTTGCTATGGGACTATCTGCCATATGGCAGAAGGAAGGATGATTCCCAAGGGATGAAAAGTTGGTTTCAGTTGCCCAGAATCCCATTTCTGGAAGCTGAGAGCAAAGAACCAGTCAAGACATTAGGTCTGGTCTTACTGCTTTTCTTACCGATTAGAGAGTGATTTCTTCTGTCAGTTAGAGTAATACTTCTTTTAACCCCTTAAAAGGATATAATCCCCTAAAATGAAGGGTATAATCTCAGGTATGTGTATATCACTGTGCAGTGAGTCCTTTTTCTGTATAGGAATAGGGAATAAATAACCTGTACAGTTAAAGCAGTAGAATACTTTGTGCATGAACAAGGCTTTAGTTATTAAAAAAAAAAACAACAAAAAACAAGAAAACCCCAAGCCTTCATCCATGTCCCAACCTTTAAAAGAGGGAGTTGTGGTTTAGGATGCCTGAGACAAACTAAGAAATGTTTGTCCTGCTCTTGCACTTTCTGAAACCAGTGGGAAATTTTATTTTATTTTTTTACTTTGGTTGTAAAAGCTGAAAAGAGATCAACATCTTGAGCTGATGATAATGATGAGGAAGCCAAATCACCCTGGATCATAGGTCAAGCCTGGGAAGTAACGTCAGGAAGCAAGCGGCCTGCTGCACAGACCTCTGGAAGCCAAATACACACGGTGGTAATGCACTTTTTGTTTCCCATAACAAGTCATTCTTCAAGCAGTGGTGGGGTCCCTCCATGTGAACTGCTGGCCCCAACCTTTCACAGATGGCCATAGCACCTCTAAATTATGTTGGTTTATGGGAAAGATTGTGCTTACTCCTAAGTAATTTTTAAAAAAAATATATAATTTCAGGCAGGGAGGAAAGAAGGAACAAGCTGTTTGTCTTGTTGAATTTGAGGATTTTGCTGGTACCAGCCTCTTATTTCATCTTGCCTGTGGGTAGCTTGTGTATTTTCCAAGTGTCAGGATGGTAGCCCTCAAGCTGCTGAGTGCTAAGTATATTTGATCAGTATCATTAGCAGCCCCAAGTAATTGATTATTGTCCATAGCTGAGTCTTCAGAGCAAGCACACAGCCAATGGCAGTCACTTAATCTGTCATGCCTGTGTGTTCTTGTCTTCCCGAGATCTATCAGCTGTGTAGCATCTGACCCCATCAGGAAAATCGTTGATGGCTGCTTTGTATTTCCCTGTGTACTCATTATGTCACCTATATAAACCACCTGAACTGGCTGCAGTGTACATGGGAGAAAGATGTATAGCAGAGATGGCAGAGTTTGTAGATCTTATTTTAGTTTTCCTTTTCATGCAAATCTAAGCCTGGATTTTTGTGAGAAGAGGGGGTGGCCTTTAAATGTACACTGTTCAATTATTTTTCTGGTGTTAGTATTAATTGCAAGACTCAAAATAGGTTGATTAGAATAAGACCTCACAGAGGTGTTTATAATTCAGATTTTAGAGATGTGACTAATGAATAACAACCACAGCTAATCAGTTCTCAAAACTGATGGTAATGAGCAGAAAAGGGGGAGGAAGCCAACCTATATTTCTGCTAATGCATTTTTTTCAGCACTGCAGTGAAGGGTGGCAAGATCTCTTAACAAGTGTTTGACTTGGATGGAGTTCTTGATTTTTCACAGGAAAAGTCATTTTCGTTAAAGCAGTGCTTAAAGATTAATTTTAAATAACCAGTTGCCAATTACAGCCTTTAAAGTTAGGGTAGTATTTAATTATTGGAACTGTTTGGAGGCTTAAGGCTTGTAATAGCATTTTTGGGCTTTTTATTTATAAATTGTGTTTTTCTGGATTCATAACAGCTACAAAAATTACAGCAGTGAACACTGAAGTCCTTTATTCACAGAACTGGCACTGCAGGAGCATTGGCAGTGTGCTTTTTCTCTGCGTTTCCAGTATTTTTGACCTTGATCAAGGTCATTTCTTAAAGATGAGAGGATGTAGTAGCTCTTTTGCTGTAATCCAGTCAGTTCTTTGCCTGTCTGCATGTGTTTGTTTAACTGTGTGGTGAATTTGCTGTCCTGAGTAGGAGAGAACCTAAAACATACCAGGTGCTCCAGAACTGGAACCTCAGTCAGGAACAATCCTGATCCACATAGCAATTGGGGGTAATATTAGCCTTGGAAAATGCCTCTCACATCAGAGGCAGACTTCCTCATAACAGCTCTCTGTGTTTCTGCCGTGTGCCAGAGCTGTGTAAGGAGAGAGTATTTCCTACCAGCCCTTCAGGTCAGGCATTTTAGTTTGCGGCGTTTTTGACACTGAAGAACACATTTGTTATCAAAGTGTGTTCCCTGCAGTTGAACGAATAATTCCACTGACACCAGTGAGACTGCTTGTAGAAGAAAGGCAAGAAAAGAAACTGTCCCTGGCTGGTGAGGTGTTTGTACACATTTCAGTGCACTTGGGAGGCTCTGCAGATGCCTACTGCCTATTTTTTTTTTAAAAAAAAAAGATGATTTCAGGAATGTGGTTTTATTATTTGACATACAGCTGAGTTGCTGGTTTGTACATTTTGTCTTTAAGTAATACCACAGAACACAACTCAGTGTGGGCATGAGCATGAGGTTCCTCTTTCAGCAGTGAGCAGTGTGGTTTCTAAATAAAGCTAATGGTGGAAATTAGTTGTGTTTAATACTTCTAAGTACTGGGGCAGAGAGTACCCTGAGGCCAAGGTTATTCCAGTCACTTGAAGTCCGGCATGAGGCTTTGGTGAAGCAAGACAGACAGGTCTACATGCCTCTCACTCTTCGCTCCATGTTCCCACGGCTCATTGTGTGCTGTCAGTGTTGTTCGTGAGAGCTGGCTGAGGAGCGGTTCAGCTTTGGGGGAACACAACCTCAAATGTGGGAGCGCTCCGGTGCAGTCTGTTGTGCCGCTACGTGGATGTTACTAACCGCTGACATGGGGGAAGGTAGCGGAGAGCATTCATAAAGGGGCCAGGCAACCCTCACCTGAGAAACAGGCCTAGTATGTTGATGTATGGACATATGGATGTTTATGCTCAAGCGGGACAGAGCAGTCGTCAGAAAAATTTCTATCAGCAGTGAAGTTTTCAGCTTCAGAAGTGTTTCAATGAATAATTTCTGTTTTCTGCAGAAAGTTGAACCTTTTGTTGAACAAGCAATGCTAGGCAACTTTCTGTAAAGTCTCTCTGAAACATTTCACATGCACAAGCATACATATATTATCAGTCAATGTATAACAGAGATGCAGAATATCAAGTTGTGAGCAGTACTGCACAAGCCTACAGTTTTTCTATGATTTCCTGCACTTAATAAGAATTACAGCTACTTTGGATGACTGTAGCCACTGCAAATCTCAGTTTTTGACCACTGTCAATGACTTGAGGTCGTCATTGAGTCCTGCAGGACAGGTCGTGACACCTGATGGAAATTGTATCGGGCCTACAGGACTTCTGAGTAAGTTTTTCAGAGTTCTTTCAACCTTCTGTGTTATTACACTTTACTGGGGTTCAGAGGCCCTAGTACCGACTTACTGCATCGGTGCCGATTACAGTTTAACTCCCTTTGGGTGGGACTGCATGTTTGTAAACCTTCCACGGCCTCAGCTTCAGAGTTTGCAGTGGCAGCAGCATGGCTACGCGAGCGTAGATCCAGCAACACTGGCTTCCTCGCTGGCTGAATTCTTGGTGAGGAATGGGCTCGTTGCTCAAAAGGCTGTTAGGGGGTGCATGTCACTCAAGTCCACATCAGTTCCTGGGCCAGCGCTTGCTATGCAGGCATGTGTGACCTTTGTGACGGAATGAGAGCATCATGTCTTGTGAATTGTAGAGAAAGGAAGGTGGGAGAGAGAAGGAAGAAAGGAGCCTTCAGCAGTTTTTCTTCCTTTGCTTCAGCTGCAGGGCCCTGAGGAAGAGAAGGCCTTTCTTCCTTCTTTCAACCTCTCTTTTATTTGCTGCCAGCCCTGGCAGAATAATCCTGCTGAACAGTTTAAAATCATATATTTTATATTGCAGCTGTGATCTTCACGAGAACAGAGATCAGAGACACAGAGCAAACTAGTGCCGGGAGCGCCTTTATAACCGCGCAGGGTTTCATTTCGTACAGTGGTGTGGATATGGGAACAGTCTCAAAAGGGAGCGGTGCAGCCAGCGTTACCCTGTGCGCAGTAGGGGGAGGGAGGAGAGAGTGGAGATGCAGATCATTAGTCATTTCTCTGCTCAGCCAGCTTCTTCCTCTGCCACGGTAGGCAGCTAGTACTGGCCCGGGAAAAGCCACAGAGCCTTGTTATTAGTGATAGCAATGCTGCCGGGCCCATGGACAGCCCTCCCGCAGCCTTTGCTTACACTGGGCCATGGGGCTTCTACCTGCTCACCACCACTGACTGGGCTTCTGGGTCTGCAGTCCTCTGCAGCATCTCTAGCAAGCCCTGGCTCCTCCTGCCCCCTGTGCCGCCGCCTCCTCCTCCAGTGTCCTGGGGCGCACCTGCCTTCACTGGGCTGGCTGCACCACTGAAGCTTGCCTCTAGCCTGCGTGATTCGACCATGTCCAAACACCTCCGTAACTTTGAAAACATTTTTACATTTGTATTTTACTTGGGCTGTCCTTCCCAGAAGTAATGCCTGTTCAGTTTATGACTGTGGATTATTTTTTTTCTTGAAGTTGATTGTTATCAGGTGTCTGGGTCCATCATATAAACCAAGGGTCTTCCAAGAAAAAAGTTTGTCCTGTTTTCACCTGGGACAGAATTAATTTTCTTCTTAGTAGCTGGTGCAGTGCTGGGTTTCAGATTTGGTGTGAGAACAATGTTGGCAGCACACTGATGGTTTGGGTTGTTGCCAGGTGATGTTTATATGAAGTAAAAGAGTTTTCAGTGTCTCAGGCCCTGTCACCAAGAGGGCTGGAGGAGCACAAGAAATTGGGAGGGGGCACAGCCAGGACAGTTGACCCAAACTAGACAGAGAGGTGTTCCATAGCACGGGACATCATGCTCGGTATATAAACTGGGGGTAGTTGGCCAGGGCTGCCTATCTCTGCTGGGGGATTGGCTGGGCACTGGTCAGCAGGTGGTGAAGAGTTGTGTTGTGCATCACTTGTCTTTCTTTTTTCCCCCTCCTTTTGGATTTCATTCCTCTGCCCTTCTCCCTCCTTTTCATTGTAATTGTGGTTGTTATTACTATTATTATTTTTGCTTTTATTTTCTTTTATTTCAATTATTCGATTGTTCTTATCTCAGCCTTTGAGTTTTACATTCCTTCCTGATTCTACTCCCCATTGCTCCAGGGAGGAAGCAAGCAGGTGTGTGGTACTTTGTTACTGGCTGGGGCTAAACCATGACACAGTTTAATATAGGTAGAGAAGGTATTGGTTGACTTTGTTCAAAGCAGTTACAGTTAAAACTGTAGGAACTGAAAGCAATGCAGATTTTTGCATAGAATGTCTTGGCATGTAATTCAAAACAATACGGTCTATCAGCATGTGTTTGAATCCTCACAATCACCACTTTCTTTTAAACCAAAACAAGAAGGGACAGCAAAGAGAAGGACACTTTTACATGTTTTTAACATGCCTGCAGTTAAGCAATTTGCATCAGAGCACCCACATAAGAGGCTGGATGTTGGTACGATATATGTAAATAAGCAGTAAGTGGTGGCATGAAGGACAGTTTATGTGCCTACAGATAGCTGTCCGCTTGAGTCTAGTGACAAAATATAGCTCCTTTTATCTTGGGCTTATTCATGGCCTGTGTAGTAAAGCCACGTTGGCAATGGCGTGTCAGTCTGTAACATTTACTTGGCCTGCTGGTATTGTGTGAGAGGGGCTAAAATGCATCTGTATTGGCACTGAAGTGGGATAATCAATCGAGTTAAGGCAGTTCACTGGAAACAGCATTTTTCCCCTAGTCTTGACAGTCCCAGGGGAGTTTTTCTGAAGTTCAGTGTCTGACACTATGCTCTCGAAATGGAGGCAGCACAATCCTGTCTTATTTTTGCTTCTTTTCCAAGCAGGCAATGGAAGTAGGTTAAATTTGGCCATGCAGGCTGGCCAAGTGAACTGACTGCAAATAAACCCAGGGTGTGGAGGGCTTCCCAGTGGCCAGGGCCATCTTTGCCAAGCAGCCCTGGGGTGAAAGGTGGCAGCAGGGCACCCGGCAGGGGCACGGGCAGGTTCTCAGCCTGCTGAAACAGCAGCCTCAGAGAGACACAGGCCGTGCTCCCACTGGCATCTCGCGTCAGTCTGGGGCATAGCTCTGGGCGGTGCTGCTAAAGCCTGAGTGCACTTGTAGTGGTGCCAGCCAGGAAGTCCTTTTCTGGGGTTTGCATCTTGGGTTGAGGAAGTGCTCCATAAGCTGCACTTTTAAAATAGTCCTTGGCTGGTGCCTGCAGCAGCTCTACTGGCAGATGCTTTTGTGCGAGTGTGCAGATCTGGTTATAGGGAATCTATTACATACCCTATTTAGGCAGTAGCTTCACTGTCTGTATTCTCTTTTCCGTGCCACTAGCAACAGAGAGACTATGCTTGTTTTGTGCTTAAATCCTCTTTATATCCTTTGTTCTCTGAAGAAGCTGGATAAAACAATCTTTTGATACTCATAACAATGAGTAGTTAACCACTGAAGCAGATTTTTGTCTAATTCTGTTTAGGTAGCAGGATAGGTACTCAGATGACAGGAGTTTAGAAATCCCTGCATTGAACAGATGGATTTTCTTTTTTTTAAATGAAAAACTGCATTTCACATTCTAAAAGCATGTGTACCTTTGGAATTTGATGATACCTGGGTTACAGTTGATATTAATGCGCGTAACTGGGGGCAGAGGAAAGTCACAGGTCTCTGAAGCAGTAATTTACTGTGCTTCAGCTCTGAAAGAGTTTTATTTCTCTATAAACAGGAAGGCACAAAAAGCTGAGGAACCTTTCAGAAATATTTTTGTTCTACAGCATGACCAGGAAAGAAATTCCATCGTTAGGACAGATTTTGCTGGAAATAACAAATACATTTATGTAAATTGTGAGCTCACCTTTTCAAGTTCCCATTGAACAGTGTTGTACAGTGATCCCCATGAATTCCAAATGCACCCAGAAAATAGAGGAGTGAGAACATAAACTCTTGTTTTCCTTTTATAGTGGTTCCCTTTTTCTTTTTTTATTTCCAGCAGAAGAGCAGATTAAATCGGGGTGTACTAAGAAATGTTAGTGGGCCAACTGATACTATCCCATTACATGTCCTTGGAATAAGCTTGGTCTTCCTAAATAGGAAGCAGCAGTAGATTTAATTGGGATTTACAACAGAACGGCTGAGGCAAAAACTTCGACTTCCGCTGTTATGCAGAAAGGTAATTCTATATGAATATGAACAAATGCATTTAAATTCTTGTTATAGATCCCTGGCATTCAGAGCACCAGAACTACTATGGAAGATAACACCACTGCGGGAAGATTTATTTGTCAGCCTTTTAGTAGGACACTTACAATGAAAAATCTATTTATTTCGCTTGTCCATCAAAATATGACTTGCCTTGAGTGGATGAGTAAAATTTTGCAACTCTGCATTAAAGTAATGCAATTCCCGCCGCAGCCCCACCATCAGTCAGTTCCTGTCTTAATGTAACTTGTGCTGGGGGAGGTGTCTTGTTCATGCTCTGGTTTATTGCTTTTAGCTGGTGTGAGTAGCAAAGACACCCACAATATCACGATTTACACAGCACTGCTCGTGTTAATCCCATTGCTTTGCCAGGTATTTTTCACGTTATCTCTTCACCTCCCACCCCTTGAACTGCAACTTTCTTTGCTCTGAGTCACGCTGGAGTCTGGTGTAATGAGCAGGTGTGGCTGGCAGTGCAGATGTGCTCCTGAAGCTTGGTGCAACCGCCCGGGATAAACGTGAAGGAGGAGGGGGTGGCTGCTCTGTGTGTGCACATGCAAGTGAGAGAGAGGGAGAGACGGCGGGAGGGAAGGAAAGAGAGCATGCACATGATTTTCCAGCGTGTAAATCCCTGAGAACAATGAGCGCTATGGTCTGCTCTCACTGCCAGCACAAAGGGGAGAAAAATACAGTGGCTGCCGTCACACAGGGCAGAATATTGTCTGGCTAGAGGAGTGGAGCTTGTGCTTCGTGCCACCACCTGTGCCCAAAGCAACAGAAGCTTCTGTCCCCACAGCGTGGTCTTGCGTTTCAAAGAGAATTTGGGATGTGTTGGTTGGCAGCATCACCCCTCTTTCTCCTCGGAGAACCTGCACAAATCCTTTCAGACTTCCCTTTGGACTATAGTTATAACGCTGCTCCTGCATGCTTCCGAAACGCCCTCAGCGTGCATGGGAAGGGCAGTGCTCCAGGCAGTTTGCATGCTCACGATGAGGCAAATGTCACACAAAGGGACAGAAGATGAGTTTTCTTTCCTTGTACATGCTCAGGCATTGAAAGCAGAAAGCCCGTGTCTGTCATCCTTTCTACAGGGCTAGTTGCCTTTCTGCCCATAGGGAGGATAAGTTGGTTTCTTTCCACGGAGATTTGCATTCTGACTGCCATCATTCTGGAACCTTTTATGAAATGAAGGGAGGGTGTTGGTTGACTGTAAACCACAAGCTGGGAGGGCAGGCCTGCAGTGTGTGCTTGGCTTGGCCATAGCAGTCCTGACTGCTGGGGAAATGTCACTGTGAACCCCAGATTCTGGCTGTGCTGGGCACTTTGCAGGATGAGACCCTCCTGCAGTATTGTGATCAAATCAGGCCCGAAAGTGCTGAAGTATGGCAGAAAGGAACTGGTGAACTATGTCAATGAGTAATTGGGTAAAGGATAGAAAGTATTTGTGGTGGGAAGCGATCAGCAGCATTAAAAGCAAACAAACAAGCAGGCTATCATAGTGTTTTGGATTGCTTTGTGTTATGAGAAATTCCTTAGGCTGAGCAGCTCCATTTATACATTCTTCTTATAACTGTACAAACCACGAGACTGTAATTTAAAAAAACAGAACAAAAAGCCAGTGGGATAGGGGGTCCTTCACTTCTCTGGAAAGAGGAATCAATTCTAAACTTTTGTTTCTTTGCAACAGTACGTAGGGGTTTTGCAGTGGTTGCCTGAATGTTAAATTATAGCACTTATTTTACTCTTTTATGTCTGTCTTGCATGATGCAGTTTGTACCAGCAATATCTGAATGCTTTGGCTTACTTTGAAAGACTAGGAGAGTTAAGGGTCTTTCATGAAATACAAGAAAATCCCTAAAATAGCCTTCTGTAATTTCTGAATTGTATTCTTAGTGGCATTAGCATATAGCTGGAGTTAGTTCATTTGCATTAGTGAAAAAGTCAAAGTGAGAACAGAATTAGGCCTGTTTGAAAATCAAGCCAGAATCATATCTGATGCAACTCGATCTCGGCTTTGAATGGGAAGCCTGTCACATTGCTTGTGTTCCTGGAGACGTGGTGGATGTTTCGGACTCATCCCGAACAGTAGCTGTGTGACGTACCGAAGGAGGGGGTTGTCCTCAGCATTGGACTGGGGCCCTGGTTTTCCAGCCAACCCAGCAGTGCCTAGAACCAGGGCACAAGATTTGCCACGGTGATCCAGCCAAGTCTGCGCTGTACAGTGGCTCCAGGCAGAGACCCATCCCCCCCTGCCCGGCCACCACGCTGCATGGAGGCACCGGCACCACAGGCTCTGCCAGCTAACATCAGCATCCACACAGCCCACGCTGAGCTGGGCTCTCCTGCTTCCAGAGCTTCTCTGGTCCCCCCCAGGCTCAGGTGGTGCGTGTCTGTTGCCCCACGTAGGGATAGCTTCAGATGTTTGGAGTTACAGGTTTGTGGTTTTGGAGGGATGAGGGGCTGGACAACAGCACTGTGGGATCTGGACACCTGACTGCCATGGGTTTCAGAAGGAGGCAGGTGTTCACCTTGCATAGGTGCTTTGGAAGTCCTGAGAGATGGAACAGTGAGGTCTCCAAGCAGGAACTTTTCCCCCTACCTGGTTATCACAGTTATCTTTTGGCTGAAGCAGAAGGGATGATAACCCATACAAACTCATAGCAAAGCTATAAATCTCTTCGGTTGTTGTGCTGGGTTGACCCTGGCTGGACGCCAGGTGCCCACCAAAGCTGTTCTGTCACTCCCCTCAGCTGGGCAGGGGGGAGAAAATACAATGAAAGGCTTGTGGGTTGAGATAGGGACAGGGAGATCATTCAACAATTACTGTCATGGTCAAAATATCACCTGGGGGAATTTGTTTATTATAATTCAAATCAGAAAAAATTACTTTCCCCCTACCCCTCCCTTCTTCCTGAGCTTAACTTAATTCTGGATTTCTCTGCCTCCTCCCTCCAAGCAGCACAGGGTAACAGGGAATGGAGGTTAGGTCAGTTCATCATGTGTTGTTTCTGCCGCTCCTTCCTCCTTACACTCTTCTTCCCCTGCTCCAGCGTGGGGTCCCTCCCGTGGGAGACAGTTCTCCATTAACTTCTTCAGTGTTGAGTCCTTCCCACAGGCTGCAGTTCTTCACATGCTGCTACAGTGTGGGTACCTTCCATGGGGCCACCGGCCCTGCCAGGAGCTGCTCCAGCGTCAGATCCCCATGGGGTCACAGCCTCCTGTGGGCACCCCCAGCCCCAGCCTGGGGTCCTGGGGGTGTGGGGGGATCTGCCTCCCGCGGGCTGAGGGGCACAGCCTGCCCCGCCAGGGGCTGCCAGGGGAGATCTGCTCCGGTGCCTGGAGCTCCTGCCTCCTGCCCCGGCCTGGGGGCTGCAGAGTGGTTGCTCTCTCATAGTTGCACTCCTCTCTCTGGCTGCAGTTGTGCAGTTTTCTCTTTCCCCTCCTTAAGTCATCTCAGAGGCACTGCCACCATCGCTGACGGCCAGCGGCGGGTGGCTCTCGGAGCTGGCTGGCATCAGCTCCATCGGACATAGGAGAAGCTTCTTGCAGCTTCTCACAGAAGCCTCCCCTGCTACCAACACCTTGCCATGCAAACCCGCTACAGCTATGAACATGTATTATTTTTTGAAATCTTTAAGACCTTTGTCTCAACAAGGCATTGAGCATTATTTTCAAACATGCTACCCTTTAGATATATTTCCCATTAAATGACTGGTTCCTCCTTTTCTTCTGTTTAAGAAAAAAAAATAAGAAAAAAGGGAGATAGACACATTTCTGGGACCTTCCTTAAAGCATGTATTATTTGACATACTTTTTATCGTTTCAGTCCTGGCCTGAGTTCTCTCTAAATTTAATAATCTTTTAAATCCATCCTCAAATGGGAAATTCCTAATGGCTGTAATAAGTTTCGTTCTCCTGTATAATTTTTGAAATGAGGTAGTAAGTACTTGAGCATGAGTGTGCATGAAGGCTTTGCTTTTTTTTTTTCCTTTCCTTGTATTAACACATTCTCCCACCCTGTTGTCTTGTTTCTTTGCCACTTCTTTGTCCTTGTGTACAGAGCAGGTGTTTTCACTCAACTGCCTACAGCGATGCCGAAGAATTTTCCAGAGCAATTGAGTTAAGATAACATCCATCAGTGTGTGTGAGGAAACTTGCCGCTTTTTATGTGCATTACCTTGCATTTGTCTACACTAAATTTCAGCTGATCAGGGAATATTTCCTCAACATCTCTGGAAATTATATACTTATTGACTGAAGGGGAGAGAGAGGATAGAAATTAAATGGTCACAACATTTGGTGAATATTTACTAGCAGAGAGGGAGGGCTGCTTTGAAATGAGACGGGTTTCTGCAATCTCATTTCTCTGTGCTGTGCACTCGCTCTCTCTCCCTTTCCATATCAAGTGACAGGATTAGGGAAGGCATGAAAGAAATTTCCTTTAGTTCTCTTCGTTTTGGGAAGATGGGGCAGTGTGGAGCTGGTGCTGCAGAAGCTGTGTGCAGGGACCATGTCAGTGTTTCCATTTGCTCAGGGAAGGGGAGGTGGGTCCAGGTGCCTGGTCAGGGATGGGGTGGGGAGGCAGAAGGAGCTGGCGGCACACCCTTGCCCCAGAAGTTGCAAGACCTGTAAGGGCAGAGCTGGCAGCAGGCTTTTCAGCGTGCAAGAAAGCTTCCAGGGCGAGGAGGCTGCCTTGTGCTCCTCATGCTTCTGGACTGGTATCTCACCAAGACAAGGTTTTAGGGAAACCTCTTCTTCCTTGAGAGAAAAGCAGATAAAAATAATACACAAGTTCTTAGCTCTAATGCAGAAAAAAATACATTGTTCCCTTCCACAGACATATGCTTGCCTTGTGTTAGGAGAGGCACTGCTCTATCACTCAATATAAAAGTGGTCAGTGGAGGGGCACCCGTCCCAGGGCAAAAGCTGCATTTGCTACCACTGTGGTGTCTGAATCACATTAAATAAAGAGAAGGGGAACTGTAATCCCCATTGGGTGTGGCTGTCTCTAGTTGTGAATGCACAGTTTTGAAAGTCTTAACCTGATATTTACAAACAGGAAAACACTACCCAGCAAGCACAATTCCATTTCTAATTGTTCTAGCCATAATTCAGAACTGCTTTCCTTCCCAAGCATTGGGAGCTTCACAGTTGTCACTACTGTTTCTCTCTACACCGTGGTACATTTTATTGAAATATTGACCAGGAAAGTCTAGGGCACATGGAAGTTCATTTTCTGAGAAGACTTATACATCGCCTTGTTGAAACTTCATTGATACTGTGGATTGATATAAGTAAGTACATATGTATTTAGGATATGTCTGTAAACTTTCTAGGCAGCCTGTGGCAAATGAAAACAGAATGTTTTAAATGTGTTTCTATCTTTAAAGACCAAACACACCAGCTGAGCCATCTACAGCTCCCGCTGCCATCCAAGCCCCGAACTCTGCATGCTAAAGCAGTCAGGGTGAATTGGTTTTGAAAACCACCCTTAGCTGAAGATTTGGCATGTGAAGCATAATTTGTTGTGTGGACCACTTTTAAGCAAAACTCTAAGCATTCCTCAAAGAAAGTTTTTCCTATTTCATGCCGGCTGTTCTTGTGTTTGATATGGCACCAGAAGGTAGTAAAGCACACTTTTAAAAGCATCTTTCTCTCTTTCTTGAACGTGTGGTTTTGTTCATGCTTGCGCTTCTCCCTGCACACCCATCTGCTTTGGGGCTTGTAAATGGCACACATGGCTTCGCAGGCAAGTAGCAATCATGGAAAAGTGCCTGTGGCTGCTGGCAAGATCCGGGACTACGCGTGCAGAGAGCAAGGTTGAGCTCGGCCTCTCTTGATGGAGAAGACCAGCTTGTCAGATACCCACAGATTGCAGCTGTGACCTTGACTCAGACACTGAGCTTCTGTAGCTTTGGGAGAAACTTAAACAACTTGAATATCTTTGCATTTGTTTGCCAGAGCACCTGCTACCTCACTGTTTCACTGTGGCATATCCTGGGCTAAGTGAACTTTGGAGAGCAGAGCAGTGATGGAAATGGTGCAGTGCAAAGTTTTCATGAAGTACCTGGTCTGCTTTTCCCTTTTCCTTTCTGATTTAATATTTCTCCCTTTCCCTTCTTTTCTTCTCCAAGAGCAAACCCTGCCCCCCCCCGCCCCCCCGCCCCCATTATGTACTGCTGTGTTGTCTTACTATCTTTCTAAAATGTTTTCTGAGCATCTAAGTCCAGGGGACTGCTCTGCATGGTATTAAAATAGTTAGCTGCTTATGAAGTTATATACCATTAAGGTTCCTGCCTGTGGCCTATTGCAAAATGGATTTTCAGAATGCAGGATCTTTTCATCAGGGAAAGATGAATCATGTTCATTGCTAGATTACTATTTAAAGAGAAATCACTCGGGGGCTATAATTGGAATACCCAAATCATGGGCAGAGTTCTTCCTCCTGGGGTCCTGTTGCAACTTTGATATACAGACTTTGTCAAAAGGTTTTGAAGACAGAAAGCCTGCCAGGAAGAATAGTAGCAGAAAAGGGGGAAGACCAAGGTATCAAAGGAGATGGAACTAACAGAGAAGTCTGCAGTGACGAGGCTCCCATGGATCTTTTCCTTGCACCTTCCCAGGATTTAAGAGCCCTCTCCCCCCAGTAAAAATCTAAAGGGGAAGCAGTGAGCATTAATACTTCCTGCTCATCCAGATGCAAGCAGCCCACCAGAGCCCAGGGAGGAGGGAGGGAGGTGTAATTTACTTCTTTTCTTGCTAGCTTCAGTGAACTTGGCTCACCATGGGTCCCTCTCTTGTTCTTGTGAAATACATCTGAATCTGGTAGAAGTATAAATGTGATTAATTTCTGGTCTGTGTTGAAGGGCACAGAGTGGTGCTGTCTTGCTCTTGGGCTTGCTCAGATATATGTTTCATGTATCACCTACCACGCAGGGTGGTTATGAGGATTAATTAGTTAATGTTTGTACAGCACTTTGAAGATGTAATGCACTATTAGGCACTAGTCTCTGCTTGATGCATGAGTAGAACACCCATTAATGCTAATGGAAGTTGCATGCATTTCTCAAGCAGGGAATACATAAATGCTAAATATAATTGTAATTATTATTGTATTTCACAATATTACTTGACCAGGCTTTTGTAATTTAGCTTAATTTTTTTAATATATAATTTGCAGAAATAAAAGATGTTCTTAATTTTGAATCTTGCTTTCAAGAACAAACTCCTTCAGCCTGAAATAAGCAATCATCCTTCCTTCCTCATGTTTCATTGTTTTCTTCTCCTCTTTGTATTTTGTGTATCGTCTGACCAGAGGTAGATTTCTGTGTTCTGCAATTGGCAGAGGTATCTTGCTAGCTAAGGAAGCAAACTCACAACACCTAGCACAAATAGTATTTGATTACTGCTAATTACAGTGCTGTCACATAGACAGGGGGAAAGAACGAAGACTGGCTTTGTCAAATAGCAATGAAATAACCTGCTGTCTGTCTACTGACTTAATGGCTTTAATTGCCAGCGCATAATCAAGATCTGGTGAATTTGTTTGAACATATCAGCAGGCACCAAATATTTCAATTAACATCAAGTTGTATAACTAGTGTTGCTCTAGCTAGAGCAGAATTCTGGTAAATTCAGATTTTTGAGGCTCAGCAAAGGATACCTGTTGGCAAGAGCCAGCCAGCAGGCAAACTGACAGCTGGGGTGGTGGGGGGAGCATTTGGTTGGGTTTTTCTGGGGGTGGTGGTGTTGGGCAGTTTGTTGTTGGGTTTTTGATGGTTTTTTTCTTTGTTTCAGATTTTCTGTAACCTTTTCCTCCTGTGATGCTACTGGACCCTTGTAGGTGGTTCCCTTTTTTTCCCCCCCTCAGGATGATGTCCCCCAGCAGAGTCCATGCCCTGTAGGCTTTCTCATGTGAACCCTTCCCTCCAAGCCCACCCCAGGCAAGAGGTATGAGTGTGGCTTGGGTTGCTGCATTGTGACAGAGGAACATCAGTCCCAGGCTCCAGAGGGAGGCTTGCTGCAGCGGCATGAAGTGCAAGGCAGTCTAATTGTCCTCCAGAAAAGCTGAGGCCTAGCACACAAAAGGTGGTCTTTTTCTTCCATGTAAATGATAAGAGCTTTGTTTCTGTTTTGTCCCTTATCCTTTTGCCAGAACAGACTTTTTCAAGAAATGAGTCCCTTTCTGTAGCCAGTGGATGTTAGAAGGGTTTGGAGTGAACACTTGAATTTTGTTCAGCTTTGAGAGCTGAATTTGCCCCAAACTATCTGAAGCCACTTTATTTACATCAAAGCCTCAATCAAAGATTTTTGCTCTATCTTTGAAGGATCCTTCCTTCAAGGATTCACGCCCATTCAACCAGATCATTAGTAGCTTCTTAGGCACAGAACAACAGGCCCTTGTGATAAAATCTGCAAGGCCATGACCCGGACTTGCCTTTGGTCTTTCATTAACTGCTGAAATGGGAACCTTGCACTTCTCCGAGGGTGCTTTGAGCCCTGGGTCCTGTAGATGACCCTTCCCTCCTGTTCATACTTAATAGTGACATTTGAAAAGACCCACCTGTAACAAGTTATGCCTATTTACCTCATCAGTTTTCACTTAGGTACTATCTGAATTTTCTGTTTGTGTGATTCCTATGGCTTGTTGCCTGGCAGGCATTAGTCTGTATTGGTGGATGGATGTTCTTGGCACTAAGGACACTTAAACTGATCTTCTTAGCTTCAGAGGTTATAATTCTTGCCCTGACACCAGGGGAAGTGACCTATGCTTGTCTGTGTTATCTTATCTGTGATCCCCTTTTAGCCTCATCTACATACTGTTCAGTGCAGCTTTGCTTGACCCCAAGTCATAGCTATGACCTATCTTCTCCCTACCCTCCTGAGCCCTGTAATTTTAGGGATCATGCTCAGCAGGCATGAGCTCGAAAGCTGGCATGCAGAAAATTGCAAGTTCTTTCTGTTTGTTCTGAAGGACCTTTAGAAAGTTGTACCCGCCCCCTGCTTCGTTCTGGCAAAGCTGGAATCATTCGTGCGTGTGTTTAGTGGGAGCTGTCAGCACTCTACAACTCTAGATCAGACCTGGAGTCTGAGAGCTAAAAACAACCCCAAAACACAGAGATGATGCATGATAGACAGATTTACATTTGCAGAAAGGCAGAAAATTAAGCCAGAGTTTTCTTCCTCCAATTTTGTGGTGTTTTTTTTTAAAGTCAAAGAAGAGAAGCCTAGACCACTAAGCACTCTGCAAACAGTTTTGCTGCTTTTGGATGTGTGTGTATGTGTTTCAATGAGTATTCATTCTTTTAATGGGTTCTATATATGGGTATTTTAAAGATACAGATAAGCTGATACTGTAATTGTAGGGTAAGTCAGGGATGCTGGGCAAGGTCAGTGGGCTTGTATATTGATGAAGCCAAAGAGCAGGAGGATGGTGAGTGTTTGTGAGAGTATGTTCCTTGTGCTTGCTACCCCGAATCTAAATTTAGCTGAATTCAGGAAACTTGAATCACAATGGAACCTGCATGTTTTAATTTTTTTAGTCAGATTTTCCTTAAATCTCTTTTTTATTGTTTTCTTTTTTCTTTCCCAGCTACTTAATTTCATCGTCCAGCTGAAATAACTTAGGTATCAGTCACACAGTTGTATAATTCTCAATGTTGTCGTGCAGAACTGAATTACTGTGGTTATGGGCTTTCCATCTCCACCAATGCAGAAGATGCTGGGACAGCAGCTGCCAATTCGTGCATATAAAAGCTACAGCTTTGATGGACAGGGAACAGTCAGTGTTCCGTATTTCTTAAGGAGAAAAATAACAGAAGAAAACAGGTTTTACACTTTGTTCTTTTGCTGATGTGCTTTCTGTTTTCTGTGCCTTACTAGTTCTGTCACATGTAGACAGCACAATAAGAACTTCCATGTTATGAAGTTCATCTCTGTTCTCTACTAGATAAATATCCACCCTTTGGAGGATGCTGTTTTCTGTTGTTTTTCCATTTCACTGGTTGACTGCAGGCATCATTGTTCTTAAATATACAGGCCAGATTCTTGGAAAAGGTAAATCAGCATAGCAAAGCAATTGCCACCTGAGGGACCCCCTTTTTATCTTTTTTTTTAAATCTACTGTTTGTGCATTTTGTAGCTCCAAGCAAACTTTGCTAATATAATTACTGGCAATTATATCTTCATTAGTTTCTGTCTTGCCTATCATTTTCCCAACGGTTCTGTCTTGTTTACTTCTGCTCAAGAGCTGTGAGCTTTGGTAATTTTCCAAGTTGTCACCTCACACTTCCAAAATCACCAGACTTCTTTCACTTGCGAAAATACAGTCTTTGAAGTGTCTTGTACTTCCTGGCAATGAGGTTACATCCAGCTTTTTTAAAAACTTAGAACTCCTGTTTCCTTCTAATTATTTTCCCCAGTAAGAATTGGTCTGTGCTGGTGCAAGATGTGTGTCTTCAGGGGCTCTGCTAGTTAGAGGTGTAGTTGTAAGTTCTGCTCTCAGTCTATGTCATCTTGAATGAGGTGTAGAGTTTGTTCAGATAGCAGATGTGTGAAATCCTGAAAGTTTTTACATTCCCTTTTAAATTCAGTCAAAGATAGTACTCCTGAAATGCTCCTACCATAAAGAATTGTTGGGGATGTGTGTGCATCAGTGGTGAGAGAGGTAACAGAGAGCCTGCAACAGGTGATGTGGAACAGAGCAGCGATAGACACCACTGCAAGTCCGATTCTTCACTGTTCGCTCCAGTATTCTGATTATTTTTGTAATTCTGATTTTATTTTTGCTGATAAAATTTCTTGTCGGATGCCCTTCCATAGAAAACTTCGTAATTTTCCTACATAGTTAATATTCAGTTATAAAAAAACCAAAAAACTATTACAGTTTAAATGATGAATAGATGCTAATTTATACATATATACTTATACTCAGAATGCCTAATTAATGATCTTCTGTGTCAGTCAAGGATATGCAAATGAATGTATTTTGCGACTCTTATCATAATTGTGTTGCCCTGTCTGGCTTCAGTTTGGGGGAATGTTTTTACTGCAGTTTAGGAAGGGATATGAAAGAGACTGAGCAAGAAAACAACCCACAGTTAATTAATGTCTCACTACTGCAGCTGATGTGGCATTTTGATCATGCTTTTAGTATAGAAGCTGAAATGCAAACAGCAGCAGTAGAGAATATAGCTGCTTTCTAGCTATGCTGATCAATCAAAACCAGGTAGAATCCCGGCTGGTTTTCTGTGTGCTGCTGGTGGGCGTGCAAAGGAAGGCACCTTCTCTCTCCTAGGTCTCTAGCGAGAGGACCTCAGGTTTAGCATTATGAGCTGCTTTTGACAGACTAGACAAGAATGTCCACCTGATTGCAGGGTAGGTGATGTGCTTCACCTGTGCCACGTTGGCCCGCACTGGCAGGTGCTGGGAGCGCTGTCAAGCAAGTGCCAGGTTGTCCCCGTTCCTGTGCTAGAACTTTGCAAGCTCACTGTCTGTCTTGGTGGGTGGGCTCAGGTCCCACGAAGGCGACCAGCATAAGCCTCTTCTGTTGGCCAGAGGCAAATTTCAGATTCTGTGAAGAAAGGTGGGTGTTTGCACTGCGTCTGAGGTGTCAAGAGGATCCTCCTGAGGCACGTTTGGAGCAGGAACCAGGTTAGAGGATCCGAGCAGCTCTCTGGAGGGCTCACCTATCCCTGTCCCCACCATACAGGGAGCTAGACTCCCTGTACCTTGCGGCAGCAGTACCTGAAGTTAAAGTGGTGCTGGGAGCACATCATGAAGCCATAATTGCTGGTCTGTCTTTTTCTCTTTAAAAGATGTCTGCATCCATTGCAAAGTAAAAGCTTCACAATGTGTTTTATTAGGGCTTGTGGGTACATTTTCCTACATAAATAATTCTATCTTCCATAATTACAGAGAACATTAATAAAAAATTACGATTTTCAGCTGCGATAAGTACTTGCATTGAAGTTGGCCCAAATTTGCAATTCTTCTGATTCGGACAAAGGAAAATGGACAGGGTCAGTTATTTTTATGGCTGTCTTTCTGGCATCTTGGACTGAAAACAGCTGGGGGGGGGAATCAAAACTTGCCAAATTTCATGCAATTACTGACCTTGAAAAACATATTTTAATGAATTAATGGAAGCTTGTTTCTAACCCTCCAGCACTTATATCAGGGTGCTGCGTGGGCTGGGGGCAGCAGCGGCTCCCTCCCCATGGGGGTCTTTCAGGGCAAGGCTGGGCAGCTGAGCTCATCCCAGCCAGGAGCGGGACAGCCCCAATCCCAGGCATCGGGCACCTCCCTGGGGACGGGTCAAGGCTGGACCGGGACATGAGCCCACGGGTGGCTGGGCAGGGCAGGACTGTGGGCAGCTGGAGACTGGTCCTGCTGCAGCATCACTGGGGAGGGGGCTGACGCTCCCAGGGGCTGACATGGCGTCCTGGGCTGCGGGGCTTAGATGGGGCTGGTCAGGGCCACTTGAGCCCATTAGTGTCCATCAGGCCCTGAGGGTTAACTCTGTATTAGGCTAAAAAATGCCTTTCATTAATATTTTCAACTAGACACTTAAGGAAGTTCTTAAGAAATCAGAAATTCATGTTGTGGGGATAGTGGGGATCATACTTGGGTTACGAAGAGATAAGCACTTACAGCCTTCGTTGTTCTCCCTCCAAACGTTTTTCTTGTGGCTATTTTATCAGGTCCCAGGTATGTTTTAAAGGCCTCCCCTTGCCACCTTTATTCTGTGCTGGTTTTTGTTTGTGTTTTACCCGAAGCTGTGTGTATGAATGAGCGCTCAGTGCCTGCAAGGACGCCAGAAGCTGATCCAGAGGAGAGCTGGCAGGAGCTGTATAGCTGCTGCAGCGGGGTGTGCCACCAGGCACGCTGGTCCTGCTGAGCATCAGCCCGAAACTGGGCTGGATGGATGGGAGTGCTTGCACAGCCTGGCTGCCCGAGGCCAGTCTACGTGGAATGGCCGCACTTGCCTTGTTTCATTCCAAGTCTGGCATTTGTAAGCAGATGGCAGTGGTCGTGCACAGCCCAGGAAAAGACTTGGGCTAAATGTCACTCCAGGGAAACTCACATCTTGCCTCCAGTAAGGAGAGTTCGTGGCTCTGCTCTTAGCACAGCTCTTAAATCACCGCTGGGATTTGCAAGGAGTTCACAGCAGCATAACTATCAAATCATGTCTCCGAATTGATCCTGTAGGCTGGGATGTCGGACCCTGGCTGGAGAAGCTATTGATTCTCAACAAACAGCCTCACGTGGCAGGGAGGTGGTGTGATCTATATCGTTGTGCTCTTTCCTCACTCGTACGAGTTATAAGCATCACGGCACAGGCGTCCAGCAGCTCCGTGACATCAAATGCTTCATCACAGCCAGATGTGTTATTCAGCTGTCTGCGCAGGGAGGGACATGCGGTGGTGAACTTTGGATGAGGAGAACCCAGTCAGTAAACGCAGGAGGGACTGAGCGCTCGCTGTGAAAGCACCTGTGTACAGAGGGATGTGCTTCCCTTGTCGTCCTTACTCTCTTTCCTTCTGCAAAGGGCTGGATCTCTCTTGCAAAAATGCTGATGTTTAAGCATTTGTTGCCATTATTTATAGATTAAATCTGTAATTGGTAGCAGCTTTTTAGACACACATATTCAGGTGCCAGTGCTTTTTCAGTGCTTGCTGTTTGGATGCTATGTGGTATGTACATACATATATGATACAAACCCCAGGATTTTTTGTTTTAATGTATATATGCCTATTAGCAGTGGATGTACTACCCAAATAAGGAAAATCAGGGAAGTTTGTTTAATTCCAAGCAGGGTTTCAAAGTATAATCAACAGCTTGTTTTGTAGATTTTCTTTGAATGTGGGGTACTTAGCATCTGTCACCTCTATTACAACTGAAATGTAAAAAAAGAGGAATACTAAATTTAAGGAGAAATGGAAACTTCTGCTACATGGGCAGCTTTTCATGTGTATTGTTACAAGTTACTATAGTAAAACTTTTTCACAGGGATGGGCTTTTTCCAGTGGAGTGGTAAGAAAATGTTCATTTGGTTCTTTCCATTTTCTATAAAAAATGACTCTGCATCAGCTTGAGAGTTACAGGAAGCCATGGCCCGTGCAGCTTTGTTCTGCTTGTTCCAGCTGCTTATTCTAGACAGAAGGGCAACCCAGCTTGACAAGTTTTGCTTGTAAAACCAAGAGCAAGTTGTTATTACATAATCTCAGGTTAAGAGGTGCTTTTTATGCCTGTCCTAGTTCATTAATATTTTTGCTTTTGCACAGTGTCTTAAAATCCAGGTTAGATATTTAAAAACTGCGTGTATTAGTTTACATTCCTGTACCTTAAAGGTATGGCAAGTTGGGAACCTGAACTTTGTGGTGATGTTTCTAAAGTCTCTGTTAATCATTCCCGGGATGTTTTCAGGCACTGCATTCATCTACAGCTTTCAACTGTTGCTCAGAAATAAGCAAGTACGAACCAAAAATTGCTGTTGGAATTAAACTGTGGAGAAGTCCATGAAGCTCCTGGAAAAACAACCCAGCCACCCTGAATGAGCCAATAGTGGGGAAAGAAATATAACACTAGTAGTGTGAAAGGCGCTCTCCTTTGCTCTTTGCATGCGTCAGCCACAAAAATAGCAACATCGGGAACAAAGCTCTATTGGTTAATGAAAGAGGAGGAAAAAGGTGAGGCTGCTCCAAGTTGTGCTCATCACATTCTTTCCCGTGATAGCTGGGGTTACCTTGGTAGTTACTGCTGCAGAAGTGCAGTTTGAGTCTGCACCTCCTGACATTTCTGTTTCTTCTCTTTGCCTGCTTGCATTGGCTTTGTGGTCACTTTTAGCTGTGTCAGCATGTTGAAAATTGCTGACAGTAAACACCAAAGGCATGCATGCATGCTACTGAAAAAAACCACAAGGAAAACAGCCTTGGGTAAATGGTGGATTTGCTCACTGTTACATGTTCAGAGCTTCCGGGCACAGTCTGGGGCCTGTTACAAAATACAGGGTTTGGAATTTTGTTTTTAAAGGGAATTGATACAGGTTATGACATTGCTGGCTCTTCAGTGTGAGTTTTGGTACGTACCATAGGAGAGATGTTCATTGTGCATCATACTGTACAGAACAGGAGAAATACTGGGACTTCCAAGGAGAGCAGCAGCCATAGGCATGCAGGATCTGTGGGCTTTGAGTCAGATAATTCGGCTGTCCTGGAAACAGCCTGGCGATCAAAGAGGGACTCACAGGTCTGATGTTAGATGCCGTCATTGCCATGCCCAGCTTCAGGAAGGTGAATGACGTAGAGACAGCACAGTGTGCTGATCAGTATTAAATACTGTGCGCTGCAGCAGGCTTGCGTTGTACACAGATTAAATGCTGGGCAAAAGGGCAGAAAAAGGTACAATGTTGGGCTCATCTGGGGCAGCGTAGACTGGGAAACAAGACTTCTCTTCTAAGTACCTGAGTGTACTGGCACATGCTACTATCCCCAGGGTATGCCCATGTTCCTTCTGCTTTCAGGAGGCTCAGCATGGCCGGGTTAGCCAGCAGGCATGGAGCTCAGGAGCTGGATTCTGCTTCTACCAAACTTGCCTAGGTGCTGCACCAGTCTGTGAAATGGGATGCAACCCATAGAGCCCAGCTTTGGGCTGCACGTTGCCTGTGGATGGGCTCAGTTTACAGCATGCTGGTGTGTGTGTGTGTGTGTGTGTGTAGACTGGACTCAATCAAAAATGGGTTTTGCTGGGAGCTAGTTGCTACTTTTACAGTTTACCCACTTGCTTTGGAGCCAGTGTAGCTGTCTGAAACGGTTGTAGTGCACACCTTGTTGGAAGCACTTATCCTGCCTGGTGCTGTGCTACTTCAGACCCAAGTTCAGCTGTTCAGAGGCTCTCACCGGCAGCCAGGCCACTTACCCGCCCAGGAGAAGCCCTGCAAGGTGGGCACTGCCATGGAGGGTGACCCAGGAGCTTCCTTCCTCTTCCCTATCCCACCGCAAAGGTGGTGCAGGATGCAGATGAGGCCAGCAACCAGAGCCAGAAACACGAAGATAAAACATTGGCCAGAATCTCATTTCCCTGGAGTTACAGGACAGTTTCTTTGTGGAATTTATTAACTATTCTGCCTTCAGTTGATGAAGTTAGGATCAGGATTTGGGCCTGATCTATTTTAAGAATACCTATTTAAGAACATGGTTTTTCAACTCAGTTTAAACTTGGTGTGGTCTCATTCATGCCAGCCAGCCAAGCTAAGCTGCACTTGAGCATAAGCTAGCCTGGTTTACATCTTTGGTTTAGGCTGAATTAAACAAAGACGACCCAGAGCTGACAGAGTCTTTACTGCCTTGCCAGCTCAAGGTAAAATGCCATGAGAAACAGGTGCTAAAAGCTGGGAAAAGAGATCAGTGTTAGGGGAAAAGTCAAGGGATTTGTCTACCCTTTGTGTTCCGTATGTGCTGCTGCCTGCTGAAGCCGCCAGGCCTGGCAGAGGCTACATCTTCCTGCCTGTACGTAGTGCCTGCCCTACCCCAAGTGCTGTGTAGGCAAGAAGTAAACAAACCGAAATTATTTGACACTAGAGATTACATTGAATCCCTGCTGTAATGCTCCCTGCCTTAAAACCCAAAATATTTTTTAAAGAATTCCTAGGAGGGTGCTGGCATATAATGACTAATTTTGTAAATCTTGCATTAAAAAGGGGGTTGTACATTGGAGAGGCTTCTGCTATATTTAGAATAAAACTTCATGCTCCCGCTGTCAGGATGTGAGCTTAATTACAGCATGCTGCAAACTTTGCTTTTGTGAAGGATATTTTTCTGCACTGCTTGCTTCAAAAAGCACAGTTTTGCTGCTATTTTTATGATGCTTTTATTACAGCAGCAGGAGTTGAAATGGGTTCGGTGATACTTGAGAAGGAATCTCTGACAAAACCAGTGATAGTAGTTGTGCAGTTCCCAGCTTTAACTTCTCACCAGCTGAAATGAATCAGTGTCAGGAGGAAGGCGGAGCTGGTTTCTGTGTCTTTCTCTTTTTTGTCTTTTTCTTTTTCTTTCTCCTTGTTTATTCCCCCACCCCCACCCCGGTAACTTGCAATTCACTTTTCTATTATACCCTAAACTATCCATTAAGATTTTAATACGGCTCTGTTTATGATTGAGTAACTGCTAGAGGACTGCAATAGAAAAACAAAACTGGTAAGTTACCCAGTTTTACATCCAAAACCAATGAAAAACTATACGTGGTTCAGCCTCCCTGCCTTAAGAGATAACTGCTAGCTCCTTACAATAAATGCCAAGGGGTAAGGAGACTTTTGTCTTTACCGTAGAATCAGGACGTGGCTTGCAGAAGCTGGAGCGCTCTGCTCCAGAGACCAGACTGGCAGAGCTGTTGCATCTGAGGTATGGTGGTAGTGAGCTTGTGGGGTGTGTGTTGTACCTGAACAGTGAAGGCTCGTAAAGCTGCAGAGGAAAGTTTTTAGAAATTAGGAAATGTGGAAGATTCAGGGGGAGTGGGGGCTGGATGGTGTGTGTTTGTTTTTTCTTAAGGCTTCTTTCCCTTGCTCAGCAGAGTTGTCAGTCTTCTTGTGCTGTGTGTGCATACAAGGTGGTGGGAGTCAACTACAGGGAAAGTTTTAGTTTAAATGGTGTTAAAACCCCCCTTGATCTCTCCCCAGACAGTGCTGTGTGGAAGGATACACATTTCTTGTTCAGGTGGCACAACCTGCATATCCTGAGTGTTGCTGAGGGTGAGGGTTACAGTCTAGATTATATCCATAGCTGTGAAGGACACCTGGCACCTTTTGGAAAGGTCTCACATGCAATGCAGGGCAGAGTTCCTATTAAAGTGACTCTGAAAAAACTGCATTGCTGCGAACACTTTGCTGCAGGAGAGGGTTGGTGTTTCGCGCCAGCCAGATGTTGGGTGCTTCTCATGATCACCAAGTCCTGGAGACCTGAGCCCTTGGTCCCTCTGTGTAGTTAGCTGTCTGTGAAGTCCTCAAGCCTAGTGCACCTACAGCGATACACAAGATGGAAGCATCACCTCCTGAAAGCGTCTCACTTGATTTCAAGGGTCATTTTGTACTGGAGCAGCAAGACGTGCAGAAGCCAAACACACGAACTCCATAGAAGCACAGGTGTGGGGAGGCATGTGGCTGCACGTGAGGGTCAGATATCAGAGGGATTTCTTTGAAACTAAAGAAGAGAAGCGCACATGTTTCTCCTGCTAACACACTGGGATGGCATTTGAGACAGTAATAGGGAAAATCCCAGGCAGTCCTGTGGCCTGTGCTGTGATAGAGGGTGCTGGGCAGACAGGCAGCAAGGGATGTTTTGCTGTGCAAAGGCACAGGGAACTCGGAGAGGATCTGTGCTGGGGGAAGAGAGCCAAGATATGTTTTGCTGTCTGATCAAACAAAGGAATCTGAAAGTCCAGGTTCAGTCTGCACTTAGGAGAAGATTCCTTAAAGAAACGAAGTAATTTTTCAAAGGGAGCAGAGTCTGCCCTCTTTTTTTTCCTCTCTCTTTTTTTTTTTTTTTTTTAATATTGATTGGAGCCATCGTAAAGTATGAAAAAAACCTCCACATTTTTAATGGTAGTGGAGAAGTTTTCTGCAAAATATTTAATTTGTAAACATGTTATACTAAAAAGTAAATATGACATAACTTGCTGGAAGAAACACTGTTTTCACTTTCTCAAATAGTAATGTAAATGTTAAATTCACCTTTATCCCCCCCCCCCGTTTTTTAAAAGGAAAATAAAGTAATTGGCCAGATGTCTTTGAGATTTGATGATAGATTATGCAGTACAGAAGCTTGACACCTGGTAGAAATTCTCCTTTCTGTAAAGCTTTTATAATGTAACAATATAAATTCATGTATCTAAAGTAAACTGTTCTCCTACTCCCATGGGACTCAAACAAATTTCTCCTATTAGCATGGTGCAAGGACTCTGTTGAGACTGCTCACCTGATGAGCAGAAATCTACGCAAGCGGCATTTGCAAAATCTCAAAAGAGAGAGACTCTAGTTGGAAATAATAATAATTGAAAACGTTTTTAATTTAGACAGGATCATTCTCAAAGACATTCCAGCATCTTACTAAAAAATCACTGCTACAATAATAAGCAAATCTGATGGCTGGGGGTGGGTAAAACGATTCAAGATCATGAGGTGGTATTTTGCTTATGTGCTGTGTTTCTTGGCTTTGCTTTACCAGTATCATGGCAGCCCTCCCCTGAGAAGGGCACTCATTTCCTATGTAAAGGATGAAAAGACCTCTCATTTTCTGAAACACTGCAGGTCCCTCTGTTATCAGAAACTTGCTTGAGTAGCACTGCTATCTGAGATTTGAACAAATAAACCTCACTTGTCCCAGCTCTCCCTGGGATTTTGGACTCTTGGCTCAAACAATACTTCTCACAGTGAAGGAAAGAATCTGATGAGCTGAATTTATTAATTATGGGCCAAATATTGATGTTCTGATTCTGTGCTTCCCTATTCTAAGACAATGTAAAAACAGAGCCAAGACCTTTATAATTCTGTTTTTTGCTGTATTGACAATATGCCAGAACAACAGTGGCATCATTTGGGAAAGTACAATGAATATTTTGCCTAGAACAACTTTGGTATGTTTATGTTTCTTTAAAAATAATCTGACTTTAAAAAACCCTGTTAATTTCTGTCAGTGAGATCTAAGCATTAGTCTCTAGATAATTCTTGCTGCAATTAAGAATTACATAACAATCTGATTGTTTTGAGTCAAAATAATAAACTAGTAAGGGTTAATATAATATTTGGCTGGGGAACAAGGAGATTGAGTGTCTTGTCTTTCTGTGAACTGTTTAGAGAAAAGCTCTTCCAGAGAGGACCAAAGCTTTTAGAAGAGAAGGAACTGAAATGGATGATTTAATATACCTTTGTAGAACAAATGTTTTGACTAATACCTTGCCCAGGACATTAAGTAAATGGCAAAGCAGAGAATTCCTTTGCTAAATACTGTTCTATTTGCATGAAGGTGCTTCCTTTATGAATTGGGCTGGTTGATGCTAAGAAATACTGACTTACTGGGGAAGACTGAGCATGGGGTTTCATAAAACAAACATTTTACCTTTTGTTGGTCTCTGTCCATCATTTCTCTGCTCTTTAAAGGCCTCTGTAGTATCTCTGCATAAGAAGTAATTTTAAGTGAGAATGCAGTGATTCTTTTTTTTCCCCCTGAAAGAAATTCCTCTTGCTCCTAGTCCCAGTATCAGTATGCTGCTTCAAGTAGAGCTGTATTAATAGTGTTCATTGTCTCTTTAATGTATTGCTACTTCATTGCAAGGTTATGGTTGGCACCTCAGAGCCTGGTCTGGCAGGAATGGCCAAGTGGAAAATAGGCACCTTGAGACCTTCTGTCCTCTGGCTCCCTGGAGAAGTGTAGGTGGATGGAAAGGTGGAGCAGGGAAGCACTGGAGAGAATGATGGTCTGTCTGCTGCCTTCCTCCTATGAGCAGTAGTGCTGGAAACTTAAGTCTGTTCAGGGTGTAAGTCTTTATGGCAGAGACTAAAATCATGCCAGGTCTGAGCTGAAAGTCACTTCTATCATCTGCTCTCCCCAGACCGTGATGCAGTAAGAGCAAGGCTCTGGTTTCACAACGTACCCAGGGTGGACGTCAGCGAGGCATAAAAGGTCCAGAGCCACCTGTTCCTATAATACGTTCATCACACCCAAAGTTTGATTGGGCAAATTAGATCAGGTAAATATTTCACAGGCATAGGCTGTCCAGCCTGTAAACATCAAGGAGCATATGATATACGATCGGGTAAACCACCAATAGCTGGCCAAAGGCCCAGCAAATGCAAGCACAACAGCGCAGGGCATTCACTCCTGTGATCCGGGGCATGGCCTCCTTGGCAGAGCCCCAGCTGCAGGACAGCCAGCGTGCATGGGGGCAGCCAGGCTGGGGAGGGGGCTGGCCTCCTGAGCTACGTGGGGGAGAGAAGAAAAGGACGTTCTCCTTTCTCTCCCTTCTTAAAATCAATGCCGGGTGATGTTTCCGTTTTATTCTGACACGTTTCAGAAATGTACATCAATAGGAGCTAGAGAAGCAGAGCTAGCACCAGCACAGGCTTTGTGTACTTTTGCTCCACAGGGTTTCCTCTTCCCTCCTGTCACTTACTCTTCTGAGGAGGCTTTTCTGACAAAGGCAATAGCAGGCTCCTTTGCTGCTGGCTCTGCCTGTGTCAGCCCACCGGCAGGGGATGCTTTGTAAGCCAGAATGAAGACATAGTCCTGGAAGACTAAGTAATCAAGATGAGGCGGGAGGGCTACCCACAAAGTACAACTCAAGTTTTCTCTAATTTTGTGGCATTCACAGCTGGGTTGTGGTCAGGGGTGACACAAGACAACTGGTTCTTGGTGAATCTGAGTCTTCACCACTGTGTGTTACTTGCAAGATCTGCCAACTTCCTGAGGTCGTTCTGGCCAGCAAGGAGCGGGTAGGCAGGAGCTACCATAGGAGTTAGTTGCCAAAATCAGGCAGCCCAAAAGACTGCCTATTTGACCTACCCGTTATGTCTGGTTTTGATTTGATTTCCAGCTGTTACCCAGGTAGGGGATTTATGTGAAGTGTAGATAAGAATCTAGAATTATATTCAGCACAGGAATATTTTAATTTTGGGAGTTCTGGTTCAGAGCGATCACTTGTTTAAATTGAAAAAAAAAAAAATCCCTCAACTTTTATTGGAAGGGCTTCCAGGGAAGGCCTTGAGCAGATCTATACTGTTTCTTTTCAATCTGTGCAGCACTGCTGCTGCTAGAGTCTGTGTGCTTGCTTCCGAAGGAGAATGGCAGACAATGCAACACACACATATAATGCAAAACTTGTCGCTTCTATAGGCAGAACTATCAACTGGCTGCTAATATAGAACTGCCAAGAGGAGTATTATATATATCTGCGTGTGAGGTTTTTTTCTTTCTTGAAGCTTTCTGCAATGTCTCCCTGTGCAGAACATGTGCAAAGCAAAAGTACAGCTGACCAACTAGCAGAGGTCTGAAATGTGTCGTGAACTTTCTCACACATCCATGTGCTTCACGGTGCACTGAGAGAGAGGGAGGAGGCTGTTATGGCCAGAGAGGTATGTGATGGTGTTTCCTATATGAAAAGAGCACCTGGTGGCATGTCTGAGGAAGCGTAAGTTGGAGTCCTCTGGGCCACCATGGGGCCTGAGTGACTTGGAGGGGGTTGGGTGCTTGTATCAAAGCTGGTTGACGTTTCCTGTGAGCAGCAGCATTAGTTGCCTGTGAATAGCATGGCCTCTGAAAAATGACTTTGAGATCAGAGTTCCAGGTTGGTGTCTGAGTTTGGATCCCTAAGAAGTTACCACTGCTAGTTACTGGAAGTGCATTACTCTGAGCAGTTCAGCCCTATTGATACCATGTTCAACAGTAATAACTGTTTCTCTGATCATCTAAACGTGCAACAGAGAAAAAAGAAAGCACGTGCTACTATACAATCTTAAATCTACACTGTAGGATTGATAAATCCTGGTGTCTCAGGCCAAAGAGGACAGTTGTTCCCATTTAGTTGGTAGAAAAATGCCTGGTGCCCTGATGAAGCAGAGTCCTTTTCATAACTGTCAGCCCTTTCCATCAACTGTCAGTGTTCAAGACACCAAGAGCATGCTGAAAATTGTAATTTTTTAGCCCTGCTGCCATGGGCATCAAGAAAAACCACCTTGCAGGCCAGATCCAGTTCCTATGCCACCAACTGGCCATCCCCAGTCCTTGGCATCAACTGCAAGTGAAACACTTGGGCTCTGTTGCCCGAGGACTGTGCTAGAGAAGCAAAGGCCTCTCAGTTTGAAACGGCTTAACAGAGCTGTCCCACAGGCACCTGATAGCCTTGTCAGTCAGTCCCTGGATTAAATTCAGAAAGATTTCAGTGGGGCAGTTGAAGGTAAACCTCGCAGTTTTCAGTTTGTTATAAATGCTATGCTGGGAGTTGCAGGGATCTTAGGGGGTGCTTGAGGTGCAGCACCAAAGGTTCCAGGATGGAACATGTCACATGACCAAAAGTGGGGATGTCTCCATCTGTTTGAAACAGAAACAAACATATAGCTTCCCTTATATGTTAGTGTCCCAAAGCCTCTCAGTCCCTTGTGTGCTTTCCAAATTCTGCCCTCTGGGCCACTGTCAGTGTGTACTGTAAAGGGCTTTCTGATACAAATAGCATCCAATTTGCCTCCATTCTTCAGGCCTCTTAAAGAGCCCAACCAAAACCAAATGTAGTCAGCAGCTTCTGATGTAAGTTTATTAATGTTTGGGCATATAACAACATTCCCATTATTGATACCATGTTCATATTGATACCTTGTTTGAAATAAAGTGCAACTGATGACTGTTTTGCCGTTCTTGTGCACTGTTATGTGGTAGATTTGTGCAGTTGGTGATGGTAAATGCCAGTCTAACATTGCTAATTTCAGGGCAGTAAATATTGATGTAAATGAGCAGGAACAGGAAACATTTCCAAAAATGTCTTTCAGTTTTGGGGTATCTGTATGTGCAAAGGCCTGGTGTTTAGAGATCCGATACTTGGCATTTTTCAAAACCTGATTCCTTTATATGTAGTTGAGGCAGCCTCAGTGTTAGAACTGTTCTGGAAATGAAAAGATAGGGGGTTGGTGTTTTGGTTTGGCTTGGTTTTTTTCTCTCCTGTTTTTGTAACTGATAACCTGAAATCCCCACACCCCTCAGCCAGTAACCTTGTCTTCTGCAGTGGAGCCTGTACGTGCCCTACTCAGGGCCTAGAAATCAAGACCGGAGGTGACAACCACCGCTCCTCACTTCACCAGTTTCTCTTACTTCCCTTCCACTTCTTGCTGCTACTTCAGAGAGGTGTAGCTGACCCACTGCCGCTCATAGCTGGGTGCTTCCCTTGGAGGCCTGGAACTGCACACAAAACATTTAGCCTATATGTGGTTGTTTGGATTTCTAATCTGATTAAACCTTGCTCCAGATTCTCCCTGGAGGAAATGAAGCAGGAAATGGCATTTTCTCCATTTCCTTTACCTCAGCGTCACCCTGTGCTGCTTCTGATGAGATGATACTATGCTTGAGAAACACTTAGGGGATTTCCCCCACCCACCCCCACCCTGGGTTTTTCTCCTGACAAACACAGGGTCTGTCAATCCTTCCATTTATTTCCCTTGAAAGTGTGAATTATAAGAATGTTCAGGTTTTTCGTCTAAGCAGATCACAGACATTGGATGTACAGATATAAATGTATTACACTTTTCTTCCACAATATTGATTATTAGGAAACTATCTCTATTGTGCTATTTCATTCTCAGGAATGATCCACTCAAACTGTAAATGTATAGCCATGCTATCATGGTGCATTTTATTCAAAGGGGATGGGAAGGAGGACGTTTTTGCTGCTTTATACCTTACTGTGTTTTTTGTTTATCTCCTTGGGTCAGATCTCAAAGATGGAAACTAATCAGTCCCTTCAGAGGTACCATTTTACATCAGAGTGAAATATGTATTAAACAAGTAACAAGTGTGCAATGTATGCCTTCAATTGACTGAATCTTAAAAAATAGTAATGATTTCATCCTGAAATGAAAATCTCCATGGCAATTCAATTTCAGTGGCTGTGTCTACATATCTGTTTGGAGTTGTGCCGGTCCATATCAGAGAGCGTGAGTGGTGGGGTTCAGGGCCAGCTTTGTGCCCAAGAAATTCTGATCTGAGGGGAACAGGCAAAATTCATAAGTCCTTGAAGTGGGAGTAGAGCTGGGGGGAGGCAGACCTTGAAGAAGCTGAAGGGACCATTGGGTCCCTTCCTTGAGTCCCAAAATATCTCCTTAGTGGTTCACCATTAACAGGTGGGAAGACAATGGGTGGCAGATCCTCTAATCACTGTGCCAGAGTTGAGAGTGAAGGTAATGTCTAGCACACCGTGTGTTTTTTAAAGCCTAGTCTGTCTTTCATGGTATAGCTCCCTGTGCATCTCAAAGCTGAGGGTATAGCTTGTGTCAAGACTTGAAGCTTATCGGCTCACCAGCTTGGTGAGGTCAGGAGGCAGGAAAGCCTGTTGCGGTGCTGAGGGATAAGCAGTGTATCAGGATGTAAAAGAAGAAAAGAGCCTCATCCCGTGTATAAGTGATTGCAAGACTGCAAAACCCTTCTCTGACTGGAGCAAATGCTGGTACTTTTTGTGGGATGCTGTGGTTGAACCTTCCCACAGGACTCTGTCTGCAACTTCCTCTCGCTACTGAATGCAAGCAAGTGGGAAATCTACCTTTCCTGTCAATCAGAGCTTCCCCAAGTAACGGCAGAAGGACAAAATTGGCAGGATTCTTGTCAGTTTTGCTGCTGCCCATAGGGTACTGATTATCATTAATGAATCTTATTGATTTCACTGTGTGGCTTCTTGGGAACAACAGTAGAAGCCTGTCTGCAGACTTAGAGACGGAGCACGGCAGTTGGTCGTATTTGGAGAGTTATCTGTGCAATCACAAGGGCTGGATTTTTTTGTTGTTGTTTTGTTCAAATTAAAGGCTAGATTCTGCAGAAGCTGATGATTTCGAGAGCCACATCCTTCCCCAGTCTCATCAGGAAATCATTCCACTTACCACTGGTGTGTAGGTGAGCGGGTTTCTCAAGCCCTCACAGACACTGTATTCTCAGCTTTGAGAGAGGGAAGGAGTTGTAATGTGACAAGAGTCTCTTGGGGATCTCTGGGTCTGATGCTTTCAAGACAGCCTGTTTTTTGTTTGTTTTGGTATTGGTTAGCTCTGGCTGCTGCATTGCTCCACCCACAAGGACAGTGCTCTTTGCCCTGTCTTTTTAGTAATGATGCTCGTTGTAAGATGTGGAAATTAAATCTCCAGATTCAAAGCCCTAACTGAAGGGCAGTGTGTGGAAGGATTCCCCCTTTACCTAGACATGATGTCTCCAGCTCATCCTCCCCCTGCCTCCCAGCCCTGGCAAGGAATGCCAGGAAAACAAGTGCTGTTTGTTTGTATTATGCTACAAAACTGAAAATAGGAAAGTTACTGTGCTTTTTTTTTTTTTTTAAAAAAAAACCCACCAAAACAGATATTTCCCAACAATTTTCCCCTCTTGGTTGAAAGGCCTTAATTTCTGTCAGAACACTCATCAGGCAGTCACTCTTTAAGTAGCTGTACTCAGGCCACCAGTGGCATCCTGTTGCCTGCACTGAGTTTTGAGTCCACAGGGGGTTTGCAGCTCCCAGAGTAACCCCAGAGGCAGAAGGCAAGATTTTGGGATTAACTCCATCCTGTCCCCACAAACTGTTCTCTGAAATTGTAGAAAAATAAATAAATTTAAAAAATCTCCCCCTGCTGAGATGGCCCTTTTCCAAACTAGACAGTGCTTCCTCTCTCTGCACTCCTCATTGCAGTGTTGCAAAAGGCAGTGTCTCTGGAGGGGAGTGACAGTAGTCCAGTGACATTTGTCCTTTGGTAATCAGTTAATTGGCACAGCCCTCTACCTTTCAGCCTGCACTTCTTAGGATGACACTGGATTTCTGACCTGTGAGAACTTTGAAGGGACAGCTTGATCCTTAAGCCCATTAGCCAGATGCCAGCCCTGGCTGGGGTGATGACGGTAACTCTGGGCGTAGGCAAGTGCCAGTTGTGCACTGCCGGCTGCGCCCTTCCACCGGACAGACCTGGCCCACAGGACTGGGGAGTCTGCTCTGAGGAGGGAAGGCTCCCCCTCACAGATACCTCCCCTGATTCCCAGCCATAGGCACAATCCCCTCCCTGCAGTGTGGAGGCCAGGGTTTGAGTCCCCTCAGTAGCTGGAGGTGTGGGACGCAGCTAGGGGCATGATGCCAAGCCTGCTGGCCTGATCTGGTGTGGCAAATCCCCTTTTCCTAGGTTCCTGAGGGTAGCTGTGGCCATGGCAAGTGCTTGGAAAACTTTCAACATCATTTACAATGCTGCCCTTAGAGTGAGGATGTCTTGTAGAGTCTGTTTAAAATTATATAAAAAAAAGTATGAAATGGAAACGTTCCCTTGCTCCCCATCTCCTCATCTCTTGCTTAGAAGTAAAGGAAGTAGAACATTTTAAAGCACCTTTGTTTCTATGGATTAAATGAACCGAAATACAGCTTATTCCCCCCTTGATTTTCTGCCCTCGACAAGGTAAAGAGCTGGTCCATTGAAATATTGACTATCATTAGTCTGAGATTTGGATTTTTTTAATCTCAGTGAAGCACAGATCTTTTTTTGGTTACCATCAACCCTCTATCATAGCTGTTCCCGTTTAACACTTTCCCTTTGATATGACAATGACTTTGTACAGGGGAAAGACCTTTACCAGAAGAAGAATTGTTTCAAGAATTGATGAAGGGTGAAAAGAAATTGGCAGCATATAATCTAAAAAAAAAAAAAAGAAAAAAGAAAAAGGAAAGACAGCACACCTTGGCACGCAGACGGAGGGGGAGGGAGGCAGCTCTGTGAAGGCAGGAGAGAGCATCGCTAACAGGCCAGCTTAAAGCCCTCTTAACAATGTGCAGTTGCTCTCCCCAGCCCATCCATTGATTTCCTCCTGCCCTCCATAGGCCTGGCTGCAGTTAAACCTCGTGTCCTCCACGTGATGCTGAACCGAATCAGATTTTGCTTTTAGTTGTTCGATCAAATTTTCTTTCCATGAGCTTAGAAGGCACACTTGGGACTTTATAGTAATTGCCTCCCCACGCTGAACTGCTGAGACCTTTATTGGATTGGCGTAGGGTTTCAGAGGACTGTGTTTAACATGCAGTGAGCCGCAGCAATGCAAACAGCTCCAGTGTTTAAACAAGCATCCATTAGGCCAGGAAACAAGACAGTGCCAGCCCATTTGGTGCTCTTTAAAGCTGGCAGCTTAAGGGGAACGGTGCAGCAGGCCTTGCTTGGAGGGGGGTGGGATGGGGGAGACACAAATGCAGTGTCAGGAAAACAAGCAAAGCATCTCTGTAGGTTTGTGACGAATGAGCTGGGGGGGGGGGGGGGGGATGATGGG
>JAVJGJ010000001.1:11861335-11871685 GCA_035590215.1 Microhierax caerulescens | reverse complement strand
TAAGCAGTTTGCTTTTGCAGCCCAGTGCATATGTGAAGAAAGTTTCTTGTTCCTGAAAGGTGAGGTGAAAATGAGGAGGCCAAGAAACTTCTTGCTTGCACTGTGGATGGGGGCAAGTTACACAAATTCCTCTCATCGGCAGTAGCTGGAATTCCTGGAGCACCCCTAGTTATTGTTTCCTTTCATGGTTTTCATGAGTTTGAGAATTGCTGGATGAGGTGGACGCCCAGCTCCAATTGACTTTTTGAAGAAACTGCTAATGAGGTCAGGTTTTTTTGTGGCTTTTTCCAAGGCCTGTAAACACCAGCAGAGCTGGAAGAGAGCAGACAGATAGATGGGGAGAGCCTGATCACAGAATATAAATGTGCTGAGGGTGAGAGCAAGAAGAGGCCCTGTAACTGTCAGAAGGAAGGCTAATGCTTTAGAGCCACTTTGCCTTCTGCAGCCATATAACTTATGTGTGAGGCTGTGAGAGCTCAACTATGAAAGGAGAGGAAAAAAGATGGGACTGTGCTGGGGGGGGGCAAATGTTCCCAACCTGCCTGATGCACATTTCACACCCAGCTACCTGAAGCCTCCCATCACTGCAGAGAGCTGCTGCCGCTGTCACTAGCTTGCCACTTGTCTGTTATAGCCTCCTCTGATGGCTGCTGCTACCCAGATGAGAGCTTCAGGGGTCCAGCAGAGCTATGGGAAAGCAGAGGAGGCAGGGACCACTTACAGCTCTTAGCCCCTTGCAGGGCAGCAGCGTGAGAGCAGCTTTATCCCCAGGGATGCCTGCCTGCATGCCTTTACTAAGAGATACTGAAGTGTAAGCCGGGAATGCCAGAGCACACAGGCTCTCTGCAGCCCTGTTGTGCTGAGACCAAGAGGCAAATCTGTATGGTTCTGTGGTTTATTCTGAATCCTTGTGGTTTGAACCTCTGCTAGACAGTGGCTGCGTGGAGAGACGGCATTCCCAAGAAAGGCGCTGTGCCCTGCTGTGTTCCCCCTGCAGCTCCTTAGGGAGCCTTTCACCCACGAGCCATTTAGTAGCTTGCTGTCTGGTAACATTTCAAGGCCCTGTACAGAGAGGATATCCTTGGGTAGTGCATGCTGCTGTGCAGAGGAGAACACTTTAGGGGAAACATATCTGCTCTAGTTTCAGGCATTGCAGTCTTTCCTCATTAGCAGGGAGAGGAGAAGGCTGCCACTACTTTACTGATGAGTCAGGAAAATCCTCTAGGTTTGCAGTGTTGAATGCTTCTAATAGGATTATTGTGGGTCTGAATTTGGAGTTTGGCAATACCAGACAGCTTTGGTTTTAGGGAAAGAAAAAAAAAAATTAACTTAATGTCCCAGACGTACTGAGACCGTGGTCTCTTGCAAATCCTGCAGCCATCACGAACCAAAATACACAAGGTTGGTTTTTGGCCTGGTGTCTTCCACCTGGCATTGAAAAATGTCCGTCTTGGGCAGCTGTGCATTTTAAAGCTGAGCCCTTAATGTAATTCTGAAATATGCTAATTGCCAGCCTTTTGTTTTCATTTGTCAGTTTTGAAAAGCTTAGAAGAAAGATGGAAAAATACAGGAGTATTGTAAATAGCCCTAGGAAAAACCTCAACCTGCTGCCCATGTAATTTCCTTTAAAAACAAATTTTCATACTGTGGGAAGCTTTATCACGCAACAGATTTGCACACAATCCTATATGCCTGATATCTACATGATTTTCCATCACTTCTTAAGTATGCCTGCTCATTGTTAAAGTTGTTACTAAGGTTACTACAACTTATTTAAGAAGGAAGAACTGCTTGTATACCACAAAACTTGTCTATATTTCCCTGCTATATGTGCATCTAATTAAAAATATTTTGTTTTTCTTCTCTACACAGACTTTGCTTAGACCATCACGGTTATAACACTATTTATCTGGATTTAAACTCACAGCCCTTCCTGCTGCCTCTCTTCTTATCTTTGCCTCTTTTAAATAATCCAGAAGTGATTAAGCATGTAAGTTACTAAGCAAGAACTTGGAGCTGCACAACCTTCTTTCCCTTGGCACTACAAGAAAGTAAGACTCTTTCCAAGAGCAAATGTAATATCATAATTATAGGCCAAACTATGAAGATTTTAAGCTTTTTTCTTAGAGTTTAGTGGGACAAAACTGAAGCCTCTGGAAATGAAATGAGGGGAAAGACCTGACCCAATGCAGACAGAAATCTTTATTAAACACAGATGTCAACAGCAGTAGTATGTAATTAGTGCCCTGATTGTGACTGGCCAAATACTGTTGGTGGCTTGGGAAGGGTCCAGGCATCTGACTGTGGATTCCTCTCTTTGAACTAGTTACCAAGGCTCCCTTTAAGGCCAGTGAAAAGAAAAAGACGCTTTTAGAGCATGATTTATCTCATTCCTATCTCAGCCTGGTATATGGGATGTGAATGGCATCCTTAAGACTGGAATGAATCGACTTGTTCTTGCCTGCAACTTTCTTAGGGTACCTACAGGAGTTTCCAGGCTCTTTCTGTCCTGTGCTATGGACATATGTGTATGGGGAGCTATGGCTCCCCACCCCTCTTTCTTTTTCCTGAATAAAAAAAGAGAAGAAAAGCACCTATTGATCTGAGAAGATATAAGGTATTTTGTATTCCCATTGGCTGGGCACAGGATTTGGGAGATTTGAGTCCAATTTTAACCCTGCTACTGACTTCATATACAGCTTTAGGCAAGCTTCCTGCTCTGTTTTCTGAAGTGAAATTCAGAGGTTTAATATATGTTTGCATCTGAGTGACAGACACCATTTAAGTCCTAAGTAGTGATTTCTGGAGGTTTTTGACACACAAATATTTTTTTTTCTTTTTACATTCAGCTCACCTCTGTTTTCATCTGAGACCGAAATCCCCATAATTCTGGTAGTAGCCCAAAAGTACTTTATATCCAGACTAACAAATTAAAAGTGCTTTAGTACTAGGTGGCTCATCACTCCTCTAACAGGAGAAAAAGGTGGGAATGAGAAGTCTTTTAAGAAGGAAAATCAGATTAGTGGAAGCCCATTATATGAAGGCACAGCTGGCTTATGGTGCATTTCTATGGCTTATCTAACAGCAAACTGTTTTGTGCTTCATACCTCCAAGGGGTTTAGGAAAGGACTGTAGTGTTCTCAGTGACACAGTCTTACCTACAGCATCTAACAATAGCAAATGTTTTTTGTCATCTTGTGTTTGACACTTTGTTAGAGGCAAAGCTCTCAGCGGTGAATGAGGCTTGAAGTCTAAATTCAATTTGAATTAGCTGCTGCTTAGTATGCATAGATTGCTGAGATGAAAACCCATGTGAGTATCATGGGCAGCAGCTACATGTGCATGTGTGCACATGCGTGGAAAATGCAGAGAATTTTTTTGCCAGTGAAAGGAAAAAAGTAAAAAAACAGCCACGTGTGTTGTGTACAGTCAGCATGTGCAGACCTAGGTAACATTATGAGTTGTGGTTCCTTTCCTTGGAGGGCTGTTTTCAAAATACACAGATGGATAAAAATGCCTGATAGTACTCTGGTGCGTGGTCATGACTGGAATTTGACCAGTTTATTAGAGCAATGACCACTTTTCTCCTGGTCATTTTTTTTTTGTTGTTGTTGTATGGAGACATCTCAAAGCCTTGCATACCTTTGGGATTTTCCCACCACTTTCCCACCATTGCTGCAATGGGTTCAACCCCCCAGCAGCTAGCAGCCTGGGGAATTTTCCTGCAAACAGGCTGCTGCTTCTGTACTCTGGGGCACTGTTGCTTTAGACAAGCTCTGGGTAGAACTAAACACCTTTATACATAGATGGCTTAAGAAGGTAGAGGTATGGTTTTCCCCTAACAGTAGCTAATGCTTTTTCAAAAGCATTCACTGATAAGATACTCTGATGATAAGGTATCTGCAAACTTCACGTAACAGCTTCGGAAGGAGGACGGAGCAGGCAAGCATGGGATGTCCATTCTCAAGAGTCTGGTTACTGCTGAGGTGGGCCCTTCCCAATCTCTCAGTGTAGTTCATTGAGACTGAGCATAGGCCTCTTTTTTTCTTGATGTCACTCAGACATCACCAGAAGGAAGGCTCCAGACCAGATGATTTTACAGTTACTGCTGGCATTTGATCCTGGAAACCACCTTTTCTATGTGCCTCGCAGCCCATTCCCCAACAGCAGACAGATACCACAGCCATGCCCATGCTGGGCGTCATCATCACACAACAAGCAAATGTGCATTCACACTGTTGAGAAAGGTACTGGGAACATGGGGAGAAATGGTCCACGCTGTCCGCTGGAAGGGCATGAACGCTGGGAGCAAACTATGAATTGCTTGGGCAAATTTCCCACAGCTGCTGTCCTTCCTAGGTGCTCCAGGTATGTGCAGGCAGTGAAGAGATTCACCAGATTGCAACAAAGTGCAGCCTTTTTAGGATCTGCATGGATGGGAAGCATGGAGGGAAGCATGGAGCCAAATGCATGTATGCAGATCAGCTACACCATGTGTGTATATTCATTCTAGTGATGGGAGAGAGCAAGAGGTTTATCCTGGGTTGGAGACAGCTGCTGTAGATGAAATAAGGAAGGTAAGACCTGAGCGAAGGTCTTTGGTCTGATGGTGTTGTTTGTTGCATAAACCATTCTTTCTGTTTTAGGTTGCTTGGGTTACTCAGTGTGAGGCATGTGTGTAAATACAGTGCTGAAATCAGGGCCCTGATTTTCTTGGAATCTCTTTTCTTCTTTACCCTGCATCAGTAGACTCGAATTGTACAGTTGCAGTTTACCCCATGTAGCAGGTCCAGCCTTGGGGACTCTGACTGGTAATTGCTGGGATTTGGGAGACCAGTCATACTTTTCCATTAGTTGTTGTTTGTGTGCCTTTGTGGGACCCCAGGTCAGCTTGAGGGGAAGGTATTGAGGCAACAAAGAAGTAAAGTTTGTATGTTTTTCTTGCCCATATTTAGGGCAAAACTGCGCCTGGCCTTTAGCCCATGGCAAATAGCTCTCACGCTGTGCTCAGAGTAATTCAGAACATGTCTGGGGCATCCCGTACAATCCTTTGACTCCCTGAGTCTTCACAGATCTTCAATGATCCTGCCTTTTTTTTTTTTTTTTCCCCCTTCAGTGCTGTCTATAACTTGTATTGAAAGCAAAAAGGGAATGTAAAGAAGAATTGTTCTATCAGACCTCGTGTCTGTTTCTGAAGAAATTCTGGTGCTGAGGAAGTGATCTTATCAATGGACCCCAAAATCCTAGTGAACTTAACAGGAGCTGAGGGCTTCAGCACCTCTCATGATTGGGCTATGGATTTTGTACAGGAGTCTTACAAAACTGCTGCTGCGTGCATTCTTTTAAATAGATATGCAAAGGCAAGGCAAACAAGCAGTTCTAGCATTGCTTTTCTTTCCTAGAGATAGATCAAACTGATTGTGCTGATCAGGGAACTGTTTGGATGAAGGAAAAAGCCAGATCTATTTTGGATGTTTCTGACATCTTTTCTATTTTAGAATTTTCATTTAGTTGTTTGGATTTTTTCATAGTCTATAGCCTAGCACAATTCTACTTCCAAACTCACCTGTTATGTGTTTGTTTATTTTTTTTTCCCCAAAAGACATGGCTCAGGAGTGCAATGAGAATGAGGACTTTTAAAAAAGATGAGTATTAATTCATTAGCATGCAAAAGATTGATTTTCCTCCCCCCGTGCTTGGGTTTCCTTTGCAATGCCTACTGCGCTGTTGATTGTTCAGCCTGTACTTAGATAACCTATGCTTCTTTAAAAGTATTTGTCCTTGCAAAGAAATCTTCAGGTCACCTGTGTCCTCAGACAGGCTGCACAGTCGGGCACAGGGGACACCTGGGGAAGACAAGGCATGCTTATGGAGACAAGCTCTGGAATGAATTCACCGTTTTGTTTGCAGCACAGTATAATTTGTCCTCTTGTTGATTCACAAGATTTTTCTTTTTTTTTTTATGTGTTAGTTGTGGAAATCTGTTAATTCTGATCTTTAAATTATTTTCAAATAAGAGTTTCATATACGATGATGTTATCCCAAGAGGGTGACTAAAATGTGTGGGCTTGAACAGGTACAGTCTATAGACTATCTGGCTCTCATTTCCTTTCTTTTCTGATTGTATCAAGCACTTTGCTTTGAAAAGTGTGAACTTGAACTTTGTCATGTTGAAGAATCCCTGAAATTACTTACCTCACATTAATGTGAGAAACTGGAAGGTGCTACTTCATGCAACTGTGGAATTAAGTAGCTATGCTGGCATGAGGTACTGTTTGTTGGGAGTTAACACCAGTGAAATGAATGGGAGGTAGCGATACCCCTTCTGAGTTCAGCCTTCTGACAGCTTTCTGTCTGTCTTCTAGAGACCGTATACTAGACAACTTTGGTAATAAAAGAGGTTGAATAGAGGCCTATAGTCCATGGAAACCGACAGTGTCACTGGGGGAGTACTGTCATGCCTCCATCATCCCTATCTCTTCCAGCTAGCTCCTCCTTCAGAGTCCAAGAATATTCTGGAGTACTATATTATGTGTGTAGATTGTGACATGGTGCGGTACTTTGCATGCAACTGGAAGGTAATTTGCTTGCTCTAAGCATAGGAAGGGCTTTTGCCTTACAGCAGTTAGACAAGATTTTTAGTCTGTCAGTTTTGAAGTCATAAACAGAACTCATATCCTACCAGCACTGTAATGATGAAGGAAAGGAGAGGCTGTGTCAGAGAGCTGCTGCTCCTTTGCAGAGCATAAGAATGCTTTCGTGTCCCAAATGCCCCTTCACTAGGCAGGCAGGTGCCACCCAAATGCTTCACTAGCTTGCTACAACTTGTGCATATCCAAGGATGGATCGGGGCAAGATTTGCTCCAGGAGACTGTTTCTTATGTCACATATACAGTTTAAAGAACTAGTGTGTAGTGAATGAGTAGCTACGGTGTGTGTGCTGGGTATGTTGCTTTGCTGCTTCTTAGTTTAAAATACAAGAGGTTCCTGTGTTTCTTTTCTACCCTGATTTGCAGTTCTTCAGGAGGTACAGCTTTAATAATCTGAAGTGTCTGCTTTTTATCGTTAGCTTCTCTCCTGTCCAGATACGGAGCAGATTGGGAACATTTTCAAAGGGTGAAGATTTATCAGCACAACTCCCAGACAAGTCAATTAGAGGCTGCCTGACTAAATCCTCATAACAGCTTTGAAAATGTAGCGGTCTGCAAGGACAGTTGCAGGGAGTGTGTAGCTCTGCTCTTTGGTGTGAGACAGGAGTAGGCACTGCCAGCTAAGTAGTTTAGGTCTCAGGCTCTTAGCACCTTCATTAAGCACCTTCATTTTGCACAAACAGGAATGCTGGGGGACTCCCTAAGTGATCAGGTTACTGCTTTGCCAGTGTTTACCTTACTGGGCTAAAGCAGGATTAAATTGGATGGACCTGAAGAGGAAGAAGCTGTGTAGATTGTACACTTGGGCAGGAAGGCTGTTTGACAGCATTTCATCCATGAAATAATTTGTGCTCTTGAAGTCCAGTTAAACTTGCCAGTAATTTTGTATTAAGAAAATTAATTGCATCCATTGCCTGTGCTTTACTCAATAGCTTCCCCAGAGACCTTGTATGCCAAACCTCCTCAGAAGCATGTCATTTAGTGTCTTTGTATTCAGATTTAAGTTGGAGTTGTGTAGAGGGAAAGATAGAAGTTGTGAAAGAAAAATATTTTAAAGGCAAGCTGGAATTGATATATGATATATGCACTTAGGCTTCAGAAGGATCACACTTTCCCCGGCCTGTTCTAGACACGTACAGTTTGAGCAGCATACTTGGTATTTTTTGTATGTATTTCTCCACCAATTTTTGTACAGTTTCTTCACTCCTCCATCCCTCACTAGCTAGGCATTCTCCAACAGCATTTATTTCTACAGCAGAAAATGCTTTTCTGGCAGCAATGTGATGGAGTGGTTTAAAAGACTGCTATAAACATCAGTAAAGATATACGTGCTTATCTTTTATTTTGATGAAATTAATATGCACAGAGCTGGAAGTCCTATTATCACATGACCTGAGCAACAGAAGTATGAAACTTCTTCAGTCTGTGATAAAAATGCATGTGATGAGGTGGATTTGAGCCATGGGAGAAGCTACCTCTCTTTCTCTCGATCTCTCCAGAAATGTCTCCTTCCTTTCTCTTGCTCATCCCTCTCTCAAAGCTCTGATGAAAGCTCATGCCAGTTCTTGTTTTTCTCAGGCTGTTTAGTGCACACATCAGCACCCTTAGCTGGCTGACTGAGGGCAGGTAGTCATGGCATCTCCCTGGTTTGACTTCACCAGTGCTGTTGCTGTTTTGCTCTCATCCAGTGCCTTTTTTGTTACCCTTCTTCCCTGTCCTCCACTTGACCTCCCAGCATGATCCAGTTCCTGCTGGTGGCTGGGAGCCTGACAGCTGGCTGGGGCAGGCAGCTCCTGTGAGGGCCCTGCACACCACTGTGCTGCTGCTTTGCATCCAGACAGCCCCTACTCTCTACTCTGACTGCTTGAGAAAGCAATCCTTCCTGTCTAACCAGCCTGGCTACAATGCAAGGAAGCGGCTTTTTCCTCACTGTTAGCTCTTTCAGGTTTAACTGGTGCCCTGAGCATCTTTTTCTTCTTATCATGAAAGGGAGTAGGTTTGTTCTGTCGGCTGTGTGTGGAAACAAGGGCAATGACAGAGACCCCGTCAGCCCTTAGCAGCTTGGGTAACAGGCAAAGGTTTGACCTCCTTCATGTGGCAGAGGTTACTCTGTGAGCCTGCAGAGTTGAGCAGGGTTACTGGGTAGGTTGGCAGATTGAGATTTTACCAACTTCAAACAGATTTCACAATGTGAATTTCCTGCGTATTTGAGATATTGCCCTGGCCAACAAGAACTGGGCAGGCAGGCCCAGCATGGAAGAGCACAGCATGTACTTTAAGTGAGCAGTTGTGATCCAAAATCAATTTGCTACGTCAGGCTTCATCCTGTGAGTTAGCAGGCATCGGTGCAGTGCTTTCAGCAGTGTGAGGAAATTCAAGTAGCCCGGGAGTGGTTTGATGCGTGAAATACTTTCATTTGTTGGAAGCAGTGGTATGTAACCCACCTCTGCTTTGCTTGGCCACTTGTCTGAGTTCAGCTCCAACTTGGCTGTTGAAAGGCTGTCCTGTGCTCCTCACCATCTCTGCGTGACATCTGCAGCCAGTGTCATTCAGAGGCCACTGTGGAGGTGAGGGACTTCAGGCATTGGTCACCAGGTGTGGTTGTACCTCAGGCTGTGGCACCCTTTGGCACTGTTGAATTTTTAATGGCAGTCTGAGAAGCGGTACAGCAAGGAGGGATGTGCAGGAAACAGGAATCCTTTCTAATGTTGAAGCTGAACTGCTGGCATGTCAATGGCAATGCTGATTATTCCTTATCGATCTCAGATAAGGTCATTATAGTCATTACATCTTTGTGTAGAAGAGCTGTCACATCAAATCCAGTTGCTTAGTGTCACTTCACAGCAACCCCTGGGACACTCAATCGTTGTTAGGACTAGAGCGCAGCACAACAAGTTAAGGAGAGAACTTGACTCGGTCTTCAGGGCGCAGGCTGGAGGTGGCTGAACTGGGGTGGTGTTAGGCAGAGCTCGTGGTGAGCATTCCCTGTCAGAGGCAGATGGGTCAAGATCTATCTGGAGAAGTTCTGGGAGCGGAAGGGAGAATAAAGGTGAGGCAAGTTCAGGAACACCTGGAAGAAGAGGTGCTAAGCCAGACAGACTGATGGGAGGGAGAGGAGAGGTCCTGCAGGAAGGGCCAGGACGAGTCATTGCCGTGGAGGGGAACTCTGAAGCCCGTTTGAACATGGATGGCTGGTGGGCCAGATTGTGATTCAACGTGAGGAATGGAAAAGATCAATTTCTATTTTTAACAGGAAGAGTCATAGAAGAACAGTATGGAGAATATGATAACCCTTGTGTTTTGTAAACATGCATATTCTGTGAGGAAGATGGACTTTGGGCTTTGGCTGGTTTCTCTTCTCTCCCACGGGAAGCAAAGATAGCTACAGAGCAAGGTGCATCCCAGTACAGCTGGGGAACATGCATGCCAGACCTTTAACAATTGTGGCCCTTGCCTCTTATTGAAGTGCTGGAGCTGCCTTAACAAGATGAAGGTCAGCAGCAACATGTCCACTATGTAGCTGGTGCATGAAAGCATCTAAGTGACCCCAGCCTTCTTGGCTGTGGGCTCAGAGATCATCTGACCACTGAGTGAAAGTGGACCTGTGTTAGACCCTGTAAATTGTGCTCAGCCTCAGCTCAGGCAAAAAGAGAATTTAGCCTCTCTGCTTCCCTGTTTCATGCTTGGGGGGGGGGGGGGG
>JAVJGJ010000001.1:11810521-11852266 GCA_035590215.1 Microhierax caerulescens | reverse complement strand
GGGGGCTGTATCCAGCCCATGGGCCGTACTTTGAGGACCCCTGAATTAAACCCATGTTCTTCTGGGCCTAAGGTACTTCTGTTGCTAATAAGCCGAATTTTTATATGCACTCATTGCCTCAGTCATTGAGCATACTTTAGGGAGACACACCATTTTTTGCAGTCCAGCTTGGACCTTGCAAGTGCTCTGTGGAGGTCAGTTCCCTGTTGCTGTCCTATTGGCATGTCAGTGCTGGTGCTCAGGGCTTGTGTCCTGGCCTTGCTGAGCATCACTACATACTTTTGTAAGGAGCGGTGAGCAGCACGAGAGAAGGCCGTGCAGTTCAATATCCATGTGAGTGATAGGACAAGCAGAGTGCTAAATCAGCAGCTTAGCTAGCAAAACTAGTATCCAACAAAGGCAGGGTTTCTCTAAAGGCTTTTCTACACTGTTGGTACTGAATTTTTTCCTGTCCCTTTGCTTTGCTGTGCTGGTCCAGGACTGGTACTGGTGCTGTGGTTGTGGCCCCCATCACGCTACTGCTGAACAACCCATATGCGCTGAACCACTATGTCCTCTATTTTATACTGTAGCTTGTTCTTTTCAAAGGAGCACTGGATGGGGTATTTGTCGGTTTTTCCACAAAGCAGATACTGGTTTGGGGGTTTGAACCTGAAGGTAATTCAGACTGTTTTTTATGGAATTGACTGTTAAAACCATGGTCAAATCCTCACCCATCTGTATTCAGCAAAAACCATGGTCAGATCCTGACCCATCTACCTTTCAACGAGGCTCCATCCTGCTACTAGTGTTCCCTTGTGCCCAACTGTTCTCCACTTGGTCAGGCTTGTACTTTGAAATCCCTGTTCTTTGCCTTGTCCCATGTACCCTGACCATGATCTGCCCTAAAACCAGTTGTTAGTTTGTGAGTATGTGGCAGGTATTGCCTTTTAGCCTCTTGCTTTCTTCTGGATGGTTCTTTCATTCTTGCTTATCTGTGGCTATAGGGTAAAACAGCAAGTACAGATTTTCACTCAGGCTGGTAACTTGTTAGGTAGTTGAGGGCGTAGAGGTCCTCTGCTATTCTGGTTCCCTTGTGATAGTAAAAGAAATAGATTTCATACCAAGATAGAACAGGGACTTTGTTTAAGCTTTTTATGTGATTTAAGAAATAAAAGCAAGCAAGCAAGCCTAAACCAACTTCCTCTCTCAAAACTTTGTTTAACCTAGAATGTTCCATTTAGGTTTTGAGGTGTGCGTAAGGTTTTATGGGAGGCACTTTTTTCAGTGGTTTTTTTTTTTTTTATTCTTTAATCCAGAAAGTAATTTCAAATTGGGAAAAGTGAAAACATTTTCTTTGGAAAATATCAGAATCATTAATTGTGCCTTTTCTTGGTTCCAGCTGTTCAATATGAATGCGTAATGGTAAGAGAAAAAAGCAGCCCAGTGGAATAAATGTTGAATGGCTGAGGCAGGATTTGACGTTTGGAGCCAAGTGAGGGAGGGAGAGAAATGAGAGGTCGAAACAAAACAGAATTTTCTGTGGGTGTAAGGAAAAAAAAAACCCTAGACTGCAGCTCTTTGCCTGCATGGGACTGTGAGGATGCTGCAATTATAGTACCTATTGAAACCACTAGTTATGTTGTTTGAAATTGGAGGGATGTGAATGAAGAGGATAAATGACTCCACACTGGAAGAATATCTTCAAATTCCCTTTTCTGTCTTTTGTTTTAATCTTATCAATTTAAGATGCATCATCTGCTCAGTCTGGTTTTGCATGTGAAGGATAAAGGGAGGGAGATCTGTGTCCAAAGAACATTTCCAAAATGTAATTGTCTTTGTCCTTTCTAAGTGAAAAGGTGTGTTTCTCACCGGAATTGTAAAAGAGATTTTATACTTTTTTGAAGGTTATCTTTGGGATAGTGAGAAAAAGAGATTGTTGATGTTCTGGGATTTGGCCTTTTTTAAAAGCCTACCTGAAAGTAAAGAAGAAAGTCTACAGATTTGTATTCACTGCATGAAAGTGTCACAGAAACGCAACTGTCTTACCAGATTTTAGGGCAGACAAGCTGGAATGGAAATAATGTCTGAGACTGTGAGGGTGACTTGCTGAACAGTCTGTAGAGTGTAGTGAATGCCTGTCTGTGCTGTGTTTGACTCGGAGCCACTGGTCTCCGCCAAAGGTTTGCCCTTGAGTTCAGGTGCAGGACCAGCCCTTTACAAATGCTGAAATTTGCTTCCCAGAAATCAGTCTTCCATAGACTCTTAACAACAGGTGGGTAATCAAAATGTGCTCAGATGAATTCTGACCATCTCACCAGGCAATTTGTAAACAGTAGCCTGGCTGCCTTACTGTTCCTGCAATCATCTGCCTGTTGTGTTGGGCAGGGCACCATGTTAGCCATAAATTACTAGAAATGAATGTTGGACAGCACTTGGCTAGTATCAGGTCTCCATGGCATAATCCTAAAAACCAGATTTGGGCTTGCTGGTATTTCCTCATTTTGTGACCCGCAGGCATGCACTTTTTAACCTAATACATACTTTGTTCATTCCATACGGTAAATGTCTTTCTGCAATACAAAGTTTTTTCTCTAGTCGCTTAGACTAGCAAAATTGAAGTATAAGAGCACTGCTCCCATGCCCCAACAGAACCAGTCATCTTATCATAGGAAAACCATAGATGTCTTTGGTGAAACCTGCTTTCCTGAAACAATGCTGACCAGTTCCTGTCTTATTCTCTGAGTCATTGCTGATAAAGAACTGAAACCATTTGTTCCATTGTTTTGCCAGAGAGTGTGTCAGAATAACCAGTCTTTTCCTCTTTTTAAACATCACAGTTGTAGTGGTTAATCTTTGGCTCTTAGAAACTTCTCTGCTTGTCCAAGACTTGTGAAAGTACGTTGTTGTACAATTTGCTTCTCATCTAGTTTCTTGAAGATTCAGTGTGAGTTATTGTCATATGTAAAGAAATTGTCTACATTACTTATAGAAGCAGAAAATTTGTATTACTGACTGCGCAAAGTGTATATTCAATGTCCCCATTTTAAAGTCACCATGACAGCATACTTTTTCTTCCTGCATGATCTAGATTACTGCGTAAAGAGCAGTTTGTCCTGTTATTTAGTGAGGCTTGTTAGTCTGATGATAAAACATGTGCCAACCAACTCTCCTTTAGTTTTATTACTTACGACTGCAATCACGAGGTACTGTGATTTTGAAATGTCTGTAGCCAGTACAGCATATTTTTATGTAAAGTGCTACCCTTTCCTATGCATTTTTTTTGGCTTTTTCTCCTTAAAGTGCAAGTTATCATCATCAATTTTAGTTTTCCTCTCTCATGACCCATTCCACCTGCTTTCAGCAATACCAGCCATAATCCATTTCTCATTCTTCATGAGCCTCTCTAACTCTTCTTGTTTATTGTGTATGCTCTTAATGTTAGTATACAGATGGTGTAAAACTGTGTTCTTTCTATGAGCTTTTATGGTTGGATCTGTCATTAGCTGGTGACCCAGCACTGCTGAACCCTACTGGGATGTTCATGCTATGCTCTCCCCATACTGTGCTCTTCTACAGGCTAGTTTGCTGCCTCTGAGCATCAGCATAAGTAATTTAGCACAAAAAGGCTGATGCTTTCAATGCTAGATGGTGACTGAAAGATCCACATAGCCTTTGCTTCATCTAGCAGCGTTCTAGTGTTCTCTGGAAAATCAAAAGCCCTCCTTCCTGTCCTGCTTCTTCCATGCAGTTGGTCGCCTCTGAGAATCAGCATATTCACTGCGGGAAAGCTACAGGAGCAAACCCAGTCATCCACTGATGACTTTTTTTTGTGGATCCAGAAAAGTGTTTATTGTGAAATGGTACCTGTGTGTTTTGATGTAGACAGTGAGTTCATGTTTATGAGTTAGATTCTGTTATTCTCCATTTTTATTTTGAGAGAAGGCTTTTTTCATTTTCCTTCCATAATTCTCAGGCTTGCCAGTTTGCTTCTCAACAACTCAGAAATATTAATTAGACCTTCATTTTCAAGGAATCTATATTCCTATGTTTAAATTCATGAGTATGTAAGCCTGAATGTCTCAAAAAAGTCAACTCATGCCCCATCACACTGCAGGTCATAAATACTCAGAAATTCTAAAATTGCTTTGAAATCATACGCTCGTAAAATCACATATATTGGGGGTGGTGGTGGCAGTTGTTCTCCTGTTTTCTGAACTGCTGGGATTCTTGTTTTCCAGCTCTCCTTTAGCCATCTGGGACAGAAGTTTACTCTTGATTCTGCTTTACCTCTTTGGCTCTAAAATATGAAAGTGAAAGGAGAACAAGTCAAATTATTAATCTTACGATAGTGTTGCAAGATAGTGCAATACTGGGGTTTTTCCTTACCTCCATTTCAGTGTTACCTGTCCTTGTACTACCCAACTGGATGATTAAGGTTACGATGCAACTCCAGGCTTCTTTCTTGGAAGTGGCTCTTTGGTTGTGTTTGTATTTCTAATGTGTCACGTAGTCTTTTTAGAAAAGACTCCTCACAAAAACAACTGGCAGAGTTTCCAAGTTACTCTCTGTACTGAAGACATGGGTGAAGTAATTGCTCAGTGTGAACTGACATTGCTTCATTTGCCACCGACAAGGAGACTGTGCCTGCATTTTCTGCATGGAGTGGATTTACTAGACCTTGCAGCTCACAGCAGTAATAAAAGCAGCAGCAGCTCCTGACCAGGTATAACAGTACAGATTCAGAGCTGCGAGGGCCTTTATTTCATCTCTGTTTCAGAGGCACAAGGAAGATCTCATCTTCCTTCTCTGCCCAACCTTCCAGGTCTCACGCTAACCTGCACCGAGGTCGGTGGCCAGCTTTCCCTTGCCAGTAAAGGGAGTCAAGCAAGCCTTGCAGCTAATTTTGGAAGAGAAGAGGCTTTGCTGGGAAGGCCAAGGAAGGCTTTGCAGCTGTCTACCCGTGTTTGCCGCGCTGCAGGCAGTTCTGCAGGGGACACTTTCCAAGTCAGCCAACCGTAAGAAGCAGCAGACGTGTTGTATGGTGCATACCTCTGCTGTGAGCAAGCAGAGGGGCATTTAACAGTGGCCTTCTGCTAACACTTACTGTTGTGTGTTGTATCTGAAGATACTCAGACCTAACCACGTTTCCACAGAAGAACAGTTTAAAGTGTATTTTTTCCCCTTTCATTTTAAAAGATCCACTTCTAAGTAAATAAATGATTAGTTTTCATCGGGCATATAACAATCTGCTTAGATTAATGAGATCTGGACCCTTACTGCTTTGCTCTACTGATTGTACGAGATGAACTGGACTGCTTCCTTTCAGGCTGCATTTCCACTCTTAGCAGCGCCTCCAAGCCTCAGTGTCATTTTGTGTATCTCTGCCAGTGTTAGACCTAAAATTGCCTTTTGACTCTTCTGTTCTGCAGGGAGCGAACTGTTAGAAAATCCACTTGCTGGGAAAGCTGTTTCCAGGTAGTCTGGGAGTTTATTCTTCAGTTTAAGTGTAGTCTCATTGTCTTTTCCAACCTTTGTAAAGAAAACTAGAGACTGGATTAAAAATTAACACTCTTCCCATCTCTTTTTCCATCTCCCTCCTATAGTAGGGGCTTATACAAACTGAGATTTAATTCCAAGCAAACTTGTACATTTTTTATTAGTATTTGAAGTAAAGATTCATTTTACATCTAAAAATACTATTGCAACAAGAATTATTATTGAATAAGCAGTACCCTCCCCCTGTGCTCCCTTTACTGCGGGAGGGATGGAATGACTCTGCTGCTTAACTGGGTTAAGTACATTTCATGCAGTTTCTACGCTGATGACCCAGCCTGCTCTGTCAAGGACCTCCTTTCCTTTCCCTGCATCCTCCCTCTGCTCAGATTTCTGTCTGTTAAGGAGCTTGCAGAAAGCAAAACTGCTTATCAAATAATCAGTCAATAAGGGTAAAGGTTATAGGGTATCCTGTAATTAAAAATCCTATTTTGAACTGTTAATAGGTTGTGGTTATTTTAAAAGCAAACTCTGTCTTGCTCTTCTCTTTATTTTTCCCTCGATCTTCTTTTTATTTTCTTTTTCCCACCCTGTGACATGTAGGGGACTTCTTCCCTGTCTATAGCTCTACACTCAGATAAACAGAACAGACGCCAATGGGGGGGGGGGGGAGGGGCAGTAAATTATGGCAAGTCAGCTTGGGGTCTGCCTTGCCAGCCTTAGGGCTTTTTGCTGGGGGGCAGGAGTGTGGGCAGCACCCTGTGCTGTATGCATCCTCCTTCGCTGTCTTCTGCACCAGCTCCTCTTCCCTGTTTGCAGGCTCACTGGCAAAGGCAGTGGCTTTTGGGGGACCAGACGAGAAGGACTGCTGTGTTTCCAAGGCAGGGCTTTGGTGCGTGTAGAGAGCCAGCCTGGAGAGCAAGGCAGACCACTGGGTTCCTCTCCCACCATATCCATCACCAGAGTTACCGGTGTGATGGGGAAATGGGCTCCTTGATGAGTGGAAGGGAAGGTGGGGAGCCTTTCCAACTGCTCCTGAAGGCAGTCATGTCTGTCAGACCAAGCTGACAAGAAAAATGTTGCGAGGGAAGAAAACCTTTGTATTTCTGCTGTGGTGGTGCTCTGCTTGGGCCTTTGTGCAAGGTGTGGGAGCCACGTGTCAGAAGAAGTAGTGCCCACCTCCAGGATCTTGCAGCTAATTAAAGATTACACATAGTGACAGCTTCATTTTGGGTAGCACTGTGAAGAGCTCAAAAAATCAGAAATCCCACAATTGCAGTTGTCCACAGCTGCCTTTGCTACTCAGCAAGGTGCAAGAAATGGCAGAAGAGGAAGGACACAGGGAAAGAAGCTAGAGCATACAAATATCTTAGGGGAGGCTGAGCACTGCCAGAAAGAGAAAATCCCCTGCTCTGTTGCAATCGCCATGTTCCTTAAATGTCTTCCCCCACTAAGCAGCATCCCAGTGACACTGAAAGAGGCTGCTTGTTTATCCCAAGAGCATGAATACAGCTCAGCTCTTTTGCTTGAGGAGAACATCAGTAAGTACCAATTAATGTTCCAGCCAGGAACTTAGGACCACGTAAAACTTGTAGTTTCAGAGGAAAAGTAATAGTCCCATCTTCATTGGCTCATTTTCACTTAGGGCTTGTAGCTCAGGAGTGTTCTGAACTTGTGAGCAGACAAACGTCACTGTGTTTTGTGGAGTTATATGTGGAGTCCACCAGGTCTTTTTAAATTTGCATGTGCATACTCCTTTGTGGCTAACATACCTTTGTGGACATACTTTACCAGGAGCTTTTCTGTCCTTTCTCTAAAGCAGTTTGACTTACAGCCTGCTTCTGAGCCATCAGTGGAGGGCCTGGCCACCCAACCCTGGAGCAGCACTGCAGCGCCAGGACCAGTGTCAGCATGTGTTCAAAGCCTTGAGCTCACCTTCGGCTCTCTGTGTGTCTGTCTGATGTGTGTCTGTGTGAAGGAGCGCTCTTTGATGAGCAGTCTACGCTACCCAGCTGGCTATGATGTTCCAGCTCGACAGGGAGGTGTACCTTGTACTTCCAAATTACTATTTTGTCTTTTATTTTATCTATGTGGATCCTTATTCTGGTGCGTTCCACAGCATTTCTGGATATTCAAGCCTAATGCTACCATGCTATTGGCACGTGTGTTCCCTCCAGAAGGATTTCCTAATGTCTGCGATGTGTATGTGTCCATAGTAGGAACGCTTAATACCTCTTGAAAGACTGTCCCAGTAAGTGGTTAAGTGCAGATTTGGAGTCCTGCATTCAGGAGGTTCTGCCAAATCCCAGCTGATGCATCTAATTTGCTAAAGAATGTGGCTTCTGCTCTCTCAGCAAAGATTTCATTCCTCATGGGCAGTGGGAAACTTTCCCTTTTTATGTTATTGTTCACCAGCTTAGTATTAAGTCTGAGACAGCCAACTTTGTTACTAAGGAGAAAAACCAGTCTGTTGGTCCCTACATTCTTCATTCTCATGTAGTGCCTGCGTACGTGTATTTTTGAGTCCTCCTGCCCTTATTTAGCCCCTTTTCCTGTATGTGAGAGGGGCGTTTTGCAGGCATGAGCCTGCGACTGTGTCTTATGCATTAGCATATCTTCCAAAGAGGTGCCTTCCTCATTTACACCCAGTGTGAGCTTGTGAGCAGTTCTCACTCTACAGTAGGGGTGGGAGCTGCCTGGAGAGAGTTAGGTTTCTCATAAGAAAGCAAGACTAAGTCCAGCATAACTGTCACAAAATCATGTTTTAATGTTTTCTCTGTCTCCTTTTCACTTCTGTTTCACGCTTGTGCAATATTAAAGTCTATTCCTCACTCCAGAAGCTCAGTCTTTAGCAGCTCTTGCTAGCATCCTTCTGTAAAATCTGTTCTGCCAGGTTCCTTGCTGCTAGCTAGAATCTCATTTTTTTAAAAAAAAAGCAGAGGTATACCTGTAAGCTGTCTTTTGTTTCCTTACGCTGTTTGGAGAAACTGAGGGGAAAAACAATGTTTTTTAAAAAACAAAGAAAAATAGTTTGAAAGGGTCGGCCTAGAAAGAGTTTAAGGTCTGCCCTTAGAAGATGACTCCTTCTTTTATGACGTGATATTCCTTGTAGTCTTGAGAGTTAACATCCTCAAAAGAATCTCCATTTTAATTATTTTTAGTATAGTATTGCCTAGAGAAAGCAAAATTCCTGAGATTGCCCAACATGCACTTCCCAGGGAATTATTTTTCCAGCATGTACTTCTTTCCCTCACAAGTCCAGCAGGTTAGCTTTTCTTAAAAAAATCTGTCCTATATAATTTGTCTGTTCCTTTTTTGTCCCCTGCTACTCCATGAGCCATTTTTCTTTCTCTCCCTCTAAGCTCCCTGCTCAAGTTTACCCTCTGTTTCCCGTCATCCAGCTTTTATTTCTCTGCCTCCCCTTCTTGCCCATTTAATAACACTGTGTTTTAGTATTGTCAGTGTGCAGGAAATCACTGTAGACACCACAGCTTTCCGTGGTCTGTATACCTCCAGCAGATGGAAATAGTATGAAATATTTCTTGTCATATCAAATGTTTTTTTAACCAGTCATGGGATAGATGAGGGACTGGGGGATCTTAGCTATAATCTCACTAATGTGGTGGCACCATCCATGTGATAAATTCAGTCTGCCCACTAATCCATCTCAGCCAGGACTTTAATGTTCTGAACTATGGAGCAGCTTCACTGGATCAAGATTGTTTGTGGCTAAAACAAAACTAAAAAAGCGTGAGTTTTCTGTTGTCGAATTGCCAGTGACATGTAGTTTCCCACACCTTGAGGATTTGTCTCTGGCAGTAGAATGCAGTAAATTAGTCTTACAAGCCCTTGCATTCTTACGGTGGAAAAACAATTTTCAGTGATTTTTTGGGGTGACTTTTAAGCTATATGAATGATACCTTCTGTTGCCCTTCATGTTGTGTGTAACTGGTCTCATCATTTGAAAACAGCTTCACTGTTCCCACAGAGAGATGCATAGAACAAAAATATTTAGAGCCTTTTAAGACATTTCTAGAATAGCTGACTATGTACGTCATGAACTAAACAGTGCACACAGACGTAGTAAAGTTATGTAGTCACTCTGAGGCAGTATTCACCCCTCATTCATTTTACCACATGGGGGTTGCTAGTCCAGGATCAAGAAGAAACATCTCTGTGTTTCTGGGAGGTACCAGTGGCTTTACAAAGCACTTGCCCATGCCCACCAGTCTCACTCTATGCCGTAAAAGAGAGCACGGTGGGGAAAATGTATGGGACAGTACCAAAAAGCTGGTGTGTCTGGAGCAGATGAAGCTTTGAGTTTCAGTTGATGTTGGAGGTTTCATACCATGACACAAGAAGAGTCACCAGCTGTACTGCTGCAGGAGTTTCCGTTTGCACTTGCCTGGTTCCCGCACCTGGTTTGCAGACAGCACGGGGATTTCATCCTCAGTCCTTCCCAGGCCACGGAGAAGAGCAAAAACCAACAAAAATAATCCTTGACTCCGGTTACATAAAAGGTGGGCTGTTTTCCAAGGGCCCTGCTGAAAGGGACACAGGTGTCACCTGCAGATACACGCGCAGCTTGAGGCAGGCTGTGCTGGCTAGGGATGGCCAGCACGCCAGGTGCTCTGCCAGCGTATGATTTTAATGCTAATGAAGCAGCGGAAAAGGCTCCGGTTCGTCACAGTGCAGCGGTGGTGATGACTGGGGGTCAGGGTGGGGTAAAACCAAGGGTCCTGGGGCAGCCCTGGAGGAGAAAGCAGCTCGTGGGAAGAGCGGAGCCTCTAAGCTCTACTGCCTCAGGGTGAAATCTGCACTGCTGGCCCCTCCTGCCTCTGTCTGGTGTGCCTGTCACAGTGTGCATGTGGCCATGACCACGTGTTGTATGTGTTGCTGTGAGCTGGGCACAGTGTTTTCCCTCGCCGCTTGGCAGGGCAAGCTGAATAAAGACCAGCAGAAACCAAACCACTTACAGTTTATTATCCACACACCTGTGCAGAGCACCCTGCTTACCCACTGTGCCTCCCAGGCACCCCGCAGAGCCTCCTGCCAGAGAGGGCTCCTGTGCTTTGGCTCTGGGCAGCGTTGGTCAGAGCAGAGTGGAAATGTCAGGGCTGTAACCTCAGCAGAGCTCCCAGTGTTGCAACTGCTATAGCAAACATGAGCTGCGTGGTGGCCAGCGCAGACTGGGTGCTCCCCTGGGTGCACTCCAGCATCGCTGCTTTCACCAGAGGCAGCTTAGGTGTCTGCTTTCTTCTGCTTCAGCTCAGGTCCTCTGCTCTAGGTACCGGGTACTATGCCAAAACACCCAAAACATTAATGTAGGTAAATGAGCTGCTTTACTGATGTTTACTGAGAAGCACATTCTTCTGGAAAAAGTATGGACTTTGGAAAATCCTCATGGGTAAGTCTGAAATCCATGCGCTGCAGAGGACACTGAATGGCAGGGCACCGTTTTGTTTTTAAACTGGTTTTTTATCACCTTGCAGATTTTTCAAAGAAAAAAAAATGTGGGTTATTTTGATTGATTTTTAATTAATTGAGAATCATGTGGTCTCTCTCTCCTCCATTTCCCTTACCTATTCCACTACTTTTATTTTTCCTTTAATAGGCTGTGCTTTGCCTTTTCAACTTAGTGAGTGCTTTCTCACCTACAAGGCCCAAGTCAATGAGAGCACTTGTATAAGGATTGCAGTCTGCCCCCTGTGCCTCTTATGAAATTGAGAAGTGTTGGGGTTTTTTTTCCTAGTTCTTTAGGGTTAGATTCTTCTTTCTCAAAGGCTTTTTTTGGCCTCACAAAATTAGATCACCACGATGCAAAAAACAACCCACTGTGACCACAGCTTAATTGCACAATGCCTGTGCTTTCTTTGGTGTTGTTCCCCTCTCTTCAAGATTAAGTCAGATCCAGTGGGTTGGACCTTTGATCTGCATAATAAAGGACAAGGAGGCAGTTTGTAAATCCTTCCTTTCCGTCTTTATTCTTTGCAGTTTGGGACCTGGAGTCTTGAAATAATTTCTGCTTGCTAAGAGGAAACTTTATGTAATATATGTGGAGATGCTATTATGCTAATTAGCGTTGTTAGGAAAAATCAATGTATGTATGTCATCCAACAGCAAGCAATGATCTTCTCACAATCAGCAATTTATCATGCATTGCCAATGCAGTAGGGCTAGGGCTATTTTATTCAGATAAATTTCTCATTCATTTAGTCAGTAAATCATGGTGCACTTCATGATAGTCATTTTTAATGTGATTGCATTTTGTTAAGTTTTAATCACGAATAATGGATTCTCTCTGACGATGAGGTCAACCTGTAGTCTCTTCCTCTGTCATTTGTATCTTACTGTCCCAGCATGGACAAGATCACAGCCATAGCCGGATGCCCCAGACTGGGAGGGGATGGGGAAATACAGGAGGCACAGGCAGACAAGCTGTTAAGATTGGTTTGAAGCATCTGATGCTTAGATGAAGATTTACCCTAGGTGGAACAACAATAGATTATACTTGCTGTATCTTTGAGTCTGAGTGTAACTGAATTTGCTTGAAACTTGTGTTTGATGAGCTCTCCAATGACACTTTCGAGCTGACAAGTTTGAGTCAGGGCTGCAGGAGCACCTTTATTCCACTGGATACCCTGGTAGGGATGCAGCTGGTGCTGCTCTTTTATCTGCAGTCCATGCCGAACTTTGTCATTAGAAAAGCAATGGAATACAGGGTGTGGAAGTGAGGCAGGGAACTGTGGTGGTTTTCAATGGGTGATGGGCTCTTTTCTTTGGTGTCTTCATCTTGAGTCCAAACTCTGCTGTGACTTGCTTGTTCTTAAGCTGGTAGAAAATGTCCTGTTGTCTTTATTGACAACAGGAATGTGCCCTGGATCTCCCTTGCCATTTCAGTACAATTCTACTGGTTTTACTTATGTTTCTGGATGGCTGTGGGGTGTTTCCATTTGCTTCTTATATATGTGTTTTGACTGGATGTTCTTCCCCACTGAAACAAAGCATAACTGTATTTTCTTTTTTCCTTTTCTGGTGGCTTCCCTGTGTTTTGGTCATCTCCTTCCTCCCTGCGCCCCCTTACAATCTTTGTCCATTCTCCTTTCACTCTTACCTTCACACTTTCTTCCTTTCTTCATTTGTGTTGTCCAAAAAGACTTTCTCTTCATTTACCTCTCCATATAAAGCATAGTAAGCTCTCTCAGCATTACGTCCACTGAAAGGGGAAATGGGAGGACAGGGAGGAGTGTTACAAAGCACTGGAGATGCTGTTTGGGTTCTAGCTCTGTGCTGTGGACGTGAGGATCAGGCAGCCTCAGATGAGCTGCTTGGGTTGGACTGCTTGGCCAGGCATGGGGAGGAACACTGCTGGTCCTCACTGACTGCTTCAACAGTCCCCCCTTGCTGTCGCACTGTCACCTGTATGGAGGTGGTTTTCTCTGCTTCCTCTCAATGGATGTAGTCTTCATACGAGATCCGTATATCATCTAGAAAGAAGTTTGAGTTCCTTTGGGATAAAAGGTACTACATGACTATAAAATCCTCTTAATGTCCCAGGAGGCTGGCCATCGATCTTGGAAAAGCCATTTCAGTTCTCCCTCCAGATCCCCTGATTTCTTTGTTTTGTTGTTCTACTGAGAAAGTGACATCTGGAGACTGATGACCCTTTCTCTTACCACAGTACTGGAGGGGGGAGAGGAAGAATTAATTGTTTATGAATTTTGTGGGAGGTTTCTCCTGCTATATCAAACGATCAGGGTGCCTTGCGTGTACTGATGCTGTGACTCCCCATCCTGCTATGACTTCTACACGGAGCCTGACCTGCTCTTTCTAGGTCGGACCCTCTAGTTACACTGGTGCAAGTCACGAATATTCATTGAAGTTGAAGTTATGCAGAAGCCATTGTAGAAAAGAATCAGATCTTTTGTTTGGTTAATGGAAATTGAGTAAACCTTCTCTGTTTTTTTGTTAATATTTAAGAGAAGAGCACCCTGAAGACATACTGTATCTTAACAGGTTTTTAGTAACTCTCTTTCTGTCTTTCTCTGTCTCTCTAATGCAACTTTGCCTACAGCCCCATGCATTAGCAATGCAAAGCAGATTTTGAAAGCCAAGGGAATCCAGGCTCTTCCAGATGAACACTGTGATTTTTTATTTTTTTTTTTAAATAAATCTAGAAAGAATAAAGGTTGTCCAAGTGGCATATGGCATGACAGTGACCCTGCTGTAAGGACAGACATACAGAGCTAACGGTAATTCTATACTGGAGCCAGATAACATCCTGAGGTTAGGAAATCAAAGCCCCATGCTTTGGCTGAGCAGAGAATTAGCATGTGGAGCTTGCGATAGCTCTGGAAACAGGGCCGTTCAGTTCTTAGTCGTGTTACATTCAGGGCCTGCAGCCTGGGTAGCAGCAAGATCCTACTTCATCCTATGCTTGGGAAAATCTGACCCACATAGTTTGAACAGGGAACAGAGTATGTTTATTAAAGTTTCAGTGTTTAGATGGATTCATGGGGAAGGTGTATACTGTTTCTGATAATTAGTTCAGAGGAGTTAATGACTTTTACTGCAGAAACAGGTCATAAGCTGCTTGGTCATATGATGCTTAAAAGCAGCCTGAAGTTGAGGACCAAGTGCCGATACTCAGGGCAGAGTACAATAACTGCCTGGGGCAGAGGTTGCCGCAGTTCGTACCCAGGGGATGTTTTTAGGGCTTTTTCACATGGGGACCTCAGGAAGTAACCTACAGCAAACAAAGCCTCGGGCCTGTACAAGAGCCACCTCCACACATGGGCAGTTTAACATCCTTTAATGATGCACCTGAGTACCAGTGCTCATTAGTGGAGCCATAGTCCCTGCGAGTTCCAGTGCAGGTGATCCTCTGGCCAGCGGAGCTGGTGCCCTGAGCTGCGCTGCTGGCACCCACGCTGGTGCAACTCCAGCGAGGGGTTTTGTGGGGTGATTTAAGGTGGTCAAGCACTGTGCAAAGACATGTTTTTCTTCCAGAGAGAGAGTACATGTGATGTAATTGTTTGACTTCCCTGTAGTACATAGGCACGGGTTAGCATCAAATGAGTGAATACCTTGTTACATAAATGTGGTGTCCTTGTCAACAAAACATTGCGGTCAGACAAGAATGAAACGAAGGATTTTTGCATTCTCTAGCAAACTGCCTCTACCTCACTCAAGCCCACCTCTCTCTGCCCTACTGCTTGTGATTTCCCCCTCTTTCTTCTGCCTTTAAATATGTTTAGCAATAAGATCTTTATGGATATTTTCTGAAGTAAGTAGGTCATATCTTCCAATATATGGTATCAATAGCAATTCTTGGAAAATGGAAATTAATAGGGTAGGAACATCACTGTTTGGTGCAGTTTTGGAAGCCTCAGCAGCATTCAGTTGGGCTTGATTTTTAAAATGGCAAAATGATCCCTGTTATAACCAGAGTAAACAAGAAAGGTGATCAGCACTGAGACATTTTGACTGTTTGCTATGTTTCTTTTTACATTTACTTTTATTTTCCCACAAAGGAGGAATTTGAGTACCAAGAGAAAAGCACAAATCTTGGTCTAAAAGCAGCGTGTGATTTTTTTTTTTTTTTTTTTTAAAAAAAAGTGTTTCAGGCTTATTTTGGAAGGAAATCTTCTGGCTCAGTTGCAGAAGGTAGATGACGATTTAAAGAATTTATTGTTATTCTTAAAAGTATATGCATGTGGTTTTTGTTGGGTTGTTATTGGTCAGGAATAGGGATATGTCCTATTTTTTTCGTCTTGCATGTCAAATGATTCCTAATGAGCTTGTCATCATAGCATCTGGATCCAAGTACAAAATTAAGGTTATGGCAAAGTTGAAGTACCTTAGTCACTCCAAAGTTTTAGTACTTTGTCTAAAAGGCATACGTCAGATTTTTTAAAACAAGCTTTTTGAAGGAATTTTGGGCTTATTCCTTCCTTTAGAAACAAGCTTGTATATTTATTTTTGTTTCTCTTTGCATTTTGCATTCAAATGGTGGTGTTATTGAATTTTCTTTTTTTTTTTAATTGGCCTCTGTGCATGTCTGTCTTTGCTTTGCTGTTGCATCATCTGCTGCTTTTTTCCCCCCTGCAAGTAGAGTTACATTCTCTTGCCTAGAATAATGCATGATGGGGAAAAAGATGAAACATTAAAATACTTAGCCAGGAAATAGTCTGCTTATACAATTCCCTCTTGTTTTTGATGGTGTCCCTGGAAGCCGGAGTGCAGAGTTAGTAATTTCTGTGCACACAGGCAAACAGCCACCTGAATATTTAAAATCCAGTCTGTTAACAGAGTAGCTACATTGGTTGCAAGTGATGGATCACTAATAGTTTAAAACTCAGACTGGAACTTCTTTTGTAAATTGAAGAGGATTATTTCATGCTGTTGAGCATCCCTGTCAGAATATAAAAGTCTATTAGCAGAGACGGGATTGCACACCCAGGGGTTGCTTGCAATATGTAATTTACTAAACACACATGTAGCAAAAATCAGACCCCACAGCCAAGATTTTAGCTGTGTGCTGCTACTTTCGGATCAAACACATGAACATACTCTCCTTGCCACTGTGATCTCTGATCAGGTTTTTGCCCTGTGAAATATGGTTTAGCTCAGCACCTGATGAAATGATTTGTAATGCAAAATGCTTGCTCAGTAATGACACTGTGAAAATCCTTCTAATTATTATAGGTAATTGTTTATCAATGTTTGTGTCAAAGCAGGTCTTTCCTGAACTTTGTGGTATTTCTTGGAGTATTAGCTTGGAGTGCTAAAGATTAATTTAATAGAATCGTAAGAATTGAGCCAGTGCATCTGTTCTTGTTCCATACTGTTGACTGCAGGTACAGTATCTCTGTTCACATGACTGTGTTCTTCATGTGCAAAGGGAAGTTTTCAAAAGGACAGTGATCCCCCCAATCCCACAGAAAGTGAGTGCATGTTGGATCTCTAATTCTCATTTCTTCTTTTAAAAAATTCTCTCTGCATCTTTATTATTTTGCTCAGACTAGACAAGAACGCCCACACATCTTCCCAGAATTGGCCAATTTAATCAGAAACACCGACAGATAAGTATAATCCCTGGTACCCTTCCCACATTCCTGGTTTCGTAGACGTTGCCTGTTAGCCCCTAAGATTATCAGACCAATTGCAGAATATGAAAAGAAAACTTAATAAATCTTTCATTTCACCTGTTTTTCACCCTCTTTCTGTCAGAATTGTGATTACGGAGCTTTTTGTGATTACGGAGCTTTTGCTCCCCACTCCATAGCCTGCATCAGAACTTGATGTGGCACTGGCATGTTGGGAAATCCCTGTAGTTCTGGCAACTTAAAGGCTGGGCCTGTGAATTGTAGTACTCTTGGAAGTGAGGATGTAATTTTTTAGAGAAAGATGGGCAACCAGCTGCAGAACAGTTGTTTTTTTTTCCCTAGAACAGAAGAGCATTTGTTGGTCATTTGTTGGAGAAAAAGAAGGCTCCTGAGTGGCAATGCTGTGTTGGCAAATGCGCACTCTGTCACAGAGCAGAACGGCTCAGGATCCCTCCAAAATAGATCAAGTGTTTGTCAGCAACTCAGTCTTTGACAGACTCAAATCTTATCCTGCTTTTGTGCATCTACACTCTTCTTTCTTTAAACATCCCAGTTTCTTTGAAGCCTTGAAAGAGTGAAGGAATCTACTGATAAATGCTACTTTCTGCTGGATGCTGCCCTTGAGCATCTTGTGAGGGAGACAGCATTTCTCAAGTATATCACCTTTTCGGTTTGGAAGGTCCTTTTGTTCCCCACTAGATTGATCAGGGAGATATGAATGTCCTTGGGCCTCTTGCCTCTTAGCCCAGGATAAGCCTTTGCTCTGTTCCTCTGTCTGACAAAAGCACAGTGAATGGAGGGGAGACGGAGGCATTTGCAGCTGACATACTGAAGCTTCCTTGAATATGGAGTTACTGGGTTCTGCACAGTTCTTGTGATGCTGTAGAGTGGGAGTCAGTTCCCCTCCCGTTGAGCAGACAGATGATCACAGAGAAGTGTGCCTTGCTACAGTTCCTCTTGGATTCCTACAGCCCTCACTCCCAGTACAGCTGCTAAGGACTGCTCTTAAACCATAAAGAGCTTTCTGCCCCTCCACACACTAGATAATTTTTACAAAGAATTAAACAGAGATGATGTCTGGTCCTCACCTCATTTATCTACCTCGTCTTCCCAAGTGGCGAATATCGCAGTACTCTTGTCAAACCCCAGCTGAGAAAGATGCTTTTTGCTGTCTCATCTATGGATGTCCAAGGCCTGATCCCTCCAATCTCCTTGACCTTATCTATGATATTTTTCATTTCCAGAATCATCTTGCTTTAGGAAAGAGGAGAGATTTGGTCCGGACTAGGAGACTGGCAAATGGCAGAGAGCATCTAAGGGGTACAGACACAGGGGACTTCTTCTAAGCTTTCTTATTTGTGAACTAGGATAATTTATAGCACTAGTGAGAACTTCATACCAAAATGTATTTCAATACAGAGCTTCCTATTGGGCTTGCCTTGATAGACACCCCTCCTCCCCCCAAAAGCAGCCACCCACAAACAAAGCACCAACAGCTTCAGCTGGACACTTAAATTTAGCAAAAAGCTTTTGACAAAATTTCCAGGAGAGCGTACATTTTCCTGGACACATGGATTTGATTTTTCTGTGTGAGGAACAGAGGCTGCTCTGTGCAGCCTGAACAGGAAAGTGAAGCAGCAAAAGGAATTACAGTGAATTTTCCCCCATCAGTGAAGAGAGAGCTTTAGAGTTCCACCTTGTTAAATGACTGGCTGAAAGCATGCATGATTAATGGACAAAATGAAAATTAGATTGTATCTTTACTTTTACTGTGACCTCTACTTTCTCCTGTATCAATTGCAAGCAGTTGTGGGGGGAGGAATTAAAATCCTGTATAAATACCCAGAAGAGAAGGGGAAGAGGAGAGGAAAGATGCAGAGGCCCACTGTAAATTGTATGCTGTCCCCAGAACTCATGGCTTTTGAAGTCTGAATCCTACAGTACTGAAGTTTGAGGAATTAAAATGTGGAAGAAATACCAAAGTTTCAGGCTGCCTGTCAATAGTAACCATGTATGATAGCAATCACCCATGTGGAACTGCATCCTACGAGGAATGCAGTTTCCCTGCTGCACACTGGACATGACCTGTGGTTCAGACAGTCAGGCTATTGGAACAAATGCTTTCCTTCTCACGGAGGGAGGTGTTAGTGTGTTGCCCATCTTTGGACTTCTGTTCGGGCAATAAATTTGAAGGTACAAGTCTTAAAGGCAGAGGGAAATCACTGCTTGACTGCAGGCATGGGGTTCTTCTGCAGTTTTGATGTTCTTCAGTGCTGCTTTGTGATCAGAGCATGGATCTCTGCAGCTGCTCAGGGGCACCTGCATGCGTGGAGGCACCAAGAGCCTGTCCTTTCACCCACAACATGCTTCAGCCTGTAATGTCAGCAGAGGTTTTCCATTCCTTTTACAGACCGCTTTGATGATAAAAGATGTGTCTTGCCATGCCCTTTACATCCTCATTCTTGGAGGGAAAGATGCACACATAAATCCTACATTCACTTAAGATAACTAAAAAGTGAATTGCTACCCCAATAACCTTAACAGAAAGCGCTAGGAGGGGTGTCTGGCTACCAACATGGTAAAATTAAGAGCGAAAGTATAATACCAGATTGTGTGAAATTGCTAATTCCCCTCTGGTTTTCCCCATGTGTGGCCATTGGCCTTGGGAACTCAGGCAACATGGTTCCATTTGAAGAGACCTAAGTGTGAAACTCCCGTGTGGCTTCTGCCCATTTCTGAGGCTCAGAAGGGTTAATGAATGTGCACCATGCTTTGAGCTACAGGTGATGATCCATGTTTTCCAGCTCATATTTTAGCATGAAGCTGGTATCTGGTGTCTTTTCTGGGAGGCCTCAGATTCTGGAGCCCTAGCTTAGGTAAGAGTCTTAGGGTTTGTGTTTTTAAAAAAGCGTCATCTGGGAAAGGGAAGCTTGAACTTGGTACCTGCAGCAATGGGCAAATGGAGAAAAACACAAACCTGAGTGATACTGAGAAGAAATATGAAGGCCAGCAGCATGATTTTAGGTATTTACTTTCTGATTTTTAAACTTTCAGGTTTGGCTGCTCTGTGATTGCCTTTTAGTCTCCCCAGCATTAAGAGTAAGAAAAATGCTATAAGAGAACTTGGGGTTTCCCATGGGGATCTATAACTAGGTCATGGGTGCACTTGCTGTGGACGTACATATAGTTTCCTTTAAATTGATGTGAAAATCAGAGGCATAAAGGAAGAAGAGATGGTTCTGAGCAGAAGCTCTTTTTCAGGTTTAGTATGTTTTTCCTTCCTTTTGTTCAATTTGTTTGTCCAGTCTTAAGAGAAATGAACTGTTTGTGCTGAATCTGTTCCTTTTTTGTTGTCACTTGGCACCAACCTGAAGTTGGGCAGTATGAAATCGAGGTGGGTAATGATACCCTTTACACACCTCACATGACTTTCTTATGCTTAACGTTACATGGTTCTCAACAGGTTGGTTTGGCCACCTTCTGCGTAGTTAATTAGTACAAGACCTGCTGCAGCACTGCTCAGTCATCGCTCCAAAGGCTTTCACTTCACTCATGTAAGCTGTGGTGGCAGGTCCCCCCGCCTCAGCACTGCACTGCAGAGGCACGCTGAGAGATCGAGGACATGATGCACCCTTGTTAGTCCCATTCATGCCGGCTTTTTTTCTCGACTTCTGTGTCAGAGTTTTCTGTGCCTATCTTGTCGTCTTCTAATGGTTCCTTTTGTAAAGGTGAGGAGCCCTCTGAGAGTATGTCGTCTCTGCTAGGGCTGTCTGTTTCTGAGGGGAGGGATAAAACTGAAGTGACCCTCCTCTGCAAAATCATAGTGGGAGACCAAGCGCTGTAGCTTTTATCTTGACGTTGCTTGTCAAGGTCAGCCTGGTCCCTGAGAAAATACCCTTCTCCTCTTTCTGCTACAGTTCTACAGTGATCTTGTGATCTGTAGTTCATTTTGCTCTCTGTAAAAGACATCCTTTTGTGTAGAGGGGGAAGGTAGAGCCTTAGAGAATTGCAGAAAACAGTGGTCCATATCTTAAGTGAGATATTTGAAGCCCTTTTGTAAAGGCTACCATTTGCTCATGAAACTCGTTGACTTGAATTCTTTAAACAGCAAGTTAAGGACCATGTTCTTTGTAGAGGTGTAGGTGGTCTTGATATATGAATGAGAGTTGAATACATGTATAATTGGGCATGCATTTCTACACAGGTATTTTGACCGGACAGTAAGCTAATAGTTCCGAGTAAGATACTCTGCCCTCTTAGATCAGTTCATCCGCCACTCAGACATGCTTAGCAAGATATATGCTGCTTTTTATGCATATAACTCTTGTTAATGCTGAGGATCGTTATCAGTGTGTGTGGAGAGGTGTCCTTGCTACATCCTTTCAGGATATTGTCTCTGAGGAGAAGGAGTTACTGTTTGTAAGACATGGATGTCCAGAAATGCTTGCAAATCAAATGCTTTCATTTGCTTTTTATGCAGTGAGGGAGGAGGAGGGGGGCTGCACACCTTAAAAAATTCTCTCACCCAGCATCTCGCTTTAAAGAACAAAGTCCTTTTAGATTTGCAGGATCTCAAAAAGACATTCAGTCACATCCACTTTGAATAATTTGATATGAACCTGTCTTGTCAGTTAGATATCTGTCTGCAAAATCTATTTTTTAGAAAAACTAGTTTTGGTTTGATGCTACCTCCTGTCTAAAAGGGGAGGGAGTGTCAGGAAACCCAAAGTTTGTTTCCAGCCTCTAACACAGCTGGCCGCATGACATACAGTGAGTCACTTAACTTCTCTCTTATTCTCTTACTGATAGAACAGTTTCCCAGTGTATCTTGTCTTTTATGTTGCCCATCTGTTCAGTTCTGTGCTTTTTTGGACAAGGTTTTCCATTGTTCCTCCAGCAAGGCATGTAGTTGGGGCATAAGGCATAGCAAGTGGTGATTGCCTGTTCAATGTATAGCAAATGCGAGCAAAGCAAAAAAAAGCAAAGCAAAAAAAAAAAAAAAAAAAATAAAGCAGAGCTTTATTTACACAACAGTTTCAGTCTGTGCCATGGCACTACATTACATGCACAGGAGGCTAGCAGCAACGCGACTACACATGTTCTGTAATATGCGTACTCCATGTGTTGTTTTTTAGCCTCCTGGGAGAGCTTCCCTGCTAAAGTTCTGCAATCTGGATCTGCTGTGTATTCAGTGTTATTTTGGTACCAGCTGATAGCGTAAAGGCTGAATAAATTTGCTCCATGTTAGACGTGGCCCTCTGCAAATAATCGTGCATGTTAAGAAACCCCTCCATGACATAATTAGTTGTCTGTAAGCCATGGTGTCATTGTGCGGAGTAATTAGTTCTGTTTATTTAAAGGAGCCTCAGAAAGCTATTAGCAGTTGCCAGTGGACCAACAATGAGAAAAAGAAAAGATAAAACCCCATGTGTGGTGGTTATTAGTCTCTTCATCATACTAATGGACAGCTTGCAAGAAATTGGACTTGCTATTCGTGGCACCGAGTAACAGAAATCGTGCGGGGCATTGTTTTTTCTCTCTGGCAATAAGGGCAACTTGTGGCGGACTTTGATAGGATGCTCATTTTTATCTGCTAAGTGCACGATGCTTGTAAAAACAGCAGTGGCCTTGTTACCACTTGACATGACACTAGTTGTAGCTGTTTACATTGACATGCCACTACACTCTTTTAAAGCTTGAGCCTGGGGTCAGATTCATTAGAGTACTTCAGAAGTGATACCAATACAGCATCTGGCCTGATTTCTTTATGCTCGCTGCTCCAAGCAAAGAGGGAGAGAGCCAGTGTAACCCAGCGGACGCTCTTCACTTGCTTGTCAGGATTACTTACTGTGGTGAAGTAGTCCAAGGCTTTTGGAAAAGCAAATGAGGTACTTCCTTTGTCTGCAGGTGTGCTTCCATGAAGAGGGGGAAGGGGAACCCTGTCTGCAACTGCTGAGGGAGGAGAAGGAAGCAGGCTCCAGCATGGGTTGTGTGCAGCTGGCCGGTGTCCCCAGCTCTCAGCAGGGATGGTTCTGGGAGAAGAGCTGTGGCAGTGGCTGGGCTCACATAGATCTTGCATAGATCCAGGCTTGCTGAACTCGATAGGGTTAAAAAAGAGTGGCAACTATAGCATTTACTTCTGAAATCTGTGGCATTTAATATATTGGATCTCTTTCCAACAAGATTTCCAAACTACCTTATATAGGCTATTAGTGAATTATTTCCCTATTCTGTAATTCTCTAACTTGGCTTATAAATTTTACAGAGAGGTTATTAGCTATAAAGGGTTGTGACAAATTACCTGGGAGGAGGAGGGAAACTTAGTTAAACTTTTCTTCACCACCCCCACCCCTAGATTTAGCAGCTGTGCTAAGTCTAGGCATGCTCTTGATCTTTGTAAAGATGGGTACCTGTGAGGACATCACTGAGCGATCCCAGGCTCCAAGGAAAAGGTGTGTCCTGTGAGGGGTGGAAATCTTCTGGAGTTCACTGAGGCTGCAGTAACTCGTGTGTGATGAACTGCCCCGGTCAGCCGAAATAGAGACTATAGGCGATAGCAGGAGCCCTGGCGCGAGTCTCTGGGCTGAGAATGTGCCCCTTTGCTACCCTAAGTCCACATGCAAGTTGGAACAGTTTTGATGGAAGCAAAGCTGCATCTCCCAAACCTTGTCAGCTTTTGCAAGATGACGTTGCTGCCTGCAAAAAAAAGGGACAGTCTTCAGAAAGTGTTAGGAAACCTCTGGCAGTGGTGCATGACTATAATCCATCTAATATCTGTTGGGGCTCCTTTGTCTGAGCTTCTGCAGAAGCTCATTTTCAGATCTCTGCTCTTCAAGGTGTCCTGGGTAATTTCTGTGTATAAACCAAACCACTAAATAAATAAGTAAATCCCATCTTCTCAGTACCCTCAGATTTGGGTAATAGGTCACATTATGTATTAGGGGCTATCCCTTAGATTTTCATTTACTTCTGGATGCTGTCACTTCCACATATCACATGGTATAAATAATACTGCTAGGGACCTGAAAGCTGCAGCTTTTTATGGCCAAACTGTTATATTATTCTCTGAATTCGCACTGCTGATTTTGCTGCCCGTGGCTCACACCCTGCCCACCTTTACGTGTGTCCATCCTGTCCTGTTCTACAACCTGCCCTGCTCTAGGGTTGCTGCATTTGTAATGCATCTGTAATCATTCAACCTAAAGGTGTGGGGGAAGGTAGCCAGCAAAACGTGAGTAAGATTTTTGCAAGCATACTTGAGTCATTTGTCATGAGTTGCTTGTTTCCATGGGAATTAGCGAGTGAGAGAAGACAAAAGTGAATCCTACTTCTGGCTTTCGCCTCCTCTTGCCTCGAGTCTGACTGCATCAACCTGCAGGACCTATCATTTAGACCCAGGGGTGACTGAGAGAGCTCATTTTCCTTTTTAATTATTATTGCAGTGAATAGATGGTGACCTATCAAGGGAAGAGAGGAATTGCATGCCTACTTGTTAGAATAGCCCAGCACTGAAGGCCAAACTTCCTCGCGTGGCTGTAAATATGCCAGGCCTGCCTTCGTGGTGAACCACAAATGCTCTCAGACTTTTGAGGAGCCTGGGGAGACGATTCCAGATCCTAAGGAAGAACAATTCATCTCTTTCCCCATCCCCCTATACACACATACACCATCCCCTTGTCTCTTTTTAGGTCATTTATAATCAGCAGTCATGGAGCACTGGCCTCATTAGTGATATAGCCATTCCTTCAGTGCTTCAGAAATAATCATTTAGAAAAAATGCGCGGTTTTCTTCCCTTGAGAGCCTGTGAATGATGAATTTATTTCAGTCTGGCTGTCTTGGCTGTCTTGCTCAGCCTTATTTCCATATTTATTTCAACAAATAATGTACTATGGGAACAACAAAACACACTCTGCAAGGCAGACAGGATAGCCTGGGCAGGGAGGGGTTAACCAGAGAGATTCGTTCGAAAGCTGGGGCTCAGGGGGAGACGTTTTATTCTAGATCATTTTTAAATGTATATACTTTCTCAGTGTTTGTGTTTGTAGAGGTTTAGAAGCCCTGGGATTTGTACATTGATTTATTCATAGGGCACCATTTAGAGAACAGACATTGTCCCCCGAGTGGTCCCAGCCACCGACCTTTCTCCTGAAGGGACCATCCCTTTTGTAATGGCGGACAGGTGATTAACTTTCTATGCCAGCTAATGACTCAGGTCTCTCACAAGCAGGCGCTACTAATTGTGACCTAAACTCATGATTTTTATTCTGCCAGCAACCGTTTCAGTAATTGAGTGTTACGCTCTGGAAGCCTAAGCACCAAGGTCAGTGGCCAAGGACTGGGAGGCAGAGCTCCCCTCTCTTCCTCCCAGTGCTGCTTCAGACATCCTGGGCCACCACTTCCCAGTGCGCCCGTCAGAAATAAACATAGCCCTTTCCTCCAAGCTACCGCAGTCACATGGGGTTTATTTGAGTGACACTAAACACTCTGACTTCCTTGAAACACGCTTTCTAAGTCTGACCATCCCAATGGGTAAGCCCTTCCCGTTAGACCACTCAGCACCCCTGCTCTGCCCTGCCGCTGGCCAAATACGCAGTACACGGCACTGCTTCATGCCATGTGGTTGCAGGCACGAGTCAGACAGGCCTGACGTGTTATATTCACAGTTTGGTTTTATGGGCATTCACGAAGAGGAACACTGAGCCTGTCCTCTCTCAAATACAGCCCCTTTCCTTCCCTCCTCCCCTCTCCCCCCACCTTGGGACACACAGGTTCACATGTGAAGTGGTGTTTCTACAACAGCTTGTCTATGTGTTTCATTTGTTTCCTGGGATGGCTTTTCTGAAGCATCTGGAACATGTCGCTTTTGCATGCATCTGTAAAGTACATGTCATTTACCTCACCCTATGTTTTCAAAAGCAGTTCCTGTTCAGAGTTATTTACAGGTAGCATCTCTGCACAGAAGACCTAGCATTTGATTGCAGGGGTCCAAGCAGTTAGGCATGTAGCACCCCTGTATATTTTGTGTATGTGCACACGTGTTCTTAATGCCTCCTCCAGGTTTTGTTTTCCTTGGTTAGCATGGCATTCATTTGCCTAAAACTCTTCCCCTATTGGCTTGTTAATTAATAGATATTCCTGAAGGTGTTTTTTTCTTCTGTGTCCCTTTTATGATGAACTTCCAAAGGCCCAAGCTAACCAGTTCTGTACCAGCATAACTCTGATAGGTGAGGGACTAATATTTTAATGCTAGTTCAAATGCTGCTTTTGTCAGCCTTCAAATTTAGAGACAAATATCCCCCTCCAGTCTTTTCTGTTAAGGCCAAAATGATTGCTTCCTTCTTTTTGTCTGGTTTCTTAATGCATTGCTGTCTAATCACCTTAGTAGCAAGACTGTAACCAGGTAATGGGGGAATAAGTAGCAGCTGGCTTGCTGTCTTCTCCCCTAAGAAAAATCATGGCATGTATCTGCCCTACTTTAGGGATAAGTGTCATCAGCTCAGGAAATCTGTGAGAGGGGTATAACTGGGAAGGCTTGTAAATGTGGCCTCTCTCCGTGAACAGGGAAGGTTCTCTGGGAGGAATTTAGCACTCTGCTCTTTCCAGCTGCTGCTTGGGAATGCTTTCAGCTTTTGCAAAGTCATACCTCCCTTACCTTTGAAGAATTTTCCTAAGAGGAAGCATAGAGCCATATCTTTGAAACCCTGTGCTGGTCACCTTTATTTTACAGTCGGGGGAAATGGCTTGTAAAGGCTTTTGCATCAGGCAACATTAGGGGGAGAAGGGACAGATTCTGAAAGCAAGCAGGTAGGTTTCACTTTGCCATATAGGCCTCAAGGATATCTCTGCTTTCTGACAGAGAAACTCCTGAAAGTCTCAAAGACATTTTTTTCATCTTTATTGAAGAGCTGAAAGCTTTGCATTTACAGAACAGCTGTCCTTTGTTACAAATTTTTCATTACTTATTGAAATAGATATGAGCAAGATTTCACACCACACAAACTCAGGGGGAAGCAGCATTCTAACTGGAATGATTAAAACCCCTGCCTTCTCCCATTGCTTCATTTTTCACTTTTGACTCCTGTGATGTCACTCATTTGCTCTTCTCCAGTTGTCATAGCTTTTGCTGGAGAAGAGAGGAGAAACTCTCCTTGGGTGTCCATACACAATGTGAAAGGCAAGTGAAAAATAAAATAGAGGAGGGGAAATATATCTTTTAATCTTTTCAGAGCAGAATGAACCCAGGATCAACCCTGGGCCTGCACCTGATACGCTTTCTTGATTCTCATTAAGTTGAACTTGTGATAACCTACTGTAAAACATTTAGGCTTCAGACAGAAGAACAGGCTAAGATGCTGTGCAGACCATCACGCCCAGATGAATGATCAGAAGTGATAGGTCAATATGTACAACAAAAACATGGCTGAAACTAAGTTCATCATTAAGGCAGTGTGAGGAGGAGGTCCTTCTGCACAGGCAGGGAATGAAGAGCGTAAGTGAGGTTGCTGGATCTTACACCTAACGTGTTAGCCAACTAAATCACAGTTTACACCAAAAGGTTGTGAGCTTCTGTGAACTATATGGTTGCTGGTGATATTAATTTACTACAAATCCTTCCTGTAAGCTCTTTGTAGAGTTACACACTGTGAGCTTCTTTTTCTGTTAATCTTTTCTTTTGTGAGGCTGAGTTTAGTGCTGGTGAGGAAAGGCAGCCTGATGTCCATGGAAAATGAAATCCTGTATTTATCCATAGACTAAGCACCAGCTGTTCCAGCAGCGGAACCCACTGCAAGATTGAATTCAGCTCACTCAGCCCTCTCCTTCCTCTTGGTTTGCCTTTTCCAATTGCCTGTTGTGCAGTGAGATTGGTAAAATGGATGTCTCGTCCATTCTGAGTTAGACTGACACCGTTCAGTTGCCCAGATGCCTTTCAATAGCTTTTCAGTTTTTGTTGAGTACAGTGATACCGAGCCCCTTGCTTTAAATCTGTCAGTTAAAGCAGGTGCTTTGGAAGAGCTGTGCTTTTCCTCTGAGTTTCCCAAAAGTGTTGTATATGCCAACTGCTAGCAGAGCTCAAAGGTGTAGGGGTTTCTGCATCTACCCATGGAGAAACCCTTCGAAACCCTGGCCAGTCACCTTGTCTGTTATGAAGACACCTCTCTACTTCTCTACTCCACACACAGCTAAGGTGCTGCTGCCTTCATGCAGGAGAGGTAGGTTGGCCTGGAGACAGCACTCTTCCAGCATCCTCTTGTCCCAGCAGAAGGCCCACAGCTAGAGCTGCCCCAGGCAGAGCCCAGGGCTCTCCCAAAGGCTGCCCTGGAGGATCCCTGCTTGACCACAACCAAACATTACAAGCTTCGTGCATAGGTTACTGCTAGAGAGTCTGTGACCTGTGTTTCACAAGCAAGGTGACTAAATATTCATTCTGGCCTTAAGAAGTGTTGAAGCCTTTGTCAGGAAAGGAGGATTAAAACAGAAACCACAGAATGCAGACCAAAAGTTGGAGGAAGTGGTGAACGTTTTAATGAAAAATCCATTAAGTTTTCCAGTTACTTGTACTCCCAGCCTGGCAGGAACACTAGGTCCCGATCCTTTTCCCCCATTATATTGGTTTGCCAACAACTACAGAGGCCAGTTTTAAAGCTGGAGCAAAACCATCACACTCGCACTACTTTTGTAGTAGTTTTGCTTCAGCCTCAGGTGGTTTTGCTTTAAGCTGTGAACAAAACCAGCTGCCTACAGTGCTTCCCTTTTTCTGCATCTGTTTGTGTGTCATGTAAGTGAACATAGATTAATTGTATTTTTCTTCCCCTCTAGATCTGACCATCTTGAATGGCCAGAACACCTGCAGGATATGATACAATGAGGAATTCATATGGATTAATATGTCTCTTTAGCCCCTAGCCAAATGCAAGAAGAAATCCCATCCCAAAGCATCCTAGCTATCTTCAGTTTGGCTGTTGCAATACTGGCTCTAGACCTCATTAGATTTCTACAGCTTGTAGATGATACAAGCAATCCTCCTTATCTTCCTTCCTTGTACACTTAGTTTAGCTTTGCTTGTATTTTGGGAGCGAGCAGTTCATTCATAAGAATGAGCAAATTCTACCCAAATCCACAAGCTGTGATTACATTGATGGAAAAGTGATGCTTTCAGCCAGAAATCCTGGAACAAAAGCAGTGCCCCTCCCCGGTTACAGAGCTGGTCAGTTGGCATTGAGCAGCCAGTCTTTGTTTCTAGTCTGTGTCCCCCATCTTAACCATATAGCCATTTTTTTTAATTGCCACCTTAACAGTTTGACCATCCACTTACAGCACCCCAGCGCTCCGTTCAGCAGAGTGACCAAACCATGAAATTTTGCAGAAGTCTGTACAGAGGGGATTGTGTCTGGACATGGGATCAGAAGTCACCAGCCGACAGCTGCTGGTAGAGCCACTGCCGTGAGAGTTCTGCGCTAGCATCAAGCAAAGCCACTGTTCCCCTAGGAAAAAGTTACTTTTGAACCTTTGCAGCCTTTGGGTCATTTAATGTTTGACCCAACTTTACTGAAAAGTTTGCAATTTTCTTGACAGACCTACTAGGATTGGGATTTAACCCTTGTTAGCTGGTACAGTGCTGAATGCCATACCTTGGTTTAAATACTCTAGGTCTGGAAATAACAATTTGCCTTGTGTTACCTGACTCAGTGGCTTGCAAGCACACTTGGCTGCAAGGCCCGTTTTGTTATGTAGAGTAGCTGAGGTGAGATTCATCTTCTTACAGCTTCCTTCAGATTTGTAAAAACCTGTGGGAGGTGGTGGGAGATGAGAAGTCCTTGGGTTTAATTCATCCAAGTCTAAAATTAAATTGGTGTATAGGAGATTAGCCTCTAACAAAGCTGTAAGACTAGCAGGTAAGAAAGACATAAACAGCAATGGCAGAAATGCTGTAGAAATCTGCAAGTAAAGCACATGGATGCAGGTCTGGTGTAATTTCTGCTGCTGGCACCCTCTCGCTCCCCCTGCACAGGCAAAGATGGGGAGTGAGGAGCATCGGGTTAGAGCAGGCACTGCAGCCCTGCATCAAAATGGCAGGGCTTTGTTAGGGCCTTTCTTCCTGAATAGCTTGCTTTCTCTTGCCCTTTCCCTACTGACACCAAACTGGTAGGAGAGATATGATATGTTTTCCTGGTGCTTTGCCTGTGCCATTCTCCCCTCTCCATCCTCCCCCCTCCCCTACTCCCCTGCAGTCCTCTTACTCCCCGCTGCCCACATCGAACATGTACAGATTTTACGGTTCACTGGAGAATAAGTGGCTGTCATTTCACAGATGGGCCAGGATGTAATTAGCCACAATGCATCGAAGTAATGGAACAGATGTCTCTTTGTAAACTGAGTTTGCTGTTGCACACTCTGTGTGTGTGACCTGCCGACTGCTCCGGGCAATTCCTCCCAGCCCCCTTGGCCCCCTCCCTTCTCTCTGTTGCCGAGCCAAGGGCTTAGCTCACATCAAGTGTTTGTGTGTTTGTGGGTTTGTTTTTCTCTCTTTCTCATGCACTCATCTCTCCTGCTGTAAGGCCACTGATTATGTGACGGAGTGTTAGCAAGCAGAACCTGCATTTATCGATGGAGTCATTCAAAATAGAAAAGGTGATACCCCTTTTATGAGATAATTGGCAGTTTCAAGTTGCTCTTATTACCCGATGATAATACACCAGTAAAATCATAAATTACTGTTATGATGCCGGCCTCCTCCTCTCTCTCTCTCTCTTTTTTATTTTTTTTTTTTATAAAATAAGCTCTTCTCCCTAAGCCCTCAAATTAGTATTTACATTTTAGATAAGAGATGGGCTGTTGGACTGATTACAGTGTGATAATGCACACAAGCTATCAATAAACGCAGCACTCTCAGAAAGATGTCCGTCTGACTCAGCTAGGAACTGCAATCCAACCACCAATCCAAACTTAAAAGGGACAAAAATGGAACCTGATTTCCAGATTCTCATTTTGTAGAGTAAGCTTATCTCTGTCAGGTACAGAAACTGGATAACTCTCTAATTCATAGATTCCTCCCCTAAATGTTCTTGAGACAGGTTTTCAGGCTGTATCTGTGCAGGTTTTCCATTCCTTCAGTTCACCGTGTCCATGTAGCTCCTGGACCCTGTACATCTTCCCACTTGCAGCTCTCCAGCTGTGCTGGTTTAGCTGCTCACATGGAGAGTTTGTTGCCAGCACTTCGCACCATGGGTGGGAGCGAGCAGAGCTGCTGGGGCAGGCTGGCTCTTGGCCTCCAGTGCTGCATTTGACTCTGCGTACAGCTCAGCCAGGCCACGGAGGAGCTAAACACCTTGACCAGGCACCAGCTACTAGTGGCAGAAACCTAATGATGGCACAAATGGGGGGCGACATTTAAAGAGAAGACATGCTTATGTTCTTGGTGCCTCTGGGTGTTCCCATTATACAAATAAGTTTGTGTGTCAGGGCACTCACAGTCAAATCATGTATGCAGTCCGTCTGTCTATGTGTGTTTGTATGCTTGTGTGCGTTCATGGTTTATTTTCACACAAATCTCCTGAAGAGCTGCATTGTTTCCCCAGGGCAGTTTTGATGACAAGGTTCCCATTAGTTCCCCTGGGTTTGACCCAGCAAGCTTAACTTCAGATTGCACGTCTTCTGAGTGTTAACAGTGGTGAGATACATTCAATAATGATGGTAAAAAGCAGGTCTTTTGTGTAGGGAGGAATAAGTTTTTACCTCGAGCTAAAATGATACAGAGGCTAAGCAGCATGATAATGGAGAGCAGAGTGTAAATATGTTGGGTATGTTAAACCTTGGAACAGTATCATAACTCAGAATAATCCCCTGCAATGTTTAACACTGTGGACCAGGCATTGGCCTGGTGTCATCTAAAGCTCTTCCCTTCAACCTGTGGAGTGGTTGATTAAAGTTTTCAAAGGATGCAGCCATTTGGGGTCGGTCTGCAGCTTTGTGTATGCTTCTTAGAGAGAAGAGCCATAGTGCAACCTGAGAAAGAAATAGCAATCCAGCTGGTGCCAGCCCTCAGAAGCAAATCCCTCATGCAGTGGGTTTCTTTACCCTACCACGTGCTCATAAAGCACTTTTCACTTGCATGGACACATGCACTGAGCAACTCCCATGCTGGCTTGAAAGTCAGGAAGCACAGAACCTACCAGCCCTGCAAGCACCTGTCATGGAGGGCACCAGAGCTTTTTTAGTAGGCTTTACGTTAGGTCAGCTGGGTATGTGCATAGGATTGACAGTGCTGGAGAAGTCTTCTGAGGCATATCAGACTGGCAGCAAAGTTTACAAATGTGGTACTGCATGGATTCCTCTGTGTCAAAGACCGCGTTATCAAGCATGAGAAGTAGGCTGTAGTGCAAGAATGTGTGTGTGTTTCCAAGGGGAAAAAAAGCAAATTTTGTAGTGAAGTTGAGAGTGTAGCTTTTAATTTCCTCTGGCAGTTTAAGCAGTAAGTATTTTGTGAAACAAGGAATATGGGGGTTTGACACTCTAGCCTTCATCTCTCAATTGAAATGGGGGTTGAAAGTGACATCAGAAAGAGAAGAGGTAGTTGAGAGACTCTTCACTAAACATGGGTCCTCCAGGGAAGAGGCCCAGTGATTCCCAGGAGTTCCCAGCACATACAATGCAGTGTATTTTATAATCTGTAGTGATATTGTGAAGTTCCACAAAACCATTTCATGCTTCCATTCTTGTATGGAAAGTGGGGAGCAAACTTGGCTCTGGGCAGCTAAACTGCAAGCTATGGCTTGGTCTCCTTCTCTCCAGCTCTGGGATCCCAGCAAACCTGAAGAGCCCAAGCTGGAGACACCTATATCTGCTTTTGGCCCTTGGAACGATGCCAGTCTCAGCTAGGACTACTAGTTATGGGGTCTTTTGAGTGAAATAAGACCAGAATAAGGCACTGGCTTCAGTTTCACTTGTGGCACACTCCATTTTCAAATCGGTCTCCTGAGGAGAAAGATTTGTGCAGTTACCACAGGTTACTTGCTGTCTGACACCACACTGGTTTTGTGGTGCTGCTATTTTTGGTCACTGCTTATTTCTGTGTAGTAAATAGTCAAGAGAGGAAGGCATGAGAGTGCAGCCCAGGCCCCCGACCTTGCTAAACCGACTGACCTGAAGATCTGCAACCAGGGTTGAGTATACAGGTGTCACTCACTGGCAGAGCTGTTGATGTCTGCAGGCAAATTTCCATTAAGTAGTGTCAGGGCTGGTTCCCTGTAACCTCATGTCAGCTAGGGAGGACTTCCCTGAGCCATCTGCTTCCAGCTTCTTCGGGGTTTGGGGTTTTCCCATTTTGATACTCAAATCCACATGTTTCTCTCACCTGTATTGATGGAAATTACTCTTAACCCATGTTAACAGGAGAGAAAATATTATCATTTGTTAAGATTTTTCAAACTGGTTTTTAAAAAGGATCCGTTGAGTCCCGTGGGTTTCAGTCAACAATCTGCATGGTTAGTCTGTGATGGGGTAGATATGTGCATATTTTTGGCTGGTTTTGCCTAGTCCTTGCCTGTTGCGAGACAAAACTTAGGGTTTGTTAAGTCTTTCCAGTACAGTAAGATTTCAGAGCAGGTACAATAGATCAGTACAAAAGCTTTTCCATTGCCTTGTCTCAGAAGAACCAAGAGTAGTGCTGCAGATGCAGGATGATCTACTGTTAGGGGGCAAGGGGGAATTTCTGTTTGGGTCTCAAGGGAGGCAGTCTCTGGCAGACTAAACTCCAAGTGGCTTGTCAGTCCCTCAGCAGCAGGCAGTTGCGCAGCCCTTGGGGAAGATACCGTACAGCAGCAAGTGCTTATGACAATGTGGTATCCCTACTAAGCTCTTTTAAAAGAATATCCAGTTTATTTGACAAGAATCATTTTTTACTATGCAAATAATAGCTTTCTCGCTCCTGAAGTCCTTTCACAGGCAAAGCTCCCACTGACCCAGCAGAATGAAGACTGAGTTGAAACTGTGACAAAAGCTATGACTCATAGCACGTGGTATTTAAGTGTGTTACTTGATTTAAAACAAACAGCAGGTTATCAACAATATGGATGGATGTCTTTGCAAACCTCTGCAACTTAGTTTACACACTGTCCCAAGATGGCAGTTTTTCTCTATATACTGCTGGTGTACCATTTATGTACAGGGGTAAACTGAGGCAGGGGGCAATTAAGTACCTAGTTCTGTCCCCAGCATGTACCAGTGAGAGTCATTAAGTATGATTCTGTGATCCTGAATAGTAGGATGGGCATTACACGTGGAGGATCGTGACTTGGCACTGATATTTAATAATTGGGTTGCGTTAGCAGGAAGAGCTTGCCTGCACGTTCCTGTGCTGCCAGGATGGCAGTGTGTGTGCTTATGTACAGGGACCTCTAGCCTGTTAGTGGTGGGGTCCCTGGCACTGTACACTCGGGGACTGCTGCTGCAAACCAGCACAGGTACTGCGAGCAAACCCACTCACTGAGTGCAGCCTTTCTTGGTGTGAGCGTGACCCTGGAGAAAACATGCCCAAGAACTCTTAGGTTGGTGCTCAAGTGCTACTGAAGACTGGCACAACTCGGGCTCCTGTGTAGCTTTGACGCATTTAAAAGTGCGTCCCCAGGTCCCAGGGCAGCTTTGTGTCCCTTTGAAAAATGTGGTCTGAGCCTTGAGGGCAGTGGAATGACCTGGTTAAGATGAGGTTGATGTGAATCTGACCTCTGGAGGCTTTGTGCCAAAGCAAAGGTGCTGTGCTGGCAGCAGGGGGAAGGGTGCGGGTGCCAGGTGCCAGGAGGAGAAGCCCAGGAGCCAGCCCTGTGCAGGAGGACGCAGAGCAGCCCTCTGTGTCAGGCTGTACAAATGAATGCTGGCCACAGGATAATAGTCGGTCAGGACAATCATTTGAGAACATGCATTTCTCTCTCTTCACATCTGACTGGTTATCTATTGCTCCTCTTTACTGCAATCTGCTCGTAGGGCTTCATAGCTTTTGAAGGTATAAGAATAAGGCTCTTTTTTCCTTTTTTTTTTTCTTTTTTTTTTTTCACTTGCCTTGAAGTAATCATCTATATTTAGGTCAGTGACATGATGAAAGATGTTTATGTGTTTTTACCTAAAGCTGGAGATTGCCTTTCCGGATATCACTGAATGGAAAAAAGCTAATGGAGCCTTGTCGTGCTTTCCTTGCTTTTGCAGTGGTGTTCTTGTTTTAGGACTGTGGCACGTGAAGCATCCTTCCCTACCACATGGTTCTCGGCTTTCAGCTCCTTCTGCATCCTCCGCTGGCTCCCCTGCCCGGAGTGGACTCTGAGAAGGGCAAGGGGAAGGTCACAAGAAGTTGTTTTATTCTCTGGCTACCTGGAGCAGGCATTGCCAGCTCTGCCCTATCAAGTAGAAAATGTGGCACTGATAAATCCTGTTTGCTAAGGAGCCGAGCCTTTTTAATATGCAAGTGCTCAGTCAAAGAAAGTAAACAGACATCTCCTTCTGCAGGGAATTACTAGACAAATGTCTCCCTCCCCTTACCCTCCTTCCTTCCTCCTCCCTTCCATTTAAGTGTAGGAAATTCTGCTTGCTTTATTTGATAAAGAGGAGGAGGGGAAAGGACATGTACTGAATCATGGTTAAGCTGCTGTCTTCTACCCCAAGACCTTTCAGTCTAGATGTGCTTCATTAGTTTGATAAGCAGACACCAAAAAGGGGGAGGGGTGTGGGGTTTGCATGAGGGGATCTGCCTAGGGGCTGCCCGGAGGTTTAAGAAGATGAACTGCTAATGATGTTGAAGCTGTACCTTTTTGGGACCTTGGCTCCTGGAGGAAAAATGGGCCCTTTTCACTAATTGTGTTGTGCTCAGTAGTGTGATGGAAAGGGACTCACAGGGGAGTGAAACAGAATGAATATCGGCTGGGCTCTTCCCCTGAGCAGCCCCCTCTCTGCTCCTCCCCCAACCCAACTCTCATCTCTTTAGCAGGGTGTCTGGCATGAAGTCATCCTAAATATCAGGAGATAACATTAGGAAAAGAGATTAATTCAGTGGGTCATTTATGTGGACAGTCTGGCATGAGCCTTGCAAACTAAACATAGTTTTTTAACGAATGTTTCCAAATTGGCAATGCACATGTTTTGATGAATAGCTACCAGAAAACTGTGAACCTTGGATCTGGCCCCGTGCGTGTGCAAACACAGGATCTAAGGACTTTCGAATGCTGCTCGCTCTAATCCTGTGCCAGATCTTTTCCTCTCTGGCAGATTCATGTCTCGGAAACGGGTAACTGTCCCCATCATGCAGTGGGGTATGCAGTTTTTCACTCAAGGTGCTGTTGTGTGTTTCCAGGTGTACTAATTTTCCTTTCAGCAGCAAACTTCCACTCAGACACTGCCCTAGTTGAGAAAGTGAAGTGCAATTCCCAGGTGCTCTTGAGTGCCCAGCTCACAGTAGGTCAGAATTTCCTTTCTTCTGCACCAGCATCTACCCGCCTGGGCTGTCTGGTGTTAAACTGTCAGCGTTTCAGCTTACAAAGCCTGACGTGCTCTGCATGTGTTTTGGGGTGGTTGGTGCTGGACAGGCAGTGCCACACTAGGCCTGGGAGCCCCCTTCCAGACTCTGCCAAATGCCACCCCAACCCTACATTGGCTGAGCACCTCCTCCCCTGAGCCAAAGAGCCAAAGGCAGCTGGAGGTACTGCTTGGCACTTGGCTTTCCCAAACGCTGGTGGACACAGCAAGCCTGACCCATGCAAATTAATGGGCCTGTGGGCTCAACAGGGACCTTTCTAACCTAAGCATAGCATCGTCTTGGAATTGTGTATCCCTGCCACAACTGATGGCTAGCTAGGCAGCTACAGACAGGTGGGAATCACTTGAAAAGCTATTTAGTAAAGGAGACACAAGCTGAACTTTAGAAGGCAGCCAGGTACCCAGGGAACTGCCCCAAACGTGGGGTCTCCCCACTGTCAAGTAAAAAGAGCACAAGATTCATAGTGTCTCTGGAGCACTCCAGCAGCAGGAGTGGGCAGCAGGTTTAAAGCAAAAGGATGTTTTGTTTCTGTTTTGTTTTGTGCACAACATCTGCTTAATGTGCAGAATTCCCTGCTGCACACTGTTGCAAAGACTGCATGTAAAAAGAATTGGATAAATGCATGAAGGAGAGGTTTGCAGTTGAGAACAAGAGTGTGCTAGATCGACACAGTCCTCCAGCACAGGATGCTTGCTCTTAATCCTCTGACTGCTGGAAAGTGGGAGGGTTCCCAGGGGAAGGCTCACTGTTTATTTGTCCTTGTTCCTTTTACGCTTTCCCTAAGCATTCATGGCTGGCTGCTGTCAGAGATGGGATACCCGGCTGAGAAAACCTCTACACGCAAGACCCATTACATTATGCTGACAGGACAGGGTGGAGTGAACACCTGTGTTGGGACATGGCAGGGTAACCAGGGCAGCCCAAGCCGCAGAGCACAGCTTTATGGAACTGCTGCTGCTCGTAAGCGGTCCCATACGTGACTTCCTCAGCATCCCTTTGATGGGGATGGTCAAAGGAGGAGCGCTGGCAGACAGTGCAATAAATGCTGATGTTATATTGTGTTGTAAACCACTTCACAGAGAGAGGTGAATGTTTCCCAGGGTGTGGTGTGGCAAGACCAAGAGGCAGACTGTTTGAAGTTGTGACCAACTGCTTCTCTTCCTTTCTTTTCAGAGACGACTTTATGTGGTGGGCAACACAGACAACCACAACAGTAACTTCTTAGTCCAAAGCTTATTTAAGAGTTTTTGCCCACCTTCCACCCTGCTGTCTCCTGCCTCAGCCCTGTGCCTGTCCTCTGCCACTCAGAGGGCAGAGCCACTGTGGAATCCTCTCATCCTGTAGCACTGCTGGTCCTCCCCTTACTCAGCACATGTTGCGTTTGCGCCTCTGCCTTGACCAAAATCACTGCTCTGTCAGCTCCCAGCAGCAGTAATGATGCGGGGATGGGGCAGGATCACCCCCACTCATTGGGGGCATAAGGCAGGCTATTCCTGTGGAGAAAACGTGCATCACACAGGGTGGTGGAGAGCGGACTGTGCCTTGGTCCCTGTAATTATACCCATCTGTTACTTCCCTGTCTCCTCTGCTGCTGAACAAACACACAAAGCATCACAAGTGTGATTTAAGACCCTGGAGAATACAATGGCTTCATTTGAACAAGCTGAGCTGGCCTCTAATGCCCCGCTTTTACTGCCCCACTGCTGCATGCTGGGCTGTTGAGGGCCACCCTTTTACAGAGCCATTGGCTCTCGCTGCTCAGTCATTACTAACTCTGTGCCTTTTTTGTTTCTGCTGCTGTTGTCAGACTTGCATGGAGGGGATGATGTCAGAGCTGTTCCTCCTTTCCCTAGCAAAGTGACTGGTTTGGGAGTTTAGTGCCTTCCATGTTAATGGGACTGGTAAACTGGTTTTGAATTGCAGTTACTCTTGTTTTCTGTGCCCTCTTGTCCTTGCTGTTGACTCATCAGGCTGAAGTGTCTGAGCTTAATTGAAGCAGTAACAATGCAATCAACATTTCTCTCTATTTTTATCTGCGTCTCCCCCTCCCCTCTGTTTTTTTCTGCTGCCTGATAGGCTATTTCTGGGGCTGAGAGCTTGGCAGTCTTGCAAAGGTTTGCACTGGGAGAGGAATGAGCCACAAATGGAGCAAAGCCCACTGAAGGTAACAGGGGTTCATTCTGAGTGATGCTGGACTCCCTGCATTATACTTGTCATCCTTGCTGTGCTCCACTTCTCACCTCCCCCTGTCATCCTTCCTGCAGCGTGGAGAACGCCTGGGCAGAGGGAAGTGATTCTACAGCAGGGCCTTATGGATACACCTAATTAGCATAAAATTAACATAACTCTCTTTGTTTAACAGAGTATCCAGCACTCCTCCTTTATCCAAGTAATGTGACCAGAGGCAGGGAGGAGTGACTGGTCTTGGTGTGATCTTGAAGATATCAGTGGTGAAGATACTAGCTGGGTCTTTGTGTGCCAAAGCGTTCACCCCTGACTTCAAGGGGAGAACAGGGTGCCCCTGCCAGCTGCACGCTTAGGTGGCAACTGATAAGCAGCAGATGACTGATACATTTTCAAACAGGTCTCCAATGTGAGATAGCTTGTCTATATATAAGTAGTCTGATTTATCAGGGATGCGAGTCCTGGGAGCAGCAGTATCTTTATGAGTCAGAGATGCTAAGAGCTCGGAAAAATCCACCACATTTGCTCAAGTTTAGTTACAGACTCCAAGATGTGACTGCTTTTGTGTTACCTTTGAGAGCAGGGCTAGGATTTGGGTGCCACTGCTGAGTGTGCTGCTTTGACCAGGATAATGATGCTCCCACCATCTCACACCGCTGACCAAAGGACCTGGTGCCACGAGCATATTTACTGAGACTGTGATATGGGGCAGATTCACAGCAGTCAGCTTCCACCGGCTTCTTACATTGATTTTATTCTCCTCTTCCCTGTACAAGTGCTAAGAATGTCCTGCCTGTGTCAGCCTTTATTCCCCCCCCAGCAACAGCCAAAGGAGATGTATCTGCACGTTGTCCGGCATACCATACAGCTGTAGCTGCACCATTACCGTACCACTGGGAAGCTAGAGGAGCCAGTGCAGCTGAGTCAGGGACTTGACAAAGGCATGCTGCCATTTTGCAGGGAAGCTGTGTTCTTTCTTGCTTTCTCGGTCCTTTTTCCGTATTGCTTCTGCAGTGCCAGGTTTGCCTGGGGACAGGCAGAAAGCCTATAGCGGGGCAAGTGAGGCCAGGGCACGGGAGCTGGAAGCTCTTAAGCTTCTGTAAACATGTCCACTTAGGGGAAAAGTAGTGATGGGAGGCAGGAAGGAGTAAGAGAACGTGGCCATTTTGTAATACATGTGGTAGCAACACAAAGTGCAGTTTTTTTGGTTTTAACATTAAGTGCTATGATTCATCCTGGACCCACCATGGAGAATTTGTGATTCACGGCCACTTTCTTTGTGTGTAAGAGCATTCGTGGGGGGGTTAATTTGCTTTGCTGTATGACCATTGAAACACAAAATTAAGTTTTGCCTGGGTGTTCCTGAGTGTCCCTAAATAGGCAGACACCCAGACAAATAGACCCAGCAGGGCAGTTTGCATTGCAGTGCGTGGTCACCGCATTTTGGTGATCTCGGGTAGAAGCTGAAAGGTCTCTGGAAGGAAGGGTGGTCTTGGACCGGTCTGGTCCTGGCTAGCTGGGCTACACTTCCGACGCCTGTGCCTGGAGTGTGTGCAGCAGTTTCGGAGGGCAGAATAGCAAGACAAATGGATCTTAAAGGTTTTGCCTCTCAAAGGGGATGCCAACTGGCTTTAAACGGTCTTTTCTTCTGAAATCGGTTAAGGTTACTGTTGTTGATGGCAAAACCAAAGGTGTCAAGAGGAGAAAGTAAGAGGGAAAACTGTGGCTTTTCTTTTTCTACTGTCTAATGTCCTGGTGCACTTAGCAGAACACACGTGTCCTTGGTGCCTGTGTTTTTTCTGTGTAGTTGGTTCATTCTCCTTAATGCATGTTTAGCTCTTTTGTGAAGTGACGGCAGGCAGAGAATCATCAGAAAGTATGGAGATGTCAGTAGAAAAACCAAGAAGCTAGAGTAGACATCTAAGTAGGTGAATTTGTTGAAAATACTTTAAACTTGTGTCTGGGAAATGCCTGGATTTCAGTTGACAGAGTCCTTTTGCAGTGAGACACGCCTCTCCTTTGTGTGAACTATACCGCCCTGCATCCTCTTTCTGTCACCTTTTTAGTGTTGTTATTGGACTGCTTATTTCTATTTTGTAATCTTTTTCACTTTTTTTATACAAAATTAACATACTCTTTTCTTCCCACCTCCCACCCTGCGGTACAGAGAAAGACTGCTGCTTTGTATCAAAACCAGAATTGTTCTTAAGGTAACACACACAGATCTAGACTTCTCAGCATTGATGCTGTAATCTCCGCTGGCATCTTCAATAATTTTATGTCCTTGTGTTAGACTTTGCCTCACAAATATATATACAAAGCCCAAATTGTGTTATCTAGGGAACAAATGCTTTCAAATATGTTTGAAGGGTGTGCAAGAACCAGCCTCTAAGTGAAGGAAGGCAAGAGGCAGCTGACTTTGTTAAATACTCGCTAATACCTCTTGCTGTTGGCAGAACCTGAAGTTTTAATCAGCTCTGTCTGTGTCTGCCTTCTGCATTTGCATTTGCATTTGCCTTTGTCGGCACGTTTTTGTGCCCTGCGATTTTGTCTGTAGCTGCATGCCTGTTGGCGTGCCTCTCGTGTGTGCGCCTCGCTTCAGCTTGTGTTTGCCTGCGTGCTCCATACGGGCTCTGCTCTGGTGTGTCCCAGCATGTCTGCCTGTGCCTTGCGTGGCTGCGCGGGGCTCTGAGTCAGCCGACGTGCCGGCATCTGCCTCCCTGTGCAGTCTTGACTTTCAATATGTGCATCTCCCAGCGTGTCTGCCTGCACGCATCTTTCCCCGTGCATCTGTGTGCCGTGGCGTGTTTGGGCGCCTGGCCACGGGATGGTATGTGGGAGGCTTTGTGTGTGGTGGGGCTGGCAGCATTTTAAACTGAATTTGGTGACTGCTCTTGTTGAGATGGAGACTCCGTCGTTTCCCTCTGTCAGCCTAACAGACACTTGTATCGGGGAGGAAAAGCTGTTGCCTTGGTGGCTTCAGCGAAGTGAAATAAAATGCTGTTTCGAGTCGGTGGGAGTGGGGATCATTCTCAGATGTCAGCTCCTTAAAAACGGTCTCACTTAAAATGTGTATGGAGAGAAGAAAATGGATTTTTCTCTTACAGGAGGGGCTTGTACCCTTTGCATGGTGTTGGATTACCCCCTCAGATCCAGGCAGAATGCTGTGCTCCGAAGGGAAGGTCTTTAAAAACAAAACAAAAGGCAGCTGTCAATTTAATCCAAGCTCCCTGATAAAATTCCAGCAGAGTTCCTTTTTTCAGAGATGAAATAAGAACCCTGGCAGGCCCTCTTGACTGGCCACATAAATCATTCGTGGTAATTGCTCTGAGAAAGACGAGTGCCTCTTAGGTGCAGGGAGGGGGAAGGTGCCTGCTGCAACTACACAGCGCCCCAGGTACCCCAGCTGGTGGGGACCCTCAACTCCCCCCCCCCCCCCCCCCCCCCCCCCGCGGGGGGCG
>JAVJGJ010000001.1:11779528-11801404 GCA_035590215.1 Microhierax caerulescens | reverse complement strand
CCGATCTGGGCTTCACTCCAGGGGCAGAACATCGTACTAACACTGGAGTGCTGTAGGAGGAGGTTAGGGTAAAGAAATTAGCCATCTGTCTGGTGGAGACTGTATCCTCCAGGAGGCAGTTAGACATCAACAACAGGCAAAATGTTTCCATTCTCATTGTCCTGCACTTCAGTTGTACACAATGGCATGAAAGGCGCATAGAAGCCCCATTCACTTGCAGTTATATAGAGGTCTGCCACCAGCCACCCTGACAAACACTCCCTGGCAGTTGTAGCTAGTGGCAGCTGAGAGCTGCTCCCCTCTGTGCCACTTGCAGAGATGCCTGTCAGTTTTAGGTGTCCCATCGTGGAAAGCCGGGAGGCAGGGACATAGGCGTTTAGCAGTGGAAAGCAGAGCCTGACTGCAAATGAGGAGGCAAAGTGATTTTTACAGCCCTTGGCTTCAGGCAGGAGGAAGCTGACACCGGTACAGGCTCAGGCTCTGCAGCATATTCCTGGGCTGCAAAGCTTGAATGCGACACTGCATCCTGAGAGCGAGACGAGCGGGTGGATCTAATCAGCGCCACGTGGCTGTTTATCAGCTCACCCAGCGTGGCCATGCTCCACACTGCTCAGAGCAGCGCATCCATCAAGTCGCTGCTCCGAACTTTGATTTAAGAAACTCCCTGTCACCAGGGACAGTTACTACTAGATTAGTCTGGGCAAGGGTTTAGGGAACGTGTGTTGACATTTGGTTGTGTTAGTCACACTGAGCCACACAGCCAGAGAGAACTGCCAGGTCTCTCACTGTCTGCTCTGAAGGACTGTCTTTATAATTTCTTCTGCACATACATGTAACTTTTTTCTTCTTCTTTTTTAAATAAAAAACAAACAGCTACAGCATTTTGCTGTCAGAAACCTAGATCCTGATAAACAGAGTGCCCTCGGACAAGTTCCCTCGCTCGATGGTTAAAAAATTCAAGTTTAGGAATATTTTTCTTGCTTTATTCTTGCAATGCATGTGTGTGTATAGAGGAAAGCACTTATGGGAGAGCAAGGGGCAGCGTAACATGTGTTTTCATTGTCTGCATTGGTTGGCTTCAATAGGTAAATTATCAGTACCATAACCTGATTTCAGACTACTGTCATTGTAAAAAATGCAGTTCACAAGTAATGCAGTTCTGTATCTACAAAAGGAACCACCTCTATGAGCCTTCCTAATGTGCAAAGAAAGCCCCACGTGATGGCAAAGACAGGACTCTGGTCCCCTAATGTGCCACAGAATGTGGCTGGTATTTCCCTTCCTCCACGTCCTTCAGACTAATTCTGTGCATTCATTAAGTGAAAGATTGTCATGAAATTCAACTCTGAAGCTTCCAAATCTCAAGTGAGATTTGGCACAAAGTAACTCTTGTGTTCCCTTCCTGGACTCTCAAGTCTGCCTTGCAAGGCTTGAGCATCAGGCTTTTACCTTTCCCAAGACTTGTGTCTGACACCCTCCTACTCTTACACTGGGCTGTAGGCTTTTGCTCAGCTTGTGGTCAGCTGAACTGAATAAGTCTGAACAAATCTGGTTCTTCCTCATACGAGCACATGGCCAGTGGCAAATAAGGTTTTCTTTATTTGAACAGTCGAGAGAGACCCTATGGATAAAACATATTTTAAATCAGTGGTGCACATGCACATCTACCTGCCCAGATGATGTTACCTTAGGTAGACTTTTCAGGACATCCTAGCAGATGTCCTTCCCAGTCTTCTTTCCTGTGTGAGTCTTTCTCTTTTGTAGAGTCTCTTTCTTAACTTGCTTAGTTTTTGTTCTTGTTCTCACCTGATTTGTGTGGAGTCCTTTCCAAACCAGTTGTTAGCTGGCTAGAGGCAGGTGGTAGGATCTTCAGTGCCAACAGTGCAAGTATTTTCTCTAAGCAGACTCGTGATTACTAATGGATGGCTTGTCAGGGCTATTTGTTCCTTCCTGGTTGCTTTTTTGGTAATCTTTAATGAAATTAAATGTGTAGATTTATATAGTAAGCATTACAATAACCTGGACAGTGTACAGTATTCATAAATTGTTACAGAACAGATACACTTCTGTCACAAAATGGATCAACTTTTGCAAAGAGGCTGTACCTTCTAGAAGTGGTCAGTGTGTGCTGTTTAGTTTGTTTGGTATTTTGTTTGGTTGGTTTAGCATACAGCGATCTATCAAGTTAGATGCTGAGCCATCAACAAAGCCATCCATCTGACTCTGGTCAGAAGGTTGCCTTTAAGGGAGTGTCACTGGACAAAAATTGGCATCAAGTACTGCTGGATAGAGGGTAGGGTTTTTTTCTTTTGTAGAAACTTAGTGACTCTTCATGAAAAATGTGTTTTGCTGAAAATTGGAAGATTTGTCTGAAGTGTTCTGTTTTCTAAGCACTTTTTTCCCGAGTATTTGGCAAAACTTATTAATTTTTCCCCTGAAAACAGGAACCTGTTGTAATGAATGTTATGCAGTTGAAATGGTAATTTTCCAAGGAAAAGAAGTCTCAAAAGAAACTTTTTGCACAGTCCTGGTATCTAAGTAAAACTCTGTGTTTGAATTCTGCCCATCTGTGAAAGCACTTTGTGAGGCCACGGTTTAGAAGCAATGTCACTGTTTTCCCAGCCAAGAAGAGTATACATTGCCTTTTTAGTGCCACGAGCAGCATCCATTTAGTGGTCAAACGTGGTCAGAGTGAATCACCCATTTTCCTCCAAGATGTGAGCTTTGTAGCGCTCCTTACTGTGGCTGTTTTAGGGAACAAAGATCCAGTAATCAGCCTGGCACACAGATCACACAGGGCTGTTCCTACATCTGTATGAAAGTCAGAGATTTAGTATTTCGGTCACTAAAAGCCGCTGCTGAGCCATTCTCTTAAAACTCAGGTTTTTAAGTCAAATTTGGAGAGGGGGCAAGCAGATAGCTGTTTTTCAGGGCTGGAGCAGCTTCTGATCACAGATAGATGCATCTTTCTTACACTTTGCTTTGTTCTTCAGTGTTTTCAGACCTATTAAGTATTTTGTCTTGCCTCCACAGGCTATAATTCTCTCTTGGGGCTCTGACATGCGTGTACATGGGGGTTTTTATTAGCTTGGTAGGAGCCATTTGGTCCTATGGTGGTGTGAGGGATGAGGCAGCCAGCAGAGACCACAATGCAACTTTGGTGGTTTCCTATGTAACTGGCCAAGGAAAGGTGACTTGTCAGCAGACCAGGCACTCTGGAGAACAGACCCAGCACTCATGGGAGGAGGAATCCGATGGCATTGTGTGTGTTCATCCCTCAGGCACTGTTTCACTTGTGCTTTCTGGTTCAGCAGCATCTGAGGTGGTAGAGGGAAGAATAATAAACCAAATCGGTGTCCAGGGGGGTAGGTATGCTGACTAACATTTATCTGAATAGACTTTTATCACCCCTATCCAGGATGGGCCCAAAAGGCATAAGACCTACGGAAAAGTGATCGCAAAGGTTGGTAGGGGCACCTTCTTCTTACCCAGTTGTTAAGATTTAATTACATATTCCAATAACAGTCAGTACCTAAAATAAGCGGAGGGCCGATGTTGTGAAATTCTCCAACCTTTTAGAGACCCCTTCATACTCCTTGGTAGAAAGAAGCAGGGGAAGCAAAAGATAAAGTGGACAATAATGACAGCAGAATCCATGGTACAAAATGGGAAAATAAATTAAAGGAGAAGGAGAGAAATAGATATGACTTGTTTCCTTTTGTAGTATGGATTGGGTTTGGATGTCTCTCTGCAGCTGCCGCTGTTGCTGCTGCTGCACCATTATTTATTATTTGTTATTTTAGCACAGTGAAGGAGCAGTAGTTGAAATAAACTCAAGAGCATGACATTTGGTGACAAATGATTTTGAAGACTCTCCCCCAAAATAAAGTTACAGATTCATATTTCAAAGGCTGTATAGATGGAAGATCCCACTGCAGACGAAAATAAAATCAAACCGGTGGGTATGTGGATCTGTAAATAAATACTGGTGCTTGTTTTTCATAACAGCTCTAGCTGCTGAACCTTGTAGTAACGTCGGCCTGACCACAGCGCTGCACAGGTCTGTCTTCTGACACGTGTGCTTATTTAGAAGCCTTAACACTGTACCCAGTGATTAAGTTGTCCACAAACATGAATAATGAGTGACACTTTTATTTTAAAAGTCAGGTCAAAGATGGCCCCTGTACTGCAGTAAGACTTTGAGTTGTCCTGCCCCTCCCTCAGCACCCCAAATTCCAAGATGGCCTTTTCTGGGAAACCACATTTTCTACAGGAAAAGGTGTTATTGTCAGTATAGGTTTTAAAATGCTGAGCATCAGAAACCTACTTAGGTGGTTTTCACAGTATGTGGAAATGACATGGGTAGAGATATTCTCAGAGGCCTTTTTGGTGACAGTGAAGACTTTTTGGTGACAGTAATAGTTGTGTGTTACTGGGTCATTTGCCGTCTTCATTCTGGTTGAGATCTCCAGTGTCTAAAATTGTTGACTTTTGTCTGGACTGGTTGGTACAGTACCAGTTTCGTTCAGTTCAGTGGACAAGATGCCAGCACCGAGTTGGTGTGAAGGAGAGGGCCACGTGCATGCCTGCATGTTAAATCCCTGAAAACAGATGTTTCTGCTGAAAAAAAGGAACACGTTGCACCTGAGAATCCTGGAGCTCTTTATGCGCTGCTGCAGGCTAATAAAGGAAAGTAGGAAAGGGCGATGATGGGCCTTGGGTTAAAACAGGGAGCTGTTGAGAACGGGTGGAAAGTAGTCAGCGTAAAGAACCATCTTGTAGAAGATTTGAACAGGTGGTTACTGTGGCTTTGCTGCCCCAGAAGGTATAAATTTGTTCTTTCCCCTTCCCTCAGCTGGCTGCCCCTTCCCTTTCTTTGCATCAGAAGTGGACATGGCATTAAAATCCTTGCAAGCACCATTTCTTCGTGGACGGTTGCTGCTTACTGTCACATCCCTTAGGGTCCCACACCAGCCTGAGAAGTCTGAGATTTGCTTCATGAAATCAGGTAGCAGTGAACTTCACAAGTAGAGATGCGTGTGGACAGCATTTGAAGCTAAAGCTATGCTCTGTGTACTGTGGCCTAGAGGACAGGCAGGTCATTTAACAATGAGAAGCATGAGAAAAAGAAATAAAGCCTTCCTCCCAGAGGTTGGAGCAGTCCCTCCCTGCTTTACCAAATGAATCTTCTTAAGTTTCCACAGAGCTTGTGTGTGGGTGAGGGAAACACTTGTAATTTGTTGTTTTGCAGAAGGGTGGTTCCCTGTGCCCTTGGAAAGAGGCCTTTGCTGAAAACCAAACAACAACAAAAAATTTCCCTTCAGGAAGCCAAAGCGTTTTTTTTGAAAGCGTACATGCACATCCATTGCTTTTGGCATGGTCTTTGTACATGCATCCAAGAACAAATTTTGTTCTGAAAGTGATGAAATTTATGTGGAAGAAGTAATAGCACTTTGTACATATCTCTCAACAAACTGAAAATGTTATCCCCATTGTATAGGTACGGTCAGGATCTGATAGCGGATTCTGGGCAAGTGCTGCATCTTGGATTTGAGTTCTTAGTCTTCCAGATAACTGCTTAAACATCAGGGGAAAAAAAGTCTTAAGAAATGGTATTGAACAAACAGCAAAACCCATCTTCCCTTTGTAAATGTAACTAAATGCCATCATAACATTTTGTTCTGTTTGCAACACTAGAAAAAAAAATTAATAGCTTTCTAAATCATCTTGCTTTAAATTGCTCCCATCCCAGGCTTCTTCACAGAAAGCGGTGTCTCTTCTGTTTATCTCTTGCTGAATCTGACCATGTGTAAGCGAAGCGGTAATATTGTCACACCTTAGGACTTTATCCATTGATTTTTGTCCCAAGACTTTGACTCCTGGAGTTCGGCGATTGAATATCTCACCTCAGCTCTTACATTTTTTAAGCAAGTTTCTGTACTCCACAGATGTAAAATGTTAAAGTCTGGAGTGGAACCAACTGCTGGTGTATTATTTTATCTCCTTAACTGTCTGGCAGAAAGAGGAGAGACCAGCTCCTGATTTTGAAACACGAGAGCTGAAGCACTGATTTTTGCAGCTCTCCAAAAATCAGGAGCATCCTGTCCTTCCAAGAGTTTCTTGCAGAAGCAGTGATCACCATGGTGCCTTGTCTTCCAGTGGTACTGGTTGGTACATTACAGGTTATTACAAGCCTGACTACTTTCTTAGCCTCTTCAGTAGTGTGAGAAGGGCGTTTCGCTGTCAGGCAGCAGAAGCTTTCAGGCCACTCTCTTACCTATCTTTCACCTCCCGTGGTGTGTTTGCCATGCCTCAACAGCACTTTAGAGCTGAATGAAACTCATGGGCATGAGATGCCTCACCTCACTGTAACAAAGGTGGGCACCTTTGGTTACAGGTAAGCTCCCAGTTCCCCTCTCTTAGTGCCAAGTGGCAGCTTCAGGGAGTGCATCAAGGGAGGGTGGTAGAGCCGCACCTCGCACCTCGCTGCGCCTGCAGGGTTGTGATTTCAAGGGTGGTGACACTGCCGGTTCAGTCTGTACCCGTGGGCATATGTTGTCCTTGGGCATGGAGCTGGCAGGCTTGTGGGCGGTGTGGTGACAGCTCTGCTGGAAACTCGCTTGGGAAGCCTCTGATGGAGCTCATCAGGAGGAGGCTTGTGGGGAAGGCACCGTTCCCCTTTTGTCAAATGACAAAACAGTTTTACCCCAGAGAGCCTCTGTGTAGGCTCCTCTCACAGCAGCCACGAGAATGAAAGACCACAGGCAAAGGCTACTATGAAAAACACCCACCACATTTTTCCTTTGTAACAACTTTGACTGACTTCTTTCAGATGTGAAGGAGCTGACAGAGAATGCCTTCCCTTCTCATAAATGAGATTTCAATACCTGAAGAAGTTGACAGTGTCCCTCGCTATCTTATATTCTGACATTGTGGAAGGCTTCAACTTAACCCTGGTAGTTAAGCTGTAATTGTCTGAACTGAGCCAGGGGGAAGCTGGTGAAAAGTGACACACGTATCTCTCTCTCTCTCTTTTAAAAAAATGTCACTCATCCAATTGGCTTTTAACAAGAACACTCTCCAGGCCGTCTCTAGAAGGACCTGTCCGCTAACGGGCATATATCCATATATCACAAAGTTCTTGATCACCTCTTCTTCCCAGGCTTTTTATTGTTTGTTAAGGAGCATTGATGTGCCAAGAGATTCTCTCGTTACAGTAATTCCTGCGTGTTGGACTAAAGAGTCCCCATGGGAGCAACCCTGTACAGGCTGAGAGACGGACTAGGTGATCTTCTCCATCTCTGCCTTCTGTGATTCTGTCGTTCGTACATGACACTTCTCTAAACAGTGCCCTTAGAGAGCACTCCTGGCAGTAAAGCTCTAAAACGCTGGGATTATTGAAGGAGAGCCTTTTTAGCTCAAAGTACATCACATAATAGAAAGTGTAGACAGCTTAACCAAAGCAGCGGTTTTGCAGCTTAAGCATCTGGTGCGTACTCAGGGGACTGTGGTTTGACTCCCATCATCTGCCAATCAGGTCATGACTTGGCACAGCAAGTTTTTGGGATCGTGACGCGTTGCTCTGCGGAGCTGTCACCATCCTGAAGAGCTGTCCCAGGAGAGCGGGCTGCTGAGCAGCCTTTTTACCCTGGCGCATGCTCAGGCGACTGGGCCAGTGCCTCAGCGCAGAAGGGCTCCACACCTCCTCCAGTTCTTCCATTCGTGGGAGAAATCTGCAGGGTTTCTCTCTCCCGAGCAGTCTCCTGCTTACTGCTGAACTTTGCTTCCTTTTGTGGATTCAGCAATGAGCTGGCGCTGGTAGTGGAACACACCAGCATAGCCTGGGAGACACCACACCGACTCCAGCAAGCAGCACTGCTGCAGGAGCAACCGAAAGCAGCTGGCCTGGGCTAGCCTCAGTCCCTATCGCAGCATCGTCCCTGAAACCTTCTGATGGCAACAGAGCCTTGCTCTGGCACTGCAGAAGGTGCCTGTAACGAGGGGCTGATGTGTGCCTGGTGGTGTGTAGCACTCAAATTGCACCTGACAAAGAGGAAGAGGCTTGCTGAAGGGGGAGCGCACAGCTGTCAGCTCCCGACAGCCATGACAGATTCACAGGGCTCTGCCGCTCCGTCTCACCTAGTTCTGGAAATAAGGGGAGGTTTGCCTCAGGATCCCAAAAAGCTGGTGCTGTCAGGGCCACAGCAAATCTCTCAGTTTTAGCCAAGAAGCCTGCTCTCTCCCTCCTGCTCACTCCTTGACCTATGCTTTTAGTCACATTGCTCAAAGGAGGCGGGAATCAAATAGGATAGAGAGTTTTCTTCCTTGTTGTGTTCTGAGTAAGATTTTTGACTTTTGGTTTGTTCAGGTGTGTGCGGACAAGATATACAGTTTGGGGCTTTTTTTGAGGAATTGTATTCTCTGAGGATTTAGCTACATCATGCTTGGCACTGTAGCTCCCTGGATCCCGGCTACCTTACGGCGGTCACGGCAGTCTGGTGGAATCAGAGGGACTGCCATCGTTCGGGGCGTATGGGTGGGGGTGCTGAGGCGTGAGGCAGGGGAGTGATTTGTCCAAAAATCCAGATTGTGAATGCCTCAGGCTGCCAAACCCCAGCCTTACAACTAGCCTTCTCCTATGTAGGGTTAATAAAAAGGAATTCTGCGTGGTTCCTAAGACTATATAAACCTACCTACCACCTCTCCAACAGTTAATGACCTGTCTGGAGGCAAAGAAATTAGTCTGTTCATGTGAGACCAGTCAGCTGTAGGCAGACTGGCACCATGGCTTTTTGCTTGAAAGAAAACAGGTTAATCTTATTTAGATTAACGAAGTTGCTTTTTTTTTTTTTTTTGTTATCAACAACTTGCAAGAGTCTAAGGCCTTGGTACTTCCTTACACAGCTGTTGACAGAACATTTTGTATCCCGAGGAGCTCTTCAAAGAGGGGTGGCTTGTTTACATTTACTCCTTTTTGGTTTAGCTTCATAAACATACATAGCTGTCCCGTCAGTGAGCAAAGAGGTGTGCTCCAGCTTACTCTGAGTACTTGGACCGTACAAAGCATTCCCAAAGCTGAGATGAAATGCAAACAGTCAGCTAGCCATCACTTGAGAGAAAATGATAAGATAGAGTAAGAAAGCACTTATTAACAGAAAACAAGAGCTGTTTTTACATCCTGCCTTTTCATTATCTCAGTAGGGGATGGTCTTGGGTCACGTTCGTGCCTTAACTGGGGTGAAGTAGAAAGGCCTGATCCTTCAGCATACCACAGAGCTTCACTGAGTAAATACGGTCCACTGCTTTACAAAACACCGTATGAAGCTTGTACCACCAGACCATATAAACAGGATACTGCAGAAGAGCTCCCCATGAGTCACGGTTTGCTCCAAAGCCTTGTCTTCCCTGGGCTTCTGTGATGGTGGTGGCTTTTTTCTAGCTGGCATCATCTCAGTACTATGGCCCCCTTTGGGTGCTCGCCCGGGGTGCTGATGCTGTGGGCCATCCACCAGGATAGCACCACCAACTTTGTGAGAGACCTTAGAGGTGTGAGTTGCCATGCTCAGGTTAATTTTTAACCATTTCAACGTCTAGCACAAAAGTCCCCTCAGTAAAATCTTCCCCTGAGTAACACATTTCTCTGAGACAGAGGCATTAGGTGAGGCTGCAGCCGAGGTGCCCTGTGCTCGCCCAGCACCGGAGAGGTGTGCTCAGAAACCATGAAAGCATCAGGCAAAACGGCACTTAAAGACATTGAGGACAGCCAAGGCTGAAAGAAAAGGGTTCTGTGTCTGTTCACTTGCCCTGGAATTGGTGCCATAATCTGCGTCTGAATTTTTTTCATGGAAAAGAAAGCCTGTGTTGGATGTGTGTTCTCTTTTCTGATTTACCTCTTTTGAAATGGATCAAACAACTGTTAAAATTTCTGAAGGCTTCAGAGGAGGAGGAGGAGATCCTCTGTGCTCCTTGAGCAACCCTTCACATGCATGCAGTCCTCACTTCTCCCTCCTCAGATTTCTCCCCCTCCCACCTACTCGTGAGCATAAGCTTGGGAAATGGGAACAGGGTGTATCAATTCAGTATTATCCCAGCAAGAGAAGAGCCTCCTCTATTGCTATTTTTAGCCTGGTGGGTGCACCCTGCCTGCCATGAACTCAGTACAGTGAGGTGTTTAATTCGGCCTCCTCTCTCATTTAAAAGAAGGCTGTTGAGCGCTCTGACCACCACAGCTCCACTTTTACAGCTGGCCGTAAATTTCCGAGTGTGCAGTGATATCTTTAGCTTTGACTCCAGAGATTTCCTGTTGAGCTGCAAGATGCAATCCTGCAAGCGCGCTGAAGCTAAATATACCCGCTCGGGCTGACATGCAGCCAAACAAACAAGGGCAGTGTCAACACCAGTTTTTTCCAATGCTGAACGGGTAGAGTTATTCTGGACCTGGTGGGGCCTAGTTCAATTAATAAGGCAATTAAGTTTGTTTTGGCATTTAAATAATCTTTGGAGCTCTTTCTGCGCTAAGCTGGTTTGTATTCCCGTAGAAGAGAGCGTATGACCTAGGTTGCAGCACTGCACTCTACACTCAGCTTTAGCTACCGAGTCCATTGCGGACGAAGGTTTTCATCCTGTAGGCAATTTCTTCGGCTTCAGAAAAATGTTGTAACTTTTCACTTGTACTAGTCAGCATGGCCACGGCCTTTAAGAAAGAAGAGAAAATGAATTTTGAAGCAGCCTAAGATTAGTGAGGGAAAATAACAGTAAAAACATATAAATGACACACACAACACTGGCGTGTTTCTCTTCCTAATGCCAGTGCCAAACTGGTGCCGCACACTTGAAGTGATTCTTCTGAGTGCTAGCTTGGCAATAGGAATATCTTTGCTCCCTGAGTTTTTAGAGGTGATTTTATCATGATGTGATTGTTAACAGACAATGCAGTCCTCTTTCATTTCACGGAAGGTACAGTATGTATTTTTAGGTCATAAGAAAATGTTTTGATGGAAGGGAAAAAGCTAATCGGTCTTTCAGGTTGTGTACCTTGATTTTGCCATTGTAAATCTTCGGTCATTTCCTCTTGTAAGCAGAACGTGTCCATGACCAGCACCTGCTGAAGATGCAGCAGGCCTTCCTCATCTGCAGCTGCATTTCACTGTTGATCTGTGTGAGCATGGAGCTGTTTGGTTTTCAGAAGGGAGGTTGCTACCTGGTGAGCTTTCACTAAGGCTGTCACTGCACTTGCAGTCGCTGCGGAGAGCTACGGGACAAAGGTTCCTGCTTCGCTGTGAGAAGGAACAGCAGGAACGCAGGGGCGCTCCAGGAGCTCCCTGTACTTCCCCCAGTGGCTTTTGAAGGCGTGGGGCTCTGCCTTGTATCTTTGCTGATTTTAGCGGCTAGCCAAAGGAGCTGGAGTTTGCTGCAGGACTGTTTCTGAAAAGTCAGGGAGAGGAAGAATGGGCTTTATTTATGGTTGTCTTTTCCCTGGGCATTGTCAGCATTCCATTTTTCAGGTGGTGGTGTGTTTATGTTTTTTTAAAAGAGAAATGTCTTAGAAGCAGTGAGAACACATACTACTACCTCAGCTCAGAGTAACAGATGATTTTGGAAGGAAGCCAACAAAGAAAACATGCCACTTACAGTTAAATAAGGATAATAATGCTAATTGATGACTATAGGGCAACAATAGACACTGCTAATGTGTTGTGCTAGTTAAGGAGCTGATTTTTTTGCAGTGACAAACTGAATGCTGAAATCTGCCAATTCTGTTACAATTTGGAGTTGTCTGACAAAGTTAGGCACATACCAGCACGCTGCCTAAGAATCACAAACCTTCTTATGAAGCTGAACTGTCGTCCTAGGGTACACAGTTATTCAGATAACAGTACGTGGGAGTGTGAGCTGCAGTTAAGTTGCCAGAGATGTCCATGAGGTTGAAGCAGCACAGCACTCGGGAGTCCTGATGCTTCTGCCAGTGGTGTGGCCTTCCTGCCTTGCTGCTGGGTTTCTCGCAGAGGAAATTCCCCAGATCACACCCTGGCTGTTGACTATCTCTAGCAGTCCCTAAGCTGTCTTGGAGAAGAGGTCTGACAACTTTGGAAAGAAGTGGAGTGTGCCCGCTGAAAGCACAGTAACTTGGTGAATATCAGCTTGGTATTTTTCTAAAGGCAAAACCCCCACTGCATTTCATTCACAGACAAATGGCTGTCGCAACATGAGCAAAATCTTTCTGTATTTTTGCCTATCTGTGGTGACATTTCCCTATCAGCATCCTGTGCTGCCTGTTTCCCAGAACTTGTTGGTAGCGGGTCCCTTTTGGTGAAGCTCAGGAAGACACCAGCACTGTGAGGCATAGTGAGTTTGGTGGGCATCACAGCTGCCAGTCTGTGTTGCAAATGGTATCTCAGAGTTACATGTGTGCTTTCATGCATAATATCTAGAAAATTAGGTTGAAGTCTAGTAAAAATGCAACAAAATGTTTCCATACAAAGGATACATCTCGGCATTTTCAGGAAGGTGCCTGAATGCTTTTGAGTTTTGGACACTGAGAAGCAGACATGGGTTTGCAGGGACTCACAAAAATTGTGACACTCCTAGCAGTCATGAATGCATCTTTTATTTGAAACATTATGAACCTTACCAGCTGGAATATGGCATAGGAATCTCGCTTCACATGGTTTTTAGGGGAATATTTGATTACTGAGTTTGCTAATTTGGCAATAGTGCTGCTGAAAACAGTGACCCAGACCTGTTAAACCTGTCTTAAGTAAAAATCATGATTCATTTAGGTGCTTCCTATGTTCCCAGCTTATTGCAGTGTTGTATGTAGTTTTGGAGGAAAAGATTTTTAAGATGCTAATGACAGAGTTACAGCTACAACCTAAGGGGAGGGGGAGTTAAACAAAAGAAGGATTCATTAGAGAACAAAAGAAACACTGGAGGCTTTGAACCTAGGAGTCTCCCACACATTAACTAGGTGTACTGCCAATGTGCTACAGATGTGCGTTACATGAACACATAAGGTAATGATACGTCTACAAAGGGCTGAATGCATCTGTTTGATGTTTTGTAGTGAATTATATTTAAGCAGGTGGGAAGCTGCAAACTCCCCAGTCCCTCCATATGTCAGAACTAAGGTATTAAGAGGTCCAGAGATATCTTCTGTAGTTTTTGTAGAATCACAGCTGACGGCCACACCATGTGTTGGCAAATTGGAGCCATGCTCTACCATTGGGAAGTACAGCCTGTGGTTTTACAGAGGCACCATTTGCTTTTCTGTGTGAAGGGTTTGAGGTATCAGCTCTCTGGACAAAGGCTTTTGAATACAGGCGAAGAATAAAGTAGCTGGGAGGAAGGAGGCAACCCTATCCCTGGGGATTTCTGGGGCTCTCTTTTTTTCTTGGCTCGCCAGGTGAATACTGGAGCGATGATGCTCAGAGGGGTGCCAGGAGAGGTGAGCCCTGCTGGGCTGAAGTGCCCACTGGAGCAGCCCTGCAGAGGCAGGGCTGGGCGCCCTGCGTTTGGGACAGGGCACACACAGACCTCCCAGCCAGCCCCTGCTTCCCTGAGTGCCACTGAATCGGCCTGGGGAGCAGAGAGGTATACGTAGCACCGATTTCCATGAAGGCTGTGCATCAGTACTCTAAATCATTGGGCCTGCAGATCAGGATTCAGTCACTGAAGCGTGACCGCGGTGCCTGTAACCTAGGCTGTGGTGGAAGGAAGCCCAAGCTGAGTGGGACAACACAAAGGGGAATTACAGGAGTTTGCCCAACGGTCTGGTTTGGGCATCAATGCCCAAAACGAGATGACATCTGTATCCAGGATTCAGACCCACTCGTGATCAGAACTGGGAGTTACACTAGCTTAACTGTAGTTTCTCATGTTCTTTCCGAAGAGAGCACAGCTGGGAGTCATGAATTAAGATGTGGCTTTTGCTAGTGACTTTTACAACGGTGAAGTTGGACCCTTAGTAGAATGGGGACAAGGAGATCTCAAGGGAATCAAGAAAGGGGATGGGATTCTTGCAGCTGCAGAAAGGTCGGGGTCAGAATGAAATTACGTTACAGATACCTATTTGTCTGTAGAGATGCAACCAAAATACTCCATTAGAAATTAAGTTTTGATTTAGATTTATTTAGCTCTAGGTGCATCTGCATAGTTTTTCTCATGCTGTTCCATCTTTCGCTATTGCACATCAGTTTCTCACTGAGGATTTGAATATAAAAGGTGTCGAGGCTGGCTGGGAAGATCTTTAATTGTAGGTTGTTCCCTTTTTCACTGTGCATTATGAAAAAAATACAGTAAGGAAATGTGAACACTGGGCTAGAGGAGGTCACCAGTAATCTATGCACCTGCCAATCCCATTAGCTCCTTTGGATTTTGCACTGTAGGGGCCTAAAGGAAATACGACCTAAAAATAGCTGTCCAACTTACGAAAAGGAGCCAGCCAAACCTTCCTTCAGCTGAGCCGCAGCTGCCTGAGCATTTTGAGCAGCAGTAATAGAAAGCTACAGTATGGAAGCTCTTTCCTTTTCTCAGGAGACTTGATTTTACAAAGGATAAAGAATGATGGATGAGAGATCTGCCCTGTTTTCAGTTAAATAACTTCTAATATCACCTAAGAGGAAGCAGAGAGATTCTGTCATCCCATCAGCAATTTAGATGCGTACAGAGCACAGCCTTGGTTTGAAGACTGGGATTTTCAGAGTCACCACTACCGTGCCATTTACTGTTATTTTTTCAGATCAACATGTAGTTTTGCATTGGCACTCTGGGGCACAGTCAGATTCCCGATGGTGGTAGGCCTAACAGTTATATTAATGAAAGGTGTCATTCTTTGCAAACGGGCTTTATTTTTTCTTAGTAACTTCAACAGGACTTTTCTGAGGTTTGCATTTTTTTCTATTCCAGATCCTTTTTAAAGTTCTTGAGATAATGAAATTATAAGGATGAAAGTGGGGGAAGGGAGAACCCAACTCAAAGCCCGCAAAATAATTGCTGCATTTTTTCAAAAAAAAGTCTGTAGTCTTTGTTAACGTTAGTGATAGCTCAAATAAGGTAGCACAGTTGAGTGGCAACTGCACCAATTAGCAGCACTGCTGTTGGTTTGTGAATTGCATGTGAAATGTAGAATTTGTCCAGAAGTGCTAATGCAAATCACTCGACAAAAATGTGCCCTCTGTGTCAAGTCTTTTCACTTGTTCTGACACACTGATGTCTTCCCAGATTTCTCTGATCGGCAGATCCCTCTCTCAGTTGACAGCTACCAGAACTCATAAAGTAACGGAAATATTTCTTGTTGCCATTAGCTGTGTTTTTGCAAAAAGGGCTACAAGCTACTGCTGGGTCCAGTTCTTGCTATACAACATAAATTTTACCTTTTATTTATAGGGTGCTGGACTTTACGTTTCTAGAACTGAATGCTAAAAGCCCAGTAAACCTCTAAGATTTTACCTGCACAGAGGTTCAAAGACCTGGTTATCTGTCACAACAGTAGTTTGGTCACTTTGCATGTGTTCAGCATCCTCTGTTAGTGTATATGGTGATAACCTTTGTGCCTTACCATATGAGGCTAAGTTACAATTGCCATGGGAACTGTAACTTAGCATTTCCTGACTTTTTCATCATACAATATCTCATCCTAATATTGTCTCCTTTAAAATAAGAAGTAGTGGAGCAAGGGCACATTGAAATGTTGGTGTTATGCCATCTGCAGAATATAAACCAGCATATTTAGCTGTACACAGGTTTAAGTTGCGTTTGTAACTGCTTGTGCTGTAGTCACACACACACGACTACTGCTGTAGTCGTAGTCACAGCTTAGGAGTCCCATTGTACCGGGCTCCTTGCAGATGCAGGATGTAAATATATTTCCTTCCCCCCAAATATGTCCAACCTAAGTGTAAGATAAGAGATAACGCAGGGAGATAAACACACCAGGGAGTACAAGGGAACAGAAGCTGCTGGACATCATGGAGACAGGAATTTCTACAAACTTCTACAAATATAACTACACTGGGGGCAGAGTTGAGGGGCAGAGTTGTATGAGTTTGAGAATCTCCTCCCCAGAATGAAATCCAGCAGGGAGGAAGGCGTGAAGGCACTTCTAGATAAAATGTACCGTGGAAAAGAATGGGTCACGATGGGGTGATGGAAAGTCTCAGCCATGAATCAGAGCTGATGAGTGAGATGGCATATGCAGCTTGAGAGCAAGGGAGGGTGCTGAAATCCAGAAGAAGGGGAGGCCAAGAGAGGGCTGCAAAGAGAGAGATGGCACAATCAAGATGACAGGCAAAGAAAACGACCTGGGCAGCAGCACTGGCTGTCCGCAAGCAGGGTAAGATTGCAACCGTCAGGGTGCGAGGTGATGAGAGCCTGGCTGTGGGACTCTGCAGGGAGGGCTGAGGCAAAAATGACAACCAGGTTTTGGGCTGAGTGACAGGCAAGTGATGGTGTTTTCTGTGGGGACTGAAGAAACAGGAAGGAGAGGAGGCCTAGGGAGTAGGAAAAGAGCTGCCTTTGAGCTTGAGCTGACAGATAGCCACAAGATGATCCCAGAGGCAAGGTGCGAATTTAGTTGGAACAGATGGGAACTGGCCAGGGACAGAGAGATAGGTCTGGGAGTTGCTGGTGTAAAGAAAGTCCTTGAACGTGTACAGAGAGTGAGCTTGCTCAGAGGTAAGAGTGAGAAGGAAAGGAGACAAGGGATGAGGACGCAGACCCACAGAATGGCAGCAGGTGGGAGGGTGAGTAGTGACAAACTAGTCCAAGTGACACTGAGCAAGCAGCTGAAGGCATTGGAGTCCAGCAGGAGCACCGGGAAGGGAGGACCAGGTTTCCAGAGGAGTGTGGTCAGCAGCGCCGGAAGGAGCTGACAGGCTGTGGCAGCGAGCCTAGTGTAATAGTGCGGAGCTGCAGCCAGACAAAGCATATTAGAGACTCTGTGATATTGGTTTCTGCGACAGGCGAGAAGGGAAAGCCTGTTTGGAAAAGAATCTGTGTTGGAGATGGAGACTAAATTCAGTCTAAATCGTATAAATCATAGGCAGCACACTCAATAAGCGTAGAGATGACAGTGAGAAGAGAGAGGGTGGGAGCTGGAGAGTCACTTGGAGTCAAGGGTTGTTTGGATTTTATTTTATTTTTTTAAGAGCATGAAGATAAAGCTCGCTTGTGCTGCAAGGGGCAGGAGCAAGAGGAGAGCGAGATATGAAAAAGTAGGATGCAGGTGGAGGCATGAGAGATAAGACAGGACACAGTGAGGTCGCCAGGACAAGCAGAAGGGCTGGGGACCACTGATGAGGCCACTGCCTCTGTGGCCTGGGGTGGAGAGCCAGGCAGAATGCAAAGGAAAACAAGCAGAGGAAGAGCGAGATCATGTCTGTCTTTAAGTCTCTCATGGGAGAGATCAACACAATCCAGTGCAAAGACCTGTCTCCGGTGAAGGCAGGAGAAGGCAGGGCTTGAGGAGTGAGTCAAGGCAGCAGAAAGGCAGCTGGGATTGCAGCTGTGAGGGCTGGTTAAGCTGGTGAACGTAAGTATGCATTAGGAAGATGCCAGGATAGTAGAAGGCAAAAAAAGCATTCACAGTGTGGAGGAAGTTAAAAAAAAAAAAAAAAAGGAAGTTTAAAGCTTAAAAGATAAGTAATTGTCTCAGAAGAGGTATCAAGTATATACAGAAAACCTCAGTAGGTGTGAATAAGGGCTTGATCAGCAAAGGAAGCTATGCCTTAGAGACCTGGAAGTCTAGAAATAAAGTCAGTACTGCCAAAAAGCCGAGCTGAGTTAGACCTTGTGAAAGAAATTAATTGAACAGTGGAGTTTTCCTTAGCTGTATAAATAAAGAAGACCTCAGAGAAAAAGGAGGAACCATGCAGTGAAGAGCACGCCAAGGTTAAAGACAACCTAGGCATAGCCTAAATCAGAATACCTTGTCTCAGTTTTCACTAGGGCTAATAAGATTGAATGTCACAACAAAGGCCAGGTGGCCCGTGGAAATACAAAGACAATGTCCAAAGTGGAAGAAAAATCAAGAGAGTTTCAAGTCCTGGAGCTAAGTGATCTGGGTAGCCTGGATTCAAGCGTGTTAAAAAAACTAGCTTGTGAAATCATAAACCTGGTGTGCCATCCCAGCCACCTCAGCTTATCAGCAGCTAGCTATTTGAAACCACAGCAAAGATAATGTGGCTTTGCTGGGCAGCTGCAGTGGACGACCACTTCCCTTGGTATTGCCAGCTACCTTTTGGAAACACTTGGCTCTCGATCGTAGACTGAAATACCACCTGCACAGAGGCTGCACAGACAAGCACCTGCAACCAAAGACAGGGGAGTTATTCCAGCTCTTTGAACAAGTCCGTGTCAGACAGAGGAAGATCATGGAATTTGTGCATGAATTTGGAGAGATGACCATTCCTTATAAGCACCAGTGCATCTGCTTTGGTGCTTTTATCAGTGACACTCATCATCTGCCAGAGCCCACCAGAAAACTGAGTTACTGCACATACATGGCACGCTCTCCCTCTGTGTTTGTTATGAGCATGGAGCAGAAAGAAGTCCTCACCTCACCGGAGTCCTTCTGGTGTATGATCTTCCTCCCACGAGGGCATGATGTGAACGAGCTAGAAAAGAATAGTATTAAAGGAGGAACAGTTGTGCTCCACAGCTTGTTCACTTGCAAAGCGAGCTGGGCCAGGAAATACCGATAAAGATAATGCAGCTTTGCTGTGAGCACCAGGGACGTGGCATACGTACTCCCTGACCCCTCACCGCGTTTCTGCCAGGCCAGAAGCCACGGACTGAATCAGTGACAGGGCAGGGGAGGTCCCTGGAGGCATGCAGGAAGAGGGCTGCTTTGCGATAGCCCCAAACCTTTGCTCTGAATTTTTCTGTGGATTTTTTTGGTTTTTTCCCTTGGCAGAAGCAATGACATGGGGTGATTGCAGCCTTTTCCCAATTTTTGAGGTGAGGTAAGATGCCTTCTGCATATGGGAAGGAGAGCATATGGCCCACTGTGTTTACTTCTCAGCCAGGATTCTTTCAGGCTTGGCAAATTACGTGCTGCTTGCTGAGGAGCAACACAAGTGCCAAGTTTGAATTTCTAAAAATGAAAGGGATTTCATTTATCACAGCGCAGAGAAACGGATCTGAAAAACGCCCTTAAGTGTGAAAAATACCTTTGTTTATGCTCAAACAAAACAACCAAGGGGAAATTTAACAAAATTTCACCTAGAGTAAAAAAAAAAATATCTCTGCAATCGTCCGCAGGAGACTTCAGGCAGCTTCTGCCAGGCGTGAGCTAGAGCCAGGCTCCGTGAAATACCTCAGCAACCGGCGAACTCCATGGGGTACAAGGTGTTAATGTGATACAGGCTCAGGCCATTAGAAGGAAAGGGGCTCCTGGTAATGGGTTGGTGTTTGCTGCTAGAGAGCTCCATTAGAGCATCTTCAGCTCATACTTTTGCTTTTTCCAAGCCCCACATTTTTCCCTGTGTGTGCTAGAGGCTTTTCTTTCTCTTATAGCATTTATTTTTATTGTGTCATTTTCCCTCCGTTCCCCCTTTTCATTGGCCCTGTGCGACTGTTTGTTTAAACCATTTGCCTGCTTTCATCTTCCATTTCTCTTCTCCCCCTCCCCCTTCCTGGGGGCTCTCTAGCCATGATTATCCATCCTCACGCTTCACCTTAGCTTTCCTCCCTCCTGCTCCAGGATGGATTTGAAGGGGGCACTGATTAAAGATAAAAACTTTAGCAGGAGAATTTCTATCAGGCACCGGCTTCAGGGTCTGGCAGCTTCTGTGAGCTCAGCTCTCGCTCCGCTTTGCTCCCAGACCAGCTTCCGAAGCCCCAGGAAACTGGACAAGCGAGGGCCAAGCTGGCACTGAGAGGACTCTCAGCTCCTGTGGAGCAGCCTGATTTGTACCTTTGCAAGTCCTCAGCCAAGCCTGTGGTGGCAGGCAGTGGGGACAGGGTGTGGGAATGCTATGGTGGGGGCTGGTTTTTCAGCTCTCTCCTGCCTGTTGCTCCCCGAAGGTTGCGGCTTGCTTTCAGAGTAGCAGGGCACGCTGTGAGATGCCATGATGGCACAACTTCACCCCGCAGTTTTTAAGGGGAGTAATTACAGGCTTCATAATATGCATAAAATGTAAGGTTGGGCACTTTGGTGTTTCTTCAGATTCTCAGCCTCTTTCCTTCCCTGGCTGCCTGCTCGGGGGCTGGAGCTCGGAAAGCGGTGCTGCCGCTGTGGCTGCAGAGCTGGTGCTGAGAGGCCAGGTAGGGGCTGGCTCTGCGGCACATCGGCAGCCCCCTCAGACCTCCTGCTCCAAAATACAAGTGCCAGGTGGCTGCTCTTTAGGGAAAGGAGGGCAGCTCCATACTTCTGTGGGATGGGAGCCATACGTGGGAGTAACCTCTGAGTAACCGATGCGCTGTGAAACCACACCCGGGCTTGCCTCACAGAAACTTGTCTGTGCAGCCATTCCTTGTGCGGGTCAAATTAATGGCTTGATTAACCCCATTAGTTCACTCCTGCAAGAAAATTATGTAAAATAGCCTTTCACTGGTGCAAATGGCTCAAGAGCAGGTGAGATTGCAGAGCAGGAGGATTTGTTCCCATGGCAGGGGCTGGGTGGGAGCATCAGAAGCTGCCCCGGCCGCCCTACAGACTTGCCAGAGTAGCACGGGCTTTGTGCCCGCTCGGGTCTCAGCCGCTCTGGGCCAGCTGGCAGCACACTCACAAGCCCCCTGCCATACACAGCGTGTGTGGGGCGTATCCATGGGGACCTGCAGCAGGCTGCGAGGTTCACGTCCCATGGATTCCCAAGCAGATGCCAGGTGATAACCAGGGCCTTGCAAGAGACTCTGCTGGAGCCAGGACTTGTAACTCATTAAAGCAAATAAGAAGAGCTCATCTTAATTTGACACTTCACAAATATTTTTACATTTGTATACTTATTTCTCCCTTTTTTTTTTTAAGAGATATCTGTAAAGAGGCTATTTGGGGTTTAATTCGGGCTGACTCACTTTTTCCCTCCTAAAAATAATAAGACCAATAAAAAATTGCAATTACAAGGAAACTAGTTATTTGAGATAAATGATCACTTCTCCCTCAGCGCACAAACCCAACCATTATATTGTTATGCTCTGTACCTTGGAACTAGCTGATGAAACTGAGGATAAACAAAACTAAAAAGCAGGAGTGATTGCCCCTGCAAAGATTTCTCTCTTGGGGGAGGGGAGAAAAAGCCAGAGCTGTTATTTGTAAAATAGAAAATGAGCCTGGTTTAATGATGCTGGGTGAAGTTTGGTAGCATTCTGTTGAAACGCTGCATTTCTGAATCCCACCAGCGGTGCTCAGGATTTGTGGAGTCAAACCGCTGTGCTGAAGCAGAAGTGGGTGCATGGGGAGGCAGGGCTTCTGCTGCCACCCGGTAAAACCACGACCCCTTCTGCCTCTACAGTCTGAGATGAATTTCTGATGGTCTTTAGCTCTTCCATGGTGTTAGAAAAACAGTTGCTCATTTTAGAACCCTTTGTTACCTGCTTCGTCACCAGAAATGAAGAAATTTGTCCCTCTGATGAGCAAACTAAAATACGCAGAAGTAATAGTTTGACAGATGCTGTTTGTTCTGTGGAAAGACTAAATTGTATCGAAAACACGGGGAGGGGAGGTGAAAGGAAAACAAATTGGCTGCATGCAGAGGTCTGGTGTCAAACAGAAGGATCTTGTTCGCTCAGATACTATAGGAAAGACCATGGCAACCGGGGGCCGGGAGAGAGGAGAGGTTTGTAGCCCATCCATGAGCCTGGATGACAGAGGAATAGGTGGAGCAGTTGGCTCTGCAGAGCCTGCTGCCGGGGTTGGAGCTGTAAACCAGCATATTCCGT
>JAVJGJ010000001.1:11760620-11773988 GCA_035590215.1 Microhierax caerulescens | reverse complement strand
GCGCGGGCGGGCAGCGACACCTGCCGGCGGGCGGCGGCGCCGGTGGCCGCAGCCTTGCGGGGCACCGGGCTGCGGTGACCCGGGTGCGGGCCGGCAGAGCGGCGGGCTGCCCGCCGGGGTGCCGGGGCTTTACCCCGCCTGCTCCAGCCCCGCTGCCCTGCACTCCACGGCACCGAACTGGATTGGAAACGCAAAGCAGGGCGGGTTTGGGAGGGGGTGCCAGGGGCACCGTGTGCCCTGTGGCCTTTCAGCTGCAGGCTCTGGCCCCTCGCTGGGGGACGGAAAGCTTCAACGTGTGTTGTGGTTAAGTCCTGCGATTGGGGTGCAGCGTGGGTGGAATTAACGCAGCTGGCTCCCGCCGTTGTTTGCGTGCACCCAAAACCATCGCTCCTCGCTCTGGGTGACTGTGGAACTGCTGTCACGGGGAAAGGGCAGCAGAAAGGGAGAGAAAATAGACTTGTCTCCGCAATAAGGGGGAAGAACTTTAGAAAAACTCTGAAGCTTCGTATCCTGAATGAAATTAAACCTAGTACGCAACTTTATCTATTTGCTGGTCATGAACTGAAAAGTGCTCTTGCCTTATCTGAGTGGGCTTGACCTCCAGGAGAGAAGGGGAACCTGCCACCTGCTGCCTGCGGGAAACAGCCGGTGGCACGGTCACAAGCCTCTTTCTGAGGACTCTTACCTCCTTCAAGCTGCAGTCTTCATCCCTAGACTCAATGTCTCTTGTTAAAGAACCATAACTTCCCGTGCTGGTGGAGCACCCCGAGTAACAAGGCCTTCTCTCTCTCTCTCTCTCTTTGCACAGGAGCAGCATCAAGTGGGGCTGTCCCGGACCACGGGGCCCATGCAGCCTTCAGTCCCACCCGGCTCCAGCAGCGTGGTCACGGGCACGAGCTCGGGGGGTCCCTTCCTAGGAAACCAACCTCAAGCGGCCATCATGAAGCAGATGCTGATTGAGCAGAGAGCCCAGCTCCACGTGATAGAGCAGCAGAAACAGCAGTTTCTAAGAGAGCAAAGGCAGCAGCAGCAGCAGCAGCAGATCCTCGCCGAGCAGGTACAGTACCCGTTTGTCCCAGGCACTGCAGCACACGCAGGTACGACGGCATGAGCATGAAAGACAATGCAATGCCAGCCTCTCCTTCTATGTTTTGGTGGCTCCTATCATAGTATTTTAGCAATGCTTATCCAAGAAGAGGCATCTGTCTCAGTCCTACCATAAGCTTGGCAAATGTCACCCATGTTCCCAGTGATGGGCTTGACAGTCTCATAGGATTTTAGACGCCAGAGAAGTTAGCTCATAACCTGGTATCTCATGATGCATTTACTCTGGCAGAAGCAAACTGTTACAGTTACGGTTGCTGGTCCTCTTCCCTACCTCTGACTGGTCTTGCACTGGCAAAAGCTACGTACAGCTGTGCAGTGATCTGGGACAAAGAATTGACATGGGTTAAAAGTAACCTTGCAAAGAAAAAAAGTTAGTATTTACCAGCTCAATTCTTTAATCTGGTTTACCATGTACCGGTATGAGCGATTATGTTAGCACAAGGGAGGGCATTGTTAAGGGGGGAACCAGAGGCTGAAGTGGGAGAACAGTAAAACCACCCTGCGCAGTGGCAGCGTGGAACCACTGCATTGGAGCCTGTCACCTGGCTTGTGGAGCTCTCAGGCTTTGCGATGTAAATGTTAAATTACCCAGTCTGAATGGTGATGTCTTGCATGGGTTTAACTCAGCTGTAGTTTAAAAGCAACCCAGGAGAAAGTCAGTGGGAAGTCACACTGTTCCATGCCTGTAAGTTCATACCCAAGTTTAAACTTGCAGTCCCCTAATGTTACCTAGGTAATGTTCTGAGAGGCCTGTAGCTGCTTTAAGCTTGGCTTCAGCTCTCTGGCTGGAGAAATACAGCTTAAGACCTGGGGTCTGCTTTAATTTGCGTTAGAAATTGTGCATGTTGTATAGCCACAGGCATACTGATAGCCTTCCCCTCTTCTCATGGTCCTCCTGAGAAACAGAAAAATTCACCCCCAGTGAACAGGAAGGATGCTCCTAGAAATATTCAGGATAAAGATGCATGAAGTAGTTCAGGGGTGAGCAAGTGCAGAAGCATGGAGGATGCAGTCACGTTCGCCCGTCGTGGATTAGGCCAATTCAACTGCATAAAGCTGAGAGCCAGCCGCTGGCTTGGCTGCTGGAGGCGAGCCTAAAAGTGTTGAAAAACCACAAGGCTGGGGCTGTCAAGTGTGCTGGCATAGATGAAAAGTGACAAAGTCACAGTCCTCAGGCTCCTAGCTTTTGGGTGTTTTGTGCCTAACAAGGTTCCCTTTATCCTTTTGATGGTTTGTAACACACGTTTATGAACACAGGGATTAGTACTTGCTCTTTCCCATCTTTGCCGTTCCCTTACCTTCGTTACACATCCTTGGGTTTGGACGTGGTATTTGTACAGCTGCAGATGAAGCACCAACACACGTCCTTTTAGTAAGTGCTTAGTCAAGTATACCCTAGGCTTTGAAAGCTCTGGTAAACACTCTTTGTTTTTATAATCAGCCCTTGATTCTGGTTTAGATGCGTGAGTATTCATAGAAAATAATCACGGAGAAACAGTGTGGGCTGGATCAAGGGAGGGAGGCATTTTGCAATCACCTGCTTCCCAACTATCATTCCCTGAAGCACAAGAGGAAATGTGCCTTAGTAGCCCTTTCTTTTTGGCTCGGGAATGGTCCTAGGCCACGGTGCTTAGGTCAGGATGCAGTAGTCCTTGCAGCAGTGCATTCTAAGTGCAGAGGTGGAGGAAAGTCTTGTACCAGGAGCACAAACCTCTACACTTCGGCAGGGCTGGGCGAAGGAAAGGGTGTGTGGCTACAGTTGCCCTTAGACATAAGCAGGCAAAGTTATTTTATATCCCTCCCTCTCCTTTCAGCTTGGAGACAGTTAAGGTCACGCTGTAGAGGTCAGGATGAAATGGTGGTTATTAAGGAGAGATGATGTTAGCCTCTGTGCTTATTCCTTTTTGAACCAAAGAGTCTGTGTGCTGAGTAGCCCAAGTGCTCTCAGGAGGACTCTTCTAATGACTCTGCTTGTCTCTCCAGAACAGCTTGCTAGATAAGAAGTGCTGCAGTTCTGCTGCAGTACTTTTGCTACCAGCCCCTTTCTCAGCTCACTAATTAATTAATCATCTTTTTCTGCTTTCTTTCCCTCATTCATTTTCAGCAGTTGCAGCAGCAGTCACATTTGCCTCGGCAGCATCTGCAGCAACAGCGGAGCCCGTATCCGGTGCAACAGGTCAATCAGTTCCAAGGTAAAAGTCAAATTCTTTTTCCTGTATTGGAGCCAATGTATGCTCCTGTAGCAGGCACTTGAAAGTTCATGTGTTTTGAGAAGGCCGGGGTTTAAGCAGCGTGCCAAAAGAGGAAGACAGGCTGTTGCACGCTTGCACATACCACATCTTTTACCAAAGGGGAATGCCCAGGTTTGTGTATTTAGTTACATTTCTAATTTCCTTTCTGCTCCACTCAGCGAAAGCTGCATTTTTAATTTGACATTTGTTTTGCCTCTTTGACATCTGGGTTCTAGGATTTATCTTGTTTGCCTCCATTCTCATTATGCTTTTTTTTTTTCCCTCTATCTAGTGTCTCTCACTGTATCTCAGTTTTACCCCTCTACATTCCCCACTTTATCTAATTTGATGAGCAGAGAATTTCAAAGAGGTCATCTTTATCTAGAGAAGTGACTGATAGATGTCAGGTGTGGGAGACACAGTGAAATACCCAAGATGTAAATGGAGAGTTTTTAATGATCTCAAAAAAAAGCGTTATTTCAATGTGCTTGCAGATAACTGAAGAATGTAAGTACAATCATTTTGCTTTAGGAAAAGAAGCTAATTCTGAGCTTTTCAGGTGCAAAGCATCAGCTGAATGTCTTCACTAGCCATGGATTCTAAACAGACACGAAATGAACATGCACATGGGCTGTATATTCATGATCGTGTCATGTAACTGCAACAGAAAACAAGGGAGGCAAGTGTATTGTAGTTCTCGTACCCAGAAAGTGAACAGGCAGCCAGATCTTCTGCTTGTATATATCAGAGTGGCTTCTTCTAAGCGCCTTCTCATTTTTATCTGTGGCAGCATGAGTTCTGTATAAAACAATTCTTTTCTCCCAACAATTCATTTGCAAAATCAAAATGTATGTGTGTGCACTGCCATACATCGAGATGCACATGTAAAATCTTTCTGCATTAATGCTTCTTTGAAACCTTGCCTTCATATGTATTATTTAAAAGAAATGGAGAAGAGAGTTTAGGCTAATCTGACAGAGCAAGGAATTAATTTTCATAAATGAGGTAATTTAAATATAAATATTTCAACATTTTTTGTATCTAGTCACAAGACTGTAATCCAGTGCAGTAGGTTATGTGTAAACGAGACCAGAAGGTGGCCCAAAATCTTAAAATCTGTTGCATCTTTCTTTTAACTACTCCTTGTCTGATCTCCTGTCTCTTAAGCTAAGCAGGGTAGTTAACAAAAGTAGTTTTTGAACCACTTGCTGGTAGTGACTCCTTTGGAGGTTTTCAGCTGCTGTTTTCAATGTAAAAAATAGCTAAAGATGCATTAAGTAAATTTTTAACATTATCTGTGTCTTGCTGAAGACATCGTAAAAAGAGATTGCTTCTAATCATGGAAGGAGGAGGTGATGTAAATTAAGAAAGATCAAGGGGACCCCAGTGCCAATCATTAAGAAGATGGTTTGATAGCATAGATAAAGTAAAAAGCTGCCACTACATTTGCCCTGTTGAATTGAGATCCAGATGGTCTCTCTTCTTGCTACAAAATGTTTCATTTATCTGTACATTGGAGCGAAAAGCTTTCCTTAGAAGCTTGTCCTGCTGCAGCAAAAAGGAGATGTAGCCATCCTCTGCATTATGTGCAAAACTATAGAAATGACATTTCCTTTATTCATACCTATTTCTCATGGAAACCAAGCCAACATGAATAACACAGCCCAGTGTTCTCCGTTCTCCACAGATGTTAAGCATGTTGTCTGCCACTGAGGGACAACAGATAGGGGCTGAGTTAAAAACAGTCAGATTTTGTTGTACAGTTCATGACTCTTAAAGGAACCATTTTATATTTATACCTTGCATTTAATAATGTTTGAGCTGGGAGTAATTGTGCGCATTATACTCTTAGAGCTTCAGCTGCAGAGCATTGTATTTAGTTCAGTATGGTAGTGACTGAAAACCACAATAGACCCATGGCATAATCAGAGCTCTGGTAATTGTTTTTAAATAAAGATAGTAAATACAGAAGCATGTCGGCTTCCCAGAAATCGATAGCTCCCCCCACCCCTGAAAGGAAGACACAAGCATGGTTCAGTTATCTGCCACGGTGGGGAGTTTAACAAGGTTAGGATTTTCTGGTTTCCCATCGCTGGCCTAAGGTGGAGTAAAATGTGCTTATAATATCGATTCACTAATACACTCTCCCTGCTTTAAATGTCCCCAAAAAACAATTTTTCTTCTTTCCATAGACTTAATCAGTAACAACGCTATAGAAAATCCATTCATTTGTGCCTCCTGAGCTATTAAAAAATTGATTGGCCTTCTGAGCCTGACTTGTCTTTCAAAAGTAAGCCTTGAAAATGGAAAATGGAAATATTTAAAAGAGAGCTTCAAATGGTAAACTGAAGTTCAGCTGCTTTGCTGCCCTTGAAGAAGACTAGTGGAAGCTTTCTCATTTGCTTGCTACAAGCTGAATTAGGCTTATCTGCAGGAGATGAGTGCTACTAAACCACAGTGCATATGCAACTTTGAAGTCTTAGGGAGTGATTTTTTTATTATTTTTTTTTCCCACAAAGGAGGGTGCACATTGTTACTGGTCCTGGGGAAAAAAAAATACGCACAAAAAAGGAAGACTCAAGTTTGCTTTAGAAAGGGGACTTTGACTCTCGGGTCACTTCTTAAAAATTTAAGCTCTGATCCTAGTGAAGTAAGGAAAAGGCAGGCCTGTTTTGGCCGTGCAGCTTCTGTGGCTGTCTAGCTTAGGTACCTGGGTAGGTGGTTATCAGGGAGGCAACCATGGCTGTAATCACGCATCAGGCATGCAGTTGTGTCGCCTGGATTCTTCAAGAACCTGAAGCCATGAATACCTTGGAGTACACATCCCAAAATTGTTATAATTGAGAATTACTTAGTGAGTAAATCATTGGCCTTTTAACCTTGCCAGCCTCGTTCTAGGCCTTAAGGGAAATTAGGCTGCTTGTCTCTATTGGTGGTATTCTCTGCTGAACGGTGTCCTGCTTCACAAATCAAATCTGTAACGTGATCAGCGATTCCTGCGTAGGGCAGCGCTTGAGCTGTGTGGACTGTCACCCTCAAGGAGAGGGGACTTGGCAGGTCAGGACAGAGGGTGCAGCCAGAGTGAGATGGGGAACACATAATCTCTGAAACACAACAAACGTTAGGCAGCAAGCACATCTCCCCAGGATGGGTAACCTTCTAGCTCACTGCTAACCTTCACGTGACACAATAATTTATTCGCTCAGAAAGCACAGCAATCTGAAATCCTACTGTGATGCAGAAGGTTCCTACGGATTGTCTCTTATGCAAAGAAACGTTAGTTAAGATTTACAGGACTCTGATTTTTGATTTTTTATTTTTTCTTACCTTCCTCCCTTTTTGGTGTAGGTTCTCCCCAGGATATAGCAGCCGTGAGAAACCAAGCAGCACTCCAGAGCATGAGGACATCCCGAATGATGGCCCAGAACGCGAGCATGATGGCAATGGGTGCCTCCCAGAACCCGAGCACACTGCCCACGACCGCAGGCCAGTCAGACATGGGCATGGCTCCTTACAGCAACGCCTCTTCCAGCCAGCCGGGAATGTACAGTATGAGCACAGGGATGAGCCAAATGTTGCAGCACCCAAACCAAAGTGGCATGAACATGGCACATAACACAGGCCAGGGAACGAGGCAGACTGCCTCTGGACAAGCGGTGGGAATGGTCGGCAATTTTGGTCAGAACATGCTGGTAAACTCTGCTCTTCCCCAGCATCAGCAGCAGATGAAAGGAGCCGTGGGCCAGGTCTTACCCAGGCCACAAGCACCACGACTTCAAAACCTGATGGGGACTGTCCCTCAAGGAACACAAAACTGGCAGCAGCGAGGCTTACAAGGTGTGCCCGGAAGGACTAGCGGTGAAATGGGGCCCTTCAATAATGGCACAACGTACCCGATGCAGGCTGGGCAGCCGCGGCTGTCCAAGCAACATTTCCCACAGACGGTTGTGGACACGGGTGGGACAGTGAGAGCCCTGAACCCAGCAATGGGGAGACAGCTGCTGCAGCCACTACCTGGGCAACAAGGAGCCGGCCAGGCCAGGCCGATGGTAATGCCTGCAATAAGCCAAGGGGTCCCCGCTATGTCTGGCTTTAGTCAGCCTCCAACGCAGCAAATGCCAGGTGGTAACTTTGCTCAGAACAGCCAAGGCCAGGCCTATGAGAGGAATCCCACTCAGGACATATCCTACAACTATAGTAATGAAGGAGCAGGGGGGTCGTTCCCCAGTTTAGCAGAGGGCGCAGACCTCGTGGACTCCATCATTAAGAGCGGACCAGGGGATGAGTGGATACAAGAACTTGATGAGTTGTTTGGAAACCCCCAGTGAATGGGCTTGTATAGTCTGGAGCTTTGGTTGTTGCGTCTGAAAAAAGAAAAGAGAGAGCTGGATGTTCTCCCCATCCTTGGATTGTTGGGTTTCTGTTCAAATTGGTTTAGTTTGGGGTTATTTTGGTTTCTTTTGGTTTTAATCGTGCAAACTAAGCTGATCTGTAGCCAACTTTGGAAGATTCAGGGGACGATGAAAACATCGGCATCCCAAGACTTCCACCAAGCAATCTCCGTTGTGTGGCAGCACCCACTATGGGGGGGTGGGGGGGCAGGATGGGGAAACTGGAAAAGCCAGCTGATGCCTCCGGTTGGGAACTTTTGTTCTTTCCCCGCTGAAGTGAGGCTTCATTGCACAGTTGTGTGGCGCGGTCCCAGTATCTCCCACCTCATGTAACTGCAGTCGCTGCAGCTTTCAGGGGAGCAGATGAAAACGGCCAGGAGCGAGCCTAAAGGTGCCTGCGGGCGATCGCACGGGCCCTGGTCAGAAATGGGCTTAGCCCCAGGGGTAAGCAGGTCTTGCTGAGCCACGGCCAGGCCCACAGGGCCAGCTCTGGGCTGTCATGAGGGAACGTGCAGCACGCACGGGACAAACCTAAACAGTCACAGGCAGGTCACCGTTTTCACCGCAGAGTGCTAAAAATCCAGTAAAAGTGTAGGAGAACATAAATCTGGCAGTGTGGTGAGGACAGTTTGATTAGGGGACTGCTGCTAGAGATGGCTTAGGGGGCGGGGTTAACTTAATGAGCTATTTAGTCCCCTTGGGACATGCAGTAGCACTTCCCTGTCAGAGCACTTTGGTGTGGATCTGCTGCCTGGGGGTGCAGAACTGCAGCGTCAAACTTCAAACGGTGTTGAAGGGTAAATAGGTACCAAAAGACATCAGCACGGGTCCTAAGTGGGAGTCTCTCTCCTTCCTCCCCGGTATGTTTTGAGTTCACTTCCTTCCCCTCCTATCCTTCAGGGGCAAGCAAGGTGAGCAACAACTGCCACAAAGGAGCAGGCATGCCAGGAGAAAACAGGCATGAGGAAATGTGCAGCCAGGGTTTGGCATGCAGAATGAGTTTCTCCTCCCCTCTTGAAAAGTGCAAGTTTGACAAGTAATATTGCCCTGGCATGCCTGGGCTCTCGGTGTGGTGTTATACACAACCTGATCTTCAGTTTTAAACAGATGTCTGGTCTAATCTCTCTGGTTTGCCGGGATAAAATTCACTGCAGTATTTGAAGAACAGGAACCAGTGAAGGACTACTCTAAAGATCATTCATGAATGGGTAAAATAATTGATGTAGTTATTACAAACACAGGGTCTGCCCAAATAAGCTTTTAGGTAATAGCGATGCATCACTATCTCCACTGTGTGGACCGGTGCTGAGCAGCACTGTAATGAAGTTGTGATACGTCTTGCACAATCTGAGATGCCAGCCATTCTGAATGTCTGAAACAGCAGTCCCCGAGCTGCGTTCTGAGGCTGAGGTAAGCTGTCCTCCAAAACCTATCACCTTTTTAGTGTTTTCAGCTGAGAGCTGCTTATCAGGTTATATAGTGGTGCATAAAAAATGTTAACACGATCCACAGTCCAACAAGTTTGGGAACTTTTGGCCTAATGCTGGCCTCTGTGAGCCATAAGACGTGCTCTGCAGCGGAAGTGTCTCTAGTGTACAACTACCAGTACCAGCTACCAATTACCTCCTTGTGCGCTGCTCTCCTTGGGCCCGACGATGCAAAGTGCTGAGCACTGAAATCCATGGGAGCTGAGGGGCTTGGCATCTTGCATTTTCAAGTCCTGCCTTTCCCTGTGGAGCACAGATACGCATTGCATTAAGGAGCGGGAACAAAATGGGCCTGGAACCATCGCAGCGCACCTTTACAGTTCCCTTTTGTGCAGTAGTCCCTGGCAGGGCTTACCTGGACAGGGGAAGTATCTGTTTTATATGCTATAATGTGAGCAGGAGTTTGCCCTGACTGCTAAATTTTTAAAAAAATGCTTTAGTACATCTCTTTTAGCTAACCCCTTTTTAAAATACAGCACAAGGACCTCTCCCAGTTCCTACTGAAGACGATAGGGGTTTGCCTGTCTGCTGCTTCAGCCGGAGCCCAGTTGGGCCCTAATTCAGTGAAAGAGAGCACCAGCCAAAGTTTTCAGTCCGTCTTGCGGGTAAGCGGCTCTTGGTAGGGCTAGCTGGGACAGAAGGGACAGGCAAACAGTGGGAGAAGTGGTACCCTGAAGGTAGGAGGGCATCGTGTGTGCGTGTGTGTCTGCGTGAACGTGTGGGTGAGGGAGCGACAAGCTGCTGTGGCACGTACCTGTCCTGCCCCATACAACAGGGGTGCCAGGACGAGGAGGCAGCAAGCCCGCTCCATGGGGGATGGTGCTGGGGACGGCACAGCAGCGTTCCTTTCTCGGGTGCGAGTGGCCACCTGCCAACGCAGAGCTGGGAAAAGAGGGTTTAGATACACTCAACCACCGTGCAGCAGCCACGTGCAAATCCGTGCGTGTCAGGGAGGTACAGGCTTTGGGGAATAAATGGTGATGAAGACTGAGTCTCTGTTGTCTTTATTAAGCTTCCTCCAAATACTCCGTACTGGGACCAAGTACTAGAGAGGTAGATTTTATTAGATTTGGGGTTGGTTTGTTGGTTTTTTTTTTTCCTTTCTTACTATGGTGCTGATGTATATGTAATGTTAAAAAAAAAAAAAAGTTATTTGTAAATATGTTTTTACAATTCTACAGATATCACTGGGTCTACTATCTGTAAAATATATACATATAAAAATATATATATATACTGTTTGTTTAAAATAGAGTATTTTTATTTCATTCCTTAACTCATCCTTACTGCAGTGGTATTGCACTTCAGATGACGTCTAATTACTAATTTGTACTGTATCCCTGACAGCAATTTGCTCCGTTTTATTCAGATTTTTCTAGTTTTCTGTTTTTATTTTGTACATTAAGCATTGCTTATTTCCTTTTAAGACCTGTACAGAGCTCTGAAAATGTAGAAAAAGACCTGATGTTAACATACCACTTTTAAAGAAAAAAACAAAACAAAACACAAAACAAAACAAAAGCAAAAAAGAACCAAATAAAAGATGGTTATCTGAGTCATATACCAGGCTGGTTTATAGGATCGTTTCTCGCCCCACTCCTGCGCCTCGGTGGGTGATCTTCCCGGGGGAGGAGGCGAGCCGGGGCGTTACGGGGGGTATAGCCCATACCAGGCTGCCTCTCTTGCCCTGCACTCGTTCAGCAGCTGATAAGGCCCCCGCACCCCAGTTTTCCCCAGCAGGCACAGTGGAGCAGCTCCCCTGTGACAGCAGGGCCACAGGTCGCCGTGGTGGGCTGCTGTGGGGGGCAGTGCTTCCTCAGGTGGCTGCCTTGCCTGGGGGCCGCCGTGCCCCTGCCCCGGAGCAAGGTGAGCTGCCAAAACTGCCTGTGCTCTGAGGTGAGGTCTGTGCCCAGGCACTTGGTTCGTAACTGGGACGGTTAGAGGTGGCAGCTCCAAACTTACACATTTATTCTGTGTAGGGAGCAAAAGCAAGGAGTAGGGAAAGTGCTTTCAGGGGAGGAACATGATGGAGAGCCCAGGGTGTAGGAGTCCGGTGGCTGGGGAAGCGAGGTGGGGTGGAGGGAGGGGGATGCAGGGCTGGGTGTAGAAACTGGAAAGAAGACATGGGGAAACTGGGGAGGCGTGAAGATGCACACTTAAGAGTAGTTCCTTGTCACCTAGTAGCACTGCAGTGTGAGAACTGTGTCGTCAGAAGCCTTTCGGAAAGTGCATGTAGACTTGTTAGGACGAACACGTGATGTAGCTTTCAAGGCTCGACACCGATTTCTCCGTGTTTCCAGCCTACCAGAGGCGTGGGGGATCAGGCACCGGACCTCTGCACAGCTTGCTGTTGGAGACGCCAGCGTGGCTTGGCTCCACGCGCAACCTTCAAGGTGAGGCGCCCCTTCTCTCCTTAACGCCAGTCCTTTACTGTTTGGGTGGGAATAGCAGGGCGCGAAGAAGGAGGTGGGCCCAGATCAGAGCAGCTTACCAGAGCTGCTCCTCAGCATGTGCTGGCACAGGGCTTGCTGAGAAGATGCTCTCAGGAAGAGGCCCCCAGGTACCGGCTGGCTCAGAAGCTGCAGCAGGGACCATCATCGTTTCTGATCGTGACCAACTCGAAGGTTTGCATCGACTCGCAGCGTGTGCTGAACGTGCAGCCCGACGCTGACTCCTTGAGCAGCAGGTAGGCAACGGTGTGGTTCTCACTAGAGCTAAACTACTGACAGCAGCATCCATCTGCTACAGGTGTGTTTTGGTTTTCACTCCAGATGAGTCAGCCTTTCACACTTTTCAACGTTCTGTCCTGGCTTAGCGGGGAAGCAGCAGTGACTCAGAAGGCAGGTGGCATCCTCGCCTCTAGGCCTGCTTCTGCCCTCTCGTTAGCTGGCACAGGTGCTAAAACGTTAGGTTCGTGTTTCTGCCCTGGTGTCCTGGCTCTGTGCTGCTGGATGACGCTTTGCAGCCTCACACCTACATTTTTTGGCATGTGAAAGTGTTCCTGAGCGACAGCAATCTGTTCCTTTCTGTGCAATGCAATGCAATGTAATGCAGTAGTAGATGGACTATGGGAAGCTGTCTACAAACACACCAGACCACCACAACAGGTCAGCTTGGAGTGGAATAATGTCAGAGGCAAAGGCCTGTTTGAACACAGCGACCTTTGCGCCTCCTCTAGCCTTTTTCAAGCCTGTTATGTAGTTTGGACCTTTGTCTTGGTTTTGATTCTGGTGGCAGCACATCCTGCTGCCCGTGACTGTCTGAAGGCATCATGGGTGGGTGGATTTTCTGTCTTTCAGCCCACAGAAGGAAAGTTAGTGGAAGAATTCCTGGTGATTTCTGTGGTCGTTAAATCTGGCCCTGTTGTACCTTCTCTCTGGAGACAAGTGCTGGAGAGTCGCTGTTTCCACAGCTGTGTCAGCTCCAGCCTGCTCACCACCACGATCCATCCTTTCCCCCTCAGCAGCCATTGCTGGACCAAGTCTTGCACCTTTGTACTTGTGTCATTTTATTTCAGCGTTTGCCACCTGCAGGCACTAAGCTGTGTCTTTTAATCACAAACTTAACTTGCACACATGTCCACTTTTTTTGTATGAGAGGTTGTTATGGAGCTGATCCAACACTCGATTATTTTGTGGTCAGGTTATCAACCTCAGTACGCTTTTAGAAATACCTTAAGCATGTTCATTATATAGACCTGACTGAGCACCACTATAAACATGCAGTATTTTTGACCAGCTTATATCTTCTGAGGCATGACAAGGAAAACTTCTGCCTGCTGGCTCTAGCATGAATATATTCAGTATTGCCTAAATAATTTGAATTATCAGGAGCTACCAAAACAGGCATGGCCTTGCACCTCTGATCTTCTGCATGGCTTAAACTGATCATCAGCACACTTTATGCTCTCAGTAGTAAGCCATGACTTTTCCCCTTTTTTAGCAGAAAACTGTTTTCATAGTCAATTTGTTTTCCATTGTCATGATTCCCAGAGCTGAGGCCATGCTGGGACATTTGTCTAATCTTTTCCACACCCCAGCCATCTGTGCCTTGGTGGGAGAGACACTGCAGTAGACCCAATTCTTAGAAGAGCATCTATGTCTCTTTTTTTTTTTTTTTTTTTTTTTGTCCTCTGGGGTGGGTCTCCCTCTC
>JAVJGJ010000001.1:11723184-11760520 GCA_035590215.1 Microhierax caerulescens | reverse complement strand
ATCTATGTCTCTTTTTTTTTTTTTTTTTTTTTTTCTCCTCTGGGGTGGCTCTCCCTCTCACAAGTGCCACGTTGTGGGTACAGCCTGTGTTCAGGAGGCTTTGTGTGAGGACTGGGATCTGCCTACTGGAGGGCCCCACTTCCACGAGAAGAGCGTTTGAGCACGTGTTGAGCTTTAAATGTGCATATATAACCAAAACGTCTTCAGAAAAGTGTAGGGCTGAGTGCAGCTTTAAATGTTTTCCTGAAGAAAGCAGTGTTTCCCTATATGCTTAAACAGCCTCCTGCAGTGGGATTGGATATACTTGGAAAATCGAGACCTCGCAGCAATCTATTGCATCAAAGTGTGTCTTTGCATTTGTGCAGAATGGATGGCACTGCTGGGGGAAATGAAGAGGAGTGAAGGAAGACTACAGAGGCGTTGGCAAAGCTGAAGGACATCAGGTAAGATGGGCTGATGCTTCCAGTGTGTTTTGCCGATTGATTGGATACAAGCAAAAATTAATTCCAATATATATTATATTCCAATATATATATATTATATTCCAATATATATAAGAATAAATGCAGTTTATTATATTACAACATAATAAAGGAAAATAGCATATGATATAGATACGATAAAAGGAAACAGTAGTACTTCTTATGCACAATATGATAAAAGAGCAATAGGAGCGAAGCATCAAAACATTACTGCAAAGCGTTACAGAGACTAAGAAAAGGACGCATCACCAGTTACCCATTTAACATCAGCCAGGCCCACACTTTGGCTGGGAAGTCCCGTGCAGCCAGCAGCACCAGGAGTCTCTCAGTAACTGGGAAAATTCCTACATGGTGCATCCACTTGTAGGTGGGGCTTCTGGCCCAGTCCCAGAGCTTTCCCACCTTTATACTCAGTGAAAAACAAAAATAGTTTACACACCTACTGTACGTAAACTTCTAAGTATATGCTAAGTGCAGGGGTGCACTATCTCATGATTTGTAAGGTTCACACATTCCAGGGACACAGGCCAGATGCCCGAGCGTGGTGGAGTTACTGTCAGGACATAGTTGCACACAATATTTATTGCCTGGATGGTCCTGCTTGTTTCTGGCTTGTTCAGGGGGCTCCAGACAAACACCACCTGCTCATTAAAGTTGTCCTTGAGCTCCCTGAGCTCACTGTCCAAGTTAAACGATTCCCAATTAAAGACAAAGACTTTTTCATAAGCAGTAATAAATTTAATAAATTTTCACCACACAGCACCAGCTGCAACTCCATTACTTAGTGAATTAATGGTTTTAGTTTTATGTCATTTGTTTAGGGTTTACAGTACTGTACGGGAAAACAGAACATTTAATTGCAAATGCAGGTGTGACATGACTTTCTGTCTTACCGACTCTTTTTCAAGAGTGTAGGGAAAGGAGAAAGCGTAAACAGCTCAGGAAAAACATGCATTTTACATTGCAATGGGCTGTTGGTAAAGAGCTCTGATGCTTTATTCACATGCAGCTTATCATCTTTTTGGTGTTCAGGGAAAGCATCCATCTTATGTATTTGTTTTTTAAAAAAATCACCACCACAAACAGTCTTCAAAACAATTTACGCAGTTTCTTCATAATGCTGAAGTCTAGGTATTCATCCAGGAAGCTGTTAATAATCCCAGCTGCACCCAGGGTCATCAAGCAAGTTAGAATTATCAAATTCAAATAGAAACCTGTTAACCTAGAAGTGGAAAGCAGAAAAATACTGTTACAAGCTGTACATGGTGTGTTTACAGTGAAACTGCTGGTCCACGCCAGTTAAGAAGAGGTGTGTAGAATCAGAAAGGATCGTTGCTGCAATGCTACCTTGGGCTGTTTTGGTAATAAACCATTCCTGCATTGGACTTTTGCTAGGGAGGAGAGATACTCCAAATATCCAGTCTATGGGAAAACTCTTCCCCCAGTGTTTTCAGATATTCATGTGGAAGTTAGGAACTTGCTCCAGGATGAAGCTACCTCATCCCATGATATGAAGACCTGCAGGTAAAGCTGCAGACAAGCTTGAGCACCTCACTGCCACTCTAGGTGTAGGAGTGTGGGAGAGAAGCCTTAAGTTAGGGACGGTGGGAGAGGTGTGCGTGTGTCTTCTTACATCCACATCTGCTGGTCAGGTTCTCCCCACTGAGCTGGGAGGTCTGCTAGGTCTGCTACGGGTTATCGCTTTGGCTTGGAGGTGGATTTTTGGACTGGAAAGGAAGAGTGTCGATCCAAAAAACCCAGCCATTAGGGTACTTGCTGAGGACGGGAGAGGATCAGGTGATTTTATTTGTACAAAATTGAAGGCTCCCACGAGAGAGGCTGGGGGAGCGCTGCCGCTCTGACACACAGAGCGTGCTGTGTAGGCACACGTGAGCAGGGCGCTTCCCCTCCACGCACGCTCCTGGGGCTGTTCTCAGGTGCAGGCTCTGGTCCGACAGGCATATTCTGGGAGTTGCTGCTGGGCTGGCCTCTGCCAGCAAAGCGAGCAATGGGAGGTCTCTTTGGAGAATCCCACCGTGTTAGCACTGGAGAGAGATCTGAGGAGCCTGTCAGCCTTTCATTTATAGCTAGCCATCCCCATACCCATGGGGGCTGGAAAGGCTGGGTGCCCAGGCACCCCTGGGAGTATGGGGAGCCTGAGAATCTCACTGGAGCCTAGAGACGTAAGCAACCTTTCTGGGCATGCCACATCGAGACACAGATTTGAAAATGGTCAAGTACAAGATTTGCTCAGTTTCGGGAAAGCATGAGAAAAGTCTTTAGCTTAGCCCTCTCAGCATCTGCTAGAGCCAGCTGGAGGGAAGAGTAAAGGATACAGCTCGCTTGCAAGGAACTCTCCAGCACAGAAACCAAGTAGAAGGTGCCTGTTCCTGTCGCGCCCTTAAGAAACCCCGCCGTGGCAAATCTGAACTGCAACTCCTGTAGGCAAGTGCACGAGTACGTGTCGTAACCAGCTCTTTGCGCACGGGGACCGGGTTCGTCTTTGTAACTAGCAGGGCTGTAGTCAGCGGTTACAGCTGGGAATCAGCGTGACTCTTGCTAGCAGGGCTGCTGGAGGCTTGTGGTGTGTTTTGGGGCCGGGTTCCGCATGCGTGACTTGTGCTGACGTGTTGCTAGCCGAAGCGCCCGCCGGAGGTTAGCACCCAGCAGGCATCGCCAGCAAAGCCCTTCTGCGGGGCTGCCAGGCTGGCTCTCGGCACCCTCTGCTCGATGCAAAGAAATCAGAGTAAATCACCGGAGCGTAAAGCTCTGTCGAAGAGCGAGGCCAGCCCCTGGTGTTGTTAGGCTTCCCAGAGAGGCTGAACCTATTTGGTCTAAGAGTACTGAAGTAAAGCATGGGGCAGATTTCTTGAACAAAGGTCTTTTTAGTTTGTTGATGAAGGAAAAGCCTGTTATGCTGTGCTTGTCTGTTTATTTACACAGTTTTGCCCCCCAAACTTCCTTAATAGTTGCTAGTCTTCTGGCTGGTGCTCGTTGCATCATTTGAATTATTGCATCTCTTCCTGGGAGATACAACATTATCGCTATATATTTGCTCTGGGAAACACAGCCTCTCCCTTCTCTTGAGCAACAGCTCTTCCAAAGAGGGTGAAGGACCGGTGGAGACTGCAGCAAAGGAGAATGGTAACACCGATACACGAGCTATGGAAAATAGCCCTGTAGCACGGTCTTTTGCTGCTGTCTTTTGTTTTGTTTCTTCCTCTAGAAAGGTACGTCGCAGGTCTTTTGATTTTATAACAAGCACATATCATGCTATTTGCTTTTTATGACTGACAATCTGTGCTGGAAGGGGAGCCTTAGGGCAGGACCCAGAAGACAGTGCAGTGGCTTCAGCGAAACAAGGAATAAACGGTGTGTTTGAATGCCCGTAGCGGAGGGGTCTGCTGGAAGCCTGCATGTTTGCTGGAGCAGAATTCACGTTACAAGCTGTGCACTTAACATTCATTAACGTGTGCTTATCTGAAGCTCTATTCTTTTATCTGTTTGGTCAAAGTTCATCAGCCTACAAGGCCAGATTTGCTTCCTTCCTTTAGCGCATTTTGTACAGCTAGAGTAAAGGTCTTAACGTGACGTACTGAGGGCAAATGAAAGGAGCAGCTGGGCAGGCACGCTGCAAGCCTTGCCCGAGCAGTCTCCCCATCCTACAGCAGTCCTGAGCTGCAAAATTGTGCTGCTGTTTTCAGGCCTCTCCAAATCTGCTTACCAATATGCTCAGTACAAAGTGGGCACCCACAAGGTGGGCATCAAACCTTTTCTTTCTTTCCTGTAGCACGTGCCCATCTTAACCGAGGCTCCTACCCTGACAGCCAGCCCTGTGCCCTGAGGGTTTCCACTTCAGACCTCTTGCTGACACTTTACACACGCTGAGTTCAATTATCGTCACTTTTCACTACCAGCCTCTGGCTCTCAGCCCAGCTTCACGCCACAGCCTGGGGCTTTGAGTGTGCATCCAGTGGGTAACTCCTTACCTTCCTTTCACAGACTGTACGTAACCGTGGAAGTACTTGTAGCGGGCAAACACGTACAGCACACCCAGAAAGGAAGCTAATTCTAGGAAAGAAAAGATTAATAGGGTAAAAACACCCCACAAACCAGTTAGAAAACTAAAATATTAGGATTGTAGACAGTTAACCACTTCAGTTATGTTTCCTAGTTGTATAGCTCTGGGCATTTTCATAGCTATCCATACCCTGGGAAGTTATCTTGAGAAAGAATTATTTAAAAGGGATAAATGGATTCTTAAACATTCACTATACGAGGTTCTTGATGTGGGTTTACAGATAGGGGTGGGCATAGGACTGTGCAAAAAAATCTAAAAGCATTCCCTGAAAAGATCTCAGGAACTGATGGGAACCTGTGGCCCCACCCCCGCTTGGTGGTTATCCCAGAGGGAGGATAGTGGGCTGGAGCACTGTGGCTTGACCCAGCGCTGTCATTTTGTATTTTTATGGCCATTCATGCTAAAAAGGAGTGTTTGTTTTGGAAAGAGAATCTTATTTATGTTGTTAATAACCTGCTTTGCATTTATATAGCAGCTTTTATCCAAGGACATGAGAGAAAGCTGTAGTGAAGTTAGCTTTCTGACCTCCCTGTGGGAAGAGTATAAAGTCACCTCCATTTGATAGATGGAGCAGGGTGTGTAGGTCAGTCGTATTACCCAGGACTAGGCAGTGCTAGTTAATTTTGTGTTCTTTCGAACCGTGCGGGTGAGTGTTACAGAGGACGGCTTTTACCATGTTCTGAATTAACTCGTGTAAACACACCTACGGGAGATACTCTGCTGAAAAAAATGACTTAAAGGGGAGGTTAACATCATCTGTCTTTTCTTACATGTGAGATCAGTTGTCTGTGTTGTGGGTTGGCAGCTGTGATCTTCCTTGATTCAATCGCCTGTCTATGAGCACGTGTCATATTTCGTATCTGGTTTGTTACACGATGCTACTCAGGATTTACATTGGATTTGCAGTGGAGATGGCACTCGGAGAGAGCCCCAAACCAAAATGACTGGTTTGGGGCAAACATAGAAAATGGAGAAGCGAGCTAGTCGTTCGGGAAGAGGAGGGTAGTGGGCATGAGCTAGTTACCCTTTCTCCAGCCCACAGACTTCGTGCTTCTAAAACATCAGCTGGGGAAGGGTTAATAAAGCAAAATGCAAAAGTTGGGCCCTGTCAAAAGTTCTAGCTCTACAAGAGTCCACTCCATCAGTGTTAGGGGGTAACAATGGACCAGCCTTGGAAAGTCCAGCAGCGTGAGAGGTATGAAAGCTCCAGGGTGTCTGAGTTCAGAACATTTGGCTAGAAAATGCCCCCCTGCCAGGTGCCTGAGAAAATCTAATAGGTGTCCAGGAGTCCCTGCTGCTCCCCTGAAGTGCGGTATCTATGGCTGGAGATGCCACTGCTATGGCTGCACCTCAGTGCTCAGTGCTGTGTCCCAGAACTAACAAATGAGTCATAGCCCAGTGGTGGTGTCACTTATCTGGGATGTCAAAAACCAAAGGTTTGCTGGTTTGAGCTCCATCTCTGTCAGCCAAGGGTCCAGCCACAGGGACGAGTGCTCTGACCTGAGTCTTTTCAGGCTGCCTCGTCCCCAGGGACAACGGCTATGCTTGATGTTTTGTGAGAATTGTCCTATAACGTGCAAATAATTGTTAGTGGGAAGCATCTGGGAGCTGCTTTCCTGAATGATCCACTCTGAAAATCCACTGGATGTACGATAAATGCTCCATGCACTGGCTCCTTGGTGTGCAGAGAGAAGTGGAAGCCGGTGGGGCTAGGTGAAATGCCACAGCTAAGTGAGGATTTCAGTGCCACTAAGCATTCTTCTAGGAAGGCCACGCTAAGGTAATACAATTAAAAGAAGGGAAAAAGAATTCTGCAGTCATTTACCTCCTGATAAAACTAAAGGGGTTTTAAAAGTTACGTAAAAATTCAGTCCAAGATAAAAAAAAAAAAAGTGTTTACCTTGATTAAAAAACCATCCTGCGATCCAGAGGACAGTCAGAAATATTGGGTAAAACTCCACACAGTTTTGTCTGCAGAATAAATTTGAAAGAACGTTAGTCTGGAAAGGAAAAGAACTATGGGCAGGATTTTCAAGGAGAATCAGCTTTGGTCTCATTTTGTTGCCACTAAAGTGAATGCTATTGAGTCCAGTGAGAGCACAGGCAAGCCAGCATTAGGCACTCTTAAAAATTCTCTTCTTTGTAATCTCAAATACAAACTATTTAAAGTATTTCCCTGGTATTCAAATTTAGAGAAGGATCTGGATTCTAACTACATGGGAAAAAAACCAGGACAAATAATCCCGAACCAAATGCCTGTGCAGCAGAGGCAGGCAGGAGTTCTAGCACAGGGATGTGCTGTTAATCACTTGCCTCCATACTCGGTGTGCGAGTTGTGTGGGTCAGCATTGCCCGGGCTGCACGGGGCAGCACAGCGCTGTGCATAGGCAGCTCGGATGGCTCTGCCCAGGCCAACTGCCCTGATGAGCACCCAGCGGGCACACACAGCACACGATAGCTCTTCTTAAGGCGAGGACCGTAACGCTTCTATTTGTGGGCATCTTCGGTCTTCCCACCAAGATTTTGTTGGGCTATCTTTTCTTGGTTGTCCTGAATGGATTTCCTTTTCACAAATGAGGCAACCTTCTATCGCTCATATATTCTGTTATCTAATACGCTTTCTGATGTATTCTGTCTCGTTATTGTTATCTGCTACAACTGCAGTTACAGCAGATGGGATTGTTTGAAATAAATGTAAATAGTTTTGCATAGGGTCCTTAGTTAACCACAGACTGAAGCCCGTTAGGAAAATGAAATCTTCTTAGGCTATTCCACCATTGCCCACTGGGAAGACAGAGGTCCTCTGTGCTCTTGCTTTCCACGTGCTTGATGTTAGCTACAGTCTGAGAACCGACAGCACAGCTTGCTAGATCCAGAACATCCGAATTCTCTAAATTACAACCAATTAGCTCTCAACCCCTACTTAGGTTTGGGTAATCTGATTGCCTAGTTTGATCAGAGTTTGAGTAGTGACTGTTTAAAATGAGCTGAACTTACCCCATTATCATTTAAGTAATAGCCAAAGCACTTGAAAAGTGATCTGTTTGTTATTTTTCTTTTTTTTTTTTTGAGCAAAGGATGCAAAGAGAAGGTAATGTTTCTAAGGTAATGTTTTTGCTTCTCTTCTGGACTGAATCGTTATTCATTGCCACCATCTTAATGATCTCCAGACTTACTGTGCACGAAATGTTCTGTCAAACTCTGGAGTCCCAGTGACAGCTGGGGGCATGACCTTGTGCTTCATTCTTGATTTCCCCACCAGCCATGCAAAATGACCTGCAAGCAAAAGTAAGGGCTCACGAATTATACAGTCCCTCGCTTCAGTTGCATCCCTAACACATCAGTAATATTTTTAATAGAGATCATTGTTCTTCAGCTCTTTCCATTTTGTTTGACTCATTTTGTAAAGAGACCAGTATTAGATAAACTAGCTTCTCCTTACAGAAGTCTAGATCTTATCTTCACAAGTGACACTCATGAGGAAGGGGGAAATTGCTGTTTCAGAAATATATGCATTCTCTTTTCGCATTTGCTGTACTAGCTACGATTTAAGTATCCTTCTGCCTCACCTGAATCCTAGAATGACACAGCCCAGGAGCAGCCCAGTGAGCAGTATCTCAGTAACCAAATTGCACTGGTGGAGGTCGCTTCCCTTCCATGTGCTTGAATAGCATATGGTCATTTTGGTTTAGTGACACTAAGAGCTATGATGCTTTGAAGTGTAGGTCAGCATTACAGTCTTTGGAAAGAAAAATCTGGTAGCCACCTTTTTGAAGTTAATTGTCCATATCATATAGCACATGCTTTTCCATCTGTTGTTATTTTCTTGGACTCTCAAAATTCAGTATGTTGGAAAGAGTGGCGAGCTGCAACTGGGGAGGCTGAAGCCTGTTCCTTGCTCCCCACCCTGCCTGCTGGAGAGCTCTGAGAGCTAGGTGTTGAAAGACCTGTGCTGTTTCTGCCTCTGCTGATTGGAGTTGATAGTACTTACCCATCTTGTAAAAAGCTTTTTTTATAACAGGTGCAGTGCCATGAGAAAGATAGGTTGCTTACTGTACGGGGACCAAATATCGGTTGCTTATCAGAAACCCCGAAACCAATCGAACACTGTCTCTGCACTTCTCAACTGTATTTCTAGGATCACGTCTGACACGTATACGTATACCTCATTTTACTGATACCCTCATTGTGGAAGTCTCCCCCTGAAAGCTGAACAGAAGCTGACAAGGACACAAGGCAATACACAGACAGCGTTTTTCTGTATGTAGCACAGCTATTGGCCATCACCCTGTTTGACTTTAAAACTCCCTGGGCACTTGGAGTTGTTCTTCTGGCCCTGTCACAGCCACCCTATATGAGAAGCTTGCTATCTGCATTGTACCGAAACTTTAGCGGGGTCCAGAATCCAGGCAGCCACCTGAGCTCACTAAGAAGGCTTGGCTAAGGGGTTAGCCCGGAGCTTACCCTCTGTCCTCCCTTCTGGGAGCGGTGGCATTAAAATATAGCTAGAGATACTGCTGGTGCTCCCCTGTGCACCTCTTATGTCTTAGCCTTGTGGCCAAAGCCTTTTCCTAAAAAAAGTGGTTTCCCTTCCGTTTTCTCCCCATATAAGTAATTACGGGCTGTGTTCAAGTGACCTCTTGACTTTTCTCTCCAGAGACTAGTCACAGCATCTCAGCTGCCTCTCTGTAAGGTGGGTTTGCAGGACCTTGCATTGTATTTGCATCCAGCAAGACCTCCTCCACTCCCACCCATGTACCTCTTGTTATGCCTGGAGATTCACGTGCTATTTGCCAGCTTGCAGCCTTTTCAGAAGGGGAGAATGGTAGCAGGGAGGGTTTAGGGAACATGCCTCAGGGAGACTGAAACTCACAGAAGCACAAGAATTACCTCTGAGAAATATTTTCCTGGAAAACTGAACTGGAAAGTTGCTTTTTAACTTCTGCTGCCGTCAGAATGATCTTATTTTACGTGACAAATGCGACATGCTGGCAGATCCTGCCTGGCTTATCAGTCAAAGTAGCAGGTGAGCCACGTTGTCTGTGGTTTGTGCGATGGCGATTTTAGCCAGCTGTGTTCCTTGGGCCCCACTGAGCCATGCAATCTTGCCGCTGGTCTGGGACCGGGTTTTTTTCTACTGAGGAACTAAGGCAAGCCAAGGTGGCTCATTGCATCCACATCAGTTGAAAAAAGGCCTTGAACAGATGCTGGACAAAATAAACTTACTGGAGGGAATAAGAAGATGAAGGCATTGTAGAGGCCAAATCATTCCTGTTTGTTCAGTACAATTAACCAAAGCAAATCGTCAAGGCCGTGGTATAACCCTGGCCCCAGCTGCAGGGTGGTTTTCCCTTGGCATGGCTTGGTCAGCAAGGCTCTGCTTTGAGGGGCAGAGTTTGCCCATGGGAGACGGGCTAAGCACACACAGGAACTGCTTGTGATAGTGCGGTAGTACGGCCGACCGTCATAAAATCCGCTTCTTCAGTGGCTTCCGCTGCGGCTGATGGGAAGTTTGCTTCAGTTAGGGACAAGTGGTCTTTTATATGCCAACGAAAACCAAGCAACCAAGCTGTGACACTGCATAAGGGGAGAACTACAGTCATGTATGTCACCCTAAAAGAAAAGGTGAGCCCGGTGTGCAGAACAAGACAGGTGCGAACCAGGGATTTGAAAAGAGCTCAGGAGAGGAATAATTACTGTATTTTCTGGTTAACTGCATAGGACTTGCCTTTTAGTTCCTTTCTGGTGAATGGGAAGTAATGATGTAATGCCAAATTTTAAGTTCTGTGATTATGGTTTTACATGGGCTAAAGTAAATAATAAAGCAATGGGAGAGCTCTTCTGCCCCACGCACTGGAGGGGCTGTCGGGAGGACTGCAGAAAGCATTGCAGCAGGAGTAAGTAAAGATTTTCATAGCTTTTTCTTCCCCCTGTATCAAATTGTTCAATTCTAGCAGGCTAAATTACAGGACTGAGGTAGTTACAAAGTACGTTTGACTTGCCTTTGTTTGCTTTTTCTTTTTGCTTTCATCTTTAGGTGGCATTTATGGTTACCGAGTTAATACCTTTACCCTGAAAATATGGGACAAAGCAGGCTTTCAAGGAGTATTACTCCCAAACATTTTATATGTGTTAAAAAGCCTGTAGAGAAGCTGCTCCCTGTAGCGCAGTGTATGACAGTGCATGTTCATTTGCATGGCCTGGCCTAACATACTTTAAAAAAACCAACAAACTTTGAAAATAATTTCTTGCTGGGTCCTGGAGCTACTGAGAGTGATTTTAAAAGGTGCTAGTTCATAGAAATGCTTCAAAACAGAGGAGTCGTGGGACTCCTGTCCTCCCTGTTCTCTCCTATATGAATGACTAGGATTCTGTCCTTTCATTGGATTCCCTTGTTTTCCCATCAGTCTGCAAAACACTAATCTCTCAAGCAAATCTCAGCTGCTTAGAACTGGATTCATGACTGGAAACCACTTCCCCATTGTTTCTGCTCTTTCTTTCTACCCTAGAGCATTTCTTGCGCAGCTTAATCTTCACCTGACCTGATTCTTCCAGTAACTGGCGGTTCTAAGACCCCGATTCCTGTACCTCTGATGATTGTGAAGGGAAACCTGACTTCCAGCACCGCCGCAGGGGGGTCCTGTCACCTATTAGCACCTTCCCAACTCAGGGCCAGAGGTTCAGCAGAATAAACAGGGGGGCAAGCAGGGCACCAGCAAACAGGAGTGCTGCCTGTGCGGGGTGCATTTTGTTCACAGCCAGCAGTCACATGCTGGGTGACTCCCCTTGCATGAACTGGTTATAACACTGCTTGCGGTGCTCGCTTCACGATGTTCATTTGAACTCCCACAAATTAATCTGTGTAGGTTTACCCGTGCTAGAAAGCATGCCGAAAGTAAGCCAAGTTGTGACAATTTAAATCAGATCAGCAGATCGGATTCTTACACAGGTTTCTCTTTGGGCTTGATGTCAGACTGCCAGTGGAAATTAAAAAACAGGTTATCTTGTCTTTTCTGTGATTTTTAACTAAGATTAACTAATATGGATGAACCATCACAAGGAAAAACAGGTAGGTACTTTCCTCCTCCCTTCACAGTTTCAGTATCTGTAAAATGCCTTGAGTTTTCAAACTGCAGTAATTTTCCAGATAATGTTTGTTTGTTTCTTTTTAATCCTTCACACCTTTATGTTAAAAATCAAGGCAGGCAAGCTGAGCTTTCACAGAAGTTGATGATAAATATTGCCACCAGTTAGAAATGTTCTGTGAAGTTCACAAGGGTATGTTGTAGTTGATCTGATGACAGATAAAGAGAATGTAAATTTTAGGTGCTTTTTATTTGCCTTCTGTTGTTTGGGCTTTTTTTAACATGGAAGGGTCACATTCTCTGGTTTTTTTTTCTGCTGGGTATAATGTTATTTCAGTAGTTGAGGCTTTGAGAACAAATAAAAAATCAAGCTGCATAGATAGTTTGCTAGATAAGTTGGCAGTGCTATAGATACTTGGGGAAAAAAAAGGCAGAGTAATTATTTTTAACTTGCTCTTAATTTCATACTAGTGTAGCACAACTGCCTTGTATCTTGCTTCCTAGTGTAAACACAACTATATGAATCAACATATTTCTAAGAAAATAACGACAAACATTAAAAATGCTACGGCAGTTTTAGGCTGATACAGCAAAAAGAGCATCTCAGACTTGCCCACTTCTTTCCATAGTCCTTGATTCTCAGAGGCATGTCAGCAGGGGATAAAATCAATCCATTTAGATCTTAAAGAAATGTAATGGTGAAGACATAATATGGAATATTTTACAGCATTGCTGCTGGGTGTAAAGGTTTGCTTTCTTTTTTCATTTCAGGTACTTAGTATATATCTCTATTTCAGCAAACAGTTTTACAGCACTTTCAAGCCAGCTTTGGTGTGTTTGATTTCACAAATTTACTCTCACTGTTGAGGTTTTCAGTTCTATAGCTGCCTAAATAAGATTCGAAACTGAGACACAGTGTGGCTTTGGGGTAACTTTACAGCTAGTTATGAGCTCTCACAATAGTATGATTCCAAAAGTCAGCAAACAAAATAGAATTGAAAACAAATCAGTTTCTCCCACCAGAAAAAGTAATCTGTCCCACTGAGCCAACTCCCTCTCAGACTACAGAGAGGGTAAACAATGCTCGAGGGGAAAAATCTTGGGAGTTCTTAGAAATTAAAGTTACAGAGCAGCCAGTTTATCATAAAATAATTTCCAGTACTTCAGAACCGGTGGAAACCTCCCCAAGTCCCAGCCACGCAACCCCAAAGACCTTACATTGCTGGAAGGCAGAAAGAAGAGAGACAGCCGCAAGCAAAGCTGAATCACCAGCCATGTTCCCAGCAGCTTCCGTGTGCGAGCAGGACGTGAGTGGAGACCTTCAGTGAGCAATAAGGAAAACAACAGGTGGGACAATTATAGTGCTTTTCAGCATTGTAACAAAGGTCTGCCCTGGAAATTAAACCGCCTAACTTTTTAAAACAAGATTATAAAATTATGTCCATTTTTCATTCCTGAGAAAGTTCAAATGCAGTCAGCCAGCCCTGCCTGCTTCTTGCCTGTGTGAAAGCACAGAGAGAACAAAACAAGCCTCTCCTTGCCTCTGTGGATTCAGCTGTTCTTTTGTGGCTTAGATTTCAGTTGCAACCTCTTTGGGGTCGAAGGTGTTTTGTTCCATGTTTGCACAGGGTCTGGCGTGGCAAGGTCTGCGTCCATCACTAGCAGTGCCACTCAAAAGCAGCAGGTGCAGGAGATGCGCGGGGGGAACGGAGCTTTGTACTGCCCCTACACTTGATTTATGGGTTTTGCCGAACATGAACAACTTAGGCTCTGACAGGTGGTGTGACAGCCACTTTACAAGCAGTCAGCATCCAGAAGGGAATTGTTCAGGGTAGTTCAAAGAGTAAACCAACGGAATAAGGAAAGAAATATCTCCCCTTACTGCCTGGAGTACACTTCCTATAGCTTATGCCTAGTCCTAAAACTGGAAGAAATTCTCTCAAGGAACATTTTTTCATCAGCTAGCTCTGACTAACAGGAAGCTTAATATCTTTAGCCTTCATGATCCCGTAAGACCACTGGAACAAAACCAGTGTAATGGTTGTTGTGACTCCAGGATTATCTATCCACTTTGCCTCCAGCTTATGTTAAAGTAGGGTATTTCACCGACTCCAGTCAAATTTGCTAATTTTAAAGGCTAACACAAAAAGGACTTTGAATCAGCTGTTTTACCTTGCCAGCTTTTAGAAGGTTGTTTCTTGGGTATTAATTCAGTATATTGTTGTTTCTAAAAATCAGAAGATAGATATACTGTAATAACAGTAGACGGTTATTTGAAATTAGTAACTCTTTAATTGCTGATTTATGTGCTTTAATTGCAGTTCTCTTTGTAGTGTGGGTTGGCTTTCTGGCCACACAGTCTCTCTATAACTTTAGGGACTGGCTCGGAAGTGTTCAAGCACTGTCACCCTGCTGATATAGGGAAATGAAGTAAAACTCTGACAGAACCTAAAACCACGAGGGCTAAACATTTTAAGGCCAGCTGACGTTGAATTATGGGGTTTTTTTCTGACTTTATTCACAGGGTGTGAATTTCAAAATGGCAACGGACATGCAAAATCCAGCAAAGACTGACTTAAAAGTAGACAGGAATAGAGTTTCAGGCAGGGGATTAAACCCACAGAAATATGTAAGTTGCATGACCACTATGGCTGAGCTAGTGTCTGCTTAAAACTCTGTTCAATTTCCACTGGTAGCAGAGTTTGTAGTTGCCTATAGATTTATAATGCTTTTAGTCATACACAGTCCGCAGCCAACGTTATGCTTCCTCCTTGTGCAACCCAGAACAGAAAGTCAGATCACATACAAAAGAAGGCTGGGTGTATTTATGATTGTGGAAACACAGTCGTACCTCAGATGCCCAGAGTTTTATGATGTGTATAAGCCCCAATATATAAATAGATGACAAGAACAATGACGAGATTTCTCCAGTTATGTCAGGACATTTTGACAGTTTGTCTGTGGCTGATTTCTCAGCTTGCTTCTGATGAATGTAATTTGATTTTGCATTTCTTTCACTTGCGTGTATTTCATATGTGCTTTGCTTATTTCTGCTGTTGTAAATGCATGTTTTCTGCAGCTGTCCAAAGCTCTCTCCAAAGCAAGAACAGAAGCCCTGAGCAGCAAAATGTAACATGAAGTCAGAGGTACTGGTGGTATCTTACCAAACCTAGGTCTTTCCCATTTGGCAACAGGGATATTTTATTGCTGCACTGTACTTCGTGTGTGTGTGCCCTACAGGGAAAACAAGTTTCTGTAATTGTAGTTTACAGCACTGGAAACTGAGGCATCGGGTAGGGACAGGACTCGCTAGTTCCATGTAGCAGCTGTCTGTCAGAGCTGGGCGTCTGCGTGGCCCCAGGATTTAAGGCAAATTATTGGTCCTGCCTTCTGCTGACCTGGCAGACGTTCCCAAAGAGGCTCATCTTTCTGTAGGGAAGCGCCTGTTGACCAGCAGCAAAGGCAAATCCCAGGAGGGTGGCAGAACTGCTGCCGCAAGAGAGCAGATGATTGGGATAGTGAGACCAAAAGCATTTTAAGCTTGAAACCAGACTGATCAAATAAGCTGCTCAGGTTTTGTCTCTGGAAGAGCTGAGAAGAACTTTGTAAAGGGCAGTGTTCAGTTTATGCTGGAGTGTAAGTTCTTACAGGCCAGTCACAAGGGCAGTGTAGCATCTTTTTATTTTTAGACACTTCCTAGAAGACACTTCCTCTGAAGAACAGAGAGGCTCCTCTGGCTGGAAGGGAAAACACATCTGAACTCTCATATATTTCACTGGAAACGTTTATAGGGTAAATCAAGACTATTAGAATGTATGAGGCTGGCTCATGTATCAAAAGCTGTTTAGCTACAGCAACAACAGTAGTGAGCTCGGCAGTTTATTAATTTACTCTGCTTTTCAACAGTATATTACCAGGAACATGGGCCTGTGTGGCACTGGGTTATACTCGCGCTTTAAATTTATCAGAACTGTGAAACAGGTGAAAGAAGAAGAAAATACATTTATTCCTTCAAATGTTCCTATTTCTACCTCCTGAATACCATTTGTAACCTATGTCTGCTGTTGGTTCATACATCCTTTGTATGGGGCCTCAGAGGAAGGATGAACAGCCCATTTTATCCAGCTCATTTTAAGGTCTGGTTATTCAGAATCCCCTGCTTTGTGTCAGCATTATGAAATGGTAAAACAGATCCTCATTTTCCCTCCCCGTCCTCTGGACACCAGTGGCAAAAGATCAGGCTGTTTTTGGTGATGATGGCAGAGCAGATTTAAAAGGATTAGAGTAGTAGCCAGAGGTTTGGATTCTTCCCTCATCTGCACCTTCTGAAGCCTTATGTCACCTCCATCAATAGTGGACATAAGTCAGGAAAGAATTGTTTCATGGTGTTCTCATCTGGGTGTACAAAAGATTGATGTGCTTTAACTCCCATCAGTGTGAATGTGAGTTGCTGTATGCACATGAACTCCCACATGCCTACATGTCCACAGGATTCCTTAGATTTCCTTCTGACCTTTGGTTATCATTACACTTTTTTACTTTGGAAATTGCAAGAATGTATCTGGGATGCAATTCTGAACTGCGATACAGAATAATGTATTTTGCATATGTATATAAAAACATAAACTGTGCCAGTCTTGCATAACACCCCATTGTAATCATAGCAGGCTTTCAAAATAGCAGCAAAAAGAGGAGCCTAGATCAGTGTAAAGAAATATCTTCACATAATTACAGTGTGGGGTTGGTTTTTGTTAAAATGGTGCTTTTCTGTTAAAAAATGTGGCTGTTTTCTTAAAATACCTTCGCCACTTCTTGGCTCTGAGGAACTCAGTAGTGCAATGGATTGGGAGAGATTATCGGAAGCCATTCAGGAAAATGGTGCGCACATAAGCACATCTGCACTGCCATGTGAAAAACCTGTGTGTATACGGGGATCAGGGAATACCTGGGGCATACAGCTGGGTAGAGGCCTAATATTCCTCACCTCCCATGTCTCAGACCTCCTCCTCCTAACCTGAACGTTTCTTGGAACAAGCAGTGAATGTCCAGAGAAGAGGTACAGCCCAACACAAGAAGGGAATTCTGCAAACCTTGCCTCTCCCATTCAGCAGCAGAGGAGGAACAGATGTGGTATACAAAGCTACTTCTCATTCTTCCCCTTGTGAAGAAGACTTTCCTTGTGAGAGATATAACGTGTGCTGCAAAAGGTACCAGCCTGGAGATGGGATGTGGTGGGCCTTGCAGTCACATAATATCTAAGGAAAGAATTAGGCAAAGTCACATTTCTTGCGTCTGGGCATGTGATTATGCCTGAAGGTTAGAAGGAACCCTCCCAGAATCTTCACTCTATGGAAATCAGTGTGGCTTACGCTCCACGTCTTATTCACAGGCTAAAGCTGCTGTGGGCCAACGTGATCACCTTGCCTGACTGCCTGTGTAATACAAATTGGCAGCATTTCATCCATGAATAACAGCTCATTAATATGTGATGGGAGCTGGGAGGCAGCAGTGCTTCCAAACGTTAGCATACTTTCTGCATCGCGCAGTCCCGCTGGCTCTGCGTACCGTATCTCTGGTTTGCAGCACGTAGTCTTGGGAGAACCGAGGGCTGGTCTGCAAGATGCAGATCCTGCACGACTTGTGTCTGGATCAAAAGGAGGTTTAAAGATTTTCCTGTTGCTATTGACCAACTGGAAGCAGATCCCCAGGCCGGCGTGACTGCTCTGATATCTGGAATGCAGGGGATTAACGGAGATTCAGCAAGAGATTTGAAGACATGTTGGTTGTACATCTCTAGTCTCCCCTCACAACACCTAGTAGATTTGTGACAACGTAGCACTTGCTATTTTTTAATTTGCTAACCTTGGACAAAGGGCTATTTTAATTAGTGAACCACGTCAGCTTGAGGGAGTCTTTTCATCCATACAGAAGGAAGTTTAATTTCATCTTTGTGGAAATCAGCCATGCTTGGGAAGTAGGAGGTCAGTTGCGTTCACGTTCAGCCATATGCGATGCCTGTAGGCGATAAGGCAGATCTCAGCATTCGCTCAGGTAGCTGGTGCGCCAGGCCCTCCAGCCTGGCCAGCTCTTCAGTGCAGCTGGCATTACAGAGTCACAACTGTGTGCCGTTATTTGTTGCCGGCATCTTCAACTTTTCAGAGGCTCTGTTGGTAAAAGTTGGCTCTCGGTGTCAGAGTGATGCTTGCTTGAACCCAGCTACCAGGGAAATGTAGCAGCCCCAGTCATTTTCACAACTGAAAACCTGACAGTTTTCCAAGGTTCCTGCAGTAATTACACATTCAGCTGCTCCCCAGTTTCTATCGGGTGGGATGCCCAGTTCCCTGAGATTCACTTGAAAGTCTTGTGTGACTCAGCCGTGCTAACAGAGGAGGTTAATGGCAGAGACAGGAACCAGAGCAGGTACTTGGCTGCTGCCCTTAAGCTTTGAATTCCAGACTCTGCATCCTTCTCCCATCCGGCAGGTCACAGAGCATGGAGGGACCCAGACGCTGGCATCCTTGAGAAAAATAACGTAAACAGCTGATGTTGTGGGTGCCATATTTACACGGGCATTTTTTGAAAAGAAAAAAAAAAACCTGGAGGGTATCTTCCTTCTACCCCATGCTGCTCCATCTCTCTGCAACCAGGGGCAGCCCTGGCCAGGTCCAGCCCTTCCATGCTGGAGGGGTGGTTGGTCCAAGTGCTGTTGGATCAACCACACTCCCAGGTCGGCTGCTTCTTCCTGGCTTGGCTTCTGTCTGTCCCCCTAGCTCCTCTCTGTACCCCTTCATGGTGCAATTGCCATTTCTTCCTTTGGTGTCTGCAGCCTCTCCTTGCTGATCAGAGGCTCTGCTCTCATCCCCTCTCCTGCTCACTCACCCTGCCCGTGTCCACTCTCCCCTGATGGATGCTGGCTTAGCTTTCGGAGTGGTTGTACATTAAAGCCAGGAAGCCCAGGAAGCTTTGTCTGCTCCTGGGCAGGGGAGGGGGTCCCCCGGCCGGGGTCTCGTGTTGCTTGGCAACATATTTCTCTCTCCTCCGACAGTCATTTCCCTCGCAGCACCTGCTGATGCACACACAACAAATGACAGCAATATTACAGCAGCAGTTGCTCCTGTCGCTGTTTACTTGTTATTTATGGTTATTGCTGTGAGAGGATTTGTAAACGTTTCTTCACATCCTTGGTCAAAACAGATATTCTTACATGCTTTTGTGGCACGCCTGCATAATTAATGAATGGTCATTGCATTTCAGTGCATGTGACATACAGTCTTATTGGCATGTTTTTTTAAGTGGTTGCTGGTTCTGGACATTTCTATTTTTCAGCCCCAAATTGAGACATCCAAGGTTTTACACTGAGAAGTGCACAAATCCAACGTAAGAGAGTTCAGCTTAACTGCCTCAAATTATGGCTCTTGGTTTTAGGTATGTGTACATTTAACAAATTCTGCTCTGAACCCCTGTCAGCGCCTTTCAAAAGGACATCAAGGCTAGCATTAAGATTCCAAAATGAAACCATTTCCACGAACAGAGATAAAGTAGCCAGGGCTCTCCCTGATGTCTGAGTCTCCACCTTATCTCTTTGCCCTTCCCTCCTCCACACCAGCCACTTCCAGCTTAGCCTTTCCAGTTTGCATTTGTGGATGTGCCAAAGAAGAAATATAGCTTCACTTATCTGTTTTCTTTAAAACAGCACAGCAAGGAAGCCAGACCACGTGCGTTTTCTGATCTTACAATGAAAATCCTGCTGAGGCCTTTCCTTGACAGGCTGCTGTCACTCAAGACAGATCTGGAAAGCTTTGCTCCTGCTGCTGGCTAGTTATGCGCTGACAGATCTTCCGCTGGGCCTTGATTCAGCTCTAGGTAGGTTTTGTTCGCTGTGTTAGCCCAGCCCGGCTCCCTAGTTTGTGACAAGGCAGGGAAGGCAGAACTTCGTTGTACGTGGCAGGGGTGCTGTGCAGTGATGGATGCATCTGTACATCTGCCATTGCCCTCTGCTGGGGTCTGCCAGAACTACTGGTGTGTGCCCTCCGCTACCTCAGCCCCAGGAATCCTTTTTTTTACTTTCCTGAGCAGAAGCCTCTCCTTCACTTTAAGAAATCACCCCTTTGGGAACGAAGGCTGCCTGGGTGTCGCTGGCAGGCAAAGGCAGCAGGTGGTTTTGTTCAGCAGGCGACTGTCAGCGCCAGCAGCAGCAGAGTGGCTAACCCAGGACAGCAATGCCCACCTCACCCGGGCCCAGAGGAGGAGGAGGAGGAGGAGGAGAAAAGCCTTCTCCAACATACAGCAGAGTTAAAAAAGACAGGCTTGTAAACTTTTTTTTCTCATTCTGCTTTTCGTCTGACCGACCTACTGAGCTGACTTGACAGTGGTGTGCGTACATACGGGGCTGGCTTGCTATTTTGCCCCTATATTATCCAGATTGTACGTTTCGTTGTTGTTTGTGTGTTTGTGACCTGTTGGAATTGGATGCAGAGATGGTTTCTGAGCACAGCCCTAAGGCATATTGCCTGCCCTCCACCCACTCACCTATCTTCATGCTGAGTGGGGACAAATCAAAGTCTCGGTCTAAAAGCTCTTAGGTGAAGACTCTGAATCCACTCGAAAATCTAGTTTTCCCACAGCAGGCATTATTAAGAACAGCCTTTTTGAAAGGGCTTTTTATGATGAAGACCTTTGAAAGGCTTTGAAATGAAGACCTTTATAGCAGTGAAGGCCCAGTGCTAGGGCCCCACAGCAGAGAGGTATGCCTGCGAGGAGGGGGCAGCTTGCGTTTCTATGGGATCGCACCGGTAGAGAAGGAAGAGGAGATGATAGCCCAGCTGTTTTTCAGAGAAAGGGAACAAGCCCCACATGAGGCTCACTGAGCCTAGGCAGGCTGGTTGCTTAGGAGGGAGTTCCCTGAAATCAAGCCAGGACAGAGGCGGCCTGCAGCAATGACCCACTGTCAGCCATTTTTTCCCGAATCTACAGTGTCTGGGAGAACAGTAAACTGTTGATGGTTTCTAGTTTGTTTCTTTTTCTCTGCACCCCTACTAAGCACAGACTGCCCCATAGCCAAACCAACAGAGCTGAGAGAGCTTCCCAGCTCCACCTGCTCAGCAGTGGCTCTGCCCCTCAGGTGGGTGCGATAGCTCACGGATCAGGAGTCTGGTGAAACGCTGCAAAGTCATTTGGAGAGTGCTTTGAAATTCTTGAATGAGCACAGACCAGTCGGGGGTAGTTTTCAGCCTTCTTCAGCTTGAAAAGCCCTCTGCGTTTTCTGGTGGAAGCAGCAGTGGAGAAGGAGTGTCAGCACGAAGCACAGCCTGGTAATGCTCGTCTGGAGGCTCGCAGGAGTTAAACCGAGTAACGTGGGAGCGCAATTCACGTGTGCTTTGGTCGGTCACCTTATCCTGGTCACTGTCTGGATCAGCTAACATCCTTGTGCTGACTGAATTGCCTTTCTCAACTCAGTGAGAGATGATATTGCAGAGTACAGAAAACTGCTGATAAATTAGCAGCATTTGAGAGTAAAAGACATTCCAGTTCCAGAATGGCCTTATTACTCTTCGAACAACCCAAATGTTTCTTGATATAGTTCATTTAGCCAGCTCTGAAACAGGGGATGTAGAAATAGGTGGCATTGACTTGGGACATTTATTTTTAGGTAATGCTTTTTATTCCCTTTCTCAGCATAAGAACTACTTTCATCTTCTTCAGAGGCAGTTATAAATATCTTCCGTTGAGATCCGGGGCCTCTGACATGAGTGTGTAGCACTTCTCCCTGCTGCGCATGGCAATCATATTTCCTTCCATTCCACAGCACTCTTGCACCCCTCTGACAGAAAAAGCCCCCCTCAGCTCCTAAAATCCATTAGTTATTTTCCTGAGGAGGAAGGGGATGCTTGTGGGAAACTGCACATTATGTGTTGTATTGAAATGAAATATAGTATGTCCCATTTCTGCCTATTCCTAATTAGTGTTAGACACTTCTTGGATTTCAGCAGGCTGGTGGTTCTTTGTGTAATCAATAGCATGTGCAAGCTGCTTCCATACTTGCTCTCCTTTGCTTACTGGTGCCTCAAGCAACGCAGTCCTTACCCACTTGACACAGGCACTGTGACAACTTCAGAGTGACAACACTTTATTTGTAAACGTGTTACAGAAAGGACCAAGCATGAAAGAATTGAAAGTCTGTTGATAGCAAATTTACTTCTTGCTCTCAAAATCTGTCACAAACCCTGGACAGACTTGTAACCCCCTCTCCTGTTTGATCATGTTCTTCTCTATGATCCTGGCTGCCTCGCCAGAAAAATGGTATCTCCTGTGAGAGCTAGTGGGAGCTACATGCAAGTGCTTCATACATTAGCTGTTATTTCTGACCAGGAACAGCTCAAGTGGTCAAGCCTGACAGTGTGACTTGTCTCACAAGACTGGTTTACTGCTTCTGCAAATTATCAAAGTGCCTACAAGACAAAAGAAGTGCACAGAGGTTTTCCTTGCTGCTTGCAAGGAAAATGTTGGAATTTCCCTCACCTGCATCTCAAAATGAGAAGGGAGCAAAGAGACATGAGGCTGTGGGTCCTTTGCTGAAGCTGCAGAAAAGCATCAGCTCACAGAAGTTGGTGCAGATTTGTTTTGTAAGCACTGAGGAGTTAAGGGAAGCAGGCAGCATTGCTCTAGAGGAGGACCAAAAGGCAAGTTTTGGTCTGTTTTCTCTGACTGCTACTGTTCCTTTAGGAAGCCTTGCTCGAGTGATCTAAAAGCAAAATGACTGGAGAAAGTAAATAAAGCAATAAATAAAACGGTAGGGAATGCCTACCTGCCAAAATCTGGAGTTGCAGGTAGAGAAGTAGCATTTCAACTACCTTAACTTTCAAGTGCATCAACATATAAATTGTGCTTTAGTTTTCCTGGTGGATAGAGCTATGTGCGCATTACCATACGTGGGCTTGACTGTATAAGCAGTGTTCTCTTCTAAAATACCCATAGCCTAAAATAAGCATAGCACAACCACGGGCAGAGAATATTGGAATGTACTTCAGGTTGTATTGTTTCAGTATCATTCACAACTTATGCTAGTTCTAAAGTAAAGAAAAGCATTTTAGGTCATTTTGGATATGTATCCCTTTTTAATTTCTTATGGGCACTACTGTGGTTCTATTTCTTTATCAAAATTTCATTTTGGGCATTTGCTAACGTAGTATTATTTTAAGATTTTGGTTCTGGTTTTACTTATCTCTTTAAATCCCACATTTCCACATAGGGGAACAGAAGGAGGTCAACTCTTTAACTGGCAAAAAAGATGAATATTCCAAACATTTTTCTATTTTGAAATTGAAAAACTACTTCTACCTGGATAAGAAATTCATTTAAACATGTTTTAAAATGCAAAAATTAAGTTTCAAAATAAATTAAAATTCAGACTTTCTTGTAATAGTTTTCCTGCTAAAAGGACAGTAATGAATGTTCAGATCAGTGCAAAAAACAAGTATCCCAACAGATGCATTGCTCTGTTTAGTTCCTGCTTTTTGTAATTTTGAGTCTGTTCTATTGATTATATAAAAAGTTTAAGGATGTGGTGTTTGTGAGAAAATATGTCTTTCCAGATTATAAACTTCGAGAAGAATAAGGCAAGTTATACAGGCTAAAGAATGGGATGCATTCTGTTTTGAGGTATGTCCCAGTATCAACAAAAGTCATGAATTCATGTCAGATCCCCATTATTTTAAACTTCGTGGACAACTTGGAAGCATTCTCTATAAGGGCTTTAAGGCAGTTTCTTGTCCTTCACATAATCCAAATCAGTGTCAATGTTACAACTTTGAGTACTCATTTTCTGGAGACCACCAGGCTTTTAAAGAGAAATGGACAATTTAGCATTTTTGGCAATATATATATGCTACCTCTTGAATATGTGATGTGCTGGAAAGGCCCATACATTGATTATTGTATTTTGTAGAGTTAGCAAGGCTTTAAATATAAACCAGCAAATAAACTAATACATTGCTTTCCTTCTCTCACTTGACTGTTGCAGTTGCCCAGCATATTGCAAGAAAGAAGTGAAGCGAAAACTGGTATGAAAAAAACCCATGTCTAAAGGAAAAACAAGGTAATAGAATATGACCCAAATTAAACCATTGCCTGATATAACCTGGAACATTAGTAGTAGTAGTAGTAGCAGTAGTAGTAGTAGTAGTAGTAGTAGTAGTGTTATTATTATTATTGTTGTTGTTGTTATTATTATTATTATTAGGGTGTTGAGCTGACCATGCTTGAAAAGCACAAGAACCCCTGCCTTAGACTTAAAGGCCTTTGACTCTTACACAGCAGTATTCACTCCCTAATTGAAGTCAATGATCTCATAGCCTTGGGGATCTGACATGGGACATAAATTTGCCACAGTCATAGTTTATCAATGAGCGTTGCTATTTTGCAGTGATAAGAGACGAGGGCCACTTGGCCAGCTCCCTCCCATTTAAAAGCAAAGTGTTCATAATGCATAGAAAGCCTTGTTGTTTGATGCTAACGGACGGTATCTCTTTCTGCTAACTGAAATATATTTGCCATTTTGGCACCAAAGTGAGTACTTTTCATACTGTTTCCAGGCTCAAGTTGGTTTTATTCCTTTGCTAATCTGAAGAGGTACCCTTCAGTCAAGCAGGGTGGTCTAGAAAAATCCTGCCCTGCTGTAAACATCTGAATCTGTATTTAACAGGGAAATTAATTTCATGAATCAAACTAGGAATTAGAAGAAAACTGCTGGAGCCTAGGAGAGCCTCATAGTCTCCATGTCTGCTGTAGGCATGTTACAAGACAGCTGGCCTGAGCTGGGGAGCTATGGACTGACTGTGCAAACTTGCCCTGCTGCCCCTTGCTCAGCTCCTTCCAGGAGGAAGCTCACCTGGCACTTTGCCTCTCCTGCATTCTGTGTTCTGAAGTAACCCGCTGAGCCTTACCTGGGGACCCAAGAAGCTGATTGCCAAATATCGACATTTTTTCGTTGGTAAGTGGTTGGTACCTCAAGAGGAATCCCAGCACTCTTGTGACTTGGGTGCACGGCAATCGCTGAAGCACCATTTAGTCACGTTCCCGATTTGTGCTCAAGCTTGTCCTCAGATGTGCGTGTAGCTGCAGGTGGACATGCCCCTTAGCCTGCAGCTCTGTGGGGGGGCAGACCCAGGGCCCCGTTCCCTGTTTGCTTGTGCCAGAGCTGCTCATTTTGTACCAACAAGAGGGAGGTCTCAGGTCCACTGGCTTCATTAATATTTGCTGGTTTAAACTGAATTGATAGGGCCCCTGCTTTCTAAAAATCAACTTGTCCTCCAATGCCCTCTGGTGACGGGAACTAATTAGATGCCACTGCTGTTACTGAATCCAGTTGCAAAACACTAATGTTATTTTATTCCTATCAAATATTGTAGGCAAATTCTCAGATTTAGCACAAAATCAAGTCTGCGTTCACTAGTTTGAATACAAACCTCTCTCTGTAATTGCTGTGGCACTTCCTAGGAGTGAAAAAATAAGAATTTTCTAGGGACAGCATAGCTTAGGGAATCTCCAAAGCTTATTAGGTTGATCCTCTAAATACTTTAGTCCTGATCCTTGCTGCAGAGAAGTACACCTGTGCATGTGTGTGTCTGCATGGCTGCAGGAATGTCTTGTGTCACCTTCCATGTTTAATCTCTCAGGATGGAAAAGCTTTGTCCTCAAACGGCTTTTAGGAAAATATGTTGCTGAAATAATTACAACCACTTGCATATATGCTGGTGCACAACTTCTGTCCTCTGCCTGCCAGGGCTCACGTCAGCGATGGCACAAACAGCCAGGAAGCAAGGGGTCTGCCTAATAAATGTGTAGACACTTTTCAAAGCTAGACTTGATAGAAATGGCAACACGTGACCGTTTATCCACTGGCTCTTTTCTATTTGGTCTGACTTTACTGTCAGACCCTTGTGATAAGAGGGAAGCAGGTAATAATACTGAAATACACAGTGACTGGTTGGTGAATGATAAATAACATTTTTAAATTAAAAAAAGCAAAAATACTGAAATAACTTTCATAATAAAGCTGGTCAGATTTCCATCTTATGAGCCTAGGGAGCTTCTGAGTGTATCAGGTTTTTTAATTGTGTCTTTTACTATTTGCAATCCACTGTTCCTAAAACAAACAAACAAACAAACAAACAACCCATAGAAATAACATTCTTTAAGAACAAAATGCTCCAAGACTTTGCTGCCACAGTGTGCTGCCATAGACTAAGTGCTTACAGCTTAGTTATTAGCCTGTGATAGAGGGAGTTTGTAATTAGAGCTGCCAGCAGAGCCTTGATTACCGAGGGAGGTGTAGGCCCAAGTATAATTTGATAAGCTACTTGGGCTTGCAGATCTGCAGCCATTAGTAACTGCTTCCAGCAGCACCGAACGTCCGTGCATTACACCTACAGCCCCTCCGCACCTGTAGCCACTGCGGGTTGCTTCTCACTCCTGCCCTTCCCTCTGCAGCAAACCAGCTCTGAATGCCATGTAGGATTGCAAAAGCATGCCAAGAGCTGTGCTCCAGCCCCGGCTCTGTGGGACACTGGGGGAGAGACAGCAGTGAATACGTGAATGTGTGGTAGCTGCTGCCTTTCAGCACCCTAACAGGGAGATCAGGAGCTTCAGAAGTTACACCAGCCTTCCTGGTTTATGTTAGCAGAAGGTCCTGTCCAAGACGGGTACATCAAAGAACATTTGTCCTCAGGTGTATCAGGGCACTGCTCAGAGGAAGGATGGCCAGAACAAGCTAGCATGTGCATTAATTTATCCCTTCTGTGTGGTCAGGGCTTGCAATTCTCCCACATTTCTGCAGTGGCCTTTCTAATGGTACATAGGACTCTCATTTCCACCCCCCAGAACAGCTTCCTTCCTTGCCAACAGAGCCCTCTCCCTGCTCCAAGGGCTATCGAACCTGTTGCTTTGCATTTCACACATGAAACGTGTGAACTTTTTCTGTAGCCATGCTAAGAAAATGTAAGATGTAAGCCATCTGCCTAAGAAAACCACTGGAGCTTCAGAAATGAAGACAAGACCTAAGTATTTTATGAACTTTCCTGAGGGAAGAGGTCCATCTTAAAATTGAGCTGGGCATAAGCAGGGAGTATGACATAAACCTGTGCAGATTACCTCACCCCTGTGCAATGGAAGTTAATCTTTTGGAAAAGATGTGTGCCTGTTCATTACAAGCAATTACTGTTGGTCATAATCCTTCTAGGAAGTACGTGGAGAATGACTCAGTTCATTTGATGAGCTATTCTGCCAGTTTTCCCTGAAGCACTGGCCAGCCCTAAGCTTTCTGAATGGCAGGGTATGTATCAGTGCAGCACGTGGCTTAGCTTGTGCTAACAGGCAACTAATGGAACGGGACTGACCAAGACAAAAGAGGCAGCAGGTGAAAACTCAGCAGAAGTATGAATTCCCCAAGCATGCATCTGACCACCCCATCTTTCTGAACTCTTTTGATAGGTCTGCAGCCAAAGAAGCTCTGAGATACTAGCAATGCTTCAGATTTATTTAAACTGAGGATCTTAATGCTTTACAAAAATTAATTTAGCTTCAAAACAGGTATCCGGATGGGATCCCACATCTTCACATCTATGGCATGTGTAAGGTATGGAGAGAGAGAAAAAGAGAGGGAGAGTGGCTTTACAGTCAGCGAGAAGCATGTCAAGCTCAAGGCTTCAGTCAAGCTTCCAGAAGGATCAAGCACAGGCTTTTCAGAGCTACCTAGAAGTGGCTTACTCCTGCACAAGCAGAAGTCAATGACAATAAATAGACCTGAGCCAGGGCAAAATGTTACAGAAAGCGCTGCCTGAAATGACTTGTAGCAGGCTCTCTAGGGGGGTCTGTCACACAGCCAAGAATAGATCCTTCATCAAAAGAGCATTTTGTCTGCCCCCAGGTCCAATGGTATTGCCAACCTGGCATTTCAGAGGAGGAAAGAGATTCAACATCTACATTTTTAATTGAGAGTTAACCCAAATTTTGAGTTATTTGGAGCACTGTCTCTGTGCAGGTGGATGTGTGGATGTCCTTGCTAACAAGATAGAGGCACTCTGAACAGAGGGCTTATTTCAACAGCTTTACTTTGCATGCCTCCCTGTGCAAACTGACCAGAATGCAGCCCTTCTCTCCGCACTAGGTGGGTGCACAAATGTTCACTGCTACACTGGCAGCATACATTTGGAAGCAACACTATTAAGAAAAAAGTAGTAAGTGCTCTCAGCAATGTTTGAAAGCAAGTAGTGTGCACAGCTGTTCCACAGCAGTGGCTTTAATTTTCTGCCATTGCAAGGCATAGCTGATCTAACATTAACTGTGGGTTTGCACAATGTCAGAACAGCCCTGAGAATTTCAAATAAAGGCTTGTGTATATTGAAGGAAAAAACTGCCAAGGAAAATGCTGCCCAAGACCGGCTGGTGTGAAGTAGTAGGCTCAAGGTAGTTGCCTACCTCGGAGCATAAGCAACAGGAGGGCAATAACAGTCCCCACTAACATATGATGCCAACTAAGTTGTATGTTGTTGAGGTGTGTTTTCAGAAAGAGCATGGAGAGTTTAAGTTACTATAAAGCGCTATCCCACATGATTGGCATGCTGGTGATAAGAACAAATCCACCTTTTCACGTGGGCTCTCCCTACATAGCTGCAGCTGAGGGCTGTGTGGATTCATGATTGCACTTTGCTGACCCACCTATTACAGTACTTAAGTATATGTTATATTTTCTTGTGCGTTTTAACGTAGATTTGTAGACCAAAGATTAAATAAAAACATACAGGTCCTTAGCTTTTTCTGGCAACACCATTCTGAACACTAGCCATGCCTCTGGAAACGTCTGGAAGAAATTATTTTTGTTTTGTGGAGGTCTGCATAGCCGCTGTTTCAATGAATACAAAGGATGTGATTAAAGAGTGAGTGCTGCACTGTACTGAACCTCACCTTTCTTTCTCTTTTGTTTGCAAGTCAGACTAGTTTCTGGAAAGAGTGGTCCTGTTGAAAAACAGTGAGAAGTGAGGGACTTACACAGAGATAGAAGATTAAGACTGCACACCTGCGTTCTGTGAAACTTGGACAGAATTGAATAGTAGTGCAACTGGGTATACAACTTTCATTGTTAGCTGTCTAAAAAGAAGGGGCTATAAAAACTTGATTTGCGGTAGCAATAGATATTTTGGGGTGTTTCGTGCACACACTGAAGGCATGCTACTTCTATCAATAGAAAATGCAAGTGTTAAGCATCCCCATCTGCTTCTCAACTGAGGCAGATTATCAAAAATCACTGTGGTAGAAATAAGAGCTTTAAAGAGTAGTATCCAGATGCATGTGCACATGTACATTAACCATGTCAGTTATTCATCCCATGTGACACCAGGTTGCCATTCTATTGCTTGCTGCATTATCCTATGATTCCTTACATATGACAGCTGTGATTCCTTACATCTCAGGGCCTGAGGTCCCCCTCTGTGGCCATGCACATACACAGCATTTGTTTGTTTACTGTGGTCTTGCTGTGGGAACCAAACTGTCAACTGGATCTCAAGAGGGCAAGAGCTATTTGATGAATGTATTAACATGATGTAGTCAGGCAAGATTTTGTCCTGCTGCATCAGATCTTTAAAGAGTTTGCCTTTATACATTATATATGCATCCTCAGGAAGAAAAGGACTTTTTTTTCCTCTCTCCTTTTCCCCACTGCCCTCTTAAACACCTGTGCATCGCCTCATTTATTTTTACAACTGGTCTGTGCAGAGACAGGCCAAGGAAGAGCCTACTCACTGCACCTACAGACTTGCGGTCGCTGCATCGTGAGAGAGCTTATCACAAAACAGCAGGCATTCAGGGCAAGAAGGGAGTTTGTCTGTGCTGTAAGCTGAAGACTCAGCAGCTGGAGTTGTATGTGCCGGCACCTTCAAAGGAACATCAGAGTCCCCATTCTCACTGGATGGTCCCAGAAGTGCATATGGTTCCCAGAGATGATGATTGGTACCAGTTACTGAATCATGTTTTAATGGAAAGCTACACATTAACACCGCACATCCCGCAGAGAGGACAGATGGCATAATCAGAAGCAGACAGGAACCCATCTTGTTGTTAACAAGTGTCAGAAAGTTTCCGATTAGAGTTTAGTCATGCTTTTTACGGTACACATTATTACACAGTCCAGCATTATTTGTGTGGATCAGCTTGGCTTTCTCTCAGGCTGACACAGATGTTTATGCATCTGAAATCAAAGCCTCTGAGTAGCATGGGGGGTCATAGCTTAGCAAAGTGATACAAAATCACACAGCTGTGCGCAGCACACACACTAACAAGGGCTTTACAGTAAAGCATCTAATTCACCACAGCTTCTACTGAAATTAGATACTTTTAGCAGACTTGTCATAGCTTTAAAACTCCTCACTCGGCTGAAAATTATTCCTCGCTTTCAGATGTGCAAATAAACATTGTTAAGGGCTTTAGAAACCAACAGCAAGATCTGAGAGTCCCTTTGGCCTTTTGCCTTTGCTAGAGGATTCTTTTAAAGCTCTGGGATTCAACTCTAGCAAACTGTACACAGAACTGCACTGCAGCCCTGTCAGTAACTCGGGCTTTGGCTGAGTGACAGGGAGGTACCGTGCAGAAAAGGGGTCACCTGCAAAGCTGGAAGCTAGCAATAAAAACAGGCGCATGCCTTTTCCTTCTTCTTTTAGTCCTCTGCTTTAAAAATGGCTCATTTTTAAAAGATGAGTAGAATGAGGGGATAGGTATGTTGGCCTCTGAAAGATACTTCACACGAGTATCTTTGGCACAGCTACACCTCAGCAGCATGTATGCGCTCTTTGATGTCCAGAAATGCTTGATACAATCAGTCACACTTGTAGCACTGAAGGAGCATGAGGGGTAAATTTGTATGTCTCAGATCACTGCTAAATAGCTGAGCGTTGAGGAAAATAAGACAGCTTCAGCAGAAAAGAGGGTTTTTTACATTTTTGTGAGATTTCTTCTACCAGGAAGGCGGCTCCAGAGGGGAAAATGAAGTTAAGAGTTCTGAGTGGTAGAGAGCTTTTCCATAACCATGTGTCAAAAACTTGTCTGCTGTAAGACCTCTAAGCCAAAGTTGTGGGATGTGCATGGTTATTCCTTAAGTGCCGGACACTGACTTGGGTTGGTATAATATTTCCATACATTTAGTTCTCTGGTTGGTTGTGGTTTGGTTTTTTTTATTATTTTAAGAATTCTCAGTGCACCCTTAAGGTAATAGAGGGCAGACTCATCCACTGATATGCTATCCCTATCTCTGCAGGCACCTGATACTGCACTCATTGATGTGCATGAGAACACAACCATCTTTCTAATCCCTAATCTCTCCAGACACAAGTGGGACTGGCAGTGGCCAGAAGGACTCCAGCCAGCTTTCACTGTTCTACTGTTCAGAGGCTTGTAAAGGCAAAGGCTATGAGATTGTTCAGGCTTGTAAATGACACCTCACTGGAAAGCTGATGCAATGCTACTTTGAGAGAGAAAATACCAAATACCACCCCCCTACTCAGTGGAATTACATGAGAAGCCACTATGTGGAGCCAGCCACTAATTATTTGGCTGATGAAAAAAGTGGATTCAAACAAGCTTGTTGCCAAAAGTTCAGGTGCATGTGCTCCCCTGTTGCCTTTTTGCTCTACCTCTCTCAAAAGTGTAGACATGGGAGGATTTGCTGCGATGTAAATCAGATGCACAAACCCACCGGTGAACTTAATCAAGTGATGCTGCGGAGACAGAAAGACACATCCCTTCCCTGTCTTTGGGAGAGAACTCTCCACCAGGTTCCCTGTACTTCCATCTACCTTATTCCTTGTTTTGCTCCCATCTAGTATAAACTCTTGTAGCCTGTGAAAGTACTACCAGTTTCCCAGACCAAACAAGAGAACAAGAGTATAGCTTGAATGTCATTACTGACAACATGCTGTGGTTTGCGTACATCATCTGGCAGATGCAGAGCCTCTGCAGCCACTAGATTAGGACAGAATTTGATTTAAGAAACAGAATAGCTTCTAGATAATGAGTATATTCAAAAGGCTGGGAAATATGATAAACTCCCTCAATCTTGGGCATGAGAGGTAATTTCAAATGTTAGGCAAGGGGACCGTAAGAAATGCGCACACCAAGGAAACCTTATCTGATACATAAGACTTCCTCTACTGATGAACCCTAATGAGAATTTATGGACTAAAAGTTCAAATTCAGTTTCGTATTGGAAACTTCCCTCACTGTTTACTTCATTACTTAATGTGAACGCTTCTTTGTGTTTTCAGTACTGAGTTCAGAGGTTTTGTTAAGGGTAGGCAAATGATTGGGATATAGCAAGATGCAGGCACTTTTTGCTGGAAAGAAACTCAAGGAAAAAAGAATCTCAAGAGTACCTCAGTTTTTTGTAATAATGTGAGATTTATCTGCCTTATTCCTCCACTATCTCTGAGGAAAGAGAAATGAAATACAGAAAAGAAAAAATCTGACACCCTCAGTAACCATCTTAGATGGATTTATTATTTGATGCATGCAGCGAGGAACCACAGAGAAAAGATGCACATTTTTGGTACTAGGAACCATAGGCCATCTGCTCAGGAGTGTCACTTAAACACAGTAATCACTTGTAGAGCACTCAGTTGCAGAGGGAAGTCTTCTGTCCATACTGATGAGCAGATAGGAAGAATGGCATTTGGTTCTGTAAGTGGTATGAGGCAGTGTCTCTACTCTGCAGGATATTAATCTATATCATCCAAGCCTTAAGCATAGTTTGCACATGCTATGACATTATGATGAAAGAATTTGAGAACATATATGTATTTCTTCCTGTAGCATCCATTCTTGAATTTCTCCATCTCCAAAGCAATACAACCTATTGACAGGCAATCAATCACCCACAGAAATCCTTCAAGCTAGTGAGCTCAGGCTGCTCATACAATTCACACCTGCAAATGCCATTTATTGAACCTGGTAAGGTACTTAAAGTAGCCAGTAAGGTATGGGGGAGTCAAGAGTTGTAAATTATCCCCACAGAATCTCAGGTTTCATGAATAAACAGCCCAACCTTCATTAACCTAGCTATGAAGAAGCATCTGGAAAATCAGGTATTCAGGATGGTGCTTTGTCCAGTCTCTCCTATCAAGTGAAACATTCCCAAGGAAATAATTCAATATTCATTCAGGATAAACAACTTGGACACAAACTTGTCTCTTCCATATCTAAGCACGTCTACAATATTGCTAGGCTGCTGAGCTAAGCTTCTGCGTTTCCTTAGGTTCTGTGATTCTTTTTCCACCTTGAAAGCACAAGGGCAGTCCTGGGAGGATACGTTGAAAGAAATCCACCCACAAGTCCCCTGTAACGGGACGATGAGGCTGGCCCCAGCAGCAGGCAGTACATGTGCTTTTTGCTGCCCAGCTTCTCAGTCAGTGTCCTGTGGGCAGATTCCACAGTTTGCAGTTCAAACTATTTGGTCTTCCCTACATCAGCAATGCCTGGCTTAGGCTAGACAAAAAAATAAAGTGTACTTTCATCCCGGTAGGACCCCTGGGTCTCCCTGGGTTTGATCAGATACTTCCTGACCTATCCAGGCTCTGGGGTTTTAAAAATGCTGGTTTTGTGGCATTACTTGGGGTAGCTCTGACCATCCCATTGCAGAAAGGCTGAAGTAAACTGTCCAATCATCCAGTAAAACCTACCATCCCAAGGTGTTCACACACAGACAGCTCCAGGGACCTGACCATTCACTGCAGCCCTGAATTTGGGAGCCTCCTACAAAAACTGGAGACAAACAGCTGCCTCTACATGTGCTGACGTTGCAGCTTCAGCAGATTCGCCGTGCTGGAGCCCCTCAGCAGATACCTGAGCTTATTACAGCCCTGGTCAGAAGTATTGATCACAGCTGCTTTGTCTCATCTGACAAAGGAGCAGTGATAACCAACTTCAGCAGTAAGAATGAGAGTGTTTTGAATGTAAATTGGATTAACAGATTATATTGCTGCTTTGTTATAGAGGTGCAAAAGTTTTCATGTGTTAGAGGAGCCATTATGTGTTACAAATGTCTGAAGGAATGTTGTTCACAGTTCAGGAATCACCGAAGAACAACCCACTGTGCCTCGATTTAAGCCTTCAAGTACTGTCCTTCAGAAAATAGAGTATCCTGTAAACATGTAGCATTGCAGATTAAATAAGCAACAGCCTGGAGTGTTGAAAGGGTTATTTCTTATTTTAGCATTTCAAATGCTAATTTTAGGAAGCGGTCATTTCCTTTTCTGTCACAGTAAAGCTTGTCCTACTTAGAGATGACAGAAACCATTTGCTACAAGGTGGCTGTACCTGAGCTCTGCTTAGGTTGCATGAGGCAAAAAGCACAGCTAAGCAGGGCACACAGGCAGGCTGGGCGAGAGCTGGCAGGGCTCACTACTGAGAGAAGGGAAAAGGACCAGAAGAAGAGAAAGAAGGGGAAAGCTGTAATGAAGGGGCTGGAAGGCAGACCATAGGGGATGAACGGCAATTTTAAATCACTAAAACACACTTCCTTCCAAAATCTCCTCAGACAGACCAAATCTCTGGATTCGTCTTGTTTTCAGCAAGGAGCTCCAAGGCCCTTTTGCACAACAGTCGCTCCTCCTCGTCCCACCATCTTCTCCCCATGGGTGACAAAGTCCTGGTGCTACCAGCCCCTATTTTTTTAATTCCATTAATTTTTAATTCCATTAATTCCATGACCTTAGGAGCACAGCTAGGAGTCACCGTTGGTTTTATTAGGAGTCTTAGGAATGTAGTTAAAAGAGAATGTTACTGCTCTTCCAAACTGAAATGCAAAGGAAGTAAAGGAACAGAGATTGCATGTCCAACCTCACCCCCTTTTTCTGTATGTTTTGCTACTCTGTTTCCTTTGGTAATCATGAGCTTGTTTCCAAAGGATCCTTGCCGCACAGTCAGAGTAGGGCAGGGAGCAACAGGCTTTTTTTTCCTCCCAGAGGTTGGCATTAAATAATAGGTAAGGCAAGGGATTGCATAAACAATAATAAGATTAGATTGTTGGCTGCAGAGTTAACATTTAAGGAGGGCAAGGCAGCATCAGGCCCCTGATTAGAAGAAAATAAAACAGGCAACCATTTCCTAGCAGCTGGAAGACGCTTGAAAAATGCTTAATGTTTTGAAGACATACTGTGAGTCTGAACGTGTCTGCTTGGACACTTAAGAAAACTGAACATCGACTTAGAGGTGCCTCTGCAGTCTGCCAAAACAAGTGAAGAAGTCTAAACTGATGAGACCGCTAAATACTGCAGCCTACTAGGTGTTGGTTTGGGGTTGCCCCTGTGGTGGGCATGTTGGCTGAACGAGACCATTTGTGGCTGACCACCGCCTGTTTTCTGCTCCACAAGGGAATAGCTCAGCAGATGGCTGAGCTCTCATGTAGCAGCCTGGCTGTGGGTAATGGGTGCAAGTCAAGTTTTTTCTAGTTTGATGTTAACTTTTTCCCCACTTGCTGATATCCACCATGCAATACTAGAACAATATGTTTACCACCATTTTATTTTGGCATTGCTATGCTGTTCCTACAGCTGTATTTGAAGTTAATGGAAATTGTTTTGAACATGTGAAATGCCCTGAAATGCTAAAAACTCTTGGCAACAATCTGGTACTTGGCATTTACCAGACACTTTAATAGTTTCAGCCCAAGTCTCTTGGTTCTCCCACTGTAGAATCGATAACATGCCTAGTGCCATCGCTGTGCTGCAAAAGTAAGTTAACTAACGTGTGAGGAAGCCAGGTACCACATAGGGAGAAGAGCAGAAGCTCTTGTAAGTGTTACCCTTGTATGCAGTGGAGGACAGTAAACAGAATAAGCAGGGCTTGAGGCTGTATGTGGAATGAACAGGACAAAGGGCAGCACTGTAATCACACAACAAGGCACGAGCACTCTGGAAAAAAGAATATGTGGTTATGCAGCTAAAGGCAGGAGAAGAGCTTGTGCAAAGATCACAGCACATAGCAGTTGGAGGGGTATTTCTTATATTTGGAGAACTTGCAACCTTAGCATTTTTCCTGTGTGATTTTGGGCAAAAGGTAGGGGAAGAGGGTGTGCTTTTAGTATGAATGCTGCTGTCCTACATCCTGATGAGCTTCTGCAGGTGAGTGCCCGCCACACTACTGTTTAAAGGTCCTGTTGAGCTGCAATTTCTTATTCGTGTGTGTAGGTCACAGCAGAGCCCATTTCTTTGCTTTCTGTTGTACTTCCTAAATACTTGCTCTCTCTTACTGAAAAGGGTACCTACCATGTGCTCGAGCTCCAGCCTCATAGCTTCATTTCCTTTCTGCTCACCAGATACGTTAATAGCTTAAGCACATCACCTTTGATAACTTCAGTGCTACATGGGCTGAGCATCAGTCTCTTCAGAGACTCACAGTTACTGACACAAAACAGGTGTGATGTGTAGGGGTTCCTATTGTACACAATATTAGTGCACTTGAGCACACTAAACCTGCAGGTCTGAGGAAACCAATGACTATGTCTTGTTCTTGTGCCTCAGTTTCCTTTTTGGTGGGTTGAGATCAGAATTGTTTTAAGTATATGGGCTTTAAACCACAAATCCTCTCTCCTGAACAGCAAAACACTGTCCTTTAGTTAAATTAACCACCTATGATACAGAAACAAGCCCTTCTGTTCTGCGTAAGCTTTCTGTACGTCTCTGCATCATCCTCTCCAAAGCTCTTGAGATTAATATTTTGTAAGTTTTCATGTCAACTAGGTCAAATAGTAACCTCATTATTCTCCTGTTTAAAGATTTCCAAACTCTCTCTTTCTGCAGACATATCTAATTATTTGGTTTCACTAAGCTCTAGCTGTCCTTTTTTCCTGGTGTGATGTTGTCCCTGACTTCATGTCAGGCACATGACAGCATGTGGCCAACTCAGCACAGACTCACCAAGTCCTCCGGGTGGGAAAGGACCCCAGGAGGTCTCTGTTCCTACCTGCTGCTCAGGGCAGGCTCAACTCTGAGGTCAGATCAGGCTGCTCAGGGCTATATCTTGATGGTCTTCAAACACTCCCAAGGATGGGGACTGCACCACCTCTCTGGACAGCCTGCTACACCGCTTGGCTGTCCTCACGGGGAGCAAGTTTCTCCTTGTGTCACCCCTGAGCCTCTCCTGTGTTCAGTAATCCCCGTTGCCTTGACTTCCTACCACTGTATGAAGAGCCTGTTTTTTCTGTAGCGCTGCGGCTGCTGGAGGTGCCCCCAGGCCATCGCCTCTGCAGGCCTCACAGGCCCCGTTCCCTGAGCCTCACCCAGCAGAGCACACCCGCCAGCCCCGACTGTCTGGGTCACCTCCAGTAGGACACGGAGATACCTCCTGCGCTCCCCAGACAGCCGGCTGGGAGACCTAGAAACAAACACGCTGTCTTTCCTTGAAGGTGATTCCCGCGCGTTGCCGAGCTGCGGCTGAGCGCGGTGTCCCTGCAGCACACCGAGGCCTGAGGGGACAGAGCACCGCCCTCGCGGGCAAGAGCCCACAGATCGCACCCGCTGCTTGGCCCCCCGCAAACCCGAGGTCCAGGCCCCCAGTGTGGCGGCAGTCGGACCCCTCTGCGCCCCGAGCCGCAGGCGGGGGACGGACGGACGGCCAGGCGGTGCGCCGGCCCCGCGCCGGCCCCTCAC
>JAVJGJ010000001.1:11697915-11722295 GCA_035590215.1 Microhierax caerulescens | reverse complement strand
ATTTTACACAAAAAAAAAAAAAAAAAAAATATATATATATCCGCGTCTTGCCGTCGCCGCTGTGCCCCCCCCTCCCCGTGCAGGCGGGGCGCTCGGCCCGCGCTTGCCGCCCTGTGGCGTCGCGGCTGGCGGGGCGGCCGCCGCCCCTCCGGGCCCGGGCAGCGCCGCCCGCCGGTGTCCCGGGCGGCCGCGTCACCTGGCGCCGGGACAGGGCTCGGGATGGAGGATGCCGCCCAGGAGGAGCTCAGCCGGCTTCCCGGGGGTGGCAGCTGCACCCGGGTGCGCCCTGGCAGCGAGGGGCAGCCGCGCCCGGAGCCTGCGGGTGCGCCTGTGCCGGTGGGAAGAGGGGAGAGAAAGCAACCGGGGAGGTAACCGTGGTCGTGTACGCGGGTAGCGGGGCTGGGACCCCGTGCCGGAGCGGGAAGACCCATCTCATAGGCGATGCACGCTCCCTTGGTGCTGCTAGGAGTGCAGAACCCAACCCTGTAAGAGTTTTAAAGCAGAGGTGCCCGCCTCTGGAAGGCACTGCTCATGGAGACCTTGGCACGCGGCACTGCAGCTCAGCAGTAGGCAGGTGTCACCCTGCGAGGCACCCGGGAGCACAGGTTGGTAGCCCAGGGGGTGGGTTGGTAGCCCTCGGGCAGCCCCCGAGCAGAGTGTGCCGGCTGTACGTGAAAGCATCTGCTCCCCAAAGGTTCCTCGCAGGGACCACGGTCCTGCCGGACAGAGCGATCCTGGATGTTCAGCTGTCGGGATTTTCAGCGTGCCAAGCCAGGAGCTGGCCTGCGACGATGTCAGTAATTTGGGCTGCTGGTGCCTTGTGGCAGGAGGGTTGGGCCTCAAATCACATGTCTCCAAAGAAGACTGGCGAGCACCGCAGCTTAGGCTAACAACAGATGCGAGCTAAGCGGCTGCTGCTAGGATCTGGATTTATTGTCTAAGTATGTGGCAACAGAGCGGAAGAGAAGCTTTGTTGTGTAGGACATGGTTGTGAGAGCAGGGTGAGGTTGTTCAAACGCAGGACGCTATGGGTGGTGTGTTCCCTGTGCCCAAATTGATGGGTCTTTTCCCCTGCCTTCCCTCCCTGCTCCTCAGATCAAGGGATTACAGTTGTGTTTTGGGCAAAGAGTCATAGTTTTGATCCTCCTATCACGGGTAAAACCTTCAGCCACATTGTGCATTTGCTTAGTGTTGCTGTCAGCTAAGGGAACAAGTTTTTAAAGCCTGTGCTAATGCAGCAGTGTATATGAAAGCATGTGTTTGTTGGAGTGATGCAGAAGCAGGATGCTGTTTGGGGGTGAATAGGATGGCTGGATGATTTGCAGTTACCCAGGGGAAGTTAGAAATATGACAGAAATCAGCACATCTCAGGGTGTGTGTGGTGGTGGTATGTGTGATGGTGGTGGTGGTTTATTGTTGTCATTTCTAAAATATCTATCTAGCATCTTTGTGGCTAGAATCTGTTATTGGGGATGCACACTGTAGTAGTAATACTGCCAGTAAAGGGCTTTTCTCTTTGCTTTGTAAATATCAGTGGTTTTGCTAAGGGGCCCCATCATGGTGTGTCGTGAACTAGCCCCTATCAGTGTAAATTCCTTTTCTTGAAAAGTTCATGGTCTGAGCTTAAGAGGAGATAGTGAGAGACCTTTAAAGAAGTAACAAAAGTGAGGTCATACAATATTTTAAAAATGTGTTTAAATATGTTGGATTTGTTTTCAGAAATGGAGGAGAGAAGTGAGAAGGGAAGTGGAATGCTCAGCTTTGCTCCCACTGAAATAATAAGGATTTTTTCCATTGACTTCATCTGAAACTGAATTAGAGCCTAAGGCCTCAGCCATACAGGAAAAGTTGCATCTATGTAATTAAACTTGGAAGTTGCTTTTTTCCTATCTATTGACTTAGAGAGACTAAATGTCCCTTGTTTTGTTGGGGTGGGGGATTTTTTTATATATATTTTTATTTTTAAATCAGTAGGGTGAAATCTCTAGCCCGTTAAAAGAATTGGATTCTTTGTACTGTGGCTGAGATTAAGACTCTGTATAAAGGCCATTGCATCAAAGCTGACCATTTAAATCTCTGGGATAGTCTGTATCCTACTGTGCAAAAGTCCTGACATGCATGCTGTGTATAAGCATGGCAGCTTTTGTGTTGGGCTTTGCATTCCAGCAAAATCTTGACAAAACTGAATAGTCACAGAGAACAAAGTTGCAAGTTTTGTGTTCTTTGGGGGTTTTAATTTTTTTAATTTTTTAAATAGTATAATGTACCAACACTGTCAGACTGTCAGTATATTTATTTTAACTCTTGTGTTTTATAGAAGTTTTGCTCTGATAGTGAGGGGAAAACTGGTGCTGTTTTGTTTAGGGTTTGTCGACTTACACCAGTATATGCCTCCCACATTGATAAAACTGAAGCCTTTAATTAAAATCATAAATGTTGACGTAGTCGGTTTTGTTCTAGAAGAGCTTTCCATGTCAGTAATTTCACTGACCTTTGCGTTACATTGTCATAACTGCTAAAATTTTTTCCTTCTACAAAAAGGGGGGCTCTGGCTGAATGGGAGGAAAAAAAGCCATTCTGTTTGGAAAGAGCAGCATGCTGCCTTTGCTGTTTTAAAGGGTTTCTTTTTGAAGTTACTAAAAGCCTTTAGTGATGTAGCTACCCCATTTTTCTGTCTCTTTTTACTCTGTTGCTTATCTCAGCTTAGACAGTAAGCAGTGCCTGATTGGTTTTATTAACTTTTTTAAACTCTTAACTGTTTTCAGTCTAGCTTGGGCTGAGAACTTAAGAGCACAGTGATCTTCTGTGCAGTGGCTGAACTGGAAGCAAGGTGGGTCACTACTCCCGAGAGGGGCAGGTGGGCACCCAGCTGCCCAGCTATGCCGTGGCGGTGGGGTGCGGGGTCATCCTCCCGAACCAGCAGCAGAAGAACAAAGGGAAGAATTTTCTGCCAACTTAGTGACTTGCACCGCTTGCAGAGGGTGGTTGGCAAGTGCCAGAGCAGGTGTGAGAGGAACTGTGAGGAGCACGTATGGGAAGGTTGAAGGAGGGAACCTTGGCTCTTGGATGAGCTCAGGTATCTCACCACTATTTTCTCCTGTACACTTGCTTTCTAGGTGCATTTCCATACCCAGTGTAACAAGTGCAGGAGATAGGTAATAAACCTGCACAGCCTTACATGTTTACTTTGAGGAACATTCACTTAGTTCTTTTTTTCCTTCGTCTATCTTTGTCTGTCTCTCATATTTTTCTTTCTGTCCTTTCTTTTTCTTTCTATCCTTTTTTGATTTTTATGAAATTTATTTTGAGATAGAGAAAAGTTTGAAAATACCTTCTGACAAAGTGTCCTGTGAAGCATGGCATTCTTCCATCAGTCATTCTGATTATTCTAAAAGGCTTGGTCTTCTGCCTCATAGGAGAGGGTTTCTTAACCAGATGCTGCCCCGCATCCTTACCGTGCCCTGTCTGTGATGTCCCTGAGAGGCTGCGAAGCATCTCAAGGAAGCGGTAGCTTAAGGCTGATTTAAGAAGATGTGTGCATGTGTGTACCCTCTGAGTACCCTTGTCCCTGTAGAACCCTGTGGACCTGTTGCAGTTGGGACATGAATACATGGACTTCAGAAGCCACATGGGTGGGTGGCTTTTCCCACTGCTGTCTGCACAGCTTGTTTTCCCTCCAGGTGCAGGACTTGAGGTTTGGTAACACTGAAGTGCCTCCCATCGTCTGCATCAGCCTGGGCTGTAGTCACTCCCCCTCACACTGGAGTGTTTCTGCTTTTCCGTATGTGTGCTGAACCTTTTGGTTTAGGACAAAGTTGGTCAGGGAAGAGCTCAACCCAAAGCTTGTAGAAGTGGGTGCATGTGCCGTCTGTCATCTCTAATAGGCTTTGTATGCCTCACCAAGAGGCTTGGAGGATCAGAGGTCAGTGTTTATTTAGAAATGTGGAAGAACATAAATATACACTAGCTTTTATTTATTCATCACTTTTCATGCAAAATGTATACCTGCTAAAATGTCACGATGGGTGCCTGTTACACCCGCACCTGGTGTATCATTGTGCTGAAAGCAGCCCTGCTGAGCTTGAACGTCTTCATTCTGCGGTCGGAGCGATGTTCTGCTAGCGCAGCGCAAAGAGCTTCAAGCTCACACAGGTAAACTAGACAGTAACAATTGCTTAAAACACTCTTCTTCCATTTTCTTTTGGCTTTAAAGAGGCAGATAGAGATGCAATAGGAGTCTTACCATGCTTTAACTTAATCAGAGTTGGCCAGTTGTGTTCTGTAAAATACAGACCCATGCAGATGAAGTCCCATGTGTGTTGCCCCTCCGCTTTCCCCGTGTGTGACAGTTGTAATGGGAAAAACTGATACGGCTAGGAAAGGGAAGGGGATGGGGGCATGTAATGTGAACACATCAGAAAGGCACTGGAGAGCAGCATTTAAAATATGAAACAGCAAGTTGACCGACATATTACAAGGGCGTAGTATTATAGATATTACATACTTTTATTTCTTTAAATTCCTGTGAATAGGTGATGAGGTGGCACACCCACATTGTTGTAAGATATGTATTTATTAAAAGAAAAAACAAAACTTTTCTCAGTGGATTGAAGTCTAAATCTATTTTGTTCTCACCAGGAAATATGTATATTAGATAAAGAATTATTATATTTTTGAAGATGTGTATTAACACAAGTTAGAATAGTGTGAACCTTGATTCTTTCAGAAACGTGTCTTCTTGCTTATTCTCTCTCCTGTCTCATCCCTTTTCTTTTGTCCTGACCCTTTTCATCTTTTGAGCAAAGTGTGTTACACAAATACAGACTTCATTTATACTGAATCTCTGACCCCTGTTCCTAACAGAAATGTTTTGATGTGGATTATTGTTTTGTGCTGGGGAGCCTACTGTGTTTCAAGTGACAGCATAGTCAGAACAGGTTTGCAATTTTATATGTTCAATGTGTGTTCTTTTGTTCTTCGTCTGGGTTTTGTTTCAGGGCATCTAGATGATGATGGGTTGCCACATGGATTCTGTACAGTCACCTATTCATCAACAGACAGATTTGAGGGAAACTTTGTGCATGGAGAAAAGAATGGCCGTGGCAAGTTCTTCTTTTTTGATGGAAGGTAGGCCACTGACACTTCGATTTTCATTCTGTATTCTACCTCCTGCTTGCAGTGATAGAAAACTAACCTACATTGATTGTATGCTGCTGAGTTTCTGGATAAACTTTCTCATTAAAAACAGTAGCTGGGAGGTTTCTTTGCTGCTGCTGTAGCCATACCTTTGTGGGCCTGGGGGCTTTGTATGTACCATGATGCCTGGAGTTGTTTCCTGGCGGGAGAATGCAGCAGTGTGAGCTCTTTTAGCGCTGTAAAGTTATGAACTAATTAGAGACTGTAAGAACTGGGAGGTGGTCAGAGCTATTGGAAACCATGCTGGCAATGACTTGGACTGCGAAGTTCAAGTCCGTAACTGCAGGTGGAATTCTTTCTTTGTCTTACAGCCCTGTACAGAGACCGCAGCTGGACTAGGAGTGCCCTGTGCACAGATTTAGGGCCCTGATAGCGATGCTTACCGTATGCGTGGTCTTGGAAATTGTTTAGTGGTTAAAGGACTGAGATAAATATGGGTTTGTTCCCAGCTCTACCTAATCCTCTTCAAGTTGCCTGTGGCCTGATTTATTTTCAGAAAAGCCCCTATAATTTCCCCTCCCTGCACTGGGAATTGTGACAGTGAAATTGGGCTAGTCTGTGCCTGTGCGTGTGTTTTCTTCTCAGGTCTTCGTTATGAACACGTCTTCCCCCAACTGCAGCATTTCTCTATGCAGTTGCTCAGAACTTCCTGCAAAGGAGCAGCAGATGTATAAAATGACACGATTCTTCATGGTTTTGCAGCTGTTGGTGGCACTATGAATAGCAACTGTTAAACTGACAGTCGTGCCGGGTCTGCTCTCCTCCTGCTCAGCTAACTTCTGAGCAGGAGCAGAGGTATTGTGCTGCCTCAGTGAGTCAGCTCCTTGTCTGTACTTGCCTTTGCAATTGCTTCGTACTGTGGGGTTTTTTCAATGAGAAAGATAATACATTTATTCAGTTATGCAGAAACTGATCAGGCCTCCAAACTTGGATGAAGAAAAATCCCCACTGTTGTTGGTAATGGGCTTATGAAATCTTCTCTGAGTAACTGAAAATCAGTACTGCCCAGCAGCTGACCTCTCTAAAATAGCGTTCTTTTTTTTCAAGTTGGCAGACAGTGTCTCTATGGACACATGTACATAATGCTTCTGTGCTCGTTGACGATCTCAGCAGAGCAGTTGCTGATTGTACAGTCAGAGAAACTGACCCACTATTTTGTTGGTAGGGCTGCTCCTCTAAGTAACCCATGGTACAGGCAGTGCCCTGTGAGAAGGTTCAGATTGCTGCTGAACCTTTTCTGTACTGCTTCAGTGTTGCCAGCTCTCCTTTTACTTTTTTTTTTTTTTTAATATAATTTTTGTAACCCTTAAAAAAAATGGAGCAGTTGGCTACTGTATGACTTAGGGAACTAGCAGAACGAAAATAGTCTGTAATGTGGTTTCAGGAAATGGAATGTTTTTATAAACTGCCCTAAGAAAGATTATTTTAATTTAACTAAAACAGCCTTAACTGAGCAGTGGCGGGTTACCGAAGGTGTTGCACCCAGGCAGCAAGAGTAAGTTGCTCTCTGAAGTGGATGGTTCAGGTCTCATGATGTGTTGCAGGAAGAATGACCTGGCATAAGACAGGACAGGCTGTTTCCATTAACTGTGCCATGGGCAAGGCAGAGTGTTTATGAAGAAGAGAAACAAATCTCCAGAATTTGTCGCAATGTTTCTCCCCTTCCAATATTGTGTGCTTCAGTGCAGTAAGTTAGCTGGTTTCAGCATTCCTGGGTCTGTTTCCCTCGCAGGCTGCTGGTAAAGGCTGACAGCTGAACTGCTGTAGGTCTGTTTTTTGGGAGTGGTTGAGCCCTGTCAGACTGGCAGCAGTGTAAGCGTTCTCATTTTTTCAGTGTTGGGAAATAGTTTTGGCTGCCTTGTTTGCCTTGGTGAAAACTTCCCCCTTTACTGGAATAGCTGCCTTCTTCCTGTTGATTATTTAAGGGAGTGGAAACCAGGAATGAAATATCAGTTGTTTTTTCCTCCCCCTTCAAAAATGCAACAAAACCCAACATATTTTTTCGCAGAGAGAAGTTTCACCTCTGGCATACTCCCTGTTTTGGATTGTGTAGTTGAGCTTTCATTGGTGCTAGTGCTTGCTGGAGTGCACTTTACAGAACACTTTGCGCAATAATTGTGAGCATGAGAGCTGTGTTTGGCACGGAGCTGCAGCTGCCACCTCCCTTAACTAGAAACTCTTGTAAACTGACATCTCCCAGAACACAGCAGAGAACAGTATTACTTTTAAGAAAAACTTTTTGATGTTCCCATATAGAGGGAAAGGTGGGAGATCAGGGAGTGAGGGATCGATGGGTCAGGGTCTATCGATGGAGATTAGTACCTGGAAGGATATTGCAGTACATGTGTTTACCCCTCCCCGTCCCAACTCTTCTCACCAGTTTATATTTTAGGTAGCGGATATCCTAGATCCCCCGTAGGCCTGGTGGGTAATGGGAACAGAGTGCATCTGACCAGTCTTGACTTTACTAAAACTTTACAGTACCACAAACACGGTAACCTGAGAAGGAAACTGGAGAAATATAGGCTAGCTCAGGGTTTGTATTAACAAGATTTTGTTTGTGCAAGACACAGAAGCTATTTATTCCTCGTTGTGCTGGTCAGGTCTTAGTTGCAAGTATTGTGCAGGCATCATCATACTTTGAGAGCTTAAAAAGAGAGAGAGAAAAGGGGGGAGTGGGGTGGAAATAACTCAAAACCTGAAAAGTATGAATGTTTTAGAGAACCTGACTTTTTAGGCAAGGTTGAAAGATGTGGAATTCTTTTTTTAGGTATCTTCCTTTTGATTTCCTTAGATTATATAAGTGTAGAAAGAGTTGGATCTTTTGGACATTGTTTGGAGGTTGATACGAAGAAAGAAAACCTTGAAATTTGTGTTACAGTAAAAGAAAAGGTTGTTTTTTTCCAGTGCTGAAGCACTGTTGTAATTCAGCAACTTGTTAACTTTGACTAATACCATTAAAGGTAGCAAGAAGGGTTTTTTGGGTCCATTTCATTACATAAACCAGGGGTGGCTGCATCTTTTAAAGAGTAATCCTATGTGCAGCCTCTGTGTGTGTTGCCAGAAATTCAAATCTGGTGATCTGTGATAAACTAGAGGAGAAAGCGGTGTCGTTTATAGTCAAGTAAGTGCACAGATTTCTGGTGGTTCCCTTATCTGCTCTGCTCCTTCCCTGTGCTGTGATGCCATAGCTGTCTGTGCAGCTCTGTAGTAACCTGGATCAGCAAATTCATCCAACTGCCCCTTCCTGCTCTGTGTCTGGTTTGCATTGAGGCTTTTACTGTAGTGTATTTTCCTGTGGAAACCTCAACCAGCTTGCCAAAGTTATGTAAAAACAGAGGGTGAAGCTTTAGAAACCAGAAAGTCAATTTTGAGAAAACATTCCTTGGACAACTCTTGAAGATCTGTTTTGTAAAGTTTTGTAAAACATGTAGAGTCATGTGCCCCCAGACACTGTTCGGGCTTATACCTTAGATGTCTGCATCGGAAGAAGAATTGTGCAGTGGAAGTATGTGTACTGCAACTGGCTGTTAGCTAAATACGCTGGGGCAAAAGCTGAACAGTTTGTAATTCCTTATGCTAGTTCTACCCCGAGTAGATCCTCTTTTACAGTTACGCTTTCATCTTTGTAGTGTCTCTCAGCAGGCTTTTTTTAAGAAAGCAAAGCAGATTACAAGATACTGTGCCCCTGCTAAAGGGTTTGCAAGACAAAACTGAAGTGACGTGTTTCTTTGTTCAAATCCAGGCAGCGCTAGTTCTGTTTGACAGGCTGTGTTCCATTTTAACAGAAATACATGAAATACAGTGCTTTTAGCAAATCTGGTACAGACTGCTGCTGGGTGCATCACTAGAGAACTAACACTGAACAGGTAGCAGATTGCAGTTTGTGCCCTGTTGTGGTCCACCTGTATGGTAGTTCAATTTCGTCTCACCAGAGGGATGTCAGTAAAGATCCAAACGCAGGAGGCAGAAAATCCTACCGTGAGAGATGCCTGCTTGAGCAGTAATTTCATCATCGACCATGAGCATCCATTCGCTGCTGTAATTTGCTATCCCAGCCTGTAAAGAAAAAGTTCAGCAGTGTGATTTAGATCAGTGATGCTGTGTCCATGCAGCGCACTCTGGTGCAAGGACAGTGTAAGTTGTTTTCTGCCTTTGGAGGTCTGTAGAGACGAGTTTCTGTTTTACTGTGCACAGCTCTGCTGCGCAGCAGTCTGGGCCCTTGGAGAGAGGCCACTGAGAAAAAGAAGAAAAGCTGCAATTGTTGCAGCGGTGTGCGTTTGGGGAGGGCTGTAGGGTACCTGGCCACAGCAAGCCAGTGTCAACAGTTACCTCCTCCGAGAACCTGACTCTCCTGAAGGTTTCCCCTCAGCCTCTCTGTGCCAGTAATATGTAGAATGATGAGCAGAGGAGCAGGGTTGTGCTGTGCCTTGTGTCGAGGTTCAGGTTCACCTCTTACGTGAATAGTCTTCCACTGCTGCTTTCTTTCTCTCTTTACCAGCACCCTGGAAGGGTACTATGTCGATGATGCCCTGCAAGGCCAGGGAATCTACACTTACGAGGATGGAGTGGTCCTTCATGGCACGTATGTGGATGGAGAGCTGAATGGACCAGCCCAAGAGTATGACAGTGATGGGCGGCTGATATTCAAAGGGCAGTATAAAGACAACATTCGACATGGAGTTTGTTGGATTTATTACCCGGTAAGCCTGATCACCTGCTCTCTTTACTGCAGATTAGCACCATTATGTATCATTCTTTTCTCCCCAGCTGAAACAAATAGCCACCATGACCCAGCTATCCAAAAGTCAGCACACAAAAATTTGAGTGGAAGATCTGTGCATTCTGATTTTGGATAATCCAACATACAGTAAAAGCTTTTCATTGTTTCATGTTTGCCCAATAGACAGGGTTCAGTAAGGCTGTGAGCTGCCTCCACTGTTTTCATCCTACAGGGAATCCAGCCCCTTCAGAGTGCATTTATGTATCTCCTGGGGAAGGCTGGGTGGGTGGTTTCGCTGCTTTGCAGTGCTGACTGCAGGCGAGAAGCATGGGAGCTGTGCAGCGTATTGCATCCCGCTCCTCTTACTTAACTAGGAGGGGAGACTTCGTCCGTTTCTGCAGGGAATGTTGTGAAGCCTGGCTTTGCCCGACAAATCCGATGTAACTGGTGTGATACGTGCTTCTGACTGGTGTAGGGACAAGTGCTTTGCTCGTTAAACAAGCTAGAATTTTGTGTGTCTTGTGTGATAAAGACTCAAGATACTCCTCTGGAAAACTCTGGAGAAATTTTTGATGTGCTTTTATAACTGTGCTAGTTAGGGCAATAATGGTTTTACTGGGGTTTAGATTATTTTTTTAATGCAATTTAAAAAAAAAAATTAATTCCTGTTCAGCCTTATACAGCACTCCAGAGTTGACCCCTTCAATCTCTACCTTGTGCTGAGGAGGGGGAAACAACTGCATGTAATTAAGCTGCTGGTCAAAACCCGATCTATTTCTGTGCTACCTATTGCACACACTTCATTTTGCAGATTCATTTCAAATGCTTGCGATTGATTGTTCATTTTATTTACTGGTTTTCACTATTGCTATTAGACATGTGTTAGAATCAACAAATGTTTGGTGTATGCTGCCAAACAAGGAGCAGTTTTTCTGTGCTGTATAAAATACACACAGCTGACCCTTCAGGTCATATGTCTCCTGTTTCATCTTCCAGCTGACAAAGTGTTGCTGTACCTCTGGAAATGTGGATGTTTAGAGGTGGTTTATCATTATCATCTCACCAGACTAAAGGATGCAAGGTGTTTCAAAATGACCTTTGCCATGGAAGCAATTGTATATGCATGGTTCTGTGCATGATGCTATGTGCACACATTTTTACCCAAACTTAAGGTTCACTGTTCCTTACTGTGCTGTGTTTGAAGCTCTTTCTTCCTTGGAATTGAGCAAAATGGTGCCACTATGAAATAGTCTGTGCACAGCGATCTTGATCTAAATCAGTCTTGTTTCCCCATCACACCTGCTGTTTTTGCTCCAGAGCATTATTTGAAGCTGTTTCCTTGTCCTTTTTGAAATATACACCCTAAATTTTTAGATCTGTGCTAATCTATGCATCTCTGCAGAATTCTGCAGTTCTGTAAATAGACCTAACTGAAGTTGCAGGAAAATCACAGATGGCAAAGCCCAGGGCTAAAATGTGTAAATCTGAGAGAGGAAAAGTGTTGCTGCTGATGGCTTTCAGCACACAATTGTTCTCATCGAGTACCACCTGACACTGTGGGGTGATGCTGGGACAGAGAAACTCCAGTCATCCAGCAAATCTTTTTTTTTTTTTTTAATTGACTCAAATCTTTTGATGTACCATGAATTAGCAGTAAGCAAGGCAGCATTATAATTTTTTTTTCTTTCCTATGAAGCACAGCTTCATACTAAGAAAACACAAAATTTCTTCATGGCTTTGGGCCTTAGTTCACGAATTGTTGACATAAAAATGTTGCCAGTTGAAATGCTGTATTTGTGTCACATGGAAGGAAAGACCTTGGGTATTGCTGATTTGCAACAGTGTAGAAAACTGTTAAATTCTTTTATGGGTTTTATCCTGACTGGAATAACTTCACCCAGCTTCCTCATGTGTCTGTTTCCCACTCATTTTCACGATCTCGCATCTGAACTTACTGTAGCTTAGACTGCTGCTTTAAAAAGTTGGGAAGAATCTTTTTAATGTAACAAAGATAGTAGAGAATAGTAAATGCTCTGCCTTTTCTTTCTTGCCCATGCTTTCAAGGATGGAGGCAGCCTTGTGGGAGAGGTGAATGAAGAAGGGGAAATGACTGGAGAGAAAATAGCCTATGTGTACCCTGATGGAAAGACTGCATATTCTGGAAGGTTCATAGATGGAGAAATGATAGAAGCAAAACAGGCGACTCTGACATCTGTAGAGGATGGGAAACCTCAGTTTGAAGTAGTACCAGGCAGTAAGTTCAGCTAACACAGAAACTTGTATTCTTGCTACCAGCACTCCACTGCAAACAGCTTGGCTTCTAGAATGTTCCCTGTTAGAGACTCTAAAAGGCTGGCTGTGACGAGATAAGAAGTCTATTAGTGAGAAGCCCTTGTTCTAAATTGTAGTTGGACAGAAAGGCACGTGGAGCGATCCCTTTCCTCTGGGAACAAACGGGACGTGACCCGTGCAGTGATGCTGCTGAACTGCATTTCATAACCTTTCTCTTGCACGCTCACGGGCACAGTCCTGCTTCTTGTGCACACCGTTACCATCTCTGCCAGCAGCAAAACCTGCTTAACTGTGTTAACGCTGGCACAGTTACAGGCAGTGTTTTGTTAGTAAAATAACTCAAAGAGGAGAGGGAGGCTGTGGTTTGGTTGTAGCTCTGTCAGCTGCATTTGTGCAAGTGAATGTTAGCACCATGAATATTCTGGCATTGGTGTTACAGGGCTGAGGGGACACGGGATTGCAATTAGTGAACTAGATTTGGTTGTTGTGTAACGGTGTGACTCACCAGCAGCCTCCAGTCAATCAAGTCCTGCTGGTAGGAAGTGGCTATGAAATGGTTGGGGTCGGAGTGGTGACTTCAAGCTGTGTAGCCAGTGCTTCTTCTGCAGGGCAGTGGTGGCTGGGGCCCATAGTTCTGGAGTGACCTTGTCGCTCTGAGGTGTATGCGATGTTTTGGAGGTGAGTGGGTTAAGCTGCGGACAGGGCCCTGAGTAATAAACAGGGACTATGCGAACACATGCACTGTTTCACCAGCAAAGTTTATCTCACTGCACTGGATATGAAATAAGAACATAAAACTCAGTGAAAAGGGGTTGAGAAGCAAATGCGTGTGAGTTTTTATTTTTCAAATCTTTCAGTTGCAATAGCAAATCAAAATTTAACTTAAAACATTATCTTCTGAGAGGGCACAGCTGTGCTTTGTAAACAGAATTTAGTTACATTCTGGAGGAAGCTGCCTTCAGCCAGGACAGATCTTGGACAGCAGGGGCAATGGCCTTTCATCGAACTTTGTAATATTCTGCCTTAGGTTTTTTCCCCCATCTTATCTCCACCTGCATCTTAACCTAACTCCCAGATAGTCCTCTGGCAGTTGATTGGGGAAGAATGTAAGGATACAATTGGAGCTGTACCACTGAGTTGCTTATTAATGGCAGGAAACAAATGACTGTGGCAAGTGTACTTTGTGATTACTGAACATTATCTTCTGGCTGAAGTATCTTCAGGATTTGGACTAGAAAACATTTCATATTTGAAATATATTTTTTTTTAATTAATGTGTTATTGAATATATCCTTTTAAATTTTGCTTTACTTTTTAATTTTGAGACTCTGGGAGGGTCAGTTTTGAAAGGCTGTCCAGTCCTTTAAAAGTTAGTAGATTGAAGAACATATGTATCACCTTTTTGTGATAATACTGCTGCTCCAGTATGCTGAGGGGAAAAAATAATCAAGAAACAGTGTCTCACTGAAGACCTCTTACAGGTGCAGTTCTGTTCAATACTTTTTTGGAAGCGTAACATTTATTTCTTTCAGTCATTAAAATTTAATTTGTGCATGTCTTGATTAAGGGTTGTGTGCTTTCAGTATTGCCAGTTAGTTTATCTCCTTTGTTGATTTCTGTTTCTTTAGGCCCAGTATACAGTTTTGACAAATCTACTTCATCCTGCATTTCTACAAATGCACTTCTTCCTGATCCTTATGAGTCAGAGAGGTAGGCTTTTTTTTTTCCCCTCTTGCAATATTGTCTGTATTTCTTTGCTGTTACATTTTTAGGGCCTAATTTTGCAAACCTTTTCTCATTTAAAAAAAAAAAAAAGGCATGTATGGGTTTGTGAAATGGAACCTATTGCTGCACATCAGTCAGCAATTGACTTGAATTTCTTTCCAATTCCCACAATAAAATCGCACTCAGAGATAGAACACAGGATAGAACACAGCTACACTTTTCAAGGGATTAAACTGGGATAATTTCATAGCATTTCAGCGACATGTTCGCTCAAGTCCTGGACTCCAGTAATAGCTCACATCTATGACATTCTGAGAAAAAAAAAAGTACGCTATTCCCTATTTTCTGTATGTGCAAATAGGTTTAGGTTGCAGTGTGCTGTATTCGGGGTGTCTTGCTGGATGGCACGTGTTGTGTGAAGTTTTCTCCCCTCCCTACAAATGTAGCAAAGTGGCAAGAGTAAATCATTAATGCGACAACCCTGTAATCTCAAAACACGTTTCTCAACAATTGTCTCATCGTAGTCAGTCAGTGGTAATCTCTTCCGTGGGTATTCCACAGTTACACTTTTTATCTAGGCTAAGAAGCTAAAGTGTCTATCCCTGTAGATACTTTGATTATAGTCCTTTTCTGATACTCTGAAATAACTAAGGGACTACTAAAATGCTGGCATTAATTTGTGTCAAGTGCTTGAGGATCTAAGGCTTGAAAACTCTCGCTCATCTGTGCATGTACACACCAGCAACCTCAGTGTAGTGGGGGCCTCTGGGATTGTGGTATGTTATTGAGGGTGTTCCTGAGTTGAAGCCACCATTGAGGAGTAATGATAGATCGGCACTTAAAAAAAATAAATAATTTTGAACTAATAGGTAAAGTCAGCCCCCACTTCCCACAACATCTCCATTTTACCAAAATTAAGAGAACGTATGGAAGAGGGGAAGGAGAAGGAGTTGCATTTGGAGGTTTTGAATTATCATTATTATTATTATTAGGTTTATTATTATATTGAAGTATTAGTCTTCATGCCAGTAGTGTTGTGATAATACTTCTTGAAAACTGTAGCCAATGACTAATTCCATGTGGTTTTCCCCTTGTAGGGTATATGTTGACGTCTCTCTCATTTCCAGTGCTGGAGAAGGATTATTTTCAAAAATAGCAGCAGAAGCCAGTACGGTTATGTCCTTTTACAATGGAGTGCGAATTACACACCAGGAGGTAAAGGAGAGAAAAAAGTCAGTCTGAATTTTCATTGCTCCTTCTGAAATCAACTTCTTATAGTAGGATTTTACACAGCACCCTTTCCACCCTTAACACTTAATGTGATGGAGTTTAATTGAAAGAAAGTGCATGTTCACCTATGTATACATACATATAAAAAAAGCAGTGGTGTTTTGTTTCTTTTTTAATGGCTTACAGGAAAAGCTTTAGTTGCATATATTTGAATGTTTGTTGGCAAAGTTGAACCCTACACACATACACACTGGATTTTTGCCTTGCAAACTAGGTAGACAGCAGAGACTGGGCCCTGAATGGAAATACAATATCCCTGGATGACGAAACAGTCATAGACGTGCCAGAGCCCTACAACCACGCTGCCAAGTACTGTGCCTCACTGGGGCATAAGGCCAACCATTCTTTCACTCCTAACTGCATCTATGACCCGTAAGTAGTCTCCCGTGTTTGGGAGTGGGAGCTGCAGCTGGGCAGTCTGGTTTCACAGGGTGTTCCCGGGCAGCTGGATGAGGAGCAGCCAGTGGGGCTGGGAGTGACAGGTCCAGGCACTGAAGGAATTCCCGCTCTCCTGGGCCCAGTTGGAAAGTGGCTGGCATTGTTGGTGTTTGATGTCTCTTGGGACTTCACACCATGGAGTGTCTTGAAGTCTGTGACTGTTGTTAATTTTGTTGTGAACTTTGGGAGCTGCCTCTTGATTCTAAAATCCGTAAGCGCAGCTCTAAATCTGATCTTGACTAGGACTGCACTCTGCTGAACTACAGATGCTTGATAGCACCGTCACATGTGCTGTCATTTCTGAAACTCAAAAAATAAGCATCCTGCTGCTCTGCAGTTTGTGCAGAGCACTAGGAAACTGTTAATGTTTACATGTGCTCAAGGGTATAAATATTTTCATACCAATGTATAAGCAAACATCTGTGGAGATGTATATGTAGATAATAGTTTTCCTTCATTAAAAAAGCCAGTTCCCTTCACTGTGAGGCCCTGGGAGAAGCAGCACAAAGTATGTTATGATTGTTTGGTAGATGGTGTGTACTGAGGAAATGGAGATGATCAATTTTCCATGCTCTCCAGTCTCTCCTAATCTATACTATTTTCCTGACATGCAGATGTTTACCTCTGCAAGCCCAAGGCATGTGGCAGTGGTTAACTTTGTTTTATTTACGTATTACAGACAAGCAATATTGCAGGACTGCTGAAAATTTCCAGTAACAGAGCTACACAAAGCTGCTTTAACATATCAGTATTTTTGCCCTTATAATTTAAGTCTTTATAAGGTTGACTCAAAGCAATCAACTTATCTGACACCAGATTATGTGATACTACTCTGAACTGTGAGCGATTTCTGAAACTGTAGAAGGGGCTGACAGAGTCTGTGGATTCACAACTAAGCTTAGCAAAGGTGTTTCACTCTTTGTCTAGGTTTGTTCATCCTCGTTTTGGGCCCATCAAGTGTATCCGTACCATCAGGGCTGTGGAGAAGGATGAAGAATTAACAGTGGCTTATGGATACGATCACAACCCCGTGGGGCAAAATGGGCCAGAAGCACCGGAGTGGTACCAGCTGGAACTGAAAGCATTCCAGGCTGCCCAGCAAAAGTGAAATGGGAGTTCCTTCTCTGTTCAGCAAACTGAAATAGAAACTTGGATCTATGCACTACCTTTATACTGAAAACTGGACAACCAGGGATTGTTCATGCTGTTGCATCATAACTTTGCATTCTGTGTTAAGAGATAAGTTTCTTGCATACTAACTAGGTTTGACTGTGTTACTCATAGCAGATTTAAAATTAGCTAGCGTTGCACCAGTCTTATCTGGAGAAATTATTTAATATTCTATACAAGATGTGATATTCTTTAGTAGCTTCTGCTTTTGCACCATATGCAAAGATGCCAAAAGACTAGACAGAAAACTAAAATGGGTATATCGTTCACTTTTAGTCGGCAGACTTAGTGTCGTTCTCTATCTGCCTAGGCATTATTGTGCAACTGCATTTTGCATATATGCCACTTGTGATGATAACAGTAATATTTTGATATTCTCTAATAGTAGCATAATTTTGCCTTTTTAAACCTTTGATCTGAATCTTGCAATAGAGCAGTTTATTTATTAGCATATAGGAGGCTGGGTTTTAACTCCCCTTTCCTCTTGTCTGAACGTTGTTCTTTCTACAAATCCTCTTTTGCAGGAGAAAATCCTTTCTAACTAGTGGAAAGGCTTGTGTGTGTATGTGAGAGTGCTGTGTGTTGGTCTCTGTGGCTCTCTAAATAGTATAGCAACATGTCCAAACCTAATATTTATCTAGCCTTTATGGCTGGCTTATTTTATTTAATTTGTGATTATGACACGCAAATGAAGCTGTTCTTTGCATGAAGATTTTCTGAAAGGAGAAACAGATTGGCGTTTTGAAGGACTTTCAGAAGTACATGTTCTGGAAGGCAAGCACATTACTTGCGTTAGTGTCTGTGAGTTGGTTTGCGTATTTCACCAGTTAAAGTGGCCAGTTCTCAAGGCAAAAATTCTAGCAACGAGATGCTTGCATCTCGCATGAATTCTCTTAAAGGAGGTGTATGTATTTGAGGGCAGGCTGTAGTACTTGGTTAAGGAGAGCTGTATCTTTTGTACATGTTCAGTTGACAGAGTATAGCCTTGTAGCCATCTTTTAGTAGTACTGGTTTAAGACACAGTAAATTAATATAGTACGAGATATCAAAATAAGATTTTTTAAAAAAAAGATACTAAAAGATTGTTTTTGAAAGACAAACAATGAATGTAAAAACATCACTCACCGCTCATATTTAGAAACAGCCGTCAATCCATAGCTGCTTTGCAGCCAACAGTGGGGGCTTGTGAATATTCATCTTCAGGGCTGTGTTCTGGGTTTTTTCAGGGGTAGGAAAATTGTTGTGCATTTTTCTCAGATACAGTACTGGTCTTGCCTAATGCTGTGTTAAGAGAGAAATAACGTATCATCTCGGTCTGGATACTGGGGCCCTTCTGGGACTCTGTGATGCTCTCTTTTGGGTTTAGCAGCTTAGGAAAAACTCAAATGCATTTGCAACACTTTCTTTAAATGTTTGTAGTTTTAAAAGTTTGTATATATGTAACATAAACGATTTGGAAATCAGACCTACCTTTCTATTGCAACACGTTGGTTGGTTGCTTGAACGGTTGGAGGTGTCTGGCTGTCTGGGGAGCTAGACACAGAGAATGTGTTGGGTTGGTACCTGCAAGTGGAAGGGTGAGGTTGCTGTTTTGTGCGGTCTGAAAATTCTTGCTTTGGTACCTGGACAAAGTTAGGAATTATTAATAAGAACCTCTCAGACTTGGGGCTTTGTTTAGTCCTTGTGACTGAGAACAAACCTTTTCCAGCACCTCACCATTTAAGCTTGCACAAAAGCTACTCTGCACGTGTGCTGGGGGGCGGGGGGGGGGGCGGTGAGTAGGCTCAGGGCTTTTTGATACTCTCCCAGCAATGATCTGTATGTGAGCTTTGACACCACCCATCTCCTCGCGCTGGAGGCTCAGGCCACAGATCCGCTTCTAGTCCAGGGCAGGTGGCTGGCAGAGGGGACAGCTCAGGGACTCAGCTGAGTGTGCAGAAACAGAACCAAGCATCACAGGTGAGTGAGAGTTGTCAAAGGCCGATTGGTAGCACAGCTTCAGCAAATGAACCTCAGAAAAATGTGCATGTCTTGATCTTTTCCTATCTGCCCACGGGTCATTATTTTAGAACATTGCTGTTTCAGCCATTTGCAGAAAAGCGTGCCTCTCTGGTAGGAAGCTGTTGTGTGCATCTTGTGGGTTATTCTGCCAGAACCGTGAAGTTTACAAAGTTGAGGCTTGTGTTTAAGTGCAGGGAAGAGGAGAGGGAAGATACATGACTGAACCCTGCTGTGAATGGATGGCAATTCCTTCCACAGTCTTGACAACCTGCTTTGGACTGCTGGCCTCTTTGAGCCCACTAGAGAATTGTGCTTAAAATGTTCTGATCTCTAGAGCTCCTTTGGCTTCATTCCTGATCAGTCTCTGATTCCTCTATCTCCTCTTCGTGTTGAGTTGCTTATGTTTTAATAGATTGTACAGTCTTCATATTGCCTGATTTTTGAGATAAATTCAAGGTAGGTGCTCCTTGCGCATCAGGTTTGAAGGCTGCATCCTAGAATAGGGAAATTGTAGGGGAAAAAAAGGCACTGAGGTATCGTATCCTCTGTGTGTTCTCAAAAGCTGTTAATTTGGTGACAGTTGAGAAGCTTCTCTTGCTCTTGTGTATGCTTGTAAGCCTGGTAGTATGCCACAGCTGTGGCTATTGTCTCTGTTAGCTCTACTATCCTTTTTCTCTCTGCTCTGTTAAAATCTACTGGTCCTCCTATCAATCCCTTCTTCAGTGACCAACCTTCTATAAAACCTGTGATTATAAAGCTGCTTTGGCTTGATTCAGGACCAAGCCTTTTAATTTTTTGTTTTCTTTTACTTTGTGGTCTGTTAAGAGTGGAGACAGTTGGAATGGTTTTTACCACTGGGTAGTGAAAGGGCTCAGGCCTCAGTGTGTCCTTCAGAGGTTTTTGAGAGGTGTGCGTTGGCAACCACAGATTCAACCACAGGTTAGTTGCAGAACTCCAAATAATGCCTTAACTTGGTCAGCGTATTGCAGCTCAGCTTCTGGGGCTCACTAGGTAGCGAGACCGGCTTAGCAGAACGATTTATCAGTAGAAACATGAGACCCACAGCAAAACACGGTTTGAATTTGGAGCAGAGGAAGCAGTCATTTTGCAGAGCTCTCAGTTTGAGCCTGTTGAACGCAGCTGTCTATTGGCAAATGTGCAATAAGTAAGGAAGCTCCACTTCTCAGAGTCTGGCCAAAGACCTGTCCTGTTGGCACAGAAACTGGAAGAAGAGCTGATGCCTGTCAGCTGAGCCTGGGTGAGCAGCTGGCTTTCGGAATACCTGTTGTGGCTAAAGAATGGCATAAGAGAACCTGGAACTGCTGCTTTCTTCAGGTATGGATCAGTTCCCAATGTCTGCCTTTGGTCTGCAGTGCTGCACATGGCTCCTCTGTGATGGGAGGCTCGTTACCTGAACTCCTTTATGAGAAGGAGCCTATATGAGCCTGTATTAGAGGCTGCTGATTGTTTCTATATATCTCTCTTTCTTTCTTTAATATCTTAAATGGATCTTCCTGCTATGGCAGCACTGTGTTTTGTCACCAAGAATACAAAAGCTTAATTTTCTGGAGAAGCGGTTAATCTTGGAGACGAGAGCATGAGAAGTTAGAGCTGAGAGCTACCTGCTGCTGGGTCACTCCTGGATAAGAGGGAAAAGGGCTTAGGCCTACGGGAGGTGTCTCAAGTTGAGTCTCATGCTATAATTTTACATTTTGGAATCTACTAAAATACCTGGTTTTCCTTCACAAATCTGAAAAGGCTTTTTTTCTTTTTTTGTTAGTAATTAAAAAAACCTTAACCTACATAAATATATATAAGTCTTAACTGTTGAAAAAGTCAAAGGAAGCCCACGGATATGGCTTTTCAGTGATCAGAGTGAGAGCTATGGTAGCTTTCTGACTTCTTCCACAGTTGCAACAATACCCGCTAGGATGGTGCATGGTTTTGCCCAGATGCAGCTCCTGGGTGACTCCTGCAGGCTTCAAGACCTTTGGGAGGCTGATTGTTCAGCCTTGCCAGGCTGCGTGGTCTGGAGGCGACTAGGTGGCCTTCTCCTTCGTTCAGCCTTTTTGGGTGCAGAGCTTTGTGTTGCACACAGTTGGCAGTGGCCGGGGTTTCTTTCCTCGGGCTGTTGTATTACGATGCTGGTGTGGAAGCAGGAGTGCCATCAGGGATTTCTCACCCTCTTGCCAGGCACTGGAGGAGCAGAGTAGCCAACACATCCCCTCTGGTATGAGAAACTGAGAAGTGGTAGAAATTGCCACTTCTGTTTCCTTCCCAGTTGACTGCCCTTGTCCTTCAGTCAAAACCGGTGCTCACCCCTTCGGTTGCGCTAGGAAGTGTACGGTGTCACTTCTGCCCCGGAGACCTCTGTGATTTCTATCCTTTCACTCAATTTGATAGTCTTTTTTGGAAAATGCTGCTGATGTGAAGAGGTAAACGAGTTGTACAGAGCTGGTTATCTGCTGCTTTGTTTTCCTCTGGCGCTGCAGAATTGCTGGAGCTATGGGTGCCTGAGGACTTCACCTCAAAGCACTTAAAAAAAAAAAAACAACCAACCAAACAACAAAAAAACCAACCAAACAACAACAAAAAAAAAAAACAAACCACAAACCAATTGCTTTGAAAACAATGTTGCTGAAGTGTCTTCTTATGTGCTGAGGTGCTGCATTAGACACCTCTTCCTCACTTACACCCCACGGTTGTATGCTGAGAGCATTTGGGCAAGGAACGCAGGCGTGGGAGCAGCTTTACCTGTGGGTGTAAGTGGGCTTCATGCTCACCCGCACCCTGGGGAGAACTTGTTCCTTTTGCTTTGTGTATTGGAAACACGAGAAGTATTTTTTTTTTGGACAGAGCATTTCTAAGCAGTCTTATAAGGGAATTTATTTATTTATTCTTTTAAAAAAAAAAAAAAAAAAGGTGCAAGATTGAGTGCATGTTTACTTGCCCCAGATCAAAGGTTTTGAACACTAAGGTCACTATCTGTTGAATGGACCCTCCTCTAGGCACTCTTCTGTCTTCAGGCGATTGAAGCTCCTGCCCTCTTTCTCTAGCAGTTTTACTGTAACTACTTTTTTTTTTTTTCCCCTTCCCCAAGAGAAATATATATAAAAAAATTCTAAGCAATTAAATGTTCAAGCCATAAAATCATGAGTGTGGGAAGACCCTCTTCACAAGTTTTAACATATTTGTATGTAAAATGATGTTTGTATAAAATATTTTCACGGTAGAATGAATATTCAAAAAAAAAAAAAAGATCTGGTAAGATCTAAACCAAATTTAAAAGGATGTCTTTTTGTAAGGTGCAAGTGTAATTGATTACCAGTAAGTGGATTATTTTTTTTTAAAGGGGGAGATGTAACAAATGATCTTCACAATTACAAATGGTCGTTTCTGCTATTTGGGGAAGTATTTATGCAGCATTACACATGGCTGCCATAAATAATTGCAATAGCAAGGCCAGTCACATCTTCAGGACATACCTCTCAGCTTGTCCCTTCATGAGGACCCATCCCTCCTTTCTGCAGATTTCCTCCTAGGAGGCTTTTCCTACTGTAACTGTACTGAATTTAACTCTTGAGCTAAGATCCAGACTAAAATTGTGTATTACTTAACAGTTTCTGCTGGGCCTTCTGCTATTTTAATACTCTTTAGCCCATAATTACTGGGTGTCTGTTCTGAAGAACTAAGTGCTAAAGAATAATCCTTGGGGTAAGCTTATACATGTGTTAACAGTTAACCCCGGAGTATTTAACTTGTATACAGTACTTGATAGGTGTTTTATGATATTTGTACTCGAACTATGAGCCTTACTGAACATCTGTAGGTTTATTCATGACTTTTAAAAAATGGATAACTCTAAGAAAGATGTTTACATGAATGATGATTGCCCTTCCTTTGATGTTATGAATGAGGTTTTTATAGTGTGTTTGAGTGTATGTGCAAGGAAGTAAGAAAAATGTTTCTGGGAAAAAATAGACTTGACAAACATTTGTAATAAGTGAATTTTAAAGATTGCTTTAATTGCGCTATGAAGGCAATGCAGATATTAAAATATTCAACAGAACTGTCATCTCTCCTTGTTATTTATCCTGGGTTTGGGGCATCTGCGGGTCTCTCCCCCTTGCTTGTGTGTTGTTCGGTTGCTTTGCAGCCACGGTTATCCTGATGCACAGGGGCAGGATTTGGCACACAGGTAACACACTTCTAGGCCACATCATGTTAATAGCAAACAGAACACTCCTGACACCACGGCTTTGTTGTTCTGGTACCTCTGCTGCTTTTGTTACTCCCTTCTCTCTTCATAGTTGTGCGTAACACTTTATTGTGGCTTTATTGTGTTGTGGTATGGAAGGACGTCCTGCTTGCATATGCCAAAATGTCTTTAAGCACTTGTACTTTAAAACGTGAATGTGCCCTGGTATATTTTCCCCTCGCTGAGGCAGCAGGAGTGAAGGGCAGCAATCAGCAGTAGTGCCTTCCAGGCAGGTAACCTACTGCTCTGCCTCCTGCTTACCTGGGCTGCCTGCCCTGCCTGCCTCTGCCATCGGGGTGATGCACAGCCAGGCCGAGAGTGCTGTGCTCAGGCGGGGAAAAGACTCGTTCGGCCTTGGCTTCGCCAGCTGAGCCTTCACCATCCTAAAGCTGGAAGGGTGAGTGTTTGCTATGGGTTTACACTGTCCCCAAACCCAGCTGTGTGGGAGGCGATGCAGCGGGCTGGCTTCACCCAGCCGGGCCTTGTTCAGGGTTCCAGTCCCAGGCCAGCAATCTTTTGCTCACACGACGGCGGTGGCGTGCGTTTACCTAAGGAAATGATAGCTGACCTAGTCATTGATTCCTTAAAAAAAACGATCGGCGTGCTTCAGTGCGGTGCTTGTGAGGGACGGCTTTGGCCGGAGGTGTTTGGGTGGGTTCTGCTGCCGCCTGCCCGGCGGAGAGGGCACCGGGGTGCCGGAGGAGCCCCTGCCCGCCCCTCTGCGCAAGCTGGTCGCACAGGACCCTGGCAGCACACACCGAGAGCCTGCACCCAGCCCGGGCACGGCCTGTCCCGCGGAGCCGCAGCAGAACAAAGGCAAAATGCCCGCAGGGCGCGGGCGGCCCTCCCGGCTCCGCGCAGCCCCGCAGCCCCGGCCTCTCGCCGCCGGGGCCGCCGTGGTCATCGCCGCGATGCTGCCGCGCGCCGACGTGCGCGACCGGCTGATCGGCGCGGACGCGATCGACGCGCTGCCGCATGGCGCGGTCGTCGGTACCAGCTGGCCGCGTCGCCGCGCGCAGCTGCTGCGCCTGCGCCCCGACCTGTCGATCGTGCTGTTCCGCGGCAACGTCGATACCCGCCTCGCCAAGCTCGCGGCGGGGGAGGCGGATGCGACGCTGCTCGCCGCCGCGGGGCTCGGGGTGCCGGATAATAAAGCCAGCGGGCCAGAGCCGGCGCCCCTCGCGGGCATCCCCACACAGGGGACCCCTCTGCGGGTCCCCGCATTCCGGTCCAATACACCGCCCGACACCGCCGCGGCTGCGGCTCTCCCGACATCACACGGGGGAC
>JAVJGJ010000001.1:11665015-11688107 GCA_035590215.1 Microhierax caerulescens | reverse complement strand
CACGGTTGTTGTGGTTCCTCCTAAGGCAGTTTGCAGGCCCAGGTACACACGGTTGTTGTGGTTCCTCCCCTGTGCTGCTGGGCTGCAGGGCAAAGCAGCCAGCTTTGCTGGGCACAGACCTCTGTCCCTTTGCTTGGCAAAAGGCAGCCAGAAGCCAAGGGATAAAAGAAAAAAAGCTCCATGGTTCTGCATGGTCCATAGCTCTGTCTGTTCTATTATGAAGTACTTAAAAATTTAAATCAAACTTCACCATAGGTAGAAATATTTAGAACTGGCCTAAAATGTGTTGTGTGGGAAAGGACTCCAGGAATACATAGGCCTTGCTCATTAAAGAAAAGATACAATCTGTTTACTGCAAAACAGTACTAGTTTACAGCAGAAGAATTATCTGGCTTGATAAATCAAGAGTGTGCCCCCAAAGCCTTTGCTGGGTCTGCGTGGCCTCTGGTACAGCAGTTTCTTGCATCATCAGCCTGCGAGGCTGGCTGCTGCTGCTTCATCCAGCACCCTGCGGTGCCTGCTCCCACTTTGCCAGCTGCTAGGCGAAAGCAGGCAGCAGCAGGGAGCCTTACAGGAGCTGGGAAAGGATGCGAGGAGTAGTCATCGATCAAAATACAGATAGGTTCTCAGAACAGAAAGTGGTAGTTGCCTGCAGCTGAAAGGAGGAAGGTTTTCTCTTTTTTCTTCTTCCCTCCTTTTTTCTTTCTTTCTTTCTTCCCTCCTTTTTTCTTTGTTTCTTCCCTCCTTTTTTCTTTGTTTCTTCCCTCCTTTTTTCTTTGTTTCTTCCCTCCTTTTTTCTTTGTTTCCCTTCCTTCCTTCCTCCCTCCCTCCCTCCTTCCCTTCCTTCCCTGCCCTTTTTTCTTTCCCTTCCTTCCTTCTTTCCTCTCTTCCCTGCCCTTTTTTCTTTCCCTTCCTTCCTTCCTTCCTCTCTTCCCTGCCCTTTTTTCTTTCCCTTCCTTCCTTCCTTCCTTTCTTCCCTGCCCTTTTTTCTTTCCCTTCCTTCCTTCCTTCCTTCCTCTCTTCCCTGCCCTTTTTTCTTTCTCTTTCTTTCTTTCTCTTTCTTTCTGTCCCACCTTTTTTTTTCTTTCTTTCTTCCTTTCCTTTCTTGGTTTTTTTTTCTGCTCAGCAGAAAACCCAGCCCTCGCAAAACTGGGGCACATTTTTTGGTGTCAGTCTGCGTGATTTCTTGATCTTTATGGGTTTCTTCCAACTTGGGATACAAGCCTGTGCTTCTCCAGCACTAACAGTGTGTGAGTATGGGGAAAAGTTCTTGGGCTTTAACTTGAGGAGGGGAAGCCTGTCATAGCAAACAGCATTTCTCAGCCTTCCCAAGCAGCTTTTCCGTAGAGGTGGCAACTACTTTGTCCTGCACTTCTTTGGGTCGGTCTAACTATAAAAGTACACAGTTTCACTTGCACTTTTGGGGCTGCTGCAGTAATGTCTTATTTTTTGTACTGCAGCTTTAGTTCTGCCAGGAACATGTGTGTGCTCTCTAACTGATATGTTATTTATATGTCATCTTAATTTAAAAAAAAAAAGTTTTTTCGGCTTATATATTGTGTTTCACCTTCTGACTTCTGTCCACTATGTGTTTTTAAATACACTCATCGCACTTCTTAAAAATCAGTATTCGTTGCTGTATGTATAGTGTTTATACTCAAACGGTTTATGAAAATTTTGTTAAGCCCTTGCCCCCCCCCCCCCCGAAATCATGAGATTGATTTAGGGTTACAGCTTTCTTTGCCCTAATGGTATCTCATAGGAGGCACCTGTGTGCCTCGTTTTGCTCTGCGCAGGCAGCCTCGCAGCCCTGACTGACCCAAGTAGTTGCTACATCAAACAGCCCCTCACCCATAAAGCCCAAGAGCTGGAGCTTTAAAGCAAATGCTGGTGCTGGATTCCCATGAAAGCCATGTACCACAGGGTCACCTCACCGCATAACAAAAAGTTGTAATTCTGTACAACACTGCATTACGATGCCAAAGTATGCATGCTTATGGTGCCCCCAAAATAGATATGTGAATATATGTATTCTCTGGTCATTGTTTTATACCTACAGAATGCATCTCTTTTATATATCATTATCTATTGTCATGCATAAAAATGAAATATACCTATTTAATGAAAGCTGAAACTTTTTAAATGAATGATTTCTCTTCAGGTGCAATTTACAAACAGCACCAGTGCAAGCCTAGAAGCCGCTCAGGGGCTGCCAGTATTGTGCTTTTTAACGGCAGCATTACAGTGACTCAGACATTAGCTCAGTATTGAGGTTAGTACTTCACGGTAGTGATGAGGATGAATAATCATATGCAGGAACTTGAAAACCCCCTCTGATTAGCAAATGGTTTTTTTTATCTGCAGTTGAATCTTTAGTTGCTGAAGCCAGGAGCCCTTCATTGCCTCTGATTTATGAGTGGGTTAAAAATATCTTGAAGTAAATGGCATAGCTGTTTCATGGATTTTAGGGTCAGTTTAATCTTTTTCTCATGCTCATTAGACCCTTCCTGGTCTAAGCAAAGCACCAGGGCATGGAGGACTGCACAGGACAAGAACAGTAGCACCTCAGCACCCCTGAGGTCTGCGTGTTTTCCTGCCCAGGGGTGGCTGTGAGGGGGGTTGGGGTGACCAGGCTTTTACATAAAAGTACCTCCACCTTTCTGCAGCAGTCCCAAAGCCAAGCCTGCCCGCCCCAGCCCTGGGGAGGGCATCAGCCTTGCTGGGAGAGGTGCAGGCAGGTGAGGCAGGGCTTGAGGGGTGTCCCCTGGGTGGGCAGGGGCTGGGGGACGCAGCCGGCCAGGCTTTACTGGCCAAAAGCCAAAAAAAAAAAATCTCCAACCCCAAATGCTTAGGAACGAGTGTCAGTGGAGGGTCAGCACATAACACGCTGCCCTACTCCACCAACAACTACTTGTAGCTTGGAACCCTCCCACCTCCCAACAGTGTAGTCTGGTGCAGAAAGAAATTCTCTTCCATTAATGTGTATAGGATTTTCTTCTTAAACCTTCAGGAAATTCTAGCAGTCCGACCATCCTAGGGCCAGGACTTCCAGTTTATCTGTTGCATAAAAGACAACATAATTTTGCTTAAACTTGTCTTCTGCCAGCTTCACTCAGTGGCACTAAGCCTTCGTTGATTTTTTTTTGTTTTTTCCCCATTGATGAATGTTGAAGATGGGGGTTTTAAATGCATTCAGCAGCCCGCACATTCCCAGCATCCCAGTGTTAGCCTGCTGCCACACAGGGAGGGGGGGAAATAAGCGAGCTGAAGGAAAGCCTCTCTGGCTCCGGGGGTCTGCACACCAAGTGACAACCACTTAGCCATGGGAGAGGAGAAAGGGCCTTCAAACACAACCTCTGCTTTATGACATGGGATTTAGATGCACAGAATGGTGTTTTCAAAAGTAAATAGCTAAAAATATTCATTAACAGGGAGTTTACCGTATTGCCTCACAACAGAGCTGTTTTTCTGCCTGTGACCTTTTCAAAGGGGCAATGTAAACAGTAAAATATCTAAAAAAAGAAAAAAAAAATAAAAAGGAAGTACCGAGGGAAGATCACAGTCTTATGACTTTTCCTATGCTCACATTCACACTGGTTGTCCCTTCCTTTGTATTTTAACACCTCTGTGTGTGCCTGCATGTGTGTGTGTGTGTATGGAAAATATCAGCTGTAATCACACAGCTCTGTTGGCACTGCATTGTTGTGATTTTTGGATGCTTATGGCTATGTCTATGCAACACACCTCTTTTCCAGGGGTTTGACGGCATCTGAAAGAAGAAGTGTATTTAAAAAGGAGCTTATAAAGACAATGTCTTGTTAGAAAGACATATGTTAGAAAGACAATGCTTATCCTTTTTTTAAAAATTTGATGTACCTCCTGCTGAAAAATATTAGTATGAGTAGAAAGAAAACAACCCCACCGTTACCTTCCAAAATTAAGATCTGTCTATCATCTAACGTACTGCTTTTACTCTCAAACACAGAGGCAGGGCTGCTGCTTCCAGTTTGCACTGTAAACTCTTTGCAGTGCTATAGAGCTGGTTTGAACCATGACCTGATGTGCAGTGACTGTACGGAAAGGTAGATTATGATGAGTAGATAAAAGAAGAGAGAGGCCCCTTGGGCTCTTTGGTGTTGTCAGATATAGGTGCTTTTCCTTGATTCTCTGGGAGCTTGTAACTACGTGAAGATTCTGGTGGGGATTTTGTTGTTGTTATTTTAAAATATGTAAGCAAAAGTCTGTTTTCAAACTCCACCTCTTAATGGAAACACAGACTGTGAGGCCCAAGTGTACCCTGTAGGTTTCAAAAAAAGATGCAAGCAGACAGGAATCCCAAACGTGCTTCCCCTGGCCTCTTTTTTTCTTTTTTTTTTTTTAAGATGGCCCATTTATTTCAAAGCCAATCTCATTATAATTAATTTCAGGGAAGAGAGAACAGGGTACTTCTTTTTGAGTGGTTGATCCTGGCATTACCAGCTCTTACACACCTGATGGTCAAGTGAATAGCAAGTTCTGCTACCCTTCCCAAAAAAATCACCAAAAAAAGGGGAGGAGAGGGAGTGCAGCACACTTGTTAAATGCCATGTGCTGGTCTGCTGGGTGGCTTTCTGAGCAGAGGTCCAGTAAAGCTGATGTTGCTGCTAGAGGTACTGAACAGCCCATTCCACGGGGGTGAGCAAAGCCCATGCCTGGAGCACTGCTGCTGGCACCAAGGTACAGTCAAACAGCGTGTGCACTGCTCAGCCTGCTTACCCTTAGACTTTGTCTGACGTTCTCACTATTAGTTGCAACTACAAGCCATGCCTCTGGTTGATGATCACTGCTGTACCTCAGTTCCCAGGGCTCCGTCACATTACATCAATTCCAGGTTGCTTTTCAGGGAAGAGAAGAGCAGGATGGGGGAGGATTATGAGTTTCTTGAGGTGATCGTTGGTATTGCTGGGAAATTTGCTTTTCATTCATTTTAAATGATTAGCTAAGTATTGTATCATTCCAGATGCACATTGACCAGGGGTGATTCAGCAAAGGCAGAAAACAATACCCGGTGAGAGTGCCTGCATGGAGCAGGATTATGCCCCTGCATGAGCATCCCTGGATGGGCAGCAGCTTTGCCTGCCTGCCTTTGGGCTCTGGAAATATCTTCTGAACTACAAGGAGCTGCCTTCAGCAAGGGCTTCAATAGGTGTCAGCCTCCGCGAGGCTGGTTTTGCAGCTGGGAGGCTGTACAGAGCCCTGCGAGTCCCTGGGAACCAGCAGCAATTCTTTCCCTCTCAATGTCGCTTCATAGCCCCGGCTGATGCCACCATTCAGCCGGATGAATGAGAGGCCTCGGTCGGGTACCCAGGGTCAAGAGGTATGGAAAAAACCCCAAACCTCAAACTTAAAACAGTGGGGGGGTGTTGTCAGTCTTAGAATAATGCCAATTTCTAACACTATCTACAACTTCAGATCTAAGATTACATGTCAGCTTGGCACTGATTTGCACAGACACCCAAGGTGCCATTTTAAAAGTAACATCACTATGACTTTAAGATGACATGTGGCTCTATTTTTAATCTGGGAATTGAGATATTGTGAAACATCGGTGACTGGCCTTGAAAGCAAAACTCTGGGGTTAAAAAAAAAAAAGAAGAAGACCATTAGAACTGTATATTCAGGTGGAAGTGAAAGTATTCACCAGGAGTGGACGAGGAATGTGACTTCCAATAAATTTATGAAAGCAAAAAGTTAGGTGCTGATGAGTGGGGGAAAATGTTAGTGCAGGGTTACAATTTAAAGATGACCACTGTGCTGCATTGTAGAGGATGAATCAGGTAAGGAGAGTCTATGGCCAGCTGTCCTCCCAGCCCATGATCAAATGTTATGGGAGACAAACACAGCCTTTTTTTGCCCAAGAGTGATCAGGGGCATAGGCAAGCGTTACACTGATCAGGTTTGTCTCTATGCAGAACTCTGGTGTTTGAGGGAAACCAGCTGCTGAAGTTTTTTCTGCCATCCAGTTTTGCTGCCTGCAGGTGGGAAGCACCCGTAAGCCACAGATGAGGCTGGTAAAGGGCCAAGAGGGAGCAGGAGGCAGCCCTGCCTCCACCTTAATTCTTGTATGGACTCCCACTTTATACCCAGCAAAGTCAGAGCTTAACTGATTTTTAGAACATTAAGCCATATTTTAGAGATGAAGTAAGATTAAAGTGAAAGCTATTACTTTCATTGGGGTCCTCATCTATTCTCACTACATCTGGAAAGCTGTCTTTTAAAATTACTGATTTATAAAGTTGGAAAAAGTGACAAGGGCAGAGCTAGTTTATGTTTCAAATTCTTTATGACTACCTGCTTTAGACCCTTTATTGGATCAGCAATGTTTTACTTTGGGGAGAATACAGTACACATAACCCCATGTATTTTGATGCTGCTTAACATCATGGCAAAGACATGAGACATAAAAAACCACAAACAAACCCAAACCAAGAAAACCCAGAGTATGGATACTAGGACATGCCTAGAGTTTGTATGTTGGTCTCTTGCCTTCCTAAGTAAGTTGAAAGTTGCATCCTTTCCAAGCAGTGTGATGGAATAGCTCGTGCTAATCTAGGACAAGTGCTCGCAGCTGCAACGTGCTGTTGGTAGCCTACTGAGAGCGTTCTGGTCTTTCCCAGGGTCCAAAAGCGCACGGTGTACACATTCAACAGACAGATTCTTTTAATCATTCAGTAAAATTAACAGCCTGCATGAGCAGTGATGACTGTAATCATACTTAAATACACAAATCATCTCAAAAAGGTGTTTTACCTTTTTGTTTTTAAAACACTACTAGGTGTGGAACTAGAAGAGGGGCATGAATAGGACAGCAGTGAAACCGTGTATTACACGATTTACGAGTTCCTTTGTGGGGAAAGGGCTATGAAATCTACCTTAATTGAACTGAAGCCTTGCTGTGCGTGCCTGCATGTATACACATGTGCATGTGTACACATACAGAAACCTGTAAGACCGACTTCTGAGATAACAAAAAAGCTCTTAACTTCACATACAAGTGGGACTTCTATTTCTGAACATGAGGGGAAGCTAAAGAGTAACAGAGAAGACTCCTTCAGTGTCTTGACATACATTCATGGGTCAGCAACTCCTAGTTTTATAACTGTTGTATCACTTCCCATTCTAGGATCTGAAGTAAATTCTGAACATGCCTCTGAATCATCAGGTGGGTGCTTCAGATGCTTCAAAACAACTGAGCGCCGTCCCAGCAAAGCAGTGACAGCAGTCCAAGTATTGTGACAGTGCTTCACAAAACTGTCGCCCACACATGCAGAAACTAGATTTTTTTCCCCCTTACTTTTTTTTAATAGATTTTACCATAAGATATTATACAACCATCCCTAGTATAATTATTGAAAACAAGTGATGACAGTTTGTGGCACAGCCAGTTTATTAGGTTTCTGGGATTGTGTCTTGCCCTCCCCCCTGACACATACAAAATCACCCAACTTTACAATTTGTTAAAGTGAAAATACATATATAAAGTATTCAGTACTTTTAACATCAATTTTGTGGGCAGAACATTACCACTGAAAGCCAGGAAGCATACTGAATCCTGCATTAATGACCACATTACCTTTATGGCAGAACCATTAAAACATGCTTTGTCCTGAAGATGAAATTACATACTTAAACATTGTTTCCACGCAATTTTAATGATATGAGGGCCCTTATTTACAAGTTGTGAATAACTCAAAACTTAACAGATTTGCAAATGTTGGATATCAAGTTGAACACTGTAGCGACATTATTTCCTTACCTCAACCCCCAACCTGACTGACTGACTTTAGAATTCTTCATTCTGTTTTTTTAATTAAATAAAATAAAATAAAAAAAAAGAACATTTGCTGATAATTGTTATACAAACAGTTAAGATGGATCCTTTTGAGGAAAAGGACTAAGGGCATGAGTGAAAAACAAATTGTCCAAGAGGACTGTAAACCATATTTATTTACAATAGTATATACATAAATTTAAGATCAATCCTTTTCATAAAAAAACATTAAGGACACTAGTGTTAAAAGCTGATTGTTGCTGAAAGGACTATAAACCAAATTCTAGTCATGTAATGTTCAGAATTAATACAAAAGTTCCCTTTTACAAATGTTTCCTAAACAAAATTACTGTCACTGTTGTAGCAGCTTTATACAGGAATAAAAATGTTTTGTTTATATTCTTTTTAAACATCTTAATCATATTAGACCAAACTGAATGCTTTCTGCATCTCAAAAAAAAGTCAATGCATTTTTCTTTTGTCAGTACAACCTGCAATAGAATTACATCTTACTAACTGTAATAGTTTAAATAATATTAGTTACCTTGTTTCAGTAATTTGTTTCTAATGTGATCACTATGGTGGCAGCTTCTGAACTAGCCCTTCTGTTTAGTTTCCAGTCATAGCACACTGCACATTGCAATTCAAAATTCTTCATTATTTCAATCCCTTCAAAAAAATAAGTCACAAAACGCTGACATGGCACATGAAGTTATAGATTGCATTCTGCGGCTTACATTTTGCTTTATGTAATTATGTGCAACCTAGCACCATTTTTATTTTAAAACTTGACCTTCAGACAGAACTGAAATAAATGGTTGCAATTCTGAGAACGCAGAGGAAGATGGTTCTAGAGCAGTAATTTCCCGCCTCTGACCAAACACGTTACTAACTCACATTAGTAATGCCAAGGATGCCTCACATACAGCCATGACATTACACAAGCATGCTTTAGCTCAAAAATCTGTAATAGATTATGCATTTAGCAGATCTTCTCCATATTTCAAGATCTAATTTATTCTGTCTTCAGAAGCATTTTAAGGAAGTCCCATACCCCTAACATTTGTCCTAAGTATTTCCATCCCTAAAATATCTTACCAAGTTGGCTGTAAAAAGCTTTTTCCAAGCTATTTCAGAAGCATTTATCGTCACTAAAATCCTCTGAAACCCTTATCTTTGAAAACCAGTATGCTTCTGCCAACTTCGCCCTATTTTCTATTTACTTACGTGTTTTGACTTACCCTGGGACACTCAATGCAAATACAGCATCTTTAGAAACAAATCCTCATTGAAGTTTTAGTAAGGTCAGAGAAGTTAAGGACAGTTACAGTCCCAAATTTACCCCAAAGCCTGTGCTACAGTACTTTCTATAAGAAGGTATGCATAGGTTAGTTTTACATAATAATTATGAAAAAGTAAGGAAGTTTTAAATTGTCTAGAGGTAGGGACAAGTTTGTCAATTCTCTTACCATAGTCATGAAGAAACAGACAAAGTTTACAGTGGAATGACAGGCCAAAAGCTAGCAGTTTGCACCTACACTGACAGCCCAAGCTTTATCTGACAGTCCTGGGTTTTGTTGTTGTGGGGTTTTTTTAATTATAAATGTATTTACTTAACAGTTTGGTAGCAGTCACTGAATATTCCTTCATATGCTAAAAATCTCTCCACTTGCTGACACAAAAGCATCAAGCTACCTGACTGTCACAAAACACTTTCTCCCCTACATTATTTCAATGCAAGTAGCAAAAAAAAATGTAAGTAAACTGGCTTACTATTTATAACCTTACCACAAGTGATGAAAACTATCTCGGGCAGCAAGATCTCAAGTAGAATTGCTTTGTCAAAACTTCACTTGAGAGTTTACTTTCCTGTATTTTTATAGTGAAACTTCAGTAATTCAGAAAGTACAATTACAAAGTGCAAGAACATGGGATGGGCACATCTACACCAGAAAATAAAAAAACCCAAACAAACCACATTAAAGTGCCAAAAGAGATTCACTACAATTGCTACCAAAACCTGGAACTTTGCCAAGATCATAATTTCGAAGCATTTGCAGACAAGACAAGCCGACAGCCGATAATAGTATGATTTAACACCAGCAGGTCATGGCAGGTTTTGGTTCAGGCTTTATATGTATTTCATCGCGATCTGGGGGTTGACTAAGCATTAATGGCTTGTGACTTTTAAGCTTGTGAGCCAGTGTCATAAATATGGCCTCCACATGGTCATTGTCATTGGGGTTTTTGGCAGAGGTTTCAAATAATGGCATACTGTGAGTATCAGCAAACTTCTGGGCCAAGTCCGTTGGCACCTGAATAGCACTTCTCAGGTCACACTTATTTCCAACAAGAATCCGTGGTATATCATTGGCAAGAAGGTGTTGTTTGCATTCCTCTATCCATGACGGCAGACTGTGAAAACTGGCAATGTTTGTCATATCATATACAAACACAACAGCATGTACATTCCTGTAATAGTGCTGCACCATGCTCTTTCTGAAGCGCTCCTGACCTGCTGTGTCCCATAGCTGGATCTGAAAAGGGAAGACAACAAGAGAAAAGAAAGTTTCATTAGTCATGCTAGAAAATGACCTGTAGCTAGGGTAGTCACACGATCACAGAAATCCACTCTTCTGAATAATCATACTGAAAAGTCTGTGCTGAAGAAAACTGTTGCTTTCACACAATTTCAGAAACTTTTGCTTTCAGAGTTGCTCACAACTGAAGCCAGGAAGAAATGATGATGCAACTTGATTAGAAATATGAATATCTGGAAGTTTACTGGAGCATGTATTTTGTAAGATTTTTTACAAAAACAAATCCTGAAAGTCTCGGCAACAGCACTTTCATTTGGAAAAACAAGAGGTATTTCACAGCACAACTTTTGGCTGACGCGATTTTTTTTTATTGCAGAAAGTAACATCATCTTCCCAAAAGTTTTGTTCTTACCATGAAGTTAACTACCTATTGTGGTACTACATAGAAACAGGAAGAAATAAAATCATGCATGAATAACAACAACAACAACAAACACAAGACAAGACAAGAATCTTTCTCTGCAGTGTATCGATTGGAATCAAACCCTCCTGCGATGAACCCCTATCCTCAGCTTATTTAATGCTTAAGCTAGGATCATACTGTGGTTTGTAGTATCAAAGCATCCATAAAAGGAAAGCAAAATAAAATAAAAAAAAATAATGCATAAACCTCCTGTTAGCTTAACATGTTTCCAGGTATGACCATTCTATCAGAAATAGACGGAACATATTTGTTTGAAGCCTAGTCAGTGTAACAGACAAAAAAAAAATCAGAAGAACTTAAACGCTTCCAAACTTCTCAGATTCAGATTAAAACAAAACAAGCCTTGAGGCACAAGCAGATGCAAGCAACAACTAATTTTAAATTAATCAATCATCTTGGTATAACTGAAGCTTGGAGTCCTTAGACACGTAGAGTATGTGACAGATTTGTGCACTTATGGACACAGCGATATTTTAATAAACTTGCTCCCCAAGAGCCACGGGACTATAATATACTGCCAGCTGACCTACAATGCCAGATTAACTGTACGCTGTCAGAAATAGTGCGTGGCTCTATCACACACACCTTAGTGATGCTGTTAATACTGAAAGTCAACATTTGATATCTTGGGTCAAAGCTGAGTCGTCTGCCTGTACAGCTGACCCCTGAGGGCTAAGGCAGTTTGATTAGTACTTCAGCTTTTAACTTTTGCACAGAAAACGTCAGAAAGAAACGTTTCCTTCCTGGGAATGAAAGGAGTTTTTTTCTTGAGACTCAGAATTCAAGGAATATTAAATGTTCTGTAAATTATGAAGGTAAATTTAAAATTCAATCTGTTCTCATTAAAAGTACAGCTGCTATCTTCCCTTGAAGAAACTGTTCTGCCATTACCATAGTTCTGCATTCCTTTGATCCAAACGTTTCAGTAAAACTTACTTAGAAATTGCAAGTGTCTTGAAAGTTGCCTTATTTTCTACTTTTACCAATTACTTTGATATTAAAAAGAAACCCAAGTGCCAGGGAAATTTACAACAGCAAGAAGCAAAGATGCATCACAGATAGAGAGGAGGATTACAGTATCACATAAAAGCCTTTTGAAAGCTGGAACAGCAGAAATAGGGTAAAACTGAATAGAAGCAGATGCAAAGTCTCAATAACAGTGAATAATGATAAAGACTTTTCCTACACGTACAGGATTCATCAGTCTGGAAATTATTAAAACGGATGACGATCCAGATACAAGTCAATCACAGGACATTATGATTCAGCAGTGTGATAGAGTGAAGGAAAAAGTAAGTGATCTTTCAGGATGGTGTGACTTTTTTTGCAATATTATCTTCTACCCTGGTCATCCATTGTCAAGAAAAACTCAAGATTGGAGCACGTGAAAATGCCAGTTACTGGTTTCATCAGGGGAGCTGAGCATTTACATGAGATCATCAGAACAGCTTGGCTTCTGTAGTCTAGTCCAGTTATCGGCAGCTTCTGATCCACAGACTTACAAATATCCAACTTCTAAAAGCTTCTAAAAAGCTTCTAAAAGGATCATTAAGATTATTAAGAAAAGCAAGGCAAGTTGCCCTAGCCTCTGATTGCAGAAAACAGCTGTCTGTTGCAATCCATCTCATTTTAGAGTGAGTACCCACTTTTTACACTCTGAACACAATTGACTGCATCTCCGTGGTCTGTTAAGGGAGTTACATAGGTACCTAAGTTTGGGTAAGATTCATTCACCTACCCTGATGAGAGATACTTCTAATTCTATTCACTTATAAAACATTACAAAGTCAGTAGACTCAGAAAATTTTCACCAATTTGGAATCTGACAAACTAAAAGAGAGAAGAAAGAAGCACAGACTGAAGTAATCCTTATGTTCAGACAACATAATGTTAAGGAATCACTACAGATACTCTTGGAAAATGCTGTATCAAATTAATTTAATGAGGGAGCTCATTTTCAGAGGCAGCTGTGAGCTTACACTTCTCTCCCCAACTCATTCACAGAGCAGAAATCAGTCAAGCTTCAGTCAAGCACAGATCCGCAAGTGTATTGCCAGCCCTGGGTAGAAAAGGGGAAATTAAATTAGAAGTTTATATACCTCCCAAGTTAAGCTTAAACTACAGTTCCTCATAAATTTTATTTACATGCCACTTTCAAGCTTGAAGGGTATTATCTCAAATTAAAAATGTTAATATTCTTGGCATGGAATAATTTGCACTGAGAGAGGCAAAATCCTTCCCCAAGACTGAAAAATCTCAGTTTAGAAGTCTCTTTATTCCTCTTACCAGGTGAACTTGAAGACACCATTCCTTTTCTGGCCCTGGAAAGAACATTTCCTCTACTGAAAAACAACACTGAAAGCGTTCACATTAAGAGATGTGCATTGATGAATTGACATTAAGATTACCGTTTCATTATTAGTTCAACGCTGTCCATCTGCAAGGGAGCACGGTTTTTTAGTAATAACACTGTAAAATACGTGATTTGAAAATTTGGTTTAACAGCATAATTCAGTTAATAGAACTGTGGATAGAAACACTTTGTCACACTCCCTAGGAAAAATAAATGGTACTTGAGTGTATTGACTCAGCTATCGCCTCCCACCTTCTGACTCCTTTTTGTGGATCCAGAAAGGCTATTTTCTAAACCAGGGCTCCATTAGCATCCTTGGTTTAGAACATGCTGGTAAAAACATAACTGGCCTTTATAAAGACAAAATGGTAAACTGTGTCTCCTTTTACAAGATGCAGGGAAAAAACCTGAAGAGCTCGAAGGTACAGAAGATGATGTTTGGGCTTCCTACTTTGAATTTCATTTGCATCCTCTGTGCTTTTAATGTAGGTCAGTAAAGAGTGACATCACTGTTTTCTTTGATTTTTCAATGGTTAAATCAGAAGAGGAAAATTTAGAATGCCAAAAATTTGTTTGCTGAAAATTTTGATTTATTTGTGACATCTAGGTTATCAGTGTTTCATCATACAAAGCTGTACAAGCTGCAAAGGAAGACACCTGTCGCTATGTCTTGGAATTCTACACAATTCCTGTGTGGGAGACCCCCAGCTAGAACAACTATGCTGGTGTTCCTGCCAGTGACACAGCATTTTTCCAGCTGTGAGGGAAACGCTCAGTACTGTAGCAGCACAAGAAAGACCAGCCAGCTGGCTGAGGGAAGGGAGAGGAAAGAAAGAGAAGATGTTATTTTATAATCTCCTTCAGCACAAGAAGAGAAATTCCCTTCAGGGAACAGCAAGTAACTCTGTCCATCTGAGGTTCTCTCTTTCCTAGGTCAACAGGCGTTGCTGGAGCTGACTGCTACAAGCAGCAAGAATGGTGAAGATGACTGAGAGGAGGTGGCAAAAAAAAAACCCCAAACTGGTGCACACTTGACATCACATACCACCCCCCCTAAAAGCTAGAGTCCTAATCATAAAGTTTATCCCTTTTAAAGCCAAAACAGAACCTCCAACAAAACAATGTGTCTCAAAAGAGCCTCCTTCAGTTCTCTGCCTCCCTCAACCAGAACTGGTATGTTCAACAGGTAATATTCTCAAAACGCAGCAAAACAGCCTAGGACAACACATGTAACAAAATGGCACTATAACCTATGTGAAGCATCTCGGAACCATGGGTTAGGCTATATGGAACCACAGGTTAGGCTATATTCTTCTTCATTTCTCTCCAACAAAGGCTGGGCATAACCCAGAGGTGGCAAAAATGCCAGTCAGTAAGATGGTGCTGACAGAACAGGGAGTACGGAATCTCAGCTATCAGCCAAAGTGTAACTCAATGGTTCTATAAAGAAAAGGAGCAGCACTCTCGCTCATTTCTCTTTTTTAGTTAAAAAGAAGGATATGAGGTGGAAAAAACACAAGAGAAGGAAAGCAAATGGACTCGCATGCCCTCTGCAATTTCTTGAATCAGTAAGCAAAGAAAAACTACAGCTTTCAGCTACGTGACTGTAACCTGTAATTACAAAGCCTGGCAGTAAACGCAAAAGTACAATTCCAAGACTACTGTTACTCCCTTTCTCTACACATTATTAAACTTTGCCCATAGAAACAAACCTTAATACAGAAGCAGAATGGGATTCTGTTTGAAACCATGTTACTCCTAGTAAACAAACTGCATTTGCAAATAGCTAGCAGTCTGGTCTGCAAATGACTCTTAGAATCACCACTAGCATTTATGTGTCTACCAAGCCGACCAGGTATATTTTAAATACTTTTAAGATTTGCCTTACAGTGCGTGCAAAAAAGGTAAAGGAGAATTTTTAACTCCCATCCAATTTTTCACTAAATTTAGTTTTGTAAGACTAAGTGGTAGGTAAACCTGTAATCAGGAGTAAAAACCAACGGTGAAATGTAAGCTTGGTATCCAGCCTGTCACTGTTCACGTTTGCCTAAACATGCCACAAGCTCAAGAGAGTCCTATAAATAAATAATTAAAGGTTTTAACACACTGCTATCACTGCTGCAGCAGTGCGCTCCCGAACAACGTTCAGTTTCTTAACCTGACGTTTTAAAAGCAAAACGCTCATAAACCGTGGCACCAGCAAGGCTTTGGACTTGAAGGTTAAGGCAATTAAAAAACGTGTTCTGTAATAAACACAGAAGCAGGATTTCTGGGAGGCATCAAGGTGCTCACACCAGGCAGAGCCAGCACTGACACACCGGTACGTTAAGCGATCCGGCTATATTCCCCGTTTTAAGGTGAAATTATTGATTAACCCCTGCCAAGAGCCGCGCAACGGCGTGGCCTACGGGAGGAATTCTTCATCATCACGGAAACGTAACTGGGATGCGGGTTTCTACCAGGAGCAAGGCAAAACCAGCTTTAAGCAGAGCTGCGGAGCAGACCCAGCCGAGAGGTGACACAACCGCACCTTGCTGCGGGGGCCCGTGCCGCCCGCTCCTGCCAGCGGCCGCTGGGGCGCAGCCCCCGCCCCCACCCCGAGCGGCGGGCAGGACCCCCGGCGGCCGAAACCGGGCCGCGCTCTCGACTGCAGCCGACTCACCTCGGCTCACAGGGCCCCCGCCCGTCCCGCGGGACCCACCCGGGGCTGCCATAAGCGGCTTAGCAGGGACACGGGGCAGCGCTGGGCTCTGCAGCGGCCGCCCCCCCGCCGGGGTCCTCGCGTCCTGGGGGTGCCCGTGTGTCCCCCCTGCCGTGACCCCGCACCCCTGTGCCCGCAGGCGCCGGAGCCAGTGCTGCCGCCGCGCTGCCCCTCGCCCCTGCGGCCGCCGGCCGGCCCCGAGCGCACCTCGGAGCGGGAGACGCAGACGGCCGAGCTGTCCTTGACGGTGGTGGCGGCCGTGCAGGCGGTGGAGAGGAAGGTGGACTCCCACTCCACCCGCCTGCTCGACCTGGAGGGTCGCACCGGGATGGCAGAGAAGAAGCTGATCGACTGCGAGAAGACGGCGGTGGAGCTGGGGAACCAGCTGGAGAGCAAGTGCGCGGCGCTGGGCACCCTCATCCAGGAGTACGGGCTGCTCCAGCGGCGCCTGGAGAACATGGAGAACCTCCTGAAGAACAGGAACTTCTGGATCCTGCGGCTGCCCCCCGGCAGGAAGGGGGAAGTCCCCAAGGTAACGGTGTCCTGGGGTGCGGGAGCCCTGCTCTGCACCCTAAACACTCCCAAAGCGCTCACGGGGGGCAGGACAGGGGGGAGACGCGGTGGGGAGCCCTGGTGCAGGTGAGTGGCTCGCCCTGGGGACCCGGAGGCGCTGCCCCTCGCAGCTTCCCGGCATGTCCCCCCTGGGGACCTGTGTGCAGTGGGAGACGGACCCAAGGGGAACATCCCCCTGTCCCCAGGCTGGACGTTTTGGTTCTGCTTCACCCCCCCGTGCACCCGGGGACAGATTTACCTTTTTGGGTATTTTTTTAACCACGGCTCCGAGAAACCCTGCAGATGTGGCGCTCTGCTTTTTACCATCATTTCTTTTACCACCGTGGTGCTGCGGTGGGGGTCTGCCGGGCCAGGGAAGGAACAAGTGGGGGCTGCTGCTGCAGGGAGGGGGGAACCTCTGGGGTTCGAGGGAAGGCGGACAGGCTCCCCGCACTTGGTTGAGCTTCTGAAGGAGCCCACCATCAATATTCAGTTCCTACTTGTGTTTCACGACCCCCTCACTAAAAGAAAGTGCAGGTGCGGGATGGGGCAAAGAGAGCGTAACTGGAGGAAGCGGAGTGGGTCTGGAAAAGGGGGGTTCTGACCCTGACACCCCCTTAGTGCAGTCGGGGAGCAGAAGCCGAGCGCTGCATTTCCCTCTGAAGAGCTCCATTCAAACGCAGCACAGCTAGTGCATCCTGAATTTATCCTCAAAAATTATTACTCGGCCAACAGGCTTGAAAGCTGCAGCCTGCTCCTGGCCAATTTGCACACAATAACTAATGATAACTGGGAGACCTTCAGGCCCGGGTAGAGTTTTCCCTCAAGTTCTGGGGTAATTGAATCTGGGGGTTTACGTCAGCTCATCAATAGAGATGAGGTCCAGCCCTAGCGCCCGATTTTTATCTCCGTTACGTTCCTTCCAGGTGGGCGCAAGCCCGGTCACCTGTGCAGAGCCATCCCTGCCGGTGCAGGGACCAAGGGGAGCAGGTCGGCATCGTTTGGGGAAATCGCAGTCTGGGTTCATCACTGGGAACCGGCCATTTGGCCAAGACCTTTAATCTCAGAGAAATACCTGTCCAGGAGCTGTTTTAAATACAAAACCCACCTCGCTGATGGCTGTGGAGTAGCTGAAGCGTGGCCGTGTCCGAGCGGGAGCGAGCTGCTGCCACTGCTGGCCAGACGTAATGCGCTGGGGAGCGAGGCGGCCGCTCGAACCCGTGCTGCTTGTGGTTGCAGGTGCCGGTGACGTTTGACGATGTGTCCGTCTATTTCAACAACAAGGAATGGGAGAAGCTGGAGGAGTGGCAGAAGGAGCTGTACAAGAACGTGATGAAGGGAAACTATGAGTCGCTGATCTCCCTGGGTAAGTACGGGGTGTCCTCGCCCTGGCGAAGGCAGGTTCTCCTGGCTGCCCGCAGGCTTGGGCACCTCCTGATTCCTCCTTGGAGATCCCCTTGAGACCCAAATGTCCCATTTTAAAAGGAGACTGAAAACCACAGGAGGCTGTTGCTCGCCTGGGTAGGGGCATGCCTACGTCAATGCCCAGGTTCGTTCCCAGCTGGAGGCATGGTGCTGTCCTGGCTGGGGGGGGGCTGCCCACAGCCAGGTGGGCTGGAGACCTCCCGAGGCCCCTTCCAGCCAGGGTTACTTGGTTGAAAAGCAGCCCCTTCCCCGGGGCTGTCGGGAGGGCTTCCCTTCATCCTCTGGCTCTGCAGCGGGTACGAGCCCATGCACCCCTTGTAGAGGAAACTTTTGCAAGAGGGAAAAATTGTCTGATGCAACCCGAGCTGTTCTCCTTTGGGGCATTTTGTATCGAAACTGCAGGAGAAATGGCACTGCTGGGGCCAGAGGTGAAGTGCTTTGGGCTTCAGGAGAGCCAGGAATTTGCCTGAGAAGTTCTAAAACCGTGCCAGAAAAACACACAGCTTGGGTTTCTTCTAGGAGGTAGTTTCTCTGTGTGAGGCACCCAGCTCCTGCCTCCATGAATCCCTTCTGCCCGCCGCGGGAGCCCAGCCCGCCGGCAGCACTGGGCTTTTCTGCCTGCAGACCCTCTGTGGATGTTCCTGAGTGTCTTCATGCGTCCCACCCCTGGGCGCTGGGGAGAGGTGGAAGCCGATGTTAGGATTCTTTGTGCGGTAATCCCTCTCTCCATCCATCTGTCTCTCAACAGACTATGCAATTTCCAAACCTGGCGTTTTGTCTCAGATTGAGCAAGGAGAGGAACCGCGGGTCAGGAACGAGCAGGACTTGGAGGAGAGTGAGATCATTACCGATGCCACCGCAGGTGAGACGGCAGCTTAGCACAAGGGGAGCCGTAGGTTGTGTCCAGAGGAGCTGCTCACGCCGAGGCTAAAGCAAATGTTGCTGAGAGCTGTGCCTGGGGAGGTTCTCGGGAGGAGCCTCGCACACCAGCAGGGAACGTTTGGCTGGATGAGACTTGATGTCCAGCTACAGCTCAACATATAAACCAGGGCAAGTGGAGCCCGGAGTGCTGGGCACTAGGAGCCATCAGCAAGGGAAGCATCTGCAACCAGACCAGGTCCTCAGGGAGCTGGTGTGCTTGGCAAGAAAGGAGAATCCGGGTCCCATTGGGAAAAGCCATCCACCCAAAAAATCCTCTCCATCATCTCTGGTTGTGAGGATGGTGCCTGGGTTTATCCTTGGAGCATCCTCCCAGGGCAGGAAAGCCTGCTCCCATCCTGCGTGCTGGGGCTCAGGGTGCTGAGGTGTTTCTCCACGGGCAAGGCTGGGCTGGGAGCGGGGCACTGGGGACTCTGAGTCCCGGAGCAACTCCTGGTCTCAGATAAGAGGGGCTGCTAAGGGGATAGGGTGGTCTTCTAAAAGAGATCATCTCAGCTCCACTGCTGGTCTCTGGCGCTGAGCTGTGGGCACGGGGTCACTCTGACCCCCTGCCTGTGCTTTTGGTCACAAGGATCTTTAAGTTGAGGATCCTGAAGCCAAGGGGAAGAGAAAAATAATCTGTCTGCAGGGGATGGCGGGCGGGGGGTGCTGAACTGCCGGCGCTGAGTCCCCAGGCCAGGTGGAGTGAGTCCCCTTTGCTGTGGGGGGTCCCAGGTGAGAGGCCGGAGCGTGGCAGGTGTGGCTGAAGGGAGGGAGGAACCGGCCGAGCAAACAAAACCCCTCGGTGGGATCAGCAGCCAGAGCCGGGCTGTGGGGAGCCACGGGGACTGATGCGAGCGCTCCCTTCGTCCTGGCTCCCGGGAGTGACGGTGGGTGGGAATCTGTCTTTGCTGCAGCTGGTATAAGGGTTGTGATCAAAACGGAGGAGCTCCTTCCTGAAGACAGCCCCGAGAACCCGGAGCTGCGCGGGATGTCGGGGCAGTCGGAGGGGAGCTTCCAGAGTCCGGACGAGGAGGCGGCCTGCGAGAGCCCCTACGGCTCCGTCTCCCCGCCGAGGGACCTCCCGGGGACCAGCCTGGGTGACTCGTCCGAGTATGTAGCCGACTTCAACGAGATCCAGAGAGTCATCGTTCACCACGGGAGCTGCGCGGGTGAGACACACAGCATGCGGCGTGTCGGGGGGACGGGAGGCCCGGGAGGAGCTGTGGTGGGTCCAGGCGAAAGTGGGGAATGGGTTGGATGAAGAAGGAGGGCTAAATGCCCCCAGAACCAGCACCAGAAGGGAAGTTTCTGGCTGCAGCAACCTCGCAAGCAGCTGCGGTCGGATCTGGGGCTGGGAGGAGGAGGCAGCACGTGTGTGGTGGACATCAGAGCGTGGACTCTGCGGGCACCTGACTGCTCCGGAGTGGAGCGCGCAATGACTCAGTCCTCAGTGGGTGGGAAAAGGCCTTGTTACACACGGAGACTGGGGGAGGACGTGTCTCGGGCAGCATTTTATGAGAGCCCCGGTGAGCCCCCGCTGCCAAAATCCCGCCGTTGCCGAGGGCATGGTGTCGGCTGAGGACTCCTGGTGTTAGCCGTGCGTGCGGAGGAGTGGTGTAAGCCACTCGGGCACTTACACACTGGGGCCTGCTGGAGGGGTGTGTGCAGTCCTGCGTGCTGAGCAGCGTGGGGGTCTGCGGGCAGGTCTGGAGGATGGAAAGGAGGGCGGCCAGAGGTCCGTGGCGTGCGAGCTGCCAGGAGGGGAGGGGAAAAGTGAGGTTCTTTAGTGGAGAGATGAGAAGATGGCACCGGGCGCTTCATGAGTGGGAGTCTGCCAGTTGGGTGGCAGGTATGGGACAGGTCCTACAGATGTGCTCAGAGGGCAGTGGGGAAGGCGGGGAGATGGGCTGTTGGCCACTGCAGGTTCCCTGCCTTCTGATGGCTTTGCGATGGCGTAACCCTAACCGAGAAAGATAGAGCTGGGCTCTTGAGGTCCTCCCCAACTCCGACTCATAGATTCTGTGGTCTCCTCACAGTTTTCTAAAGGAAACCAGCCAAGCCACCAGCGGGGCTGGAGCCAACGCTCATCCAAGAGCCAGCGCCTCTGCTGATGCGCGGGGCCACGGCTGGCGGGGCTGAGCCGGAGCGGCAGCGATGCTCCCACCGGGCGCGGGGGCTGGCAGCCAGCGCCCGAGCAGCGATAGCCCCTGCGTCTGCATAAGGGAAGCTCCTTGCTGTGGAGGTGGAGAGGAGGACGTGGGAATGTGGGGTTTCCCATCGGAGGGGAGAGGGTCGTGGCTGCGATACATCGCGCTCCAGTCAGCTGCCTCTTCTTGGGGCAGTGTAGCTGCTCTCCCTAGAGGAGTGCGTAGGCCCGGCTCGAGGTCCAGCATGGGGTGACGTGTGAGGGATCCACCATGGGCCTTACCTCGGGGCGCGGTGGCTGCACGTCCTGCTGCGCGTTCCAGGCAGGGCCGGTCTCACCAAACACAACCACCGGGTCACCCCCGCGCCTGTGACACAAGGAGGGGCCTGACGTGCGGCCATGCATCCCACCGCTGTTTGCCTCTGGGAGGGAGGGGGGTCCCTCCCCGCGCCCCGTCACTGTGCGGCTGAGGGAAGGGGACAGTACCAGGCTGGGCGCGTTGTCTCGGGAGCGGAGCGGGGGGGCCGGCAGCCCCGCGTTGTGCCTCCATCGAGCGGTGCCAGCGGTGGGGAGCGTGGTTGTAGCCCAGCCCAGGGGCAGCAGATGTTGCTGCTCCAAATCATTTGGCCGCTGGAGCCCTCGCAAACCGACGGCGCTTTTATCCCCCTCCGTCTCGTGGCACCGTGACATTACAGGACCTTTTGGAGGCCCGTCTCGCCGCAGCCTCGGAAGGAGCCTGTCCAGGCGGCGGTTTGTCCGTCCTCCCTGCCGGGGGGCGCGCAGGGTCCTCGCTGCTGCGGGAGGACGCAGCCCATGCCAGGGCTGGTCGGGCAGAGCGCAGACAGCTGCGGAAGCCCACGCAAATGTTTCTGTATCGACCCCCAGGTGTGTAAAAGGCCGCCTCATCCCACCCGGTGACCCTAATGCTGTTGCGGTTTTCCCCCTCAGAGGATGGGATCGTGATCAAGACGGAGGAGGAGGAGGAGGACGACGACCCTGACACCCTGGAGCCGTGCACCATGTTCTCGGGCAGGACCGAGCCGCCAGCGTTTCCCAGCCACGAGGCCGGGCTGGGCTGTGAGGCGCAGTGCAGCTCCAAAATGCAGCCCAGGAGCCTGGCAGCTGCCCGCGTGGGGAAGCCCCCCGCCTGCGAGAGGGACTCCGGGGAGATGAAGCCGGCCATCGCCCAGCAGCGGAACCGGACGAGGGAGAGACCCTACATCTGCCCCGAGTGTGGGAAGAGCTTCATGCTCAAGATCAACTTCATGATCCACCAGCGCAACCACCTCAAGGAAGGGCCCTACGAGTGCCACGACTGCGACCTTAGCTTCCGCAACAAGCAGCAGTTCCTGCTGCACCAGCGCAGCCACACACGCCGGGGCGTGGGGGTCCCCCGGCGCCCCGAGCACGGCCTCAAGCCCCAGGCGCGGCCCCCGCCTCCAGGGAAGCCCTACAAGTGCTCCGAGTGCGAGAGCAGCTTCAGCCACAAGTCGAGCCTCAGCAAACACCAGATCACCCACGTCGGGGAGCGGCCCTTCACCTGCGGCGAGTGCCGGCGGAGCTTCCGCTTGCAGATCAGCCTCATCATGCACCAGAGGATCCACGCCGGCAAGAGCGAGATGGCCTTCCTGTGCCCCCAGTGTGGGAAGAACTTCACGCGGCCCTCCCACCTCCTGCGGCACCAGCGGACTCACACCGGCGAGCGGCCCTACCAGTGCAGCCAGTGCGAGAAGACCTTCAGCGAGAAGTCCAAGCTCACCAACCATTACCGCATCCACACGCGGGAGCGCCCGCACGCCTGCGCCGTCTGCGGGAAGGGTTTCATCCGCAAGCACCATCTCCTGGAGCACCAGCGCATCCACACGGGCGAGCGGCCCTACCACTGCACCGAGTGCGGCAAGAACTTCACCCAGAAGCATCACCTCCTGGAGCACCAGCGGGCGCACACCGGCGAGCGGCCCTACCCCTGCACCGAGTGCACCAAGTGCTTCCGCTACAAGCAGTCCCTCAAGTACCACCTGAGGACGCACATGGGAGAGTGAGGGGCTGCGAACGGCTTCCTCTCCCTCCCCTCCCTCCATCCCTCCTCCTCCTCCTCCTCCTCCTCCTCCTCCTCCTCCTCCTCCACCCCCTCCTCCTCCGCTCATCTCTCCCACCCTC
>JAVJGJ010000001.1:11646058-11662761 GCA_035590215.1 Microhierax caerulescens | reverse complement strand
AACAGCTCTCAGTATCTTTCATTTCAACAACTAAGCCTATTTAAATAGCAGAATCTATACCCCATCTAGTGGCCGAAGGCATTCTTAGTCATTAGGTTATACTCCGCTAATTTTACACTCACAACCCTGATACTTTGCTGGTGAATTTGCCTCTCAATAGCATGAACAGCCACCCTAGTTTCAGTTTTCTTAGCTGTAAGACAGGCAGAACCGCCTTCATGGGGATGCTCTGGAACACAGCTGGCCCCTGAAAGAATGGACTCGAAGTAAATACCTTCTAAGAGTTTAAATATTATCCCAGATGTTGACAACATATAACGATTTTGCTCAGAGTTTTGGGTACAAAAAGTAATGTCCTCTTTACTGAAAGAGTAAAGTATTCTTTGCTTTAAAAAATGCACAGTTCTCCCAGGAGTGAAAATAAAATCCTCAGTGCAGTTAATGAAGCTCCTAATTTGCTTAAGGTTTCTTGGTCATACTTGGTATTTGCCTGCTTTTCTTGCAGCAGCTTTGCCTTAGCTTGAGCTAGTAAAAGTACATGTGGGAGCTTCAGCTGTCCTTTTTGAACTTCCCTATTACCCCAGTCATGAGATTTCCTGAGCAGCCTTAAGAAATCAGTGATTTGGCACAAGGCAGCTTCACCCATCCCACCCATTCCTCCTTTCTTAAGCAAGGCTGTTCCTCCAGAGCAGGAGGTTTTGGGGGAAGGTGGCTTCCCCTCAAGAGGACAGCAGTCACTGCTGCTGTTCTCTGCTTGGTGGCCAGATGCCACTGCCCTTCCAAATTGTGGTAAGATGGAGATGGAAAGGTCAATTATTTATGTGTGCAGACTTTAGAATTTCATCCAGAATTCCCAAGCTGTGTAGAGCTTGGTTAAATCTCAAAATTGTGTATGTGACAAAATTCCAGTTTGTCAAAATTGAATTTTTTCATGGAAATGTATTTTTAGTGGCTCAAAACTTACCAGGAGAGTGTTTTGTGGTTGACAATGGTGTGTCTGGTTAGACAGAGAACAGGAAAGTAGGAATAGGTGATGGCTAAAATGCATCAGAACCAGAAAATCTGATTTCAGTTTTCAGGCCCATCACAGGGACTTGACCCAGGGTCTCACATAGCAGGTAAATGCCCCAAGGACAGGGTGGCTGGCGGTTAGTGCAGACCTCCCTCTGTCTCCTCACAGAACCACTTTGTTCCCCACACTCTGCCAGCCAGACCAGAAATCCCAAGATCCTATTCTGCAGAACAGCAGGTGGAACACCCATTATTTTCAAATCCAGTTGAGGCTGAGACATTACCTGTCCCAGAGTGAACAGCAACTAATTGCTAGCACATATTTTAACTGAAGGATAATGGAAACTTTATGTATGCTGGGTATGCTACACATCTGTTAATGGTAAAGGTGAAAACTTTCTGTTCTCCAGCCCAGCAGCCTTCAGTGCATGCCATTTAGTCCATCTAGTAGCTCAACAGGAGGACAAGCTATGTTTTTATCAGTATATCCTGAGCAGTGTGGAAGATGACATATGAAGGGCTTCATGTAAACAACTGCTTTAAGTTTGCAGCCTGCTGAATTTTGGGTACGTAAACCCATGCAAAACTAATGCAGTGTGGTTTTGGTAGGACAATTGTAACAGTTCCAGGTTGGCTGGAGAGAAAATCCAGCTAGTCTGCTCTCGGGTCTGCTCTAGGAAGAGGAAGCTTAAGGGGAAGACTACAAGAACAAGGGAGGACCCAGAGCCTGTTTTTACACCCTCGTGTCTTCTGCTGATCCATGGTGAGGGATTTCACAAACAGAAGTTGCATCAAAACTGTTCTGTTGAAAGTCTGCCTTTGTATAAGAACAAATATTCCTGATATGCTTCACTTGTAAATTAAAAATTATCTTAAAACTTACCTTAAAGTTGATCCTCTTAACTGATTGGAAGTGCTCTACCAACAGCTGTAAAGAAGAAAATCTATTTTTAAAGCACCTTTTGAACTTAAAGTATATCACAATGTTAGAGAGTTCTCTTTTTGAATAGTTATTATTTTGCAGTGCCTATATAAAAGCAGCTTAAAAATATACTTACCAGCTTGAAGGATTTTTAGATCAATCCATGCAGCTCTTACACAGAAATTCTCAGTATGGCTAAGTCAGAGGTACTCCAAACTAGGTCGCTCTTGCTTTCTAAGCATTAGAAAAAAGAACAAAAACTCGTATGACATTGAACTGCAAACAGGAGCGAATGTCAGTAAACACCGAAGGTTATCGGTACTTGGTAAAATGTCTTTCCAGCTTTCTTTGTAGGGAACATTCACACTAGCATTTGAATGGGATTCATGCATCTTCTTTAACAGCTTCTGCTCACTGTGTTTATCTTAGAGCAACAAGTCCACAGGAGTTACTCTGAAATAGAAAAAATCATCAGTGAAGCCCTGTGTTTTAATTCTACAGCAAGGTAAAGTGTCCAAAATGCTTTCCCATACCTTATGCCTCCACAACTGTGATCCACATTGACTGAGGTGTTCTGTTTTCACTGTGGTTTTTTTCTGCCTCAGGATATTTAATGCCAGCTGGTTGCCCTGAAGCCCTTTTTCATCTGAGAAGCCCAACCCTGAATATAATATGTTAGGTTACAATGTTTTCCAAATACAAGCTGGAACAGCTCTTTTCAAAATTTTGAGAGATGTTTTCAATGCTACAGGAAAAATATCAGCTAGCATCTTCCCAATCACTCTCCCACACAACCCCTGCAGTGGGTGGAACTGCTCCTCTGGAAATCCTCATGAACCAAAGTGCCCCTCACTCTGGCAAATACAGGGATGTGGCCAAAGCAAGTTGGACATACAGTATTTCTTTGAAAATTCTTCATGAAGAGAAGGAGGATCTTACAATTCCTTGGAGGTCCTCAGCTGTGAAACAGGCTACAAGGTCAGATCTTCTTAATTAGTGATGGGTTAAAAAATGATGGCTAATTGAGTAACTCCCATGCACGGAGGTCTCAGGAGAATCTTGGTTTAAGTCAATTTTTTATGAGCTATTTCAGTATAGTACTGGAAATTTCATCACTTCTCATATATATGTAGGGATAAAGATGTTGATTAGATAATTTCATTTCATCCAGCACTGACTTTCTGGAAAATATATTTGGAGACCGGCAAATATAGTTGAATTTATTTATAGTAACAGAATAAATTAAAAATACTTCTTGCAATATAAGCATTTGAAAACGCTTTTGTTTTTCTTCTTTTGCAAGGACAAGTACTTTTAATATGCTATTTGGATGTGTTCAGTGAATGAATGTACAAGAGCCTAAGTTCACAGTTATTTTTATTTAGCAGATGTAGAAGTTTCTAAGGAAGGCGATTCTGAGAATAGTTGCAAGTCTCTGGACTTGCTTAGCATTTCAAGAGTAGTTATTTTTGTGTTCCCTTGAAGACATATTTTAACTTGTCAGCTCCATGAAAATGCAGACTGTTCAATATCTAAAAATTATGCTTACTGGGTTTTAAGTTAAGGAACAAATTAGGAAAAAGGTGTAAGTTTAAGACTATCTCACATTGCTTGATATTTTCTGAAAGGGATCCAGAAGTTTCCAGGTGTGTCCTTCTGATCCTGGTAGTTTGATGACAGGCAGTTTAAAAATGCTTTTAAAGTTTCTGCAGAGATACTGTACCTCTGATTTTTCAGTTCCTCCAGGGGCTTTGTCCTTTTGCTCAAGGCCTTGTGTCCTCCATTTTTACAGAGAAAAGTCCTGTGGTTTTGCAGGGAAAAGTTCTGCTATTGCAAGACTTGACTCTGCAAGTCTAAGAAGAGTTTGACCTTCCATGAAGACGTTCCTTGCTTTTTAGGAGACAGGATTTAAGGACCCTGCATCTCAGGTTCTTAAAGCAGACTGAAAAAGCAAGTATTAACATACTCTGATGAAATCACAAAGCCAAATATATCATCTGTCTTTGCATTGAAGTAAGGTTTTGACACAGCTGCTTTTACTGTCAGGTACTGGAATGTGACTTTCACATTCACTTCCATGCCCTTGTACTTGTCTAAAACTATAAAGCTAAAAGCTTTAAGGAAATTAAAAGAAAGAAAAGTTTTTCCCTTTCTGGCTTGTGCTTGGATTTTATTCTCATTGCATGCCTGATCAGAGATTGGGGCTTTAATGTTCAGATCAGTGTATGTTTTAGATTGTCTGGATGATAACAACAGGCCTCACCCACTGGACATAACATCATAGTCTGTCTGACAGATATCTTACATCCCCTGCCATGACAATCCCCTGCCAAACATGGGCAGAGAAAAACTGGACCCTTAGTGCTAAAGGCAGCACCTGCAGCTTTGTGACTGGTAGCTGAACAGGAGCACCCCCTTGACACCCCTGCTCGTAGGAACCGCAATGGCTGTGGGATTGCATCTTCAGCGCTTGGAGCACTGCTTGGCCATTTGGGTCTGCATGGAAACATAATGCCGTGCAGCTCTTGGATGAAAGCATGCGAAATAACGAGCCATTTAGCCTTGCTGGGTAGCTGAGGCGGTAACTGCATAACTTCTGTGTCAAGAGCTTGTTGCTGAAACAGGCTCTCTGCATGTCCCAAACCTGTAGCGGCACTGCCTAGGCATCCCTTCTCCGGTGCTGGGCATGCCCTCTGCCTCCTTGCGCTGACTCACCCAAGGGGGATCAGAACACCTAACGAGGAGCATCTTGGCAGCAGGGCCATAGACGGCACCAGCTGACAGGAAAGCTGTTCTGAAGCGTTTTGATCTGCTAAGCGTGTGTTAAATCACGAGCTGTGTCCCTGCGTTCTCTCTCCCTGCAATCGCACGTGCTGTGCGCAGGGGCTTTCTGCATGTCCCAAAGCAGCACTGCAGAAAGGTTCATTAAATGTCATGAAGTTTCTATATTTACCTGTCTGCACCACGGTCTCTGATAAATTGTTGCCAGGATGAAAACAAATCGAGTTGTACCGCGCTCTGCCCACGATCTGCCCACATGTGGGCTCCAGACTGAAGACCCTGAGCCCCAAGGCTTCGTTTGATGTGAGGATGTATTGTGCATTTTATTTTCTGGTGGCAGGTTTTTCTTCAAATAATGCGATACCAGTGTGTGGTTTTGGTACTTATTTCTGCAAAAATAAGGTTTCCTCCTCCTTTTTTTTTTTTTTTAGGCTCTCATTTGTTTACCAAGTGCATAGTCCTACTCCTGTTTTAATCAAAACATTGAATAAAAACATCCCACCTATGAACAAAACTGGGAACTGTCCCCACTTCAGTCCCTTTTAGCAAAATCCCACTTAAATGAGCCACATCTGTTGTTTTCAGCAAGAACAAGATTGGGGCCTCCAACAAAATTAGCATTACCTGTATAAATAGCAAAACCTCCTCTCCTCTTCTCTCCTCCCCCCAAACTTTGCAGCTAGCGTCAGTCACTGACCCAGTGGGCTGTGGTAACTAACCTGATTCTTCACCAGTACTGTGGTGCCACAGCTGCGCTGAAATACTGCTCCAAGGACACCTCTGAAAGAGTATCAGTCTTCAGGGTGTCAGCCACACAAATCTGCTTTTTAAGAGGGCTGCATATGAAAGGATATTAGAAAGCAAATTCTATAACATATTTGTGCTATTGACAATACTGTGATCTCACCAGAAAGAATAATGCAAGAAAAAAGCAAAAAACCCCACCCAAACCAGAGGGAGCCTATGCATCTCATAATATTGTTAACTTAAGTACGAGGCAAAAGCTGTATTTTCCCGGTGGTTTGCCAAGATGTCCCTTCTGCTATCAGAGTTTTAGTTTTCCTACTGTATTTCAGAGTTCCTGCTTGTGCTTATTCCAGCCACGCCACTCTTTCTTTTGCCCTTTCTTAACACGCAGCAGCAGCCCTTGCCCCCCGACATGGGGCTCAGCCCCGCGCTCAGGTCAGCCTGCTTCCCCAGGCTTAGCCTAGCTGCAGCGCAAGGCTTTCCCCCGTTCCCTTCTCCTTCAGGGTTTCCTACAAGGGCAGGTTTAGGTCACCATACGTTAGTCACACAGCATGCATGCAGTTTGTGTACCTGTCAGTGCTTTATAAAAGGCAGGATGGCTTCACTCTCGGTCGTCCTTTTCAGTGCAACCAAGCCAGAGGATTTGGTACGCTTTCACGTTGTTCGTTCGTATTTTTGTCTGAAACGCTGTGTCTCGCGGCCTTTTGTACTCTGTGCGTGGAGATGTTCCCTTACCCACGCGTGCTGCCTTGTGCAGTGATGCCAGCTCACCTCGGTCAAGGGCAGTACCCCCAGCAGGCGGGTCTCCAGCACCTCCAGTGGCAGAGGGAACTGGGGGGACAAGGGATCAGCTGCCCAGTGGGCCCCGCCACCTGAAGTCTTCTCCGGTCTGCATGGCGCTCCTGCGTCCCTCTCCCTCCATGGCTTTGATTGCAGTGGAAAACATGGAATAAAACTATGAAAAAAAGACGGTGGTAATCGGAGAGCTGAACAAGACCTGCCCTCCCGCCTTGCCCCGTGGTTCACGCTAACCTAACCAGCTGGCTTGGCCTTTGGAAGCAGGCACACGTTGGGTGGTCAGGGAAGCCGGGATACACGGTGAGTTTACCCAGTTGGAAAGTGCTTTTGGGGTCACCTAGTGAGGGGTAAAAAAGCTAAGCAAAGAGGGGTTGGTTTTGTCTTTTTTTTCCATCCCCATGAAAAAGGGAATTTTTTTGACTGAGCGACAGGAACTAAAAATTGTGCTTTCTCTATTCCCATTCACTTTCTGTATTTGAGTTTGGAGTGTCAGGGAATTCGGGAAGGAGGTGATAGTGTAGGGTCAGGCCCACTGCATTTGAGCTGTTGCATGGAGAGGATTTCAGACAGGTGCCGTGGCTCACAGGACAGCCTGTGATGCTGCTTTATACAGCGCTATAAGGAAGTCTCAGCCCAGTTTGGCAAAAAATACGAAAATCTAATTGAAGGGGGTAACCATCCTCCACCATCAGGGTCCCGTGGTATTAAACAGAAAGTAAAAGACACGTGGTCTAGAAAGACACTCATCAGGGGTCAAAATAGGAATTCAAAAGCACAAACAAGTTTAGTCTTCAGTAAAGCAGAGATTGTTTTTCCAGCTCAAACACATAAAAAATATTTTCCAGTTATATTTCATGAAGACATTTCTTGATATTGCAAGTGAAATGAGATGCAGAATTATGGGAATTTGGTGATTCCTAGGAGAAAAAAAAGTAATGATTGAAATGCATGATGTTGGCTTCTGGCTGTTTACATTTTCCTAGAACTTTATAAAAATGCTTGTAAATGGAAAAATACAACTGCAAAAAAAATTAGGAGATAATAAAAGCAGCTCAATATACTATGAGGAGTCAATGTATTATGTTTTTAAGTTTCATATTTTTGCAATAAAATTATACAAAGTATATTCAGGGAAGCAGAGCTGTTCCTGCTGTCAGGGGCAGACAGGACATCTCTGTGGTGCTCTTAGAAGAACATAGCAATGGCTCTTGGTTTTGGGAAGTTCAGGGGAAAATGCCAGACACGGCAAGGTCCTGAAAAATCCCTCACAAACCCGTGACTTACCATGGAAACAGCAGTCTTACTGCATGAACCACGCAGCAGCCCCATCTTTGCTCACCCTTCACCTTCCCTTAAATAAAGAGCATTTGCACATCCCTTGGGTCAGCGGTGCGAAGGCACGTGTACCAGCCAGGTCGTTTTGGAGAACCACAGCCTGCTTCATCTACAGCACAGCCAAGTCATTGCCCAGGTGGGATTCCTCCTTCCCCTGCTTCACGACAGCTCAGGCATCGCAGAAGTCATGCAATCCAAATGAGAACATTGCCTTCGTACATCTTATTAAAAAAAAAAAAAAATAGAGAACAGAACCCTGACGTTGCTTTGCTAGCTGTACAATGACTTGACCACTTGGCTTTTCTTCGTTTTCAGAACAGTGTTTATTTCCCCTCCAGCAGCACCTGGTGAGGTTTGATAGCTGCAGGAAGGGGACTTGCTAGGCAATTGGTACGTGTCCCTTCAGCGTTTTGAGGCAGTGACGGCAGAGAGGTGTTGTCTTTCTGCTGCTGCATGTGAGACCTTCAGAACAGTTTCCAGCAGCACAGCGACAAGGTAGGAAGATCCTTTATACCTGATGCAATGGACAGGTACTGATGAAAAGTCAGTCCTGACAGATTTATGCAGATAATATAACGTATGAACTGCTAGACGACCTTGGCTCCTCATGAATCTCCTGTGCCTCAAGCCCAGGCAATTGTAGACAATCGTGAGGAGCTGTTCCCAGAGAGGGAAGGGTGAAGTCTGAAAGTATTAGAAGTTCAAGGCAGGCAGTTACCCGGCACGAACGCCCCTCCCCTCTCACAAAAGAAAAATGAAATTGCTGAGGACACTGACAAGGACGGGATGCTATTTTTCAGCAGGGTATGGTCTGTGCAAAGCCACCCTTCCTGTGACAAGCTCCCCTTGCACATCCAAAGGGATGGATACGAGGATATTGCTGGGGTCACTTCAGTATCTCCCTCCCCACCAGACGTTTATAACCAAGCACAGAATGTGCGTGTTGCTGGAGCCCTTTCTGCTCGCTGCAGACAGTGTTCATCAGAACCATTATTCATTACACACAGGAGTTAACAAGCAATATTTTCCAGGTAATCTTAATTGTCAAGTTCACAACACGCTATGGGTTATTCTAATGCTGTGTCAGATGCTAGCTAGTTACTCTTGCTCCCGTTTGTCAGCATTATTGTATTATTTTGTCTGCTGACTGATTAAAGCCACAAGACATCTGGGGATGCCGAGTCAGGAAAGCTTCAGGATCAGGGGGGCTTATGGGTGGGGAAGAGGAGGCTACTGAGATTTGTTATTTTCTCCCCCCAAACCAGACCCGAGGAAAATAGCAAATGCTTTCTTCATTCAGCTTGCCCCTCAAACCCCTTTTATTCAATCCTTCAGTAAGAGCGTTTCCCATATTCCCGCATTGGCTCTTTGGAGCCTGAAAAATCAAAGGTTCTTTTTACACGTACATACAACTCGCCTGAAGGGTAGGAAAGGCGGCTCTTCGCCGAGGTCGTTCTTTTCCAGCCCAACTCCAAAGAGAGCCACAGCCTTTCCCTACTGATCCTGCTCCCTTTGACGAGACCCACAGCCCAGTTTACAGCCTGTCAGCACGGAAGGAGGCGATGGGGAATTAAGGGAACTAGTCAAGGGGTGGTTTGTTACAAAGCTGGTAGGCATTGAAGGAGGACGCTGAACCCTACAAGGAAACACTAGTACTCATGTACAAACAGAACTCAGCATTTTTATTCTTTGATTGACTTCCTGCCAGTTTTGATATTTGCTACCACCAGAGAAGAGCGTAAAAACACAGTACAACATTGTTAACCAGTTAGGAAGGCTGGAAGGGAAAGCAAATCCCAGTACAATTGCAAGTAACTTTGTGGAGTTTATAATTAAGATTTTTTTTGAACGGATCAGCAATGAAGCAATAAATATGCCGCTGCACTGAACCAACAACAGGACTTTCACTAAGTTCGTGGTTTATTGCATTACAGTTTAAAACTAAACGTTATCCATCATCATACATTTGTTCACCAACCAGGTAAATGACACTTTTTCCTATGATATATGCTAAATGGCTAAAATTATGCTGTAGCTGAACTAGACTAGGACTAGTAGAGGTAGATAGTGAATGGGCAGTGCCAGGCAGAAATATTTTGTAAAAGTACTTCTTGACTTTTATTATGAACAGTTAGCAGATGTAACATTTTCAATTAAAACAACTAACATCTTAGGAAAGCTATTCTAAGATGCTTTGGATTTCATAGTAATATTTCTCTTGCAATATTCTTACAAACCCTTTGATATGGTCCCTTGTAAACTGGACAATCTTTGTCCTCCGTGTTTTCTGCCACTTGAAGACCAACGTACAAAGCTCGAATCTTTGTGAACATACTACTATTTGCTTGTACCACTGTAGAAGTAATACACATTTTACAGCTTCCTCAGAATGGGAAGACTGCATTTATAGTATTTACAGCTTCAGTAATCTTTCTAGTAATAAAAACCCGCTATTTTATACTTAATCTAAAAATGGAATTTCTACTACACCACCTCCTTATAACTCACTTCATTCTCCTTTTGCTGAGCTGGCTCTATCAGTTGCTCCTTGCCATTCTCACTGCTGGCCGTATGCTCCTGGGAAGAAGAGTCTGCCTGAAAGAGGCATTAAAACTGGTGTTTGTAGACTGCAGCTTTAAATTCCAGGAAATACAATCATGACAACATGACCATGAGTTTTATAAAAATGTATGCCCTTTGCTCCTTACCACATCCAGGAACAGTTCACAACCAGAATACTCCTGGAAGCCAAGAGCCTTTCCCCAAGCTCAGCAACCTTCCTCCGTCTGGAACGTTAACTTTCATTAATGAGCTTATAGACTGCTCAGTGCCTTACTGATATTACTGTCTAATTGTAACTGTACTACATTTGCATGGTTTTCCTCCACAGGATCTCAAAGCAGTATGTTATCAGACAAGCATAACTCTTATTTCCACATAGTTTGAGCTATTTTACATTACCACTTAGATACCAACTGCATTTTTAGAGCAAACTTTTTTAAGGGGGAAAGACAGGGGAAAGATTCAAAGCTAGCTAGCTACCCAGTACAGAACATTTAAACAGTTAAAGCAACTTAAGTACAAAAACATTTAAAGCAATCATTAAAAGGGAAAAATAAAATCATTTTAATTCAGGTATAGAGCTGGATTATCGTATCAAGTGGTTTTGTTAGAATCGGTGGCACACACTGAAAGCACAGCTGTGGCGAATGGGATGCTAGCACTGCAGGAATGATGGCACCATCGCTCAAACTCTCAAAGGCATCATGTTAGACAAAGATCTTAAGTTTTCTTACTTGAACTTGCTCACGTGATACTGAAATCGTATTTGCACCTCTGGTTTCTCAGGCCTGATCTCACCCTACTCTCATTGGTGTTTTCTGTCTATGAACTTTGACAATTCAATCTGGCTGAAGAGTAAGGTGCTACACCAACTTCCAGGGTCTACTGCAGAGCTGGAGCACCTCCAGACCTGGAAAAACAAACCAAAGCAAACACTACAGGAAGATTTAATAGGCTAATTGTATGTACCTCATCTAGCCCTAGATAGCTCCCTGGGAAACCGGAATTTTCTTCCTACACTAGGAGGAAAATCGAGCGACAAATTTTCTTCTGTATTATGGCTGACACACCACACACGAGGACATGATTCCTCCCCTATGAACATGGAAGCATTAAGACCTCTACTGAAAAAAACCATAACTGTAGAAGAGTATAGGAGCTTTTAAGGCATTTAAGATGCAAAGAAATAATGAGTTACTGGACTAGGTAATTTTGAGACTATTTTACCTGTTTGTTCACACATACCACATGACTGAATGCTCTGGTCTCCAAATAGAAAAAGTGAGAACATCACCTATCTTGGGGCAAACAACCACTTTCAGTTACTTACAATTTAAGTCCAGCTCTGACTCTGGCATTGCTTCATGCAACGTGTATTTGCACCATCTACAGTCTCCATTAGGGAAAAAATCGGTTTTGACTTTTGTCCCCAGGAAAGATATCCATGGTGTATCTCATCACCAGTGGCTCTACTGATGGTGAAAACATCTCTCCAGCGAAAAACATGAAGAATTGAAACACATCATGTCATTAGCAAGCCAATGTTCTGGGTCACTCTGACCATGACTGCAATCCCTGCCCACCTGCTTCTGCAGCCAAGTACCTGTGATTATGATTTTGGATCTCGGCATGCAAAGCCAAGTTTTCGCTGTAGTGTGACAGTCTGTACTACTACTACTACTACGGCTTCACAAGACTCATTGCACTGGGTTGACTTCATTTCCACCTCTTAAAAACTCTTCCTCAGAAGTTAGCATTGCATTTAACATGAGAGATAGAAAGATGAAGGAATAGCAATTCCTTTGCCAGTTAAAGAACCTTCTTCTTCAGGTAAACTCTTATGTTTCATTTCCTGCGACTTGGTCTTCTGGAATGGGATGAGGAACCTCTTTAATCCAAAAGCATCATCTCTGAAGCACTATGGATGCCCTTCGGCAAGGTTATGAAGAAATGTCTTTGGGGAAATCACAATGGATGTATAGGTGGAGGCTTCTGGAAGGCCCACAGAAATATCCTTTCCCACTTGCATAATGAAAGATAACAAGTAACCTCTTGCTCTTAGTTCATCTATTTCAACACAAACACAGGCAGTGAAAAAGTAAAGGAAATAATCCAATTTATAGGCAGCACCCAAAAAACAGAATTTGGGAAAAAAAATTGCTTGATGCAATTCACAATCTGTTAGAAAGAGTGAGCACTCATCTGCCTCCAGCTAAGCATCAGAAGCCACGAAAACGGCAGCAAGAGGCAAGGCCAAAAGCTCATAGCTTGTGTAGGCAAGACTGAACCATCTTCAGTAGTTGCAGCAGACATGCAGTCCAAGTATCTCAGGCTGCAGGAAAGACCGAGACCTAGACGTAAATACCAGAGTCAATTAAAGGCTCTATAGGTATTCTAGTAGTCCCTAAAAGCCCAGCAGATTAAATATACAAATATTGCCATACAACCTACATTTCTGACATGAACTACACTGCAAACATACACAAGGATAGTCTAACCATGAAAAAAGTGGTGCTGAATATACAAGAAACAAAAACCCTGTTCTTCTGACAATTAGAAAACTACAAACCCCAATAAGTCTTCCTGGATTTCTTAACTGTATGTGTCAATCACTGAATTCCATGAGGTGGAAGAGGAAGGCTGTGTATCCACATGACAGATACTCTGTAACTGAACTCCTGCAGCAAAGAAGGCACTCACTTTAGAAGCTGTAGTTTATTTTCTGCTCTGTTTTATATGATGAGCCTATTAAAAAAAAAAACATTTGAGCACTTATCTATATTATTAACACAGTAGACTTGTAGACTGAAGCTTGACTTTGAAAATAAAATTCAACATAACACTGGTGGAACTTAAAAGCCAAGTAGTAAAGCATTCTGTGTTATAGGACTTCCCAGACATTCAGTATTTACATATAATGCATTTGCACTTTATACTCAGCTACCACCCATCAGCAGTGACATTTTAAGCGTAACTGGACAGCACAGTAAGCCAACCCTGAGCTGCACTGTAGTGAACCCATTCATTTTCAAAGTACAACAGAGATTGGTTTAAATATTCACACAATTGTTTTTCAAAACGTTTTATTGCATTATATTTGGTACCTTATGTTTGACAAAGGAAATTACATCTGTAACTGCAGGAATAAGAAGCTGGTCTGTTATTGAAAAAAAATCTTGGGCCCCTTAAAAGTTACAAAGTCTTGGGCTTGCCTGAAACAACTGAGCAAGAAATATAATCTTAGAAATGTAGGGCTTCAAGTATTACAAACCTGTGACACTGTGGAAAAGTTCCAGAGGTATCTAAACTGCAGCACTTTTTTTTTTTTTTTTTTCTGCATAACGTGAACAAGGCCTGCTGAGGTTTTAAACTATTAGTCTCTTGATCAGTCAAAATGGTAGTCAGGAGTTCTCCTCTTTGCAACTTCAAGCCATAGTATGTCCTCATTTTGTTTCATTCTATGTGAAAAATGCATGCTATCTTTCCTATTAGTTGGTGCCACATCACAGTGCATAATTTTATTTGGTTCTTGCATTACAGTTTTAAAAAGTTTGGCCAACCTACGCCGATAGGTTCATCTCAAGAACAGCAATGTTGATTCTCCCCCCCCACCCCCCAAGTTCAATTCAAAGAGAGAGAGTTTTAACTGGTTCCTTCAGTTAAAAACTGTGGTGCAAGAACACCAAACTGATCGTGTACAGTGAGTTTCAGAGACACAACAAGCTTATTGAACACACTATGTTTCTTAATTCTGCTCGATATCCGTATGTCCCAGCATCCACAACATAACGTGTATGTTGCAGGCTTCTCTGTATATTCTGATTCACATTGCGTACTTCCTATGGACAGAATCATCCCCGTATCAAAATCAGTCAGATGCTAAAGCCCCATCAACTCTTTGTGCTCAGTGAAAGAATCCAGTGCTAAAACAGCATTTTTGCTGTCTGAGATAACAGTAATCTCACAAGACAAATTTAAAGTAATATTTCTGCCACACACCTGCTCCGAGGGCTATACGCCTCCAGAATTTATATAAATTAGTTTAAAAACATGGGTGGGTAGGTAGGTAAGGAGAAGGGTTTTTTTTTTCTTCAATTTTAGCAGCTTTTAATTTTTAAGAAACCGAACAACCTATATCCAGTAATATGTTAGATATTTTATATATATACTTTGTCAGCAGGATAAAAAAAAAAAAAAAGTAAAACTATTTGAAGGCAACATTTTTTTTCCTTCTGTTCTCTGTGTAAGTTAGAGCAATTCAGCAGGTGCGTGACAAAAATATTATACACCAGATATGGTCCAATGTCATTTTTTTCCAATAAAGTTGTTCATATTTCATTGGCCAGTTCTTCAGGCTCTGCAGAACTATCTCCATTAACTGTGATCTTCATATCCTCTTCATATCCAGGGGGCATGAAAGCCAAAGCATAAGGGAAAAGCTTATGACAATTTGCTCTGTAAGTTTCAGATGCTTCTTTACAGTCTCCAAGGCTACCGTCACATAAAGCTTCTAATACCTCCATACAAGTCTAATTAAAGAGAAAAATAAAGAAGAGTTATGCCTTCTTAAACATTGGTCTGAACACTCACAAACCAGAAATTTAACACTACAAAGAAAACAAACTCCAAGTACTGTTTTCTATCAATATCAAATTACTTTTTTTTTTTCCCTTTAAACTAGACAGAGCATGAAATACCAGTGGAGTCTGAGTCAAAAATAACGCAGTTTAAAAAGGGATTTCAAAACCAGCTAGAAATCTTGACTGAATATGAAAATAATAATTTGTCAACTGTTCCTTATTTTCCTAAAAAAGAATTGAATCTTACTAGCTGGCAACCAAGACCTGGGCTTACCTGCATCTAAATGTCTTTTCTGGGGTTGTGGTTCCCCCTCCCCTCCCGGGATACATTGAGTATTTCAGCAATATGTAACATACATTTGTATTTTAGCGTTCGCACATAAAACAACAAATCCAGAATATATTCTATAATTTCCTAATCATCACTTTCGTGAACGTGCTTTCAGATAGAGTTGGAAAAACTGTGAAATATTTAATAATTGATAATACATAATGAGAATGTAAAAATATCATCAGCTGAATAACCATAATTAGATGTGAAAACATTTCTGGTAGGAGAATATTTTTTTTTTTATTGAAGGATACATGACTTACTGAAGTGTGTCTAACTAGTGAATCAAACCAAATTACCTGGGTATTATCACATCCTTCAATGTATCTGCAGTTTCATATCCATTTTTGTTCATGAATTAGGAGAGAAAAATGAGATTGCCTGTGTTTTTTTCCTACTTGCATTCCAATCATGAGAAACCGACCTACTGAGCTTCACTAAAGCCCAGCAGCATTTAACATCCATCCATGTCGTGTATGCTAGCATTAGCACAGCAAGCTAGTCTTTTTCCACTCCTCTGACATTTACTACAGCTTTTATTTGTTCTGTGTATTAACTGCTCTGTCCTCCTGCTACGGGGTTATGACGTTCTCTTCAACAACCTCTTTTCCTTACATTTGTTCTTCGTGACACTGGCATCCACAGAAGGCCAAATAGATCTAGATTTACGCCTGCAATGTGCCCTGAGACAACTGGTCTTTACTAAAATACAATATATTTGATCTCTTTGCACGTAAGAATGCCTTTCAACGACTGCCTAGACTCCTTCAGATACTCATTTTTTAAGGGCACTTTCAACTTCCACCTGAAGTTCAGCAGAACTCCCAAGTCTTTCTTCATGCTGACACCAAGAATGCCTAAATTGGACCTTCTGAGTTTTATCACAACACTACGCCTTATCATCTATATACACTGCTGAGTCAGTAGGACTACAAGAAGCTTTTATCAAGTTAACACCTCTAAAACAACCAAGCATTTTTCGAAACATTTTGATCTTTCCCCAATCCAAGTCCCAGAATCCCGCTCCCAGGCAAAAAGCAGCTATGAGGCAAAAAGAACGCTGTTCAAAGCAATTTAAATTTTTGTTCTCTAAATCTACTGATAATCTATTTTAAGCCCTTTGAGAATGCTTAAACAGTAACAAACGCAAAAAAAAAAACCAAACCAAAGAAGAAAACAGTTTACGAAAACTACTAAATATGTACTTCGAATATAAGACATTAATGTCTCCCGTAACCAGATCAGCCAGAGAAAGGAGCCGAATCTTTAACATCCTAAGCAAGTTCATAAACCAAGGCAAATTGTCTTCATTTGTCTCTTTTTTCACTCCCGCTGTTTTGTCCAAAAATTCTATTGTGAACTTAAAATCCTTCACAATTAAAAGTTCTGTTGGACCCACTGTATTTCCAAAGGGATGTGTTTTGTAAAATGCTGATTTTGGCCCATGAAAGAATAATTCTACTAGAAAGTTCACCTACTTTACTTGCAATAGGTTTTTAAAAAAAATAATAATCTTGAGTCCCCAGACATAAAGAGCACAATAAAGAAATTAAGTTCCAGGGGAACAGAGAAAAACAAACATCCTAAGGTTTGCACAGCCTGCCAAGGAATCTCTCTTAATACTTAATTGAATGCG